>JARQOC010000001.1:36897976-37497976 GCA_033576535.1 Allobates femoralis | reverse complement strand
AGTACCCTACTATTTGGCAAGTACCGAATAGTAGCAAGTAGACTCGCACATCCCTAGTAGCAATCCTAAAAGTCATAATTGACTCGTTAACAAGCCTTTTAATATGACTCAGGATTTGTGCCAGATCAGAACCCCAAATTGCAGACTCTGTGTTTCAGGGTGATTGCCCCTCATCAGTGCAGTGTGTGGGAATTCTGATCTGGCTGTATGAGAAGCTAAAACAAGGTCTGGGGGAACAGCTATTCTCCTTGTGGAGACATTTCTGCCAGCCGGCAGTGAGAAGACTTAAAGCCGCAATGCTCCTCCGGGAAGTTGCATATGCAAATTGTCCCTTCAGTGAGGAAGTGAAAAACTCTACTGCCACCTATTAAAGGTAGCAATCCTAAAAGTCATAATTGACTCTTTAACAAGCCTTTTAACTTGACTAAGGATTTGTGCTCAAAATGGATTTTTCTTGGGGGTGGGATATATCAGGTAAAGTTTCCTATTGTGGAGAGCATCAAGTTATTGTAGGGAGTTTCTGGTTTGGCTTCAATCAATTCAATTGGTTACAGAGGAATCTCTAAAGATCCACTCTTTTCTTTTTCAGCACTAGAAAAATGTTTTAAATCTACTGCAGGCTTGATCCTTTTCCTGCTTCTTTCTCATGGCTCCATCTAGTGCCCATAATTTCTGACTGTTGAAAGTCAGAAATTACATTACAAGTGCTCAATTCATCTCTATGAGAGCCAGAACGAGGCCAGAATTAGGCTCTCATAGACTTGTATTGATTTGGCCTCAATGAAACACTGGGGCTGCCAGAAGGTCACAAATTGCCAGAGACCGCACAAGTGATGCAGTTAAAAGATGAAGATACTGACAGGTGAATATAGGACCGGGGACAGGGACTTAACATTTAAAGCACCACTCTAGTGGTGAAGTTAAACAGAAAACCACAGAAGTGGTGTGTTAAATTACCGAAGGTTCCAGTGAGCTCTGCTGGGGCCATAATCTGTAAGTGGAGTGAATATCATTTCACCGTTGTATACGGCATCTTGTTGGAATAGGAGTGTCCAGAGATTCACTATTAATTATTATTAATATTTTTAAAGCACAATTTATTCCATGGTGGTGTATATTTAGGTAAGGTTGCATACATATGGGAGGTTGCAGCAGCTCTGGTGGTGGTGAGGTGACAGCGGGGGTATTGCAAGTCTTTCCTTAAGAGATGAGTTTTCAAGTTACGTCTAAAGGTTCCAGATATGGGAGACAAATGGAGATATTGAGGCACAGAATTCTACAGTATGGGGGATATTTGGGAAAAATATTGGAAACAATCGAGGTAGGAGTGTAAAGGGAATTTAGGAGAGAAGTAGGCCTTGTCTGGACCAAAGATTAGGTTGTGGGTTGGTATCAGGTTTATTTGTTCTAAAATATATGCAGGAGACAAAGATGGCTTTGTAAATCATCGTTTTTAGTTTGAACTGAATACATTGGGGACCTGGGAGCCAATGATGGGATTTGCAGAGAGGAAAAGTAGAGACGTAGTGAGGGGAGAGGTGGTTTAGTTGGGCAGAAGAATTATGAATGGACTGGAGAGGTGTGAGAGTATTAGCAGGAAAACTCACAGAGGAGGATGCTGCAGTAGTTCAGGTGGGAGATGATGAGGAAATGCACTAATGAACTAATTCAGTGTTAAAGAAAGAACAAATTCTGGAAATAATTTTGAGTTGGAGGCATCAGTAGGTATTAAGAGCTTGGATGTGTGCATTACCAAAACAGGCATACATTTCTATGAAAGAGCCTGTGAAATAATGGTAACAATAGCAACTACACAAAATACTATTTTTTTCAACAGATGTGACAGTCAGGAAGGCTTTAAAAAAGACAGGTCTGATTTTAGAGGTCGCGATCGATTATCATTATCCTGTACAAACCACATAAGGGTAACAGGAGCCGGTTTTCATGATCCTCCTGTGTGGCGCCCCTATGGCTAGGCGCCACAGGGAGGTAGTGCACCCCAAATAGAAAGTGCCTCCGTAGATAAGGGTTTAGGGTTTAGCCTATGGAGTCTGAATTTACACACAACACTAGGCCACCTTAGTATAGGGGGACTATATACAGTATTCCCCGGGGGGGGTGGAGCTTAGGTTAGAGTGGGAAAACCAGGAAGCGAAGAGAATTCTAGTCAGTGTCAGAGACGGTGCTTGGTAGGCAGTCAGTCAGGACGTGCCTGACAGCCCTCTGACAGGAGGGATCACCTATCTTCAGGAGAGTGACCCGGGACATAAGGGACGAACCAGCACCGGTTGGAGCCGGCTGGTTTATTTTGGGGAAACACCGACAACACGGAAGCCGAGGTGGTCAGCGGTTCATCCCTGGCCGTAAACCGACGAGCCGCAGGCCCTCTAAGCCCAGGTAGCCATCGGCGCCACAAGACGGTACCTCACTCCTCAGGCCCATAATCGGTCCAAGACTACGAGGTTAACGGTCCGGTTTCTGGTGGCGGGAGAGATAGTGTGTGCCTGCTGCTCCCATCCGTACCGTTCAAGGATAACCCGTGCCCAATGGCAGTAAAAGACTGAAAGGAAGAATTAGACTTAGGCCCCGAAAGACATAAAGAAAGGAACATCTACAGACTCCAAAGGGGCTCCCTGAACCTGCAGCTAAGTCCCCGTTCTACCAGACTGTACCGTGTATTGTATGACATCTCCAGTACCAGTAAAAGGATGTTGAAGCTGAACGGTGTCTGTCTTCATCTCCGCCGGTGCCCAGAGGGCCTCAGCATCCTCAGAGGGGTAAGAAAAGAACAACTACTCCCCTCATCTTCCATCACCGCTGCCCTGAGGTAAAGCTCCACCTGTGGGGAGCTATACCACACTGAGCTGCACCCATCATCACCTCAGCGGCCGGCCTGCAGCGCCGGTATCCAAATTACCGGGATCCACAGGTGGCGTCACGTACTCTTAATCCTTATAAATATTTCCTCCCCACCAAACAAATGACAGCCAGGGCACGGAACCGGGAACCCGACCACCCGTGATTTCCCCGTCACAGCTATCATCCCATCCGTTGTCCGAGTACCCCTCTCCCTGTGCTCATCACCTGCACAATGTCATACATAGGGTGTCATAAAGAAAAAGAAAAGGATAACTAGCTCAACATAGAGGCATGGAAATGCAATAGACACACTAGCATAGAAGGCAAAAATGCTAAATATTTTGGAGCTGTATAAATGAAGAACACTATAATTATTTTTATAAATCAGACCATACAGATGTGAGATGTATGTGTCACCCCCAAGACTACATAACGGCGTAAGGCTAGAACTGTCTGAAGACTTCAGCTTGATATTGGATAGGTACTGCAGATTAAATGGACTCTATCATGTCATTTTTCAGTATTATAGTAATATTACTTTTGAATAGTGCTCGGGTAGACCTTTCAGAATATGTAAAAATTATTAATGTACCCTGTGTAGTTCTCTTGCTATAACCACCTACACGCCTGGCAGGCAGTTGTAAAAGTAATTACCTGACTTCTATGCAGTTTGAGAGTCACAGTATATAATTGTTATTTACATATCTACACCTATTCAAGCTGGTATCTGTTCCTCCTCTCTTTTATTGAAGTTACACTAAATCTCAGGCTTCTGCAGGCTACTGAGGAGGATGTGAAGAGGGGGAGGTGTTTTATGCAACAACTCTCGTAGTAACATCACTACAGTCTGTGCTATCTGTAAAAGATTTCTGTTTGTATGAGCATTAGTTTTCCTGCATACATGTATGTGTGTATCTGCTGAACAAATGATCAAATGTTCATATAAACGCAAAGAAATATCTCAGAGCACATACTACACAAATGTCTCAGATACACACAATGAAGATGTCAGATCTACATCTGCTAAGATCAGATCTGCTAAGAGCACACACCTCCTCCCCCCTTCTTTCTCCTCTGTCTGCAATGATTCACACAGCATACAAATCAGAGAAGAGGGCAGGGCAATGTAGTGATGCATGAATATTCATTCCTTTTAGAGTGGGCAGCAGAGAACTCACTGTGATTGACATATGGAATTAATCCTTTATTTTGAAGCTTACAAAGGATATGAGGGAAGTATGAATAATAGAAATGCATGAATTGAAGAGAGCTTAGACAAAGGAATGAGAATATGATATCAGTTACATATGGATTTTTGACCTGACAAATTCCCTTTAAGGAGCCAGTGAGGAGCAGGCCTAGGATGGATGAGTACCAAATATTTAATATTTATTAATCCCTTCCATCTTTAATTTGCTTTGGAGTATGGGGAGACTTTAGAGTATAAAATTTGCTTTTTTAAAGCACTTTCAATTTGCACCTATTTAATTTGAGCCCTAAT
Source organism: Allobates femoralis (assembly GCA_033576535.1). NCBI lineage: Eukaryota > Metazoa > Chordata > Amphibia > Anura > Aromobatidae > Allobates > Allobates femoralis. The sequence continues at coordinate 37,493,616 of JARQOC010000001.1, read as the reverse complement.
CATTCTGGCTAAATCAAGCGGATAAACCAAAAACAAATTTGTTGAGATTAACTCATGTCTATTGCATCATCTGTCTGAGGCCACAGACTCAAAATGGCTATCTCAGACAGACTTGGTACAAGCCACTCAATTTGGCAGAATCCAAAGAGAGCCTGGCACCCTTTAACCCCTACACAAGGATCTGGATTTACAATAGGGTCCAGAAGATTGCTGCTTACAGATGGGCTACCATGAGGAGGGGCGAACCTGAGGCAGAAATAGTTGTAAAGCAAAGTCTGTTAGAGTAGTCAGAGAGCCGGGTTAAAACCGAGATGTCAGCAAAGGAAAGAAATCATTATGCAGGAGAAACAACCAAAAAACAGATTGAAAGAGAACAGAAAACATTAATACAGAGCAGGAGAGCAACTGATCTAACCAGGGAAGCACAAGCTATATCTGGCAGTTTCCAGCAGTAACCTGGAGGCTTATGTAGGGTGTGACGCCTTCTAACATGCTGAAGCCATAAGTTGATGACTTCAGCTGGACAGTACACACATCCACTCAGTCAGACTGGAAAGTACTACAGGTCCCAGCCACTCTAACCTTAGAGGATGGGCAGAGCCTGCGCTAATCAGTTTCTTGTTGTGACTTCTTCTCTATCATCTGCACCACCTTAAAAGGTGAATACAGTGCTGGGAGCAGGGGCGTATCTAGGGGGGTGCAGCCGGACCTTTTGCCCCGGGCGCAACTCAGCGGGGGGGCGCCGGCGGCACCCCCCCTGCTCCTCAACCAAGGCTGCAACAGGGGCGGCGGGGCTGAAAGCTGACAGCACCCCCCCCCCCGGTTCTCACCTACTTTGGGAGGGGGCGCCAAGATAGATCTTTGCCCCGGGCGCCGTCAAACCTAGTTACACCGCTGGCTGGGTGGTAACAGAAGCAGATGTTACAGGAGTAGGCTCTGGTGGTAATGTGACATCTATACCTCATATATAATTCCAGTGCCTTTTTATAGTAGGGTGAGGCCCCTTCACTCTTTGCAACTTGGATGTAGCTAGTTGCCAGTTGACCCTATTTGAAGATAGACAAAGTCTTCGTATTTATCAAAGAACTAAAATTATTTTCAACGATTTACCCCTGTAGATGTTTTTTAATGCAGAAGCCAAATGTAGAGATAGAATTGTAGATATAGCAAAGTACCAAAGTTCAAAAGTAAAAACTATACCTGGTCTTAAACAGTACAGGCTGTCATTTCATGTAGCGATGAGCTATATAATGTGGTAATAAACTTGTACGTACACTAAAATTATCCAGACCCTGTATTTATTTTAAGAGTCGGAAATCCTAAACCTAAAGTAAATATCCTAACAGCCACAGTAGTTCCATAAACCTTCCCACCGCGTCTATCGTAGAATGAGGAGATAAGTCTACGTAATGATCGCGGCTGCTGGTCCTCCTCCTTCTATCCTCTCATAATCAATAAAGCAATTGTAGGCATAAAAGTTCACATCACCGCCCCATTAACGTTATCCTTCATCTCTATCGACGTCTGTGTTACTTGAATTAGCAGCAGATTGGAAATGAAAACCTTTTTTAAGTGGACATGTGTACAAGTGAAAACATGTGCAGGGCTGAAATGAAAGCATTGTGCCCTTGGTGAGGGTGTACTCTTAAAGGTAATTGTAGAGAAAACAAGATCCATACTTATCTAGCAATTTGTGGTTGAGTAGAACTGGTTGAATGTACAGTACATTGTTGCATGGATAGATGAGAGTTACTTAGAAGCTAAAGAGAAGCCAAGTGGTGCGGGTATTTTGCAAAAACATGGAACAGACACCTAATCAGGGGCGTAACTACAATAGGTGCAGGGGTTGCGATCGCACCCGGGCCCTGCAGCCTAGGGGGGCCCCAAAAGTCCTTTTGGCCCATAGAAAAAGACTAATATTATTAAGGATTTGCAATAATTGGGGGCCCCGTTGAAGCTTTCGCATCGGGGCCCCTGGCCTGAAGTTACGCCACTGCACCTAATGTATAGAATGCAATAGTGGTATTAGTTCATTATCTATTAAAGAGCCACAGTATTAACTATATTTTGATATAAAGATGCAAAATTGAAGACTATAATGGAGTTAAAGATCCTCTTTCGACAGATTTTACAATAAGAACTGCATACATCATTAAAAAGATATATGAGACCTGGCGATGCTGATGTACTGCTCTACTCCCGCCTCACCCGTTACCTCTCCACTCACTCTCTTCTAGGCCCATTACAGTCCGGTTTCCACCTCCTTCACTCTACAGAAACTGCCCTCAAAGTGACCAATGACCTTCAGACGGCAAAACGTAATAGCGACCGCTCTCTGCTTATTCTTCTTGACCTTGACACTATTGACCACCATCTCCTACTCTCCATGCTGCACTCCATCGGCATAAAGGACACCGCTCTATCCTGATTCTCTTTCTATCTTTCTGACTGCTCTGTCAGTGTATCATTTGCTGGCTCTACTTCCTCCCCTCTCCCTCTCACTATTGGGGTACCTCAGGGCTCTGTCCTTCACCCTCTCCTCTTCTCTCTCTACATGGCCCGGATTGCACAGACCATCAGCAATTTTGGCTTTCAGTACCATCTTTACGCTGATGACACACAACTATACACTTCATCCCCTGACTTTACCCCTGCTGTATTTCAGAATGCCAGTGACTATCTGGCCACAGTTTCCAATATTATGTCCACTCTCTATCTAAAACCCAACCTTTCCAAAACCAAACTTCCTCTGCTCCCGCCCTCGAGCAACCTTCTTAAATCTGACATCTCCCTCTCGGTGTGCGGCACCATGATAACGCCTAGACAACAGGCTTATTGTCTGGGTGTTATGCTTGATGCTGATCTCTCCTTCACTTCATGTATACAATCCCTCACTCAGTCTTGCCTCTTGCACCTGAAGAACATCTCTACAATCCATCCCTTTCTCACCATGGAACCAACAAAAATCCTCATTGTGGCCCATTCCATTCCCGCCTTGATTATTGTAATTCTTTATTAATTGGCCTCCCCCTCACTAGACTCTCTCCTCCCCATCCTTAATGCAGCAGCCAGGGTCACCTATCTGGCTAAGGTTAGGGTCACACTTGAGCCTCGGTTCAATTAAAACCATCAGTTTTTCCAAGTTGAAACTGTTGAAAAATTGATCCGTTATCGGATACATAGGCTCCGATTCAAAAAACGCAGTGTCAAAGTGCTATGTGTTTTTGCATTAGCAACAAAAAAAGCATGTGTTTTTTTAACATGGGACCCTATGGGAAACGCATCCGTTAACGCATGGTACATATAGGTATCATGTGTTAACGAATGCATTAACGCTAGCTTTTTTTGGCAACAAAATTGCAACAGAAAACAATGCCTAGCATTAACGCAGGCTTGCCAAAAACGTCCCTCCAAGTGTGACCCTAGCCATTACTCGGATGCTTCCGTTCTATACCACTCCACCAGACATAAAAGAATGGCTGGTGGCTACTCATGCAGCTCTTATCTATTACCCATTCCTTAAGTTGGCTGGACCATCATTGTAAATAAGCACCTGTATTCTGTGTGTGGGATAGCGCAGCTCATGCGAAGTCTTGGAGATGGACTGGGATGGTGCAGCTCATGAGAAGTCTTGAAGACAGGAGTGGGATGGCGCAGGTCATGAGAAGTCTGGGAGATGGGAGTGGGATGGTGCAGCTCATGAGAAGTCTTGAAGACAGGAGTGGGATGGCGCAGCTCATGAGAAGTCTTGGAGATGGGACTGGGATGGTGCAGCTCATGAGAAGTCTTGGAGAAGGGAGTGCGATGGCGCAGCTCATGAGAAGTCTTGGAGATGGGACTGGGATGGTGCAGCTCATGAGAAGTCTTGGAGAAGGGAGTGCGATGGGCAGCTCATGAGAAGTCTGAGAGATAGGAGTGCGATAGCGCAGCTCATGAGAAGTCTGGGAGATGGGAGTGGGATGGTGCAGCTCATGAGAAGTCTGGGAGATGGGAGTGGGATGGTGCAGCTCATGAGAAGTCTTCGAGATGGGAGTGGGATGGCGCAGCTCATGAGAAGTCTTGAAGACAGGAGTGGGATGGCGCAGCTCATGAGAAGTCTTGGAGATGAGAGTGGGATGGCGAGAAGAGTGGGAGGTTTGGATTATTGAGGATTTCAGTCATATGTCATTAGCAGTATGGAGGGTATGAGTAGGGGGATACATTTTGTTTGGTTTCAAAGCATATCGGACCTCACAGTAGAAAGAATACAAGAAAAATAACGAGTCTCGAATCACCATATTATACCCGTGATCATTAAGACTCAGAGGCAAATAGCCATTGACAATTTGTTATATATATCTTTTAGATATTCTTAGAGCTCATGTGTGTATACTTAATGTTGCTTATTTAGTAATGTTATATATTCGCTCATTTATTTAAAAAAAAAGCATTACCATAAATTACTGGTTTCTCCATTGAGGGGTAAGATTTTGTGAAGTTTTTGAATTAATGCTCAGGTCGCCTCTATTCTCACAGTACATTCCAAGGCTGTGTCTCAGAGAAGAGTACCAGCTGCTGTGTTTCTTAAAGAAAAAATCATTTATCTAGATTGCTTTTAATCACTCATATTCCTGAATGTAAGCTAGCCAGGTAATTTACTTTAAGCTTACTGGTTTCACTTGCCAAAAATTCTCTCCAGAAAAAACAAATCTATATAGAGGAAACTAATCCAACACGGGTTGACATACATAAGTGTAAAGACTTTTATAGTTCAATCTTCTGGTGACTCACATTCATAACAGCTGAGCCAAACAATCAATACACACTCTATTCATTTGACTTTTTTATGTACCGGGAATAGACTTAAAAAAATATGAAAAATAATCATTTTGGTTTAGGCAACGTTCACTAATTAATTGCAAATAATAATAATAATTTATTGTTGTCTCAACGGAGCTTGGGACATTCCTTCCTTAAGGTCGGAACATGACGTTCTACTCAACAACGGGTTAACCGGAGCATAGGAAGTTCGGCTTGATATAGTGGCCTTATGCGCTTTCTGTCATCTTTCAACTAAAAATATTGAAGTAGAACAAGAGATAATCAAAAAAGCAGAACCTGGAGAAGCCATCTGCCAGGAGAACATCTGACTTCTTCACGCGATTAAGGAGAGCTGTCGTTAATCTTTGGCTGCTTCTTTTTCAAGCCCTTGATATTTATAACCTTAATTTGAATGATATTTCAATTCCCAGCATCTAAACACATTTTTCTTTGATTTCCCAATGGCGGATTGTGTTTCAGATTCCTAGCGCTAAACAACGAAAATCCAAAAAAAAAATCTTGGCCGGACTATTAATTTAGAATTATTAATTCTTGAGCACGTGCATGGTATCCGAGAATGGTATTTAATGTACAGTAGAGTTTTAAACCATTTTGTAGGGGTCAAAAATTTTTTAAGGAAGAATGCAATGAGCTGACAAGAGGATATGACTTTCCTTCCAAATGGTTTCAGTTGGCCGTGTTCTCGTGTCATATCAGGAGACAAGACTTGCATGGATGGGAGCCGGGACATCCATTTTTATTTTCTACATTCCTGTTCCTCAGCTGGCCAAATGTTTGCTTTTGGCTAGAAAAAGAACGTAATTTTATCTACATCTGTAGAGTAACTGAAAAGATATTTGGTAACGCGAAGCTCACAGCTTGATAGTATATGTACAAAATGTCGTAAACACATCACTAAATAGCTTACCTGTAGTAAACGCTATAAAAAAGCACCACACACAGGGGGAAATTTATCAAAGGCTTTATTAGGGTGTAGAAAAGATGCAAATTATGGAGCATGCTACATTTACACTATAATTTGTGACTTTTCACTGCACCACCTGGGTATGTTTTGGTGGGAGGGGAAAGTCCTTTACCTCAAAGACAAATCTGCCACAATATCAACTTCTGGTATGAAAACAGTCTAGAACAATATTAGGGCGTTAGATTTTCTATGGCATTTGTATGTCTTGCCCTTATCAAAATGGTGTCCGCTGCTTCATGTGATCCTCCTCTCTGCCTTTATAAACCTCAGCCTATCATCTAGCCATGCTCAAGTATTCAATTGAATTCCTGTCTCCCTGCTTCCTGTGATCCTCCATGATCCTCCTCTGGCATACCACTCTGGCTTTTCCTGTGTCTGCAGTCCTTCTCCACCTTCTACATCTGCTCAGTGTTTCCCCTGCAAACCTGCTTCTGTGCCATGTGTGTCAGATTCAGCTTCAGGCTGCCTGGTGAAATGTAAGCCCTGTGCACCTGTAAGCTTTGCAGCTTCACCTTAGATCTGTGCAGTTGCAGTTTCCTGGACTTTTGCTGGACTTCGTGAGACTTTACTTAACTCCTTGCCGACACAGGACGTTGTACAACGTCCTGGGCCGGTAAGGGGGCTTTGATGTGAGCTCACATCAAAGCTTCGACATCTCAGCTGATCTCATCAGCTGAGATGTCGGGGTAACAGCACCGATCAGATCCGGGATCTGATCAGCACTGTTAACCCCTTGGACCCCACCGTCAATCGCTGACAGCGGGATCCAAGGCGGCCGCGGTGGGGAACGTGTTGTTCCCCGCCTGCTCCGGAGATCCCGTGATTGTATTGCGGGATCTCCGGCGCTCATGTGACAGCCCTGGGTTCTGGCTAGACCCCGGATGCTGTCAGAGCGCAGATACATGTAGTGGTTGGCAGGCGCTGCCAACCACAACACGGCCGTGATTCTGGAGATACTGATGAGCTGCAGTTCATCTGTATCTCCCAGAAGCAATCGGATTGTGCAGCAAGGTGCCTCTTAAAGAGGCAGTGTAAAAATAAGAATTAATTGATTAATAAAGTTTTTAAAAACCTGTAAAAAAAAAAAAATAAATAAAAGTTCAAATCACTCCCCTTTTCCCCAATCACAATAAAAGTATTAAAACAATTAAAAAATACACATGTTTGGTATCGCCGCGTTCAGAATCGCCCGATCTATCATCATATTAAATCCGTTAATGAGAGCCGTGAACTCCGTAACAAAAAAATGGTCCAAACGCCAAAATTCAGTTTTTTGGTTGCAGCAACATTGCTATAAAATGCAATAACGGGCGATCAAAACTCCAGATCCCCCAAATAATTGTATCATTAGAAACGTTAGCTCAAGACGCAAAAAATAAGCAATCACTCAGCCCAGATCATGAAAAATGAGAACGCTACGGGTCGCAGAACATGGCGCAAAAAGTCAGTTTTTATTTTTTTGCAAACTTCTGAATTTTTTTTCACCACCTAGATACCAGTAAAGGTATACATGTTGGGTGTCTACGAACTCGTACCGACCCAAGGCATCACCCCGTCATGTCAATTTTACCATATAGTGAACATGGCGACTAAAATACCCAAAAAACAAACGTGTAATTGCACTTTTTTTGCAATTTCACTGCATTTAGATTTTTTTGCAATTTTCCTGTACACTATATGGTAAAATAAATTATTGCATATGAAAGTACATCTCGTCTCACAAAAAGCAAGCCATCATATGTCTATATTGACGGAAAAATAAAAAAGTTATGGCTCTTGGAAGCAGGGGAGCAAAAAACGAAAGTGAAAAATTCCCCGGTCATAAAGGGGTTAAATTACACTGCACAGTTTCAAGTTCAGGAATTTGTACTTGTGACTTCCTTCCCAGGCCTTCCTGAGAGTTACCGAACTTATAGACTTTTTCTGATGAGAATTGCTTCTAAAGAGACTTTCCTGTTTTTTGCTATTTGATAACCTTGCTCACTTGCTGCATCTCATGTTTATTAACTGTCACATGTGTTTAATATAGACTTTTCACCTTTAAATTGGGTTCAGTCTATCTGTGCTCCTATCTACTAATAGATCCCTGAGTATGGCTAAGGTCACATGAGTCGGTCGACAGGGTAGGGGGTACTCGGATACGGGGAAAGGTGGTTAATTCAGTGGGGATCACAGCTGGTCGGTTTCCCAGTTCCGTGCCCTGGACCCTCAATAGCGGGTTGGGGGTGATGATGATGGGGAATGGTAACGTGATGCCACCTGTGGAAAGGTGGAGCTTTATCTCAGGGCAACGGGGTGCATGAGAGGAGTAATAGTCCTCACCTCAATGATGCTGTAGGAGCCCTCCGGGCGTCGGATGGAAGGAGACCAGCTCAAACAGTTCTTTTACTTGCACCAGGTAGAAAAGGGTACTCAGTACAGTCTTGTTAAACGGGGTTGGTAGCCGCGGATCTTGGAAGACTTTCCAGAGTCTGGCAGTGGTGCCTTTAATATGGTGTTCCTGGTCCTGTCCCTTTGTCTCTGCTCTCCCCTCTTGAGCCAAGTCTCCAGTCCTCGGGGTCTGTTACGTAAAGTCTCTCACTTGTCGGTGTCGTGGACCCAGCTGCGGGACCGATGTTGGGCTTCTTTAGGGGTGCTGTGGCTCCCTTGCTTCGGGTCCTCAGCTTGCCGGTCTGCAGTTAGGGTTAGATCTTTTACTTGCTGCCTATGCTCTGGTATGCCAGTTGTGACCCAGGCCTCCAGCTAGCTCCAACCAGTCCTGGAATAACCCCCTTCAGAGTCTGGGTCATCCCTCTCCTAAGAGGTGCCCTCCTGCTACAGCCGCAGGGCCCCTGTGTCTGCCTTCCTTGCTATCTCACACCTTCTGCCTGACACTATTGTCATTCCTGTCTCCCACTCTCTAGGCTCCACCCCCTGGGACCTACTAAATATACGGTCCCCTGTATTAAAGTGGCCTACTGTATGGATGCAGGGTGCAGACTCTGTAGGGTCCTCCATATCCACGGCTACGGAGGCACTACATCTGCTCTTTAGGGTGCAGTATCTCCCTGTGGCACCTTGCCATAGGGGTGCCACACACACTTGGAGGGTGACCCACGCCTGATGTCTCCACTAACAACTTAGAATTTTCCCCTGCAGCGCATAGCGTTAATGCTATGAACTGCCTGCCAATGCTGCCCCATAGAAACCCGCAGTTTACCTTAGCAGCGGCCACACAGGCAGTGCACTTTATCACAGCGCACAGAAAATGCTGTCTGCAGCCTGTTCCTGTGCGCTCACCTAAAGCGCACGTCCTGTGTGGCCGCTGCTAAAATAAAATGCGGGTTTCTATGCTGCAGCATTGCCTGGCAGGGCTTGCCATTAACTCTGTGCGCTACAGCTCCAATTTCTACATTTTTAGCGGGTCTGTAAAACGTGGGTGACAGCCCAAGTGTGACCCTAGCCTAATCCTACAGTACATTATAGCTACATTCTCATGTTCAGTTTTTGGTCAGTTTTTCAAATCAGTTTTCTTAAGCAAAAACCAGGAGTGGATAAAAATACAGAAGTGGTGATGTCTTTCGATTAAGGAACGTTCACTCATTGACAAATCTAAGGATTTCATCAGCGGTATGATAGGAAGGTGGTGGGACAGCACTGAAATGTGCATGGGATAAAGCAGCAGCATTCAAAAAGCCTTGTGGTCTTGTCTTTCATCCCGACAGCAGCACTGATCGTAGGAGCACTATTTTCCTTGGATTTGACTACACCACTACTGTGCACGTGGAAGTGCGGATCCAGCAACAGCTGTCTAAGTGATCATACTGGTTGTGGGTTAACACAACCTAACCAAATGAGCATATACACCCACGGTTGACACGATGTAATCTAAAACGATAAGACCCATTTGCACCTTTAGCCTCGTCCCTTTTTTTAGTCGTTCACTCATTGAGTATTTGATGAGTTTTGAACATCAGTATTTACAAGCCAAATTCAGGAGTGTTAAAATCAGAGGAAAAGTATCATAGAAACACACCACAGAGCATCTGACTTGGATCAAGAACGGAGGAGAGGTGAGCTTCCCATTCCCTGTTCCCTATTCAAATAATAGAAAAACGTCACCACTCCTGGCTTTGGCTTACAAAAACTGATTGAAAACCTGACCAAAAACAGAACATGTGAACGCACCAAAAGATGTCCCAATTTTTATGTCATGGACCAGATTTCGCACCTTTTACACCAAAGTAAATTAATTTAAAATTTAATAAATCTCCCCCACTAACTTGTGTTTTAAATACCATTATATACAAGCTGCCCATCCATTGGTCTGTTATAACAATGGCCAAATATATTGGAAATAGAAGGTAAAATGGGACTGATCAAGTTCTGCTTTGACGATAGGAATCGATGGTCTTTGACCAATTTTACTACTGGATGTGACAATCATATTTCAAATAATTTTTTTCTACAATAGAAATTGTGAGGAACTGGCAATGGATTAAAGACTATTCGACTAATGGATGAAAAGTGGACTTTTTTCCAACATGGAGCCGCAGTTATGTCAAACGTATTGGTGTTTGTGGTTAAAGAGTTGCTTGCTTGTCAGTTTAAAATACTCTTGACTTAGTGTCTTAAGGGCCTCCATTAAGCCATTGTTCTCACTGAAACAGAGAGTCAACCCCAGCCTGTCTCCATGGACCCCAACATAATCAGGCCTACAGTTAAACTGTCTTTCATCTGGTGGGAGGTTGTGCGTCTATGTTCGTCTCTGCAGTGACCTCCTCATTGCACAACTTTTCAGATTGGGCTTCTAAAAAAATTGATGTCTCATAAAAATTTCTCCAATTGTTTAGCTGCCTTCCAACTGGAATTAGACATGCAACTTTTTTGCATCATCTTTAAAGTCTGACCCTCCTTGTTTCCCCACCTAATTTTTAAAAGTGGCAAAAAAGTGAAAAACCAGAAAAAGTAAAAATAAAAAGCACAAAAAAGACATCTGACAATATTAGCAACATTTTGATGTCATGAAACCTGATTAAGATTTCTGCATATACTTACCCCTCAGACTCAAAAGTTGGCTATTAATTGGCCTGGTCAAGCTCGTTAATTTCTTCTTGAGGAGAGAATTGACTGCTGCCAGATTCATCTTTCAGCAACTGAACTCTGACTGTAGAAAAAAAATTTGTGTTTGTTGAAATCTGAATTTGTGAGTCTGCTATTTTTGGATCTCCTGACTCTCTTTTTGAGTATTGAAAGCTCATGTCAGATCCAAAATCATAAGCTACCTGTCACATGTCCTCAGAACCTGCTCCTGCGACATCTGCTTCTGTCATTAGGCATCGCCATATTCACTTTGTAGTTGGTGCTGGTGATAGAGGAGATGTCAGAGTCAGAAGCTGGATAGGGCAGGCTCTGCCCACCCACAAAGGTTAAAAGAGCTGGAACCGGCATTGCTTCCCCCTCTGACAGAGTGGATGTGTGTGCTGTCCAGCTGAAGTCATCAGCTTCTGACTTCAGCATATTAGAAAACAGCACACCCTACTAAAGCCTTTACCTTAATGCTGGAAGCTGAGAGATATAGCTTGTGCTTCTCTGGCTTGTCTGCTGATGTCCATTGTTTTCATGTACTACCCCGTCCTGTGTTTTGGACGCTTCTCCTGCTTGACAATTTGGTGCCCTGCCATCTCAGTTTTGACCTAGCACCCTGACTGCTGTAAAAGATACTGGGGTCAGAGTTTAACTGTTAAAGGGGGTCAGAGTTTTTCAGTATGCTGCCAAACGGAGTGGCTGTGTGCCAAGGTAGTCATCTTGAGTCAGTGGCGTCGGACACAGTCACACTGCCATTAATTATATATATATATATATATATATATATATATATACTAGCTGTGAGCCCGATGCAAATGCATCGGGTGTCTAGAATATGTTTATTGTTTTTTTAAAGATTTTTTAAATAATAATCGCATCATCAATAGCAATAATATTAGCAATAGCATTATTATTAGCAGTAATAGCAGTATTAATAGCATTATTAGCAGTATTATGAGCATTAATAACAGTATTAATAGCATTAATAGCAGTATTAATAGCATTAAGAGCAGTATTAATAGGAGTAATAGCATTACGAATAGCATTAATAGCATTAGTATGTGCATTAATAGCATTAATAATAGCATTAATAGCATAAATGATAGCATTAATAGCATAAATAATAGCATTAATAGCATTAGTATTAGCATTAATAGCATTAATAATAGCATTATTAGCAATATTATTTGCATTAATAGCATTATTATTACCATTAATATCATAATTATTAGCATTAACAGCATTATTATTAGCATTAATAGCATTATTAATAGCAATAATAGTACTAATAATAGTATTATTATTAGTATTAATAGCATTATTACCATAAATAGCATTAATATTAGCGTTAATAGCATTATTATGAGAAGTAATAGCATTATTAGCATTAATAACATTATTAATAGCATTAATAGAATTAAAAATAGCATTAATAGCATTATTAATAGCATTAATAGCATGATTATTAGCCTTAATAGCATTAATAGCATTAATATTAGCATTAATAGCATTAATAACATTATTAATAACATTGATATCATTATTAATAGCATTAATAGCATAAATAATAGAATTAATAGCATAAATAATCGCATTAATGGCATTAGTATTAGCATAAAGAGCATTAATAGCAATATTATTAGCATTAATAGCATTTTGAATAGCATAAATAGCATGATTATTAGCCTAAATAGCATTATTAATAGCATTAATAGGATTATTATTAGCATTATTAGCATTAATATTAGCATTAATAGCATAATTATTAGCATTAATAGCATTATTATTAGCAGTAATAGCATTATTATTAGCATTAATAGCATTATTAATAGCATTAATAGCATTAATAATAGAAATAATAGCATTAATATTAGCATTAATAACATTAATAGCATTATTAATAGCATAAATAGCATGATTATTAGCCTTAATAGCATTAATAATAGCATTATTAGCATTATTATTAGCATTATTAGCATTAATATTACCATTAATAGCATAATTATTAGCATTAATAGCATTATTAATAGCAGTATTAGCATTAATAATAGCATTAATAGCATTATTAATAGCATTAATAGCATGATTATTAGCCGTAATAGTATTAATAATATCATTAATAGCATTATTATTAGGATTATTAGCATTAATATTAGCATTAATAGCATAATTAGTAGCATTTATAGAATTATTATTAGCAGTAATAGCATTAATAGCATTAATATTACCATTAATAGCATTAATATTAGCATTAATAGCATAATTAATAGCATTAATAGCATTAATAGCATTATTAATTGCAAGAATCGCATTATTAATAGCATTAATAGCATTATGAATAGCATTAATACCATAAATAATAGCATTAATAGCATAAATAATAGCATTAATAAAATTAATAGCAATATTATTAGCATTAATAGCATTAAGAATAGCATTAATAGCATGATTATTAGCCTTAATAGCATTAATATTAGCATTAATAGCATTATTAATAGCATTAATAGCATAAATAATAGAATTAATAGCATAAATAATTGCATTAATAGCATTAGTATTAGCATAAAGAGCATTAATAGCAATATTATTAGCATTGATAGCATTTTGAATAGCATAAATAGCATGATTATTAGCCTTAATAGCATTAATAATACCACAAATAGCATTATTATTAGCATTATTAGCAATAATAGCATAATTATTAGCATTAATAGCATTATTAGCATTAATAGCATTAATAATAGCATTAATAACATGATTAATAGCATTAGTAGTAGCATTAATAGCAATATTAATAGCATTATTAGCATTATTATTAGCATAAACAGCATTATTATTAGCATTAATAGCATTAATAATAGCATTAATAACATTATTAATAGCATTAATAGCATTATTGATAGCATTAATAGCAGTATTAATAGCATTATTAGCAGTATTATTAGCATTAATAGCATTATTAATAGCATTAATAGCATTAATAACATTATTAATATCATGAATAGCATTATTAGTAGCATTAATAGCAGTATTAATAGCATTAATATCATTATTATTAGCATTTTTATTTTATAGCTGTGAGCTGTAGAATATTTTTAAATTTTTTTTAAGATTTTCGCGGCCGCACTTGCTGCAAGTGCAGAACCGCACTTGCCGCACCTGCAAAACCGCATTTGCCGCACCTGCCGCAAGTCCCCCTAATACTTTCTATGGAGATTACCGCAACCGCGCCGCAAGTTTAACCGCATCTGCCGCGTTTGCCGCATAAGCGTTACACTTGCGGCGCGGTTGCGGTAATCCCCATAGAAAGTATAGGGGGACTTGCGGCAGGTGCGGCAAATGCGGTTTTGCACTTGCAGCAGGTGCGGGCGCGAAAAAAAACGCGGCTGACTGAGGTTTTTTTCGCGACCACACTTGCCGCAAGTGCAAAACCGCACTTGCCGCACCTGCCGCAAGTCCCCTTATACTTTCTATGGGGATTACCGCAACCGCGCCGCAAGTGTAACCGCATCTGCCGCGTTCGCCGCATAACCGTTACACTTGCGGCGCTGTTGCGGTAATCCCCATAGAAAGTGTAGGGGGACTTGCGGCAGATGCGGCGGCTGAGGTAGCGACTCGCAATGGCCTCGCGGCCATTGCTCGCGCTACACAGCGACTCGCAATGGATCCCCATAGAAAGTATAGGGGGACTTGCGGCAGGTACGGCGGCTGAGGTAGCGACTTGCAATGGCCTCGCGGCCATTGCTCGCGCTACCTCAGCGGTAAATCGCTATCTTTGTGGCCGAGCCTCTGGTTCTATTTTCGGCCAGCGACTCGCAATGGCCGCTTCGCGGCCATTGCTCGCGCGTGGTGACGTCACAGAGTGACAAAGCCACGGTCTTTTCGGGGTCCGACACGAAAATGCCTACGGCAATTATAGAGTAGATATATACATATATATACTGTATATATTTGAAACCAGAGGGGTTTACATACACCATATACAAAGACATATATGTATGGTTTTTTCATTGTGAAAATAAATGAGAATAAACCTTTCTTATTTTAGGTCAATTAGGATTACCATTTTTATTGATATCTACTATATAACTGCCTTGGGGTCACTTCCGTCTGAGGCCGAAATCGAGCACCAGCGCTCATTGGCCGCCGCTAGCCACGGCGACCAATGAGCACAGCGTATGCAAAACAGTTGTGCGTGGAAGTCCGCGGCGAGCCAGTTGTGAGATGACCGGCGTCAGCCGCTGACCTCTGTGCAGCAGTAGCTGAGCCGCGGCTACCTGCCTCACAGAGGTCTGAAGTGAGCCAGTTGGGAGATTACCGGCAGCCGCCGGTCATCTCCTGTTTGCTCGCTGCGGTAGGACCTGAGCAGGATTCAAACCACGCGCCAAGCCGCACTACTTCTCTGATTTATCGGAGCGGCCGCAGCAACCAATCAGCGAAGTGGCGCGGCTTGGCGGGAAATATGAATGCAACAGCGTTATCAAGATGCAATGGCAATAGTCACAAAGTATGGAGGACCTGACATTTTTGTGACAATGACCTGTAATCCTAAATGGCCAGAAATTACTGAAAATCTAGAACCCTGGCAACAAGTGAAACACAGGCCGGACTTAGTTGCATGTGTATTTCGACTGAAACTCACCAGCCTTTTGAAAGATATCAAAAATGGCCTTTTTGGGACAGTTGTAGCAATGGTACACATTATTGAGTTTCAGAAACGAGGTCTCCCACATGCTCATATACCTATCATCTTAGATGCGGATTCTAAGTTTCGCACAGAGGAAGATATCAACAACATAGTGTGGGCTGAAATTCCTAACCAAGACAAATATCCTGAACTGTATGATATTGTCATCTCTCATATGGTTCATGGTCCATGTGGTGAGGCTAATCCAAAAAGTTAACGCATGGAAAACAGCAAGTGTACTAAAGGCTTTCCTAAGCAGTTACAACAGCACACTGTGAAAGACTTGGATGGCTACCCTTCGTACCGGCGAGCACACATTGATAACATTGTTCACAAAAAAAAATTATAAACAACTCATGGATAGTCCCATACAAGCCATACTTATCAAAACGCTACAACTGTCACATCAACGTTGAAATCTGTGCGTCAATAAAAAGTGTCAAATACCTTTTCAAGTACATCCACAAGGGCCATGACAAAGCTAATGTTGAAATACAACAGACAACAGTCAATCACGATGAATCATCAACTTTTCTTCACTCAAGATATGTCAGTGCTCCAGAAGCTGCTTGGAGGATATTTGCATTTTCAATACATGCTCAGTCACATGCTATTATACGTTTAGCTATCCGTTTACCGAATCAACATCAGATTTATTTCCACGAAAATTGTCCAGTTGAAGATGTCTCAAAAACTTTAAGCATGATGTCAACATTAATGGAATGGTTTTTGCTGAACCAACGTGATGACAACGCAAGGCAGTATTTGTATCGCGAGATTCCAGAGCATTATGTTTGGAATAAAGCTTGGAAGCCAAGACAACGAGGAGTTAGCAAAATTATTGGATGCATGTATACTGTTAGTGTCAAGGATCATGAAAGATTTTGCCTTCGGCTGTTGCTGCTGCATGTCAAAGGAGCTACAAGTTATGATTTTTTTAAAACAGTTAACGGAGTATTGCACGATACATTTAAAGCTGCAGCTTTGACCTTAGGACTTTTATTGGATGATAGTGTTTGAACCCTAACTTTAGAAGACGCAGTTACCCTACATATGCCTAACCAACTTCGCCAATTGTTTGCCTACATCTGTGTATTTGGACCACCTACAAATCCGCTCAACTTTGGACAAATTTCAAGGAACATCTAATCGAGGATTACTGCTTATGTCGTCACAACAAAAGTGGAGATTGTCAAGATTGGCAATCTTATGCCATGTGAGATGTCCAAAACGTGTTTGTACTGCATGGAAAAACATTTTCAGACCACAGCTTGCTACTCACATTCCACAACTTCCAGAATATGATGAAGCTAACGAATTATTGTTGGCCACGCAGAAAATAAACTCTTTAAATGAACAACAATGTATTGCATATGATACTATTGTCTGCACTGTAGATAACCAAGCAGATGCAAGGCCAAAATGTTTCTTCATTGACGGTCCAGGATGGAGTGGTGAAACATACCTATATGAAGTATTAATTCATCATGTTGGAGGGTTGGGAAAAGTCGTATTGCCATCGGCTACAACAGGTATTGCAGCAAATCTGTTACGAGGAGGTCGCCCTATGCATTCACTGTTTGGGATACCAATTCCTGTCAATGAAATATCTGTTTCCACAATAAAACAAGACACATTTGCTGGAAAACAGTTACACAATGCACATCTGTTGATACTTGATGAGTGCAGCATGTCACCCAAATATGCTTTGACCGTAATTGACAGACTTCTGCGTGAGGTCATGACTACAAATGTTGTTGAAAAGAATGAAATTCCATTTGGAGGTAATATTTTTGTCACTGATGGAGATTTTAGGCAATGTCTTCCAGTTATACCAAATGGAACAAGAACAGATGTTATTGAGTCCAGCTTAAAAATGGATGATCCTTGGCAACAGTTTACTCAACTCCAACTCATTACCAACATGCGATCTTCAGACCCAGAGTACAGCAATTGGCTTCTTAAACTTGGTAACGGTGAACTTAGCAATGAATACAACCTTGGAGAAGATATTATTGAAATACCAGAAGACATGTTATGCACTGACTACATTGTAACTGATGTTTTTGGACAACGCGTTGAAATTGATGTCGACGACCAAACCAGTGTTGAGAGGGCCTCTTCCCATGCAATTCTGTGTCCCAAGAACGATGAAGTGGCTCTGCTAAATTCCTGTGTGATGGATAGATAGAATGCCTGGAGAGTATAAGCTGTACACAAGTGATGATCCGGTAGATGTAGATAATGAAGATGAACGAGAGCATTATTCAGTTGAATTTTTAAATAGTGTTACACCATCAGGAATGCCATCCCACAGACTACAACTAGTGATGGGCGAATCCTAAATTACTCGGAATCGCTTGACTGTAGCGAGTCCGAGCACAGGACTCGCTACTCGTTGCGAGTCTAGCGAGTCCAATGTTAATGAATGGGGAAGCGAGTAATAGCGAGTAGTGTGAGATTTACAAATCGCAGATGTGTCTCGGAAGCTTCAGCCTGAAGCAATCCTAGTTTTGTCATTTATTTGCATTGGACTCGTTTACTTTGCAACTGTAATCGCTGGGAAACTCGCACAGATAAGAGTCCTGTCTGCTCTGTGTGCTGGCTGCCAGCTCCAGGGTCCTAGAGCCTGCCTGCTGCCTGATGTAGCAGAGCTGAGATTGTTCTCAGTCTGCTCATTCCCTGTGTACAGACATGAATGTCTGTGCACAGAGATGATGTAGCAGAGCTGAGATTGTTCTCAGTCTGCTCATTCCCTGTGCATAGACATCTATATCTATGCACAGGGGATGTAGCAGAGAGGACATCGCGTTTTGGACTGCGTCGGACGGAAGAGGATTTTTTTAATTAAAGATGGAGTCCCTAATGGCTTTTTTTTTTCATTTCTAATAAAAAAATTTCTTTGTGTTGTGTTTTTTTTAAAACAATTTAATAGAAATTCATGGCGGTCATGTCTAATATTGGCGTGACCGCCATAAATTTCGGGCTTAGGGCCAGCTGATAATACAAAGCTGGCCCTAACCTCTTTATTACCCAGCGTGCCACCGCTACCAGGGCCGCTGGAAGAGCGGGGTTCAGCGCCAGAGGATGGCGCTTCAATGAACGCGCCATCTTCTGGGGCGGCTGCGGGCTGCAATTTGCAGCGGGGGGTGTCCAGAAAGCTTGGGCATCCCTGCGCTGCGGATTCCAGCCCCCAGCTGCTTAGCTGTACCGGGCTAGACATAGAAATTGCGCGGAGCCCCACGCATTTTTTTAAAATTATTTCATGAAATTCTGAGATTCTGACTCTGACTCTGAAATTCATGAAATAATAAAAAAAAATACGTGGGGCTCCGCGCAATTTCTATGTCTAGCCAGGTACAGCTAAGCAGCAGGGGGCTGGAATCCGCAGCGCAGGGATGCCCAAGCTTTCTGGGCACCCCCCGCTGCAAATTGCAGCCCGCAGCCGCCCCAGAAGATGGCGCGTTCATTAAAGCGCCATCCTCTGGCGCTGAACCCCGCTCTTCCAGCGGCCCTGGTGGCGGTGGCACGCTGGGTAATAAAGGGGTTAATACCAGCTTTGTTATACAAGCTGGTATTAAGCCCGAGATTCTTAATGTCAGGCCACGTTTGACCCAGCCACTAAGAATCTCCAATAAAGGGTTAAAAAAACACAACACAGAGAAAAAATTTTATTTGAAATAAAAAAAAGCCATTAGGGACTCCATCTTTAATTAAAAAAATCCTCTTCTGTCCGACGCAGTCCAAAACGCGATGTCCTCTCTGCTACATCCCCTGTGCACAGATATAGATGTCTATGCACAGGGAATGAGCAGACTGAGAACAATCTCAGCACTGCTACATCATCTCTGTGAGCAGGCGGGCTCTAGGACCCTGGAGCTGCACAGAGCAGACAGCTGGACTCGGCTCGCAAAGAAACAGCAGTTACTTTGCGAGTTTCCCTGCTATCACTGGCACAGTAGCCGAGTCTAATGCAAACAATGGCAATCCTAGTTTTGTCAGCGTTTCTGACAAAACTAGGATTGATATTGATTTGCATTGAACTCGTGCGAGTAATCACTGGGAAACTCGCAGAGTACCGAGTCCTGCGAGTCCCTTACTACTCGCCGAGTAACGAGTCCTAGCGAGTAGATTCGCCCATCCCTAACTACAACTAAAAGTTGAAACAATTGTAATGTTGCTTCGGAATCTAAATACCAAATATGGTCTATGTAATGGAACTCGCCCTATTGTTACTGGACTCCATTCCCACCTAATTTAAGCAAGAGTCATCAGTGGATCAGCAAAAGGAGATTAAGTGTTCATTCCACGCAATGATTTATGTCCTTCAGATACACGTCTTCCATTTAGGCTTCGGCGTTGGCAGTTTCCAATAAAACCAGCTTTTGCCATGACTATAAACAAGTCCCAATGTCAAACTCCACCGTGTTGGCATATATCTACCGGAGCCAGTTTTTGGTCATGGACAGCTGTTAAAATAAGATCCAACGTCAAGGTGCAAGTTCTTGACAGCCCATTACAAGGACATTTGCTTAGAGATAGTCCAAAGGGTTTTTACAAGAAATGTGGTGTACAAAAATATTTTAGGTTGATTACATTTAATGATAATGTATATATTGTATCAGGAAAATTCTGTGTTTTCATTGCATTATTAGTCTGTTACATAGATATTTAATATTAGACAATTATATAGTAGATATACACATAGATAGATAGATAGATAGATAGATAGATAGAAAAAAAAAGAAAAATAGATCTAAATACATAGTTAATACATAGTTAGATAACAGATAGATAGATAAATACATAGATATAAAATGCAAAAAAAATAAATAGATGGATAGATGTGCAAATAAATATACAGATAGGATACTAGATAGATAGATAGATAGTCCAAAAAAGAGAATAATGTACGCACTCACCGGTAGTAGATCTTGTCAGTTTATTAATTCCTGTTCACATCCATGAACATGTTACTCAGCAAGGGAGGGGGTGCAGGGGCATAGGACACCCCCTCCCTTGCTGAGTAACATGTTCATGGATGTGAACATGAACTAATAAACTGAAAAGATCTACTACCGGTGAGTGCGGACATTATTCTCTTTTTTGGACTGTTGAATATACGCTACCAAGAGCCAGCACCGTCTGGTATAGCTGTCGAAATGTCACAGCTGTGACAGCCCGCCCTAACTACATACGTATAGTGCCCAGTGTTTTCTAGTTCTGGAAGATAGATAGATAGATAGATAGATAGATAGATAGATAGATAGATATCTTATATAGTAAGGTGATCACACGTTAAATATAAGAGGGGAGATGTGTATCATTCAAACTGTTAAATTTGGTGATATGAATCCAGATGTAATGTTCCAGTATCATAGATGTTGAGAGACTTAACTTATCTTTAACAGGGCTGGGTTTTTGTGAACAGCTAAAGAGATGGGCGGGACCGCTGTTCACCACATCTCCATCTCAAGGTGTGGTCTATATACATAGATAGATAAGCAGAAAAAAATTCACTGCAGCACTCAGTTACTACCAGATATGCACACATGCTAACAAGCGGTTTATATATGAGGAAAAAATGTAAAAACTTACATTTTTTTAAAAAAACCTCAATATTCTTATCTTTTTATTTGCTGGGGTTCTTGCTACATATATTGGCCAATATCTGTTTGCTCATCAACCTCGCCACGATGACCCCAGATCTGATGAGTCCTAGGCTGACATCCCTGTCCTCCTTGTCCTCCATATCCCACTTGTAAGTGGGTGGACACCATCTCAACCTCAGACCACCTGGGGCAATGAGGGTGCTAAGTGCAGCTGTGGAACCAGCAACTCCACATATTAGACATAAACAGAAAAAAACTGCACAGCACTCAAGATATAATGTGAACTGGTGCAAGCTGTGATGCTGGAACAAACAAGCAGAAAAAATTCACTGCAGCACTCAACTACTACCAAAAATGTTCACATGCTAATAAGCGGTTTATATATTAGGAAAAAATGTAAAAACTTACGTTTTTTTCCAAAAACTCAATATTCTTATCTTTTTATTTAATATATGTACCAAGAACCAGAGTAAATAAAAAGATAAGAATATTGAGTTTTTTTAAATAAACGTAAATTTTTACATTTTTTCCTCATACATAAACCGCTTATTAGAATGTGAACATTATTGGTAGTAGCTGAGTGCTGCAGTGAATTTTTTTCTGCTTGTTTGTTCCAGCATCGCAGCTTGCACCAGTTCACACTATATCTTGAGTGCTGTGCAGTTTTTTTCTGTATAGATAGATAGACAGACAGATAGATAGATAGATATATAGATAGATAGATAGATAGATAGATAGATAGATAGATAGATAGATAGATAGATAGATACATAGATAAAACATGCTTGGATAGATTATAAATAAATATAGCATACATAGACGATGGACACATAGGTAGATGATAGATAGATATCCTGTATTCATTGCATTGTTCTTAAATCTTCATAAATAAACTACATACCATATATACTCGTGTATAAGCCGACCCGTGTATAAGCCGACCCCCCTACTTTTGCCCCCAAAAACTGGGAAAACTTATTGACTCGCGTATAAGCCGAGGGTGGACTCCAGCACAGGTATACAACCCCCAGCAGTGAGGTATACAGCAGCCTCCCCAGTGGTAGTATACAGCAGCAGCCCCAGTGGTATATACAGCAGCAGCCCCAGTGGTAGTATACAGCAGCCCCAGAGGTATATACAGCCCCAGAGGTATATGCAGCCCCATATGCAGCCCCAGGAGGTATATGCAGCCCCATAAACCGCCCCAGAGGTATATACAGCCCTATATGCAGCCCCAGAGGCATATGCAGCCCCAGAGGTATATACAGCCCCATATGCAGCCCCAGGAGGTATATGCAGCCCCAGAAGTATATACAGCCCCATATGCAGCCCCAGGAGGTATATGCAGCCCCATATGCAGTCCCAGAGGTATATACAGCCCCATATGCAGCCCCAGAGGTATATACAGCCCCATATGCAGCCCCAGGAGGTATATGCAGCCCCAGGAGGTATATGCAGCCCCAGGAGGTATATGCAGCCCCCCACCCATCTATATACAGGCCCCCCCCCGCCGCAATCCTGTAAAGGAAGAGATTAGTATACTTATCCCTCCGCTGTCCCGCCGCTGCCATCACGCTCCTCCATCTTCATCCAGCGTCTTCCGTCTTCTTTCAGCTTCCTCCTCTGTCGCGCCGGCAATGACGTCATTGCATGCGACGATCGGAGGAACCCGGAAGAAGACGGAAGACGCTGTATGAAGATGGAGGAGCTGCGGCGGGACAGCGGCAGCGGGACAGCGGAGGGATAAGTATACTAATCTCTTCCTTTACAGGATTGCGGCGGGGGGGGGGCCTGTATATAGATCGGGGCACTGTATACTGTATACATTGTATACAGTATACAGTGACTCGCGTATAAGCCGAGGGGGCAACTTTTCAGCCCAATTTTTGGGCTGAAAAACTCGGCTTATACGCGAGTATATACGGTACATATTCTAAAATACCCGATGCGTTAGAATCGGGCCACTATCTAGTTTGTAATATATTGATATTGAGAGAGAGAGAGCATGTATAAGGCTTTTGTGTTACTTTCTGCAAGGTCACAAGTTGACATACATTAATATCACTATGCCTTTAAACAATTTGGGACAGTCCACATGATGATGTCATATGTTTTGAAGATTCTGATAGGTTTATTAACAACATCTGAGTTAATTAGAGACACACCTGTTGATGTATTTTAATGAACACCTGAAACACACTGCACCTGAAAGTGCCCCGCACAGTTCTTTCTGTGTCTGGACCTGTGAAAATCACGAACCCAGACACAGAAATAGGATATGGAGGTCACCTCCGATGCTTTCCTTTCCAGTCCGTGGGATCCTGTAAAAAGTAGGATCCAACGGAAAGGAAAAATAACGCTATGTGAAACCAGGCTTGGGTAAAACTTGGGCAGAAATGGGTCTTCCAAATGGGCAATGACCCGAAACATACTGCCAAACTGGTTACAAAGTGGTTTAAGTCTATGTTTTGGGGTGGCCACCACAAAGTCCTGATCTAAATGTTATTGAAAATGTATGGGTAAAGGTGAAAACGCTGCGAGCAAGGCGACCTACAAACATGGCTCATTTACACCAGTTCTGTCAGGAGGAATGGACCCAAATTCTTATCAACTAATGTGAGTAGCTTGTGGAAGGATATCCAAAACGTTTGAGCCAAATGGTCCCAAATACTAATCAAATGTATGTAACCTTGTGACTTTGCCGAAAGTAATAAAATGCCTTAAAACATTCTCTCTCTCATTATTCTGGCATTTGGCAAAAATAAATTATGGCTAGGGTCACACTTCAGGTTTTTATTTTAAAACCTGATCCGGTTTTGAGCTTTTAAAAAGTTCAAAACTGAATCAGGAAACGCTCCTCATAGGAGCCTATTATAAAAACTGGATTGCTTCACAAGCAATTCGGTTACCGCCTCCGACTCTGCAGCCTGCGTGAAAAAAAATCATGCAGGCTGCAATTTTCGGAGCAGTGGTAACATCTGCAATGCGGTAACTGGATTGCTCAGGATGTGTAATTCTGAGCAATGCGGTTACCGCATATACTTTGCTTATCCCGGCTGCCGTCGGGATAAGCAAAGTGTTTTCAATGTTTTAAAAGATAAAGTTTTATTAATAAATGTGTCTATAATGTCTCTAGGGGGTGCCCACCCCCCTTGAGACATACAGTACCACCCACTCAGGTGGGCATTTAATGATGTAATTGTAGCCGGCTCCTGTCAGCTGCTGTACATTTTTATGAATGAAGCCGCCGACTCCTCTGAGAGCAGCAGGCATACTATAGCTATTGTATGTATAGTATGTGCGCTGTCCGAGGTCCTGAAGGCTTATACAGTAAGATCTAAGGGCAGCGCTGAGTGGGTGGTATGTCTCTAGGGGGGTGGGCACCCCCTAGAGACATTATAGACATATTTATTAATAAACTTTCATCTTTTAAAACACTGAGAACAGTTTGCTCATCCCTGTGGCAGCTGGGTTGCGGCTTGCGGCTTGTCTGAAGCCAATTGCGTTCACCGTACCCGGATCTGGATGCGGTGAACGCAATTCTATTTTTAAGTGTGACCCTAGCCTATGATAATCCTAATTGACCTTAAACAGGAAAGGTTTATTCTGTTATTATGTCAGATAGTGAGAAAAGCATGCATATGTGTCTCTTTGTATAGTGTATGTAAACTTATGGTTTCAACTGTATATGGACACCTTAAGGAGGTTTTGCAATCTTAATCATTTCTGGCAAATTCTCGACACATTATATATGATGGATTTGAGTGCCACCTATGGCACTTGATCGGGGAGCCATCTTGCTCTACTGTCAATGTAAAAGTAGCCCAAGGAACACATAAAATTAAATCAACATAACGTTTTTCCTACTTTCAGACTTGATAAAAGTTCACCTATTAGAAAAATTAGAATCATTAGGTTTAATATTATCCTTTTTTGTTTAAAGACAAATACAGATGAGCTAAGAAAAAAATATAGTTTCTTCCACTATAATAGGAGTCTCTTAGAATAATTTATTTTACCTTGAATACTCTCTCTGGAACAGTAATTCAAATGAAGTATTTACAATGTTATAGAAAACACATATTTTCAAGTTTAAATATGATACCAAGGAGGTATTTTATTAGTCCTAGCTGGGAGTAAAATAAATTGCAATATATTATGGTTATCTGTTTTAGAAGTTTGGCAAATGACTTTTCTCTCTAGGTACCATTAAAATGTGCTGTCCGGCAAAAAAGAAAAAAATACACAGAAAAACACGCAAAAAAAAAAAAAAAAAAAAAACTCTCATAATTCCTGCAATTAATCTATCATTATTTATCTATTTTCTTCTTTGCTCTTAAACAAACAAGGTATCAAGTTTGAGACTCTTGTAAAACTGCCAAAACCTGTGTAAAGCCCCCGTATACAAGAGCTGATGATGGTTGGTCGTGCACTTAAACTATTGTGAAGAATCTGAATAATTCTCTAATCGCTAGAGATGAGCGGATCTGACAAAATTTGAATGCGCCAAAGATTTTACCAGTAAATTTAACTTGATGTTCCCCCATTAGGTTCTGACGGCTCTTAAGACCCCAGACCATAATAAGTGTAACATGTAGAAAACATAAAAAAAAGTCTAATATTTCCCCTCACTACTCACCTGTCCTGGCACCCCCGCTGCCCGCCATCTGGTCCTCAGAGCCTCTTCCTGGAGTAGTTGCATGTTGGGGTGTCTTCAATCTAGAACACAATTTTTGACTATGGAGCAGGCTTCGGAGGTCATGAAGCCATCACAATGTTACAACGCTCTTTCATCTCCAAGGCCTAGTGTCATTATTTTGGGATAGGACGTCCGGCTGAAACTGAGACCTCTGAAGCTTTGCAGTTCGGAAGCCAATCTTAAATCAAAGACGTAGTGAGCAAAGAAGAGGCACTAAGGACTGAAGAGCAGGCTTCGGGAACCGGAGGCAGTGCAGGTACGGGAAAGGTGCATGGTGTGTGAGAATTAGCTTCTGCTTTGTTGTTTTCTTTGAACCTTTTGCTGACAATTATTTATTATTAAAGCACAATTTATTCCATGGCGCTTTACATGTGAAAAGGGGCATACATAGACAAGTGCAATAATTATGAGCAATATACAAGGCACAGACGGGTACAGGAGGAGAAAGGACCCTGACCAAGAGGGCTCACAGTCTACATAGGGAATGGGTGAGGATACAGTAGGTGAGGAGAGAGGGACCCTGCCCACGAGGGCTCACAGTCTACAAGGGATGGGTGAGGATACAGTAGGTGAGGAGAGAGGACCCTGCCTGTGAGGGCTCACATTCTACAAGGGATGGGTGAGGATACAGTAGGAGGAGAGAGGCCTGCGGAGGGCTCACAGTCTACAGGGATGGGTGAGGACACAGTATGAGGAGGAGGCCTGCCATGGATTGTTCACAGTCTAATAGATGGGTGAGGATACAGTAGGTGAGGAGAGAGGACCCTGCCCACGAGGGCTTACAGTCTACAAGGGATGGGTGACGATACAGTAGGTGAGGAGGACCCTGCCTGTGAGGGCTCACATTCTAAAGGATAGATGAGGATGGGACATAGATGAGAGAGAGGACCTGCCTCGAAGGCTCACAGTTACAAGGGATGGGTGAGGATACAGTAGGTAGGAGAGAGGACCCTGCCCACGAGGGTCACAGTCTACAGGATGGGTGAGGATAGTAGGTGAGGAGAGGACCTGCTGTGAGGGCTCACAGTCTACAAGGGATGGGTGAGGATACAGTAGGTGAGGAGAGAGGACCCTGCCCACGAGGGCTCACAGTCTACAAGGGATGGGTGAGGATATAGTAGGTGAGGAGAGAGGACCCTGCCTGTGAGGGCTCACATTCTACAAGGGATGGGTGAGGATACAGTAGGTGAGGAGAGAGGACCTGCCGCGAGGGCTCACAGTCTAGGAGCCTGGGTGAGGACACAGTAGCAGAGGGTAGGTGTGGTTGTGCAGTGGTTGGTGGACTGAGGTCACTGCAGGTTGTAGGCTTGTCGGAAGAGATGAGTCTTCAGATTTGAAGGTTTCCATGGTAGATGAGAATCTGATGTGTTGGGGTAGAGAGTTCCAGATTATGGGGGATGCACGGGAGAAATCTTGTATCCACTATTTCTGTACGTGACTGTACATGAATGCAGAATGATGTAACTTCCTTTGGAAGGAGAGTGGAAGGCAATTTCATTTTTCACAGATCTGGAGGATTATCATTGTATATATTTTGAACAGCATTATATGAGGGAATTACAAGCTTTACAATCCTAACATAATCATGAAAGTGTCTGCAAGTGAGAACCTCACAATTCCAAATACTTTACTAAAAACGTTCATAGAATGAACTCAGGATTGTGACTGTGTAAGACTGGAACACAGATTTGCTATTTTTTTTCAAAAACAGTATCAACTTATCAAGTGAAGTGTACGAAATAAATGATGCCCATCATCTCCCTTTCTGCCAGTTCTTGCACTTTTTGAAGAGGGCAATAGTGATGTGCGTCTATACAACATGTCGTATTGTGATAGCAGACTGTTATCGTCACTCAGTTTCATTCCCTTCACAGAAACACACGACTGCCCATTCCAGAAGAAATAGCAAAATAGCATAGATTGTTTTGCGACAGATTTTCGTACCAAAAGATCTATGGTCGATGGAAAGAAAAAAGATAACTATGTACTCCAGCTCCTGACATTGTTCCAGAAGGTGATTACGGGAAGCCAAAGGAAATCAACGTGAAACCGATTCCAGCAGAACAACACTTCATCTTGTACTGAAATCATTCCTCCAGATTCCACCAAGTGTCAGGTGTACAAAGGAGGGAGATAAACTGAAGCATAAGTCTGGCTCACATTGTAGACAATCATTTGGTCATCATTTCATTTCACCACGTGGGTTATTTCATTACTGGCACGGTAACCCCACCAAAATTCACTTTATGATCCAAATATCTGTGTTTGGTGCCCATCTGTGTGGACACAGATTTTGTGTCCATCGTTCTTTGATGAAAATGTGAAATCTTTCGTGAAGATGGATCTCTTCCAATTGTAGACACAGTCACCTGATCACAATCTTGGTAATGCTAAGCTGCCTGTTACATTTGTATAATGTTTAGAATGAATATAAATTAGTTATTCACTAAATGCTGATTACCACTTCCATAGGAGACAATATGTCATGCCTGATTGAGCAGCTCACCCCCTTCCTCTCAGAAAGCTTCAGCACCGTCTGACACTTCCTCATTTGTCACGTGGGCATGATGTCACAACAGGTCCTATACTAAACTGGGAGACTTGTGTCAATAGGACCTGATGTGACATCACGCCCATGTTATTGAAGAAGTGTTTGTTTTCAGAGCATAGATACTCACTGCGGAGGGAGGGGGAGAGCTACTCAATCAGGAATGACGCTTTGTCTCCTATGGGAGAAGTGACTGGTATGTAGCAGCTAGTGAATAACTGATTTATATTAATTCTAAACATTAAATGTAACAGGCAGCTTAGATTATAGTCTATGTGTTCAGGGATCATACAGAAAAGAAATCTGCTCACCAGAGTTTCCCTTTAAGGGGTTGTCCAGTACTAGGACAACCCCTTCTGATTCCACATGTCTCCCCAGGTAAACTAAAAGAGCCTGTACTCACCTCCCAAGCTGGCACAGTTTCTGCTGGCCGATAATCGCCGTTCAGGGGTTCACGTGACATAGTGACATCACGTGAGCCCCACATCCAATCACCGCTGCTTCTGGTTACTCACATTCGAACCAAATAAATGAATCCAAAATGAAGAAAGCGTAGCAGATGCTATTCACTTCCGGTTGGTTGCTTATTTTGTTCAAAGGCAAGAAGTTAGAAGCCATCCGTGAATGACATGGGGCTCGGGTGACATCATAATGTCATGTGAGCCCAAAACCGTGATTATTGACACAGCTGGAACTGCACCAGCTCAGCAGGTGAGTACGGCTCTTTTATTTTACTTGTGGGAGACAAGTGAAATCAGAAGGGGTTGTCCTAGTAGTATATAACCTCCTTAATCATTTTTATTACCGCAGATTTTAACGTTCTTATGCTCTACAGTCACATTGACGAACAGGCATCTTTATTCCCTAGCATCTCTTGCTAACAGATGAAGTTGAACACGAGCCAGTAACTCCACATAGACGAGAGCTACTACATTGAATGAACTCTACAAGCCGAACTGAGGATGAAGGATGAGCTGTTACAACACAAGATGGCGGCTCTTGTTTTAGGGAAAACAATGGCACGGAATTGTTTGACTCCACACTCAGTTTTGACATCTGGGTTCATCCTAGATAAAAGTCTGTATCAAAGGAAGTGAAAGAAATGTATTTCTGACAGCTCCGCGGAGTCCAGTAAATTTGACGTTTTGGAGCTGTGAAAGAATTTTTTTAGGCTCATGAGCAAAGATATTTCAATTTTGCAGCTGGCTACAAATTCAAGACAAAACAAGATGTTCACAATTTCTAGATATATATAAAGATTGTCAAAGCGTCCTCATAAATAAAGAGAATTCACTATTCAAAGACTTTAAAGTTTTATTGCATTTTTCATAGATGCCTGTTTATGCTTTTATTAGTCTATTCATTATAAAAACTTCATTTCTGTAGCAAAAAAATGTTGAAAACTGTTACCTAATAAAGTGTAACCTCTAGGACAGTGAGCATGAACTCATGGGTGTTTGGGGCCATTTTGGAAAGTGTGATCAAACGATATAAGAATGAGAGCAGGAAAAGTATGAGGACCAAAGGGACCGACCCTTAGTGTATTGAACCATTTCCACCACGGACATCTTACACCTTCCTGGCAGGGGCTAACTGCAATAAGAGCAGGGGTTGCACTCGCCCCGGGCCTAGGAGCCTAGGGGGTCCCAAAAGTCCCTTTGACCTATAGAAAAAGACTATTGCCATTAATGATTTGCAAATATTGGGGCCCGTATTGAAGCTTTCGCATCAGGACCCATAATCCCCATGATCTACAAGTTACCCACTCTAGCTTCCAATCTGATGTGTTATTATCTGATAATAACTTTGAAATGCTTCTACACATCCAAGTGATTCTGGGAGAGGTTATTCGTAACAAATTGTATTTTATGCAGTAGTGAAGTTATGTCAATAATTAATAGTCAACATTATATTTGAACCTATTTTAAATTTTATGGAAATTTTGAACAATTTATTAAAAATATTATTTTTTATGCCCTTAAAATAGATAGTCATATCATACAAATAAGTTAATCGTGTGAAGGATTCCTGCCAGAGATACAGGAAGGGTACACAGCGCTATCTGAGCATAGTAATTTTGTTCAGATATATTAGAATGTAACGTGAATGCAATGCACTCACCTTCAATACATATGACAAGAGTCCTATCATATGCATAGTGTCACAAAGATGGTATAGCGGACGAGGGGATGAGAACAGGATTACAATGTGGGCAAAGGTAAACTGGGTAACTAGTCTGACCCAGTTGACTGGGGTCTCTAGCTGACCCTGTTCTCAGAAGCACCTTTAGAGGTGAGGATGTCTGGGCTGCACCTTGCCTTGCTCCTCAAACTGTCCTGGGCTAACACCCACTCACCTCCACCCATGGACTGGGATAACAACATCAAGTTCCAAAAAGATGGCAATATTCAAGGGTAAACACTGGAGGAAGGCTTTAGCTCAAACGTCTTTAACAGCAAACATGGTCAAAGCAGAGTGAAACTCTTTCAGCAGCATTTAGTGAAAGGAAGTGGAACTATTTAAAGGCTGGAGGGGCGGCTAACTGCTTTATCTGACACCCCCCTCACCTGCTGAGCTACCCAGACATAGACAGCACACTACAGCAGCTTCTGACATTAACTCTGAATGTGCCAAAGTAAGTTTACTCGCATTTACACTACAGTACAGCATCTCACATGGATTGCAGACCAGTCAACATGTGACTTTTAGTGGATGCCTACCAACCAGCTGCAAATCCAGAGATGTTAGCTCCAAGACTCTCTAGGTGTCCCGGAAAATGTAGAAAATTAAGGAGATGTTGATCCAGATATAGCTCTCAGCTATGCATTTATGGGTGAATAAAAACAAAGTGGGTTTTTTTCATAGAAAACACACAGTTTATTTTAAAAAGTAGATACATATTTCTAGGGATCAAACATGTGTGATCCCTGTTAATGTACAATGTGTTTCGGCAGGCACCGGAGGAAGGCAATTATTGTCGAAACACGTTGTACATTTACAAGGATGACAAATGTTTGATCCCCTAGAAATTTGTATCTACTTTTTTTTTTACAATAAACTGTATGTTTATTTGTGGATAAAGAACATTGTTTTCCTTTATTAACTCATAGATGCATGGCTGAGCCCTAAAAACTGGATCTAAATCTTCCTTCAAACAACATTAATGATCAGATAGGAGGGGACCGCTTTGTGCAACTCTCTGAGATCCCAGAGTCGGATTATGATTGTCCAAGTCGGTGAGACATCACTAGAGATGAGCAAACCTTTTAAGTTTCGCTTCGGTTGCCGATGGATGTTGAGGTAGTCCTGTTCGATACATGAACTTGACCTGAATCGTCACTAATTGGCAGTTCAGCTCTCTGCACACATAGAGCCAGCCATAAGCAAAACACTTCCGGGGGGGTTGTGACAAATTTAGGTTTTACCCCAACGCAAGGCGATCACACATTACAAGCTTCTTGCACTGGGCCAAGCACCAAGTGTATCGGAGTGCAGTGCTGCACGCTCCTGCACCTTGGACACGCTAATTACCTGAACTCCGGCCCAGAACAGGTTTGCTCATCCCTAGGCATCACCTATGTGCTGTAAAGTTGATGTCATTCTAAGACGGAGAATCAAATGCCAAGCCAATGAACCTGGAAACTTCAAAAATCTGTGCAGCACCTGTCTACAGCCAGAGCCATTGAGCTAGACCATGGACCGGGGTTGCATGAAGTGATCCACTCATTTACATTAATAACATTTACCATATCTTTATTTTACATCAACATAATTTTCAAATTTCATTTTATTTTATTAAGGTGTTAAAGAGCTTAGAAGTTTGTCAGCAATTTATGTTTGTATCAAGGAAGTCTTCAAAGTTTTTTTTAAGAACCTATTCACTTTTAAAGTGACTTTGAAGAATCCAACTATTGTACTACTCCAAAATTGATCAATTTCTATAAATCATACTTGTCATGGTATTTAAAAATGCCTTCAAGAGGTTTTTAACCCTTCAGACGCTTTTCTGGAATTACTGCAATGTAAAGTGAAAAATTGAAAAATACATTTTTTTTTAGGGGGGGGGGGGCTAAATGTAAGTCCCTACTATTTACTTTGTGAATGAGGTAATAAGACACATCCTTAGGACTTACATCTCATAAAGCAATCTGTGCATTTAGCATGGGACAGAACTGGGCTCCTAACAATATATTTTACAAAACCTACAGCCTCTTGGGGGGCATGGCCAAGCGTTGAATAGCAGAGGTTGCTTAGTGCAGGAGCTCCAGCAGAGATCGGCTTTAACTCAGCCCAACAAGGAGAAAAACTGCTCTGGGAAGCCCTAAATAAGTTACCTGAGGACACAGTGAGTCCAATGGTGTGTGGCAAGTCAGTGAGAAGGAGATCTCCAAGGAAGGTGACTGCATATTTCTCCAGGTACAGAAACCAGGTACAGAATACAACCTCCAACATGGTTGTATTTGTTTTATTATTCACTGTGCAACCTAAAAGAGGATCCCCATACAGTTCAGCCTAATCCACAAGAAATTGGTAATGTCCTAGAAAAAATCTCACTCCCCAAAGTATCAGTGGCTCAGCTAAGTGATCTAAATACTCCCAAATCTATAATTGAAATAGAACAAATAATCCGTTCTTCTAAAAAGTCCTCTGCTCTGGGCCCAGACGGTTTTTCTAACACCTACTATCATTGTTTTGTCAAAACTTTAGCTCCTTACTTCCTAAAAACTTTACATTTTTGGAAATGTAGCTCTTCAATAAGCCATGGAAACCTTGAGGCAGTAATCACAACCACACCTAAACCTGAGAAACCCCCGAACATTCCTGGTAATTTTAGGCTTATCTCCTTAATAAACTGTGACCTAAAAATATTCTCTAAAATCCTTGCAGCCAGAATGATGTCCGTCCTTCCCTCTCTGATAACACCTGACCAGGTTGGGTTTGTCCCTGGGAGATGAGCCAAGGACGTCACTAGAAGAGTAATAGATTTGTTGGAAATAATGGAGACTAATAAACTCCCCGGTGTACTGCTGTCTCTTGATGTCGAGAAGGCGTTTGACAGAGTGCACTGGGGTTATATGGGTGAGGTTCTGGATAAGTTTGGTTTTATGTGGGATATTAAAAAGGCTATATTGGCCCTATACTCTAATCCGAACATGATGGTGAGTGCGTCTGGCTTCACCTTAGACCGGTTTATGAGAACTAATGGCACCCGGCAGGGCTGCCCTATGTCGCTGGTTATTTTGCTTTGTTAATGGAGCCGCTGGCAGAAGCTCTTGGAACTAATCCAAGCATACATGGAGTCTGTGTGGGAAATATGGAGCATGTGGTGGGATTGTATGCAGATAATGTGACATTATCTCTAAGTGGTGTGGAGGGGTCCCTGGTGGGTGTCATGGACACCCTGGCTGAGTTACCCAGAATCTTATGTTACAAATTAAATGCCACAAGGTCTATCATATTCCTCATAAATATTACACCTTTAGTAAAGGATAGAGTACTAGACCATTCAAGTGGGGGGAAGCGGAATTTACATATTCGGGAATTAAAATTACAAAATTTGTAAATCTAATTAAGTTGAACTGCGAATCACTGATCTCGGAAGTCTGTGGGGACTTGGAAACGTAGACCCTTCTCCCAGAATACAATTTGTAAAAATGATGTTGCTGCCTAAGATTACCGTACTTGTTTAGATGTCTCCCTCTCATATTCCCATCTAGATGGATAGGGCTGCTACAATCCCTACTTGGTAAGTTTATTTGGAAAAACAAAAACTTCCATCCGGAAGTATAACACTCATCTTAGCCTCCTATTAATACAGCACGATCATGCAGTACATCACACCTCTCAGCCTTCTATAAATAACTCCATCCTGCAATACTGTATATTACTCCTCCCAGTCCTTCTATATACTGCCCATCCTGCACTACATCACTCCTCTTTGTCGCCTTTTTTTACCCCTTCTTGGCAGATTGCATTTGCACGGAAATTTACTCCCCCCCCCTTCCTAAATTGAGCGAATCTGGCTAAAAGGAATTTTAGGAGAATCCTTCAACCCTAGTGTAGGAAGACCAGATTAAATTGATAGGTAATTGTTTTAGGTCACTCTGTTGTAGAAGTGTTATGCTATAAGTGTCTGCGTGAGAATGCATTGAGTTTGCATCATGAGAAATGGGATTCCTTTGCCAAATTTGCAGGAGGTTAAGGGTGGGCACATCTGTGTTTGCAGGTGTCAACACCTGGGGAGCCATACGCCTGTGGCCTACAGTGAGTGACATGTGGCTCCCAACCACAGGTTGAGGGGCACTACCGTACATGAATGTTGCGTGTGTTTATATATAACAATAGATGCATTGTCACAAAGACAAGGGAAACGTATATATATATATATTCTTTACTTCAGACAGAGATGATCTTAAGTAATTCCATGGGGCCCGAGTTTTATTTGTGCCTTTGATGTAGATGGTTGTGCAGTGGCTGATTTTGACATAAGCAGAGAATCCAGGTGTTGAAAGGCGTCTCTGTGCATCTACTGCTGCTCTGTGCTTAGATCATTTCAAAGGGAAGCTGAAGATTGACATTTCTTGGCATCCGGATCCTGTGTCATTCATTGTGTGCCAAGAGAAGTGTTAAACCCATGAACTCTTACAATCACACAGATTACATGGGGGTTTTGCTTCGCTCTTCCTATTCACCTCTTTAATGCTCTCAATCCCGTGTGTTGACTTTTTTCATGGTCTCTTTGTTTTGTATTCTCTATAACATCTGCTGACATAAGGAAGCCAAAGGACAGATTGCAACTGTATTAACAGAATTAAGATAATGAATTAGTGTATTATTAGTAAGCTTCACATACATGAAACCAAGATGGGCTATAACTTACCAAGGATAAAAGTAATGTATTCCAATAAAGCTTATAATTATGTATTAACACAGTAACATGGATCTGGAATAGCAGTTAGATACAAATCAATCAAGTTTCATGCATAATTCTACATTACAGAATGCTAGTCAGAATTACAGGCTAGTATTGAAATTTCACCTTTCCGCACACTTAAAGACTGTTAATGGCCACTTTACATGTCCCAATATCGGTCCGATATTGAATACAACGCCGCGGGAGCGCGCTTTTTCAGGGCAGAATTCCAAGATCGCATAGGAGATGTTACACAGCGCGATATCGGCAGCCAACGCAACAGCGATGTCTACGCCCCCTTGTACGGGCGACCCAGGAACGACCATTTAACATGGGAGAGAATAGGGGAAGTTGTACTCCACATCGTTGTTGGGCTTTCACACAGCACGATCCGGCCACATCGTCCATCCAATATCGGCCCGTTGGAAAGCCTGCTCATTTGATCGTTTTGGCATCGTTCGTGCATCGTATTGGACATTTACACCATACAACGCACAAACGATTTTGGGGCCAAAGCACGTACCACATGACTTTTTATCGGAGTTGGACGCCAATATCGGGACGTGTAAAGTGGCCATAAGTGCTTCTTCCTTACCTTTAGCCTTGACTTGACATATCACAAATTGAGTAACATAGTTGACCAGCTGGGAAATGAAAACATTTTGAGATACTCTGCTGGGTGATGTTTCCATTATACAGATCTAGCAGGGTTGTTCACTACTTCTCATTCCCCATAATAATTAAAAATCCTATACTCACCTCCGGTGCCGGTGCGGTTCAAGTGATCTCAGAACTCTTGTTGCTGGGGCCCACATGACATAGTTATGACACACAAACCCCATGACCAATCAGCGCTGGCTTACCCCTCACCGCCTTTGGACACAGGAGTTATTAATAGGAAGTGAGTGGCAGCCACCACACTCACTTCCTGTTACTTACTTAACCACCCAAAGGCGGGGAGACAAAAGCTGCCGGTGACTGATCCCATGACTCACGTGTCATAATGATTTACATGGGCCCTGACAAATGCGAGTTCTTACATTGTTGGAACTGCGTCGGCAACGGAGGTGAGTATAGGATTTTTTATATTTTTTAGTGGCAAACATGGGAAATATGAAGGGGTTGTCTACCTAGTAGACAACCCCTTTAAATGATGCAGATAATACAGCACTATGATATCACTGCATAAAAAAGTATAAATTGACATTTAACTTGATACTGTTCAATGGTTAATATAATGTTACATAATCTTGATCCTCCAAAGTCATGATAATCTATGCTACATCTGTAAATGAGAAGAAATATAATAGAATCCAGCATCTTTTGTTGCTGTATGCTGTTTTCTTTGCTGTTGAATGCTCACAGACTACAAAGGATGGGTGAGGATACAGAAGATGAGGAGAGAGGATGTGGCACCCCACTGGTCGGGAGGCCATGCAGGGGTACTGCACCCACAAGAGAGTGCGTGGTATCCCTGTGGCCAGGGAACATGGGATGTCACATAAGGGACCCTCATTACACTCATCCACACACCTTAGACCAGGGGACCAATAGGTTAGCCCATTGCTAGGGAACCGGCCCCAGTGGGAGGAGCTTAGGTGGGTAGTGGAAGAGCAGGAAGATGGTTAGGAGAGTTGAGTCAGAAAGAAGTTGAGGTGAGCTCCTGTGGGGAGCAAGGTGTCGGACGGCAAAGAAGCAGTTGAGAAAGAAGAGGGATCCTAATGTGTTGAGGTGTACCCGAATCCGGGCCGGTATGACCACCGGCCCGAGGGACCCAGTCCAGGAACAGAGAACCAGCTCCGAGAGCAGTGTGGGCGTTTATCCCCGAGCCACCAAACAGGAGGGATACGAGCTTCTCAGGGAAGTTGTGACCGAAACCCGGTGTACACCGCAAAAGGTCCCATAGAGGGTCCGGAGGTCCAAGAGAGGAGCCTTCCAGAAAGAATCCGTGGGAGTCGGCTGAGGGCTCTGCATGTGGGAGCGCTAAGGAGAGGAAGAAATGGGGAGCGCAGACAGGGACAGAAGAAAGGAACACTCACTAAATGAATTAGAGCAAAAAAGTTAATTTAAAGAGATTGTTCTGGAATCATGTTCCAGCTTAAAACTAAAAACTTACTTTGACTGGACTCGTCATACGCCTCTTCAATCATCCTTACATGGTTTGGCATTTTTCCATGTTTTAATAGTGCAGCCAATATTAAAACAGTGTTCAAAGCGATCATCACTATGAGATTGGTGGGGTTTGATACAAGGGTCCCTCACCTATCAGCTGATATCTGCTAAGCATGTGGATGAAGTCAATGTACGGAGAAGATTACTGCATTGAAGTCTATAGAAGATAAGGCGCAGTGGTGGGTCTTGTCCGATATATGGTGGTATACGCAGCATGCTGCGATTTATTCTCATGTCAAAAACAGCTGAGGAAAAAAATGCAGATCAGTAGTGCCTTACTGTTTAATATTTTTTTGGTTGCAATCTGATGCTTTAATGGTTTGCACTCAAGTAATTTATATGTGGATGAATCCTTAAAGGGGAACTCCGAGAAGAGAAAACTTTTTACTACAGTTCCTGCCCTCCTACATGATGAAGCAGAGCTGTACACTGCAGTGCTAGGATCTGTAGATCTCTTATAAATCATTAAAATTATTCCTGCTCCTCGGCTCTCACCTCTCCCTCAGGGGTCTGAGAAAAATCAGCTTCATGCTGCTGGTGAGATCAGGACGTGTGTCGGGGGCATGCCCCAGGATAATCTTACATTCCCACCCCCTCACACTTCTGCATGGGCAAGGGGCACGGCTGCTGGCCTCATGGTCACAGTATATACTGTATATACAGTCTAGATCACAACTCTATCCATTAAATGCATTCCTTACATATATGATTTATCAAAAAAGACCCAAAGGGGCTATAGAATGTCTTTAAAAATTTCAATTCTTTATTAAAGAGCTTTTAAAAAGCACTACAGTGCATAATTCATTTACAACAATTTTTTCAAAAGACAATACAGTTACTTATTGAGGATACTGGATAAACTTCAATATAGAAGATCAATAAAGAGGTCAGATTATTGTGTTAGGTGCCTCCAGGGCTCACTAGGAAGATAACCATACTCCGTCTCACTGACATGACATGAGATCGTCCACCATCATATTCAGCAATTACAGCTCATCACTGTGATGATAAGTTATAATATTCCAATTCAAATGGTCAAAAGGGATTTTGCTATTGAGTGTAACTGTGTTATACCTGCTGGTTAGTCTCTGTGGCTAATCTTTGTAATTGCCCATATACTAATTAAGCACTGGCATCTACACAAAGGTTCAAAGCCACAGCCTTATTACTGCCCAGTCACACACCACCTAGATCCATTGATTAATGAATACATCCTCAGTGTCTAAGCTCATTGCTGCCCTTTAATAAGTGGATCAACTATTCACATGTCACCCAAGAGTAGTACCGACCTGAGTGGTTAGAGCTCCAGTCACCCCGACGGCGTTTCGTCTGGTGAGACTTCTTCAGGGGGTCAGTGCGCCTGGCGCACTGACCCCCTGAAGAAGTCTCACCAGACGAAACGCCGTCGGGGTGACTGGAGCTCTAACCACTCAGGTCGGTACTACTCTTGGGTGACATGTGAATAGTTGATCCACTTATTAAAGGGCAGCAATGAGCTTAGACACTGAGGATGTATTCATTAATCAATGGATCTAGGTGGTGTGTGACTGGGCAGTAATAAGGCTGTGGCTTTGAACCTTTGTGTAGATGCCAGTGCTTAATTAGTATATGGGCAATTACAAAGATTAGCCACAGAGACTAACCAGCAGGTATAACACAGTTACACTCAATAGCAAAATCCCTTTTGACCATTTGAATTGGAATATTATAACTTATCATCACAGTGATGAGCTGTAATTGCTGAATATGATGGTGGACGATCTCATGTCATGTCAGTGAGACGGAGTATGGTTATCTTCCTAGTGAGCCCTGGAGGCACCTAACACAATAATCTGACCTCTTTATTGATCTTCTATATTGAAGTTTATCCAGTATCCTCAATAAGTAACTGTATTGTCTTTTGAAAAAATTGTTGTAAATGAATTATGCACTGTAGTGCTTTTTAAAAGCTCTTTAATAAAGAATTGAGATTTTTAAAGACATTCTATAGCCCCTTTGGGTCTTTTTTGATAAATCAATTGTATATACAGTCGTATGAAAATGTTTGGGGACCCCTTTTACCCTTATGGTACCTTTACACGCCGCTACTGGATGGTGGCAACAACCGGCTACTTCACGTGCACGAGCACGCACAAACGGTTGCAAACGGTAATCGCACCACCTTTACACGCCGCAACAAGGTGCGCTACGGTAGGTTACATCTATCTCTGGATACACCGCCGGGTGTCTCAAGTTACCTTCTACAGAGCACCTTACCTCATTTACACACCGCTACAACAAGCTAATATGGGCGGACCTGGTGCAGCAGGGACAACACATAGGCATGCTAGAATTGTGGATTACGAGACGCTCATACGATGATTGGACAATGCAATAGCATCATGATTGGCCAGCCAGCGCAGGAGGCTGACTAATACATGACGCTCGAGCAATTGTGTAGTGTGAGTGGTCAGCTCCTTAAATATGCCGCCCTATGCAGCGTCAACCAATCGTAACGCAGGAGCTTCCTCCATTGATCGCTGAAGGGGGGTGGTTTCCCGGAGCTTGTGTCACGCCCCAGGTACATACCAGGTACATAGCATGGTGTCGAAACAACCCTTCTGTTCCTTCTTTACACGCCGACACAGGTCGCTAACATCGGCTGGGTAACCACCTGTTTTAGGGCAGTGCTCTGAAACAGGTGCCGCCACTGGCGGGTGGCTACAACCGTCTTCACATGCCACTACCTTGGGTTGAATTGGCGGTTCAAGATACATTTCTCTCATGTACCCGGTTGTTGTCACCATCCAGTAGCGGCGTGTAAAGGTACCATTACTCATTTTTTTTGGTTTAAAATTGGGTTTTTGTAACAGCTATTTCAGTGTGATATATGTAATAACTGATGGACACAGTAATATTTCAGGATTGAAATGAAGTTTATTGTACTAACCGAAAATGTGAAATATGCATTATTTCAAAAATTGACAGGTGCAAAAGTTTGGGCACCTCAACAGAAAAGTGACATTAATATTTAGTAGATCCACCTTTTGCAAAAATAACAGCCTCTAGTCGCTTCCTGTAGCTGTTAATGAGTTCCTGGATCCTGGAAGAAGGTATTTTTGACCATTCCTCTTTACAAAACAATTCCAGTTCAGTTAAGTTTGATGGTCGCCGAGCATGGACAGCCCGCTTCAAAACATCCCACAGATGTTCATTGATATTCAGGTCTGGGACTGGGATGGCCATTCCAGAACATTGTAATTGTTCCTCTGCATGAATGCCTGAGTAGATTTGGAGCGGTGTTTTGGA
The DNA here is from genome assembly GCA_033576535.1 of Allobates femoralis. Classification (NCBI taxonomy): domain Eukaryota; kingdom Metazoa; phylum Chordata; class Amphibia; order Anura; family Aromobatidae; genus Allobates; species Allobates femoralis. The sequence goes on along the minus strand of JARQOC010000001.1, from coordinate 37,452,845 downwards.
TCATTGTCTTGCTGAAAGATCCATCCCCGGCGTAACTTCAACTTTGACACTGATTCGTGAACATTATTCTCAAGAATCTGCTGATACTGAGTGGAATCCATGCGACCCTCAACTTTAACAAGATTCCCGGTGCCGTCATTGGCCACACAGCCCCAAAGCATGATGGACCCTCCCCCAAATTTGACAGTGGGTAGCAAGTGTTTTTCTTGGAATGCTGTGTTTTTGTGGCGCCATGCATAACGCCTTGTTGTATGACCAAACAACTCAATCTTTGTTTCATCAGTCCACAGAACCTTCTTCCAAAATGAAACTGGCTTTTCCAAATGTGCTTTTGCATACCTCAGGCGACTGTTTGTGGCGTGCATGCAGAAACGGCTTCTTGCTCATCACTCTCCCATACAGCTTCTCTTGTGTAGTGTGTGCTGTATTGTTGACCGATGCACAGTGACACCATCTGCAGCAAGATGATGCTGCAGGTCTTTGGAGGTGGTCTGTGGATTGTTCTTGACTGTTCTCACCATTCTTCTTCTCTGCCTTTCTGATATTTTTGTTGGCCTGCCACTTCTGGCCTTTACAAGAACTGTTCCTGTGGTCTTCCATTTCCTTACTATGTTCCTCACAGTGGAAACTGACAGGTTAAATCTCTGAGACAACTTTTTGTACCCTTCCCCTGAACAACTATGTTGAACAATCTTTTTTTTCAGATCATTTGAGAGCTGTTTTGAGGAGCCCATGATGCCACTCCTCAGAGAAGATGCAACTAGGAGAACAACTTGCAAGTGGACACCTGAAATAGCTTTTCTCATGATTGGATACACCGGGCTATGAAGTACAAAGCTCAATGAGGTTACCAAACCAATTTAGTGCTTCAGTAAGTCAGTAAAAAGTAGTTAGGAGTATTCAAATCATGAAAATCAGAAGGGTGCCCATACTTTGGCACCTGTCAGATTTTGAAATAATGCATATTTCCCATTTTTGGTAAGTGCAATAAACCTCATTTCAAACCTGAAATATTACTGTGTCCATTAGTTATTACATATATCACACTGAAATAGCTGCTGCAAAAAAACAATAAAAAAAAAAAAAATTAAGATTAAGAGGGGTGCCCAAACTTTTTCATATGACTGTATATATGGATGGATGGATACACAGGATAGATGGATGGATGAATGGATGAATATTTAGGATTAATGGATGGATGGATAGACAGGATAGATGGATAAATGAATACATAGGATATTATTCCTTGTAGAGAGATTTATGCAATATTGCCATAGTAACTACATCAAAACGACGCATATTGCCAGTGATTCTCCCAGTGCGCAGGCGCCATTACCATAGTGCAATGCGCTCACTCTAATATTTACTGGCTAACACGGTATAAACATTTTTTACCTTACATAGGATAGATGGATGGTTTGATGGATGAATACATAGAATGAATGGATGGATGGATGGATGGATGATGAATACATAGAATGGATGGATGGATGATGGATGGATATATAGGATAGATGGATGGATTTTATACATAGGATGGATGGATACATAGGAAAAATGGATGGACAAATACATAGGATGGATGGATGGAGGGAGGGATGGATGGATGGATGATGGATGGATACATAGGATGGATGGATGAGTACATAGGATAGATGAATGGAAGGATGGATAAATACATACGATAGATGGATGGATGAATACATAGGATGGATGCATGGATGGATGGATGGATAAAATACATAGGATGGATGGATGGATAGATGGATGGATGAATACATAGAATGGATGGATGGATGGACACATAGGATAGATGGATGGATGGCTGGATGACTACATAGGATGGATGGATGAATACATAGGATGGATGGATGATGGATGGATATATAGGATAGATGGATGGATTTTATACATAGGATGGATGGATACATAGGAAAAATGGATGGACAAATACATAGGATGGATTGATGGAGGGAGGGATGGATGGATGGATGATGGATGGATACATAGGATGGATGGATGGATGAGTACATAGGATATATGAATGGAAGGATGGATGAATACATACGATAGATGGATGGATGAATACATAGGATGGATGCATGGATGGATGGATGGATAAAATACATAGGATAAATGGATGGATGAATACATAGAATGGATGGATGGATGAATACATAGAATGGATGGATGAATACATAGAATGGATGGATGGATGGATGGCTGAATGAATACATAGGATGGATGGATGGATGATGGATGGATATATAGGATAGATGGATGGATTTTATACATAGGATGGATGTATACATAGGATAGATGGATGGATGATGGATGGATATATAGGATAGATGGATGGATTTTATACATAGGATGGATGGATACATAGGATAGATGGATGGACAAATACATAGGATGGATGGATGGAGGGATGGATGGATGATGGATGGATACATAGGAGGGATGGATGTATGGATGCATGAATACATAGGATAGATGGATAGACAGCTGGATGAATACATAGGATGGATGGATGAATACATAGGATAGATGAATGGAAGGATGGATGAATACATAGGATAGATGGATGGATGAATACATAGAATGGATGGATGGATGAATACATAGAATGGATGGATGGATGAATACATAGAATGGATGGATGAATACATAGAATGGATGGATGGATGGATGGCTGAATGAATACATAGGATGGATGGATGGATGATGGATGGATATATAGGATAGATGGATGGATTTTATACATAGGATGGATGGATACATAGGATAGATGGATGGACAAATACATAGGATGGATGAATGGAGGGATGGATGGATGATGGATGGATACATAGGAGGGATGGATGTATGGATGCATGAATACATAGGATAGATGGATAGACAGCTGGATGAATACATAGGATGGATGGATGAATACATAGGATAGATGAATGGAAGGATGGATGAGTACATAGGATAGATGGATGGATGAATACATAGGATGGATGCATGGATGGATGGATGGATGGATAAAATACATAGGATGTATGGATAGATGAATGGAAGGATGGATGAATACATAGGATAGATGGATGGATGAATACATAGAATGGATGTATGGATGGATGGACACATAGGATAGATGGATGGATGGCTGGATGAATACATATGATGGATGGATGGATGATGGATGGATATATAGGATAGATGGATGGATTTTATACATAGGATGGATGTATACATAGGATAGATGGATAAATACATGGTATGGATGGATAGATTGGATAGATGGAGTGATGGATGGATGGATGGATGATGGATGGATACATAGAATGGATGGATGGATGAATACATAGGATAGATGGATAGACAGCTGGATGAATACATAGGATGGATGGATGAATGGAAGGATGGATGAATACATACGATAGATGGATGGATGAATACATAGGATAGATCGATGGATGGATGGATGAATACATAGGATAGGCTGGGGTCACACACACAGATATCTGTGCAGATATTGTTCACAGATCTCTGGTTGAAGTGAAATCATGGACAAATTGGTCTATTTGTATATGGCCACAAAATGGATCAATTTGTCCATGATTTCACTTCAACCAGAGATCTGTGAACAATATCTGCCCAGATATCTGTGTGTGTGACCCCAGCCATAGATGGATAGATGGATGGATGTATAGATAAGATATATGATAGACAGATTTATAGATACATGATACATAAATACACAGACATGTGAGAGATAGATAATATATACATAGCTATGATAAGCCCATATATTTTTGCTGCACAGTATAGGGAAAAGCATAATAATGGAACTTTTGAGTTTATAACATATGTAACAGATGCTGCACAGACGTCTGGATGCTTTGCTGTGACTGAGGAGACAGTGACAATACATAGTGCTACAGTTTTAGGGAACAGGAATGTACCAAGTTGCTATAGGGGAGGGGAGATCATGGCAGTGCTGAATAAATCAATGGAGTACTTTGCATTTGCTCCTAGTCAGATACATGGCAGTATACAGGGCCGGCTCGAGGTTTCTGTGGGCCCCGGGCGAAAAAGTCTCAGTGGGCCCCCTTTAGTACATATCGTGGACTATAATTATATATATATCTATAGCCGCACACTTACCGCAAGCCCCATAGACAATGCATGGGGCTTGCCGCAAATGTGAACCAAGTGCAGCCGCTAGACAGAAAATGTGGCAGATGCGGGTTTTTTTTAACCGCAACTGCCACATTTTTAAAAAACCGCCTATGTGAAGGCAGCCTTACAGGAACAGTGACTGCCCAAATCAGCAAGAGCTGTTTCTGACAGTGAGTATATTACATGTTGTTAGGAGCGGGCTAAGGTGCGTTTGCGTTCTCTTGCGCTTTTTAAAAATACCCTTCAAATGCAAAATGTTGCATTTTTGTGCGTCTGAGGATCCTTGGTATATACACAAGCATCCTGAAGCACACAAATAATGCAAGCAGCTCAATGGAGCCGCACTGCCATATGGTGGCACCGCAGCCAAGCGGAATGTCTGGCCGTCCAGATCTCTCTTTCTCCTCACCTTTCTTCTTGCCGCTCCGGTCTCCTCCGCTCGCTCTGCACATATCAGCACAGTCATGACAACATTGTGCCCCGCCATGCCGAGCTGCAGAATACAGACAGCGGCAGAAGAGACTCTGGAGAAGAATACTGCTGGCAAAGGTGGCTGAGACTATAGGAGCCGAATCCGCGGGGGGCTACCACTGGTACACATACCTCATACGCACGCGGCTCTGCTCCGTACACCTCCTACGCACGCGGCTCTGCTCCGTACACCTCCTACGCACGCGGCTCTGCTCCGTACACCTCCTACGCACGCGGCTCTGCTTCGTACACCTCGTACGCACTCAGCTCTGCTCCATACACCTCGTACGCACTCAGCTCTGCTCCGTACACCTCGTACGCACTCAGCTCTGCTCCATACACCTCGTACGCACTCAGCTCTGCTCCATACACCTCGTACACACGCGGCTCTGTTACATACACCTCGTACGCACGTGGCTCTGCTCCATACACCGCTCCATACACCTAGTACCCACTTGGCTCCGTTCCATACACCTAGTACACACACGCCTCTGCTACATTCACACTGTAAATCCCTCCTGACCCCACACATAAACTTCACCTAATTGCCATACACCTAGTACACACTCACCTCTGCTACATTCACACTGTAAACCCCTCCTGACCCCACACAAACTTCACGTAATTGAGCCTCATGATGGGCAGCACAGCAGAGTCCTGCATACTCGGAGATGCTGATCATGTGATCCCTGACTCCTCCCCTCCATGTGACATCATCACAGGTCCTGTAAGCACAGAGTGTGCTGCTCTGTCGGCTCCCATGGAGGGGGGAGAAGGGAGACCTCCGGTGCTGCAGGAGGCTGAAAATGATCCCCCAGCTGCACCCTGGATATGGCCCCGGCTGTGGGGGCAATGTGCTCAGGGGCCCCTGAGGCTAGGGTCACACTTGCATTGTGTCCCTAGCCTGAGGCAAGTATTTTCGGCTGCAGAGTATAGCGTTTAATACTATGCGCTGGAGCCCATAGAAACCAGATGTTTACCTTGACAACCACTGGTTGTCAATGTAAACATCGGGTTTCTATGGGCTGCGTTGCTGGCAGCGCATAGCATAAAACGCCCTGCGCTGCAGCAGACAATACTTGCATCAGGCTAGGGTCACAATGCAAGTGTGACCCTAGCCCTCAGGGGCCCGGCGGGCCCCCTCCAAGCAGTCGGGCCCCGGCACTTTCCCGGGTGCGCCGGGTGCTGACGCTGGGCCTGGCAGTATACATTATGCACCATCATATCGCAAAAGATTACAGTGTGCATTTATATCTTAATGTGACATGATTGCAATTTGAAGCAAAAACAGCCCTGTTACATTACATAGGATGGTATATCAAGGGCTGGATTGTACTGTAAGCATGGGACCAATGGCCACACCCCTGTCAAGCTGCCTCTTCATAGAGTAGTGTGAGGGGCCTGGAAAGTAAGGTGATCCTGTAGCCCCCAGGGTCCATGGCCTTGACACACCTCCTGTCTCAGCAGAGGCAGGGCCTGGAGGTGTAGAAGATGGATGATGATGGTAATAGTTCAGAGGCAGAGAGAAGAGGTGCAGAGTAAAATAAACCACAGCAGTCAGTCTCTTTGTTTTTTTTCCTTTACTGTGGGTTAGTTGATACAGCCAGGACATATGTGCAAAACGAGGTAGATGGCTTGGCCAGTACGGAGAAATCTGAAGTCCACCCTGCTGGGATAAGGTGTATTGGCCTTCCTGCTGACTTCTGTCCCAAGATCACTAGTTCCTCTATGGGCCTCTAGATCCCTCACGTCTGTGGCTACCCTCCAGCTGGGGAGGTAACATGAGCCATGCAAGCAACTGCTTCAGTCCTCTGGCTCTCTTTGCCACTGTGCCCCAGACAGACCAACAAGGTTGGCTACCAGACATGAAATCCGATAGGCTCCAGGTTCTGTGGTCAGGTCCTGGAAACCTGACCACTTATGGCCTTGTCCCCTTCCTGCTGCTTGTTCCTTTGCCCAGTCACTCAGGACTGGCAGCAGATGTGACCAGTCGTCCTTGTGGCCCAGTCTGGAAGAACTCCTGTTGCCCACCTCTCCCTCTTGTAACTCCCCCCTCCATCCAGAAGTGGGGTCTGCCCGAAGGTGGGTCTCTTCCACCCTGCACTCTCTGATTGGAATTTGGAAATGTTGGATGTATGGGGAATTCCCACCAAAGTGATTCTCATCTCTCTCCAGCCATCACTTTACAAGATATTACATACAATACCACTTGTGGCAGTCAGACCGCAGGGGCGCCACAAAGTCCCAAAACTGAGGCATGAAGTGAAGATGAGCAGATAAATCTGCAGAGAATCAAATTCAAGTTAAATTTTATGAAGTCCACAGTTCCGCTTGAATTTGAACAATTTGCAATTCGGTTCAAGAGGATTGGCAAAAATAAAATGTCATAACCATTTCACAGATGTTGCACGCTCAGTCAGTAAGGTAATGGCATCAGGCATGGCAGCGTGGGCTTTTCCATGATGTTCTGCTGCAATCCAATCACAAGGTGTAACACAGCCAATCTAGATGGCTGTCACAGATAGCATAAAACATACGGGTGGTCCAAGGAATACAATTTTATGCCTGTACTGTGTAGAGATAGGAGCACAGAGCACACAGCATAGAGATAGAAAAAGAGTACTTTAGTGCTGATGTGCCATATTGAAAAAGGGAGCGATAGACTAGGGTGAGACATCCGTCAGCTCTCAGCCTGCCGAACCTATCTAAGGCTAGGGTCACACTTGCAATATTCTAAGTTCCCTTCGTTGTTTGTGTGGCACCCCAGGGGTTAATGTGCCACAGTAACATCACCAAGGGTTAATTCCCCACACAACACACTACACTACACTAGTGCCTCCAGGCCAGAAGGGGGAGCTAAAGCTGCTTCCATATATATTCTGGGTGGAGAGGAAGTGGCAGTTAGTTCAGTTCCTGAGAGGACTGAGGAAAAGGACCTGGGTGTAAAAGGGCTGCGTTAGGCTCACCCCACGGTCCACTGTCCAGTTCCAGGCCAAGCCAGGGTCTGAGGAAAAGGAGACATAGCAGAGAGGAACACACCTAAGAGACCGAGTCCCCTGAGACTCACCCCAAAGAAGCGCAAAGACCGGATATTGGATCTAAAATTGTGCCTGACACAAGCAGCACAGAAAACACTGGATTAAGTGAAGATTATATATCTTCACTGTACCACAGCGAAGCAACACGGTGGGGTCAGAAACATAAAGACTCAAGTTGCCTAGCAAGTTTGGTACCCGTGAGGGGAGACAGGGCCGGCTAGCTAAAGCGGCAGCAGGGCCACACACACACAGCGCATGAGTAGTAAGCCAAGGACCCGGTTAGGATGGGAGCAACCCAGCCCCGGTACAGACTCCGTGGACAAAGCTTACTGAATACCATCTGCAGTAAAGACTTGGAAAACTACAAAACCTTGAGGCTGTGTGATCCTTGCGCTCGAGCCCTACTGTCCCTCACAAACTGTTATCATCTCTGCCATTATCACTACCTTGCATCATCCATAGGCCATCATCACCACAGCGGGTTGCTAGGGGCCGCGTTCGCCGCTATGCAGCCTGCGTGAAGGCTGTGTGCAGGCTGCGTAGTGAGAAAAATATTCTAAGTTTTCTGCAAACAATGCAGGAAACTTAGAATATTGCAAGTGTGACCCTAGCCTAAAACTTTTTTTAATTGAAACAAGAATCATAGAAATGAGGGGCAGGCCCCAATTACTATGCACTGCATATCTCACCCTCATCTGTAGGATTTCTATATATATACACACTCCTCTCAATTTTAAATGATGCAAAAGCTCAATGGAGTTTTTGTGTTGCAAAGTTTATTCAATTATCTTATGTTAAAACACAAAAGATGGTCAATCCCACACAGGGGATCTCAATGGGGTGTACAGTAAGGCCAATGTAGTGGTCTGGGGTTGTTATATCCATACAGTTATCCACAGCACAAAGAAAAAACATTATCATGTCAAGTGTGTATTCTTTATCCCTACATCAAGCTTCAACATAACTGTTATTCTAATGTGCCACAATCACCTTGGTGAATAAGCAGTGGGGACAATACTTAGCTGCTTTTTTTCTTGCCAAATACAAATTCTAACAGTCTATTCAGTAGGACTATCAGCTGTGTATCCACCAGACTTCTGCACAACACAACTGATGGTCCCAACCCCATTTATAAGGCAAGAAATCCCACTTATTAAACCTGACAGGGCACACCTGTGAAGTGAAAACCATTTCCGGTGACTACCTCTTGAAGCTCATCAAGAGAATGCCAAGAGTGTGCAAAGCAGTAATCAAAGCAAAAGGTGGCTACTTTGAAGAAACTAGAATATAAGACATATTTTCAGTTGTTTCACACTTTTTTGTTAAGTATATAATTCCACGTGTTAATTCATAGTTTTGATGGCTTCAGTGTGAACCTACAATTTTCATAGTCATGAAAATACAGAAAATCTTTGAATGAGAAGGTGTGTCCAAACTTTTGGTCTGTACTGTACATGTTCTCGAGCTCTCACTCGCAATTGTTTCGACGTTAAGCCAATATATATCTTCTGACAGGGGCATGTCGCGTAATACAGGAGATGTAATGTTTCATGGAAAAAGACCATTTACCATCAGCAGACAAAAAGGAAACACCCCTCACAATATTGCCGGAATTACAGGCCAAACACTCGCTGCACTTGTAGCAGCCCGTATAATTTTATCTTCTGCTCTATCCCAAACAGACCTGCTGGTTTGGCCATGTAGTGGCTTTCTACCAGCAGATCCTTTAAGTTTTTGCTCCTACATGCTGAAGCCGCTGGTCTGTCTGTTAACCTTTCGGACAAAAAGTTATCTTTCCTCATTGACCATTGTATGTTGATATAAAATGAATCATGTCCTCCTTCATTTTTTTCTCTTGTTTTGATAGAAGGGTTTCCCTCTGTGTTCCTTTTGCTCAGAGGTACCCCCTCTTGATACTGCGGGCACGGTATCCCCTAGTTCTAAATCTCTCACACAGATCCACTGCCTGTGATTCAAATTTCTCTGTGCTAGAGCAAATCCATCTCATCCTGAGAAACTGCCCCGTGGGTATGGCCCCAATAGTGGCCGGGGTGTCAGATGATGAGGCATGCAACAATGCATTAACTGAAGTTTGCAAAATCCCATCATGACCCACCCTGGTCTTAATATCCAGGAACTACACTTCACTCTGACTCATCACATATGTCAATTTTATATTTAAGTTGTTACTGTTCAATTCCTACATGAATTCCCCAGCAAAGACGCGGACCCTCACCACAGGAGCAGCACATCGTCAATATACCTAAACCATTGGTTGAATCCAAATATGTTTTTTCCCACCCACCTAAAAATAGGTTGGCAAACGATGGTGCCCATGCTGCCCCCATAGCGGTTCAGCGCCTCTGCAGGTAGAACCCGTCTTTAAGCGTAAATAGATTGTGAGTCAGAATTAAGCGGAGCAATTCTATGATCAACTCACACAGGGGCTCACCCAAGGGGCTTGCTCCCAGGAAGAGACGGGCTGCCGCCAGGCCCTGATCGTGAGAAATGCACGTGTAAAGGGACTCCACATCTACAGTTACCAACCACATGTCCTCAGCTAAAGAAAGACCCTCTATCTTACCCAGGACATCAGAAGTGTCCCTATGCATCACTATGGTAACATGATGCTTACCGCAGCTGGCGGCTCCACAGAGAATCCCTGGATATACGCCAGGAAACGTGGTTTGCAGCATTTTCCTGTGCGCTCTGCAATAGCGCATATCCGGGGCTTGTGTGTGGAGCCATTGGCTCTAGGAAGCATCAGGTATCCATAGTGATTAATAGGCAGCCGGCGCATAGCGTTACATGCTGTTTTAGACGGATTTGGCAGGCTGAGGGTCTGCCCCTAACCATAGTCTCAGTCTGTGAATAAAAGTGCAAAACTGATATATATACAGTGAACAGTGAACTGTTGTAGCGTAGCACCTTATCATCACCACTTTTTGCCTTACCAGCTTGTATATTCTGCTGCTTTTCCAGAAATAATGGCATACGCTCCTACAAATTTTTGGGCAGGTAGGATCCAGGAATAATATAAAAAAAATAGCCTAAGGCTAGGGTCACACTAACATGAGGAATATGTTCAGGGGGGTTCCATTAATAAGATAGAATCTGGCAGCATTAATGCAGTGAAACCGTAATGGTAACGCTGCCTTAATGCTGCCAATACAATCCTATGGGTGACAGGCCCCCCGAGCGCAGGGCAAATGCTGGCATTTAAGTGCCAAAGTTTAAAACCTTGCGCTATTTCCGAGCGCATCACATGATGCGGAAGCGCACGTCATGTGATTTCAAACTCTGGCAGTGAGAAGTTGGCATTTGCCCTGCTCTCGAGTTCCATCTGCCATAGCGATGAATTGACAGCGTTAACGTAGTCTTACCTTTCCAGTAACACACTTGAGACCTGGATCCATTAAAACCATCAGTTTTTAACTTAGAATTTTTGAAAAACTGATGGTTTTAACGGATCCATAGGCTTCCATGCAAAAAACGCAGTGTCAAAATGCACTGCTGAAAAACACTATGCGTTTTATTACTGCGCCCAAAAACGCTGCTTTCCTAGATGAAAAAATGGCAATTTCCAAAAATGGAATCAGGTTTTGAAAATGCAGAAAAACTGCATGCCAAGTGTGACTCTAGCCAAATTCTAAGTTTTAGACGGGACCCCTGAATGCAGGGAGTAACACTAGTCTGACTCTAGCCTAAACCAATAGATAATACAAAAAACTGACCAGTACCTCCAAACAGAATAAAGCCACCGTCAACAGGTGCAAGCTGCTATGACTGCATAATACACAAATATTATTATTATTATTTATTTATATAGCACCATTAGGTTCCATGACGCTTTACATGAGGATAAGGGGGACAAGAACAAGTACATTAAATCTAGGCAATCAGGGCGTACAGGTACAGGAGGGGCAGGGACCCTGTCCACGAGGGCTCACAGTCTATGAGGGGCGGATTAGGATACATTAGGATGGGGGAATGTCAGGTATGGGGCGGTCTCCTGGGTCTCATGGCAGGTTGTAGGCTTGACGGAACAGGTGAGTCTTCAGGTGACACTTGAAGCTTCTCAGGGTAGGAGAGTGTCTGACGTGTTCGGGTAGGGAGTTCCAGAGTAAGGCAGATGCCAGGGAGAAGTCCTGGACTCAGTTGTACGAAGAGGTGATGAGGGGGGAGCAGAGGAGGAGTTCTTGGGAGGAGCGGAGGTTGCGTGAGGGTAGGTATCAGGAGACCAGGTCGGAGATGTATGGTGGGGCCAGGTTGTGTATGGCTTTGTACGCCATGGTTAGTGTTTTGAATTGGGATCTCTTGGAGATGGGGAACCAGTGAAGGGCTTGGCAGAGGGGGGAGACAGGGGAGTAGCGGGAGGACAGGTAGATTAGTCGGGCAGCGGAGTTGAGGATAGACTGGAGAGGTGTGAGGGAGTTAGCCGGGAGGCCATTGAGAAGGAGGTTGCAGTAGTCAAGGCGGGAGATGATAAGAGCATGGATGAGTGTTTTAGCGGTGTCGTGGGTAAGGAAGGAGCGGATCCGCGAGATGTTCTTGAGCTGGAGGCGGAGGGATGTGGTGAGGGCCTCAATGTGGGGCTTGAAAGATAGGGAGGAGTCAAGGATTACCCCGAGGCACTTGGCTTGGGGGACTGGGGAGAGGGCTCAGTCGTTGATGCAGATAGATAGGTTGGGAGGTGGGGTGGAATTTCTTGGGGGGAAGACTATGAATTCAGTTTTGTCCATGTTGAGTTTAAGGAAGCGAGCAGAGAAGACGGATGAGATGGCGGAAAGGCATTGTGGGATTTTGGAGAGTAGAGAGGTGATGTCAGGGCCGGACAGGTAGATTTGGGTGTCGTCGGCGTAGAGGTGGTACTGGAGGCCATGGGACTCGATGAGTTGCCCTAGGCCGAGAGTGTAAATGGAGAAAAGTAGGGGTCCCAGGACCGAACCTAGGGGGACTCCGACAGAAAGGGGGTAGCGTGAAATACAACTGCCTCTGTAAGGCTAGGGTCACATTAACGTTTTGAGGCACGTTCAGGGGGGTCATACTAAAAACATATGTTTTGGCAGCATAAACGCGGTGCTACCGCCAGGGTAGCACCATGTTAACGCTGCCAATGTTAACTTAAACAATGTTTTAATCCTGAAAACCTGCACTGTTGGCGGCCCTTGAGGCCTGGAGTTGGAGACCTCTGGATTAAAGTGTTAAAGCCACAATTTCTCTTTGGCCTTGTAAATTGAGTGCCAAATGTGAGAGGAAGCATTGTTGAGCCAATGGCCTCAGATAGAGCCTTAAAATACATAGACTGAAGAGAAGCAGCACTCACCAGACCGGGTACAACACAGCTTTATTTGCCAAATATGTCCAGGTTTTACATATGAGGGGCTTTAGTGGGGATGGTGGGGGGTCTTGAAAACGACAGTCGTTTCAGGTTCCTAGACAGCGCTTCCACAGGAAACTTTTGCCAAATATAGCTGTGCTATACCCGATCCGGTGAGTGCTGCATATCTTCAATTCATATATTATCTGCTTATCATCAATTGCATCTCCAGGAGAGATACAACAACAATGAGTGGTGGAGCCCGACAACATTCTACTTAACAGTGAGTAGAGCCTTAAAATACCTATGGTAATTAAAAATGTTTAGAAACAGTCCAGAATTGTAAGTTCAGTGACTTGCCATCCATTTTCTTTCAGTACGTGGTACTTCTTTATCAGCATTCTGTTAGCTCTATAGGTGCCAGAACATCCTTTCTCTCAATTACCATCTTACATTACGTCTGTCCACTGGCTTGTCTTTTCTAAGGGTATGTGCACACGATCACAGTTTGCAGCATTATGGACTTAGCGTGTTTAATACTGATTGTGTGCACGCAACCTTAGAGCAGTGAGACAACAGACTCTTGGGTGAGTTCTGTCAAACATATATTGCAAGTTTCACATTGCTCAAGGTTATTGGAGATGGGTCATTAAACCATACTTGTAGTCAATAAAAAGTCTGTTCTCTTTACCTTTAGGCAATTGGAAAATGCCACGTAGGGTTGCTCAACTTCTAGATCATCATTACTGCAAAATAGTTTGAACTTAAACAGGAACTCCAGGGAGAGAAATATTTTTAGTACAGTCCCTGCCCTCCTACATGATGAAGCAGAGTTGGGCACTAGAGTTCTAGGATCTATAGATCGCTTACAAATCCATAAAAGCATACCTGCTCCTCAGCTCGGACTCCCCCCCACCGGGGACATAACATTAAAGCATGTCAGCTTCATGCAGCAGAGTTCAGGAGGTGTGTCAGGGGTGTGGACTCTGGGGGCTGCAGGATCATCCTCTATTCCAGCCCCTTTCTGTAATCCATGCCCCTGCCACGCCCCCTCCACATACAGAAGTGTGAGGGGTCTGGAATGTAGAACGATCCTGTTGCCCCCAGGGTCCACACCCCTGACACACCTCCTGAACTCTGCTGCTGCATGAAGCTGACATGCTGAAATATTATGTCCCCTGAAGGAGGGGGGAGAGCTGAGGAGCAGGTATGATTTTATTGAATTACAAGAGATCTATAGATCCTAGAACTGCAGTGTACGGCTCTGCTTCATCATGTAGGAGGGCAGGAACTGCAATAAAAGGTTTTCTCTCCTTAGTGTTCCCCTTTAATAAATATTTTTTTCTTATATTATAACTGTTAACATGCAATGTTAGGTGTGTAGTTACTGTTATTGAGCACAAAGCATGAATAACACACAACTCTCATACAAGTAGAATTTGAGTCACCGACCCACACTCCCAGACACATGTCAGCTCTGTAATAACACATCATCAGCTTGCTGATGGCTCTTGTATATTATTTTGGTTCCAACAGACTGTGAGCCAAAAAAATGAGATATGAATGTTGTAAAAAAAGTTCAGAACTTTAAATGATCCAAACTGGATTTATGATTGGAGGAGTCAATATGTATAAACAAGTTTTCATACAGATTAAAGGTTTAATGGGTTGTGTCCAACTGATTCATCATAAAACACTTTTAAGGTATTAAATATGGCATCTGTCTAAACACGAAACCATGGGGAAAATACGGTATTTTTTGCTTAATCAAAGTTAATGCAACTAAATATTCAATCTTTAGCAACTTGCTCAAAAGTTTCCTAAGTGAGGGGAAGACCTCAAGCAATTTTACAAGGTTTTGGACACTGATCTAAAAACTCCATCAACTAGAAAAAGAAACGTACGACGTCTTGGAATTTTTTCTGTATGGAAGAACGGTAAATAATGACAGGATATTTTTCACAATTCCTTGACATAGAGGTTTAATGGATGCAAAATCATTTTATGTATTTTTTTTTCTTAACACATTAACTTATGTAATTGTTTACAGTAATATCAGGGGAAAAAGTATAATAATGACATAAACAAATAATACCATATGGAGATATCACGATAAGTTGGCTGCACTTGCAGGAATGAAGAAGACATTTGTGTTTTTTTAAGCTAAGAAAGGTGCTTGTTTGGCACCTAAATGCATTGGTTTTAATGTGGCACCCCATGGGTTAATGTGCCATAATAACATTGCATGGGTTCTCTCCCCACTACACACTGACAAATACTAGCACCTCTGGGCCAGGAGGGGGAGCACAACCTGCTCCCTTAAATACTCCTGCTCATGAGGGAGAGCTCAGTTCAGCACGGTGCAGTGCTGTGAAGAGCACAGTTAAAGCAGAGTTAGCTCACTGCAGGCCCAGCAAGGGTCGGAGGAACAGGAGAACTACAGACTGAGGAACACGTCTGGGAGCTGGAGTGATACCTTCACTCGCCCCAGAGGAGCGCACAGAACGGACACCGGATCTGGTACTGTGTCTGGCACCCACAGCACAGTGAATCCAGGAACAGTGGGATTTCTAGATACCCATAGTACCAGTACAAAGCAACACGGAGGGGTCAGCACAGCACAGAGGACTCAAGTTGCCTAGCCACGTGGTACCAGCAGAACACAGAGAAAGAGTGAGAAGTCCCAGCAGCTCAGCTAGAAGCAGCAGCCAGGACACACACACACAGCGTAACACGAGGAAGCTGGTGATCCGGACAGGGTGGGAAGAGAGCCTAGCAACAGCAAAAACAGTGAGTCTGTGTATTGATTGCAACCTTTGCCCTACATCCAGCAGCAGAGAGCTCCCACCTGCAGAGCTACAAGCCTGCCAGCTCTGCACACAGATTAGAAGAAGCTGCAGCATCAGGAGAAAAGGAGAATTGCACCTTTGACTACAAAACGTGAGTGTGTGTTCTTTAACCCCGTCTCCACCATCCATATCCATTATAGACTATACCATCACTGCCCCGGGGAATACAGTTCTGCCCACAGGAGCTATACCATCTATGCTGCCACTACATCGTCCTGGAGGTTCTGCAGCAGCGGCGGCCCCCTTACTGGCCGCATATAGTGGGTGGCGTCACGATAGACTATTCTCCCCTGTAAATACACCCTTTTATTTGCCAGGGCCCGGGACACGGTCCGGACCAGGACCACCCGTGACTTCCCCCCGTATCAGACACGGTCCGGTACCGAGTACCCTCGTCCCAGTGAGCTCGACATTAATAAAAGAAAAATCTTATACAGTATTGACTACCAAGACTTCTTCATTCCCACCTAACGTGATGTCTAAAATCTGGTAAATCACTAACTCAAAGACCTTCTCCTCCAGCCATGGGAAAGGTTTATGCTGAAATTTATTGCAGGTCATAAAATATAGGATAGATTGTATGGGTGCAAGAGTTTTAGAAGGGAGGCCAGAGAGTAGGAGGTTGCAGTAGTCAAAGCAGGAGATGATGAGGGCATGCATGAGTGTTGACCTTGAAATTTCAAAATTTATATCTCAACAATCATTTGTTGTAACTAGGAAATATAGTGGAGCTTCGGTTAAAGAGAATCTGTTATTAAAATAGTGGGTATTAAATCATGACCTCCTGATCAAGAAGCTGATTTGGCTAAAATGTTTAAAGGCATAGAGCCACCATACACTGCTTTCAGTAGTTATGGGGCAGTGCTACACCAGTGACTACTCATGGTCTTCTCTCTGTAAAAGGCAACCAGGCAAAACCTTGGTTGTGCAACCATCGAGGAGAATGTGATTTGGCTTCTCGCTTTCCCCAGTCCAACATGCTTGGTGTTTCGTTTGAGTCCCAGACTCTGCCCTCCCTTCAAACCACATATCCAAGCCCTTGCCACCTCCTGCCAACTGTAGTTCAAAAATATTTCTCAGATCCGTACATTCCTTGACCAAGAAAAAGCAAAAACACTCATGCATACCCTCATCATCTCCTGCTTTGACTGCTGCAACCTAGTAATCTCTGGCCACCCTTCTAAAACTCTTGCACCCCTACAATCTATCCTACACTCTGCTGCCCGACTAATCCACCTGTCTTCCCACTATTCCCTGGCCTCTCCTTTCTGTCAAGCCCTTCACTGGCTTTCCATTTCCAGTTTAAAACCCAAACCATATTTAATAAATATACCCTTTTTTCCCCTTTGTACTCACCATAGGGTTTTTTTCATATTTCGTGGACCTTGTGAACCCTTAGATTTACCCATGTTCGACTCCCATTAGGACTATGGACTTTGGACTATCTACTGCTCACAAGATTAATGGGATTGCCCCTTATATGTAGAAGAAACAGAATACCGCTTATACGGATAATCACTTCCTAACTGCTGTTTGTATTTATTATATTGTGGCTCTCCTGTCTTTACCTATGTGTGATTTTAGTTTGGGAGTCCTGACAATTGCACCCGGCCGCAGTGCGCTCATTGTCGAAGGGCTGTGATCCTCTTGCCTGGCCACAGCATCCACACGGGTGTCTGCGGATGCGGGGGAGCCATGGTGATGCGTCCCCACACCCCGCGCATGCGCACTGGCCTCCTGACGCAGAGAAGGACGCAGAGAAGGACGCAGCTTCCGGCTCTGATCGTCGCCACAGACGGCGGGTGTTTGTAATTATCACATCCTGTTATAGGTAGATGGGGGCATATAAAAAGGCCCACAATACTGCGATATGGCACACCAGAATTTTACACTCCCCTGAAGAAACCTGCACTGAGCAGGTGAAACGTGCGTAGGGCTTTCCGTGGTCATTCCTTCTATCCTCATGTTGGGCATTGTTAACCCGTGATGTACAGGTCCTTGGCGGTCATGATGTAATGTCCTGGTCTCAGCCTGTTATAAATGTCTCATTACCTTGTGATGTTTACAATTTTACTGCTGCTATTTTTTTGCACTAGCACTTTGAGACTACGGGCTGGATACGGTACCCCGTATTACTATTTGTGCACAGGTCACTTTAGCTGGATGTAAGCTGTACAGCTCCATTTTACTGTATTTTGAAGTGATCAAATATACCTGTTGTGCAATATATGTTTAGGGCCCTTGTATGGACACCTATTTCATTGCCTTGATAACTGCCTTGGTAACTGTTGTACCATAACACTTATTTGTAGAGAGGTTTATAAGCCCACATTATGGATGAGTACTCACCTTTTTCTGAACACCTCCTATCTTTAAGATCTTTATAACAAAGAGCTTAAAATTATTGCATGGTACTCATATATTTTTTGTCCATTATGTATTCTGAGTATGACTTGCTTTTGCATCATTCCTAGGATAGATATCTGTGGGGCTGGTAGCATACTAATTATAATGCCAATACAGGTTTTGTTAACCTCACCCATCTCTTGTAGACTGTGAGCCCTCATAGGCAGGGTCCTCTCCCCTCACCTACTGTGTCCTCACCCATCCCCTGTAGACTGTGAGCCCTCGTGGGCAGGGTCCTCTCCCCTCACCTACTGTATCCTCACCCATCCCTTTTAGATTGTGAGCCCCCATGGGCAAGGTCCTCTCTCCTCACCTACTGTATCCTCACCCATCCCATGTAGACTGTGAGCCCTCATAGGCAGGGTCCTCTCCCTCACCTATTGTGTCCTCACCCATCCTCTGTAGATTGTGAGCCCTCAAGGGTCCTCTCTCCTCACCTACTGTATCCTCACTCATCCCTTGTAGTCTGTGAGCCCTCGCAGGCAGGGTCCTCTCTCCTCACCTATTGTATCCTCACCCATCCCCTGTAGACTGTGAGCCCTCGATGGCAGGGTCCTTTCCCTCACTATTGTGTCCTCACCCATCCCTGTAGACTGTGAGCCTCACAGGCAGGGTCCTCTCCCTCACCTACTGTATCCTCACCCATCCCTTATAGACTGTGAGCCCTTGCGGGCAGGTTTCTCTCCCCTCACCTACTGTACTCTCACCCATCCCTTGTTCACTGTGAGCCCTTGTGGGCAGGGTCCTCTGTCCTCCTGTACCTGTGCCTTGTATTTTTCATAATTTTTGTACTTGTCTATGTATGCCCTTTTTCACTTTTAAAGCGACATGGAATAAATGGTGCTATAATAATAATAACTAGTGATGAGTGAGCATGCTCGGCGCTACTCGGTACTCGCACGAATATCTCGGTACTCGGGATGCTCGGTGAGCACCGAGTACCGCCGAGATGCTCGGACTGCTCGCTAATAATTATCGATCTGACACAATTACACAGCTCCCTTCAGTGCACACAGTGAGCTGGCACCTCACAGAGAGCAGATTGATTGTTAGGGTCCCTCTGGGGGGCACAGCAAGGTGTTGTATGTTGCGACGATTTAAAAAAGCCCCCCCTCCCGCCTTTCCCAGAAACACTCGTTTTATAGCGGAAGTCTGTGGGCGGAGCCTGTCACTAATTGACTAACATTGGGCTCGGTGCTCGGGCCGAGAACTCGGCCAGAGCATCGAGCACCCGAGCATTTTAGTGCTCGCTCATCTCTAATAATAACCATTGAGGAGAATGTGATTTGTTAATGCTGCAGCTCCATCTAGATGACTCTTTAGAGTGGCAGATTTTACCATTTCAGTTTCTCCAGCGAATCGTTAAGTATTGAAGATATCACCAATTTTCTAAGTCAGGGCTGGGCAAAGTGTGGCTACATCTAAGCCTCTGGCTGTTTCAGTCCAGTCTGCAGATTGATACAGCCAAAGAGCTGAAAATAGTGGACTGCAGGCCACAATTGGCCCGCTCCTGCTGATCGCTTTCTGATGCTACTGCTATCTATATCCATAGGATGCAGACAGCAGTGAACTCCTTGATGGAGGACGAAGCCACGTCTACATTCAATCAGCAGAAACAGCTGAAACAGCAGATTCAACAGATCAATATTATATGAATATAATTATATGGCATCATATAATGTATATAGGAGGCTATATAGGCTCATTATGTATATAAGAGGCTATGCAGGGAGTCATAATGTATCTAGGAGGCTGTAAGGAGGTTCAGAAATGTACATTGGAGGCTCTGTGGATACTCAGAAATGTATATAGGAGGCTATGTGGGAGCTCATACTGTATGTACAGGGCTATGTTGGGGCTCAAATGTATAATAGAGGCTATGTGGGTGTTCATAAAATATATAGGGGGTTATGTGGAGCTCATAATGTATGTAAGAGGCCATATGGGGCTCATAAAGGTATATAGGAGGCTAAGACGGTCTTATTCTGTATATAGGTGGCTATGTGGGGCTCATAATGCATAAAGGAGGTTTTGTGGGGGTTAATTTTGTATATAAGAGGTTATGTGGGATTTATAATGTAAATAGGAAAAACAAGCTGGAAATACAAGGAGCGCAAAAATAGGGTTTTATTCATGTAGCCATAGGTAGTAAAAGACATTGGAGGGGCTCTCCTTAGGGGGTTGTGGGAGCCACAACCACTATGTGCACATGTAAGTGTGGCGCCCCACCGGTCAGGATGCCACGAAGGGTACTGCACCCATGTCAGGGTGTGGTCCTCCAGTAGTCCCAAGGTGGGGGATTGTAAAGGTGAATCCTCAACACAACACAATACACACTTAGGACCCAGGGGACACTGGGCACAAACCCCAGGGGGAGGGTCTAGGGGAACAACAAAAAGAGGAGTTTAGTTTCAGTTTGAAGTCAGTGTGAAGAGAACAGTCAGTGTGAAGAGAACAGCTAGTGTGAAGAGCTGGGAGAAGTCAAGTCCGGAAATTCTAATAACCCTAGGGGCACCGTGGAGCTGAATTGGCCCCTGCACCCGAATCCGGGACTGATATCAGCAAACTGAGGGGTTGTGGTCAGGAACAGGGACCTGACCTGAACATGGCACAGGAGTCTATCACCGAACCGCTGAACCGGAGGCTACGAGTTTTTATAGGAGCTGTAGCTCACATACCTGGCGTATACCCACAGATATCAGCCACACAAGGGTCCGAGGACAAGGTACCAGTCGCCCACTCATACCTGTGGCTGCAGGATCAGGGCTCTGCACACAGAGGCACTTAGAACAGTGCTGAGAGAGAGACAGGAGCAGGGAGAGGCTAAAGGACAGGCACATCACCGAGGATCTCATACCTGCCATCCCTGTTCTACCAAAGACTGCACAGACCGGAGCTTATCCAAGAGTGTGTAACATCAATGACCTGCTGTACTTGAAGCTTGCTGTGAGTAAAACCAGGAACATAATTGCTGAACGGTGTGTGACTGAGTTATTCCCGCGCGACAGCCAGTGAAGGCCACTGAGCAAGGTAACGAGGCCGAAGGTAATCCCTGCCTGCCAGAGACTATTAATCATTACACCCGCTGCCCTGGGGATCTGCTCCACCCATGGGGAGCCACTACACCCCAGCTTCCGGTCCATCATCCCCAGAGGTTCTGCAGCAGCGGTGGCTACCTATAGCCACAAACCACAGGTGGCGTCACAAATAATTCCCTTATAAATCACCCTTTCCTCCACTCACCAAGAACTGCTTTTTACACTGAAGCCGGGTCTCGACCCCTGTGACTCCCCACATGTGCTGAACAGCCTGGTTCCGAGTATCCCACGACCCTGGGGGCATCATATGCATGATCTGCTGCAGTTATCACAAGTAAAAGCTAATGATCTAGCAGCATAAAGGTCAACAATGCCGCCCCATCAGGAATAAACACCAGCAAAGAATGTATAAAGGAAGTGATTTTATTTTCAATGTGTTTCAGAGCGAAACTTGCTCCTTCTTCAGGAAAATGACAATGTGATTTTCCTGAAGAAGGAGCAAGTATTACACTGAAACACATAGAAAATAAAATCACTTCTTTTTATACATCCGTTGTCGGTGTTTATTCCTGACGGTGCGGCATTGTTCACCTTTCTACTGCCAGATCATCATGTGTATAGAAGGATCTGGGGCTCGTGTTGGGTGTTTTATACTTTATATAGGGGGTGTCAGCATACTTAATTATGCTTAACATAAAGTGATACATTTAATATTAATATACAATTATAACCAATGTTAATATTAAGCAGAATTAATTTTCAGCCTATTACTGATTTGGCCCTCCATACAGTCATAATCTCCCACTGGTCCCCTCAGAAAAAATTAATTGCCCATCTAAGTAAATATATTTCTAAAGGTGCTATTGACATGAATTTCTCACCAGATGCCATCAACATCCCATCCAATCCACACAGGCAAAGAAATCAAACCATAGATGGCCATAAATTAAAGTTAAATGCAATAATTAATGATGAACAGCACTAAAGGGCTCGGGTACTCAAGCAAACCGGATACTCAGATAGGGTCGACTCGAGTACGAGTATAATGGAAGTTAATTAGTGGTGGTCAGTACATTTATGATATGCAAATTAGGCCTTTGACTAGTCAAAGGTGCGTAAGTTCTCCAACTAGTCATCCCCACTAGATGATGTGTGTGATAGAATGCTTTACAACAGCCGGTGTCATTGCTGTGCTATACAAAACCATGCATGTGCGTGATTTTGCTCTCACAGTTGTTAGATACTAAAGCCAGGTGTACATGTCCTAGATTCAATGAGGGCTTACTGCACATAATTGGAAGTCTTCCACATTTACAGTCAGCGTACTACGTCTCTCTAAAGCCAGGAGCTTGTACCCCGGCTTTAGACACGCAATGAGTTACAATGACAGTGCTTTTGTAAAACATATTGTCACATCTAGGATTGTGATAACATCTTAAGGGGCTGCGAAGTTCTGAAGTTGTGGTTTTAATAATCACCTTAGGCAGGTTAACGATGCAATGCCCTTGATCCACAGATCAGAAATCAGATGGCAAAATGGTCTGACATGCCCCAAAAGGGCCGTGGGGTACTTGGGACCAGTGTGTGGTTACTTGGGGGTCTTGGTTGTGTGACCCGATTCCGTAGCCCTGGTAGTGTCATTAAATGGGGGAAAGTTTATAAGGGAAATTAATTCATGACGCCACCTGTGGTTTTCGCCAATGGTGATGGATGGCCGACGCTGCACTTCAGATCCTCTGAGGCAGTTGGTATTGCAGCTGAGATAGTGTAGCTCTCCATGGGTAAGCGTTAGGGCCCAGGGCAGGGGTAAAGTTTATGTAGGGGCATCAGTGTGGGAATTGGAGGACACAACAGGATGCAGTCTCTGAAGTTTACTCACAGTTGTTACACAGCTCCAGGTGTTTCGAGCCTCCAATGGGGTGCTGTGTTCTTCGGGTCAGGACTCCAGTCAACTCTCAGGTGACTTGGGAACATTCCACCGGGATCCCCTTCTGGTGTTCCTCCCCGGGTCATCTCCCTGTATTGGCTCTTGGCCTCCTGCTCCATGCCTCATACTTAGTTTCTCGAGCCGGTAGCCTCGGGTCCTGTCGGGCAACCCTGTCCTAGGTCCCCTGACCCTACGTGGCCACCTTTTCAATGCATAAGTGTGGCTTCGGCTGCTGCACCTAGAGTTACCACAGCACCGGTTCGCTAGCTGAGTCCTTCTTCACTCTACTAGTCTGGTGCTGGTCCCATTACTGTGGCCCGGTCCCTCCACCCGACTTCGATCACAGTTGGCGTGGATATGGGTGCCACGGGTGGATTCCTCACTTCCCAAGCCCCTGACCCCTTCTCAGTCTTTGAAGCTCGTCACCAGTTCTCTCATCTTCCTTGTCCTGGGATGAGCCTCTCTGCTCCAATTCCTAGGACACCAATCCTCACATCTCTCCTTGACTCCTCTACTCCTCACTCCTTTCTCTCTCTCCTCATGGTTACTCCTCCCTCCTACTTCCTGGTGTGTCCCTCTTATCTCCTTCCTTCACCCACACCCTCTACATAGTTCCCTACTCCAGCGTGGGATGGGGCCCTCCTCAACTGGTCCGCTCAGATCCCCTGACCTGAAGTGGTGTGGTGTTGGATGCTGGTGTGTGAGTGCCCGGTAGTGTCCCATCCTTACCCGAGAGTGGGGTACCACACCTCTGGCTGAGGTGCAGTACCTCTGTGATGACTGGACCCTCGGGGGTGCCACAGGTCCATAAGAGAATTCTTAAAATCCAGAAGGTGAATCTCATGACCAAAGCATGTAAATTTAGTTCCAAGTTATATAGTCATCCATGAGTTTCTGGATTGGCGTAGTTCTGATCCTACGGCTTCCAAATCACAACACCAACTGACCAACCCCAAACATTCTCTCCTTTCAGCCCCTAGTTGAGTAAAGATAAACAAAGCCAACCTCCTTAATTATCAGGAACATTTAATGGACTTTACTATCCATCCGTGCTGAAAAAGTCCGATAGCTCTTCACTTGGGCCAACTAGTTGGGAAACTAATGCCCCATGACTAGTCAAAGCCCTAATCTGCATATAAGTAAATGGACATTACTTTTTTAAAGATCTGTTTTATGTATGCAAAGAAATGAGGGGACTGTTAGGCTGCGTTCACATACAGCGTATTTCTGCATTACTCAGCGCTATTTAATACAGCGCTTTTTAGTGCTCCGTAAATGCCGTGAACGCAGCTCCGTTCACACATTCCGTCTGTTTGTGGATGCAAAGCGCATCCGTAAAAGAATGAACACGTGAAATATTTGCGCTTTTTTCAACACGCTATTTACTTACTTAGCCATGCTCCCCCGAAGATTGGTCCTCTTCCCGGAACCGTAGGACCTGGCACAGGACCTTAACCCTTTAAGGACCAAGCCTTATTTTGCAATTCTGACAAGGTACACGTCACATGCGGAAATTTTGCTAGCAATTCACTGGCAATTTGCTGGTTGCAGTGAAATCATGGACACATTGTTTCATTTGTACACAGCAACAAAATAGAACAATGTGTCCATGATTTCACTGCAACCAGTAAGTTGCCAGTGAAATTGCCTAGCAATATTGCCACATGTGACGGTACCTTAAGGGATAATAACTCTGGAACGCTTCAACATATCCCAGTAATTCCAAGACTGTTTTTTCATGACATATTGGACTTCATGTTAGTGGTAAATTTAGGATGATATTTTCTGCATTTCTTTGACCAAAGAAAGTGTTTACACACAGTGACAGTTCAAAGCCATGACGGGTATAGCCACCATTGGTTATTAGGGGTTAAACAGCACCATGTGACCGGGTGACGTCACCGGTCACATGGTGCTTCGGGTCCTAAAGCCAGCGCTCGCTGCGGGCCGGCGGGGGCTCAGAAGACACCGGCGGTCACCGAGGGAGTGAGGGGAGATAAGTATAAAGCGCAGGGGAGAAGCGTAGGCCCGCTCCAAAAGCGCATCCTCACAAATACGCTGTGTGTGAATGCAGCCTTAGGCGGGGAATTTCGATACAAGCACAGAACTGCTGCTGGTGGTTAGGGGGGCATGGAGGACCTGACAGGTTGTTTTTAAAAGTTATGGCTATTGTAACGCGATAAGGTAAAAGAAATAATTAAAGGAGAATCATTCTAATCACCTGAATAACATTAAAATGCTACGTATGTACTTTGAGACATCCAGCTCTCTCTCTACTAGTGCTATTGGCAAAGATAGCGCACAGACTATATTAAATGGGGCGCAAACACATGCAAAAGGGGGTCCACTGTGATTTCTGCTGCATAGGACAATGTAAATCTGAGGCAGCTCCCCTGCACCATACATTTTTAAAACTTGTAGTTGTAACAGGTTAAGAAAGCAAGAAAGAGCAACACTCGGGTGGAAGTAAGATGGGTGTTCCTCACATTACTGCAAATTCCGAAAAGTCATGGACATCACGTAAGTGACAGCTCCCTTTTACAAATGCAATGAAACCTCAGTGAGTTCCCACAAAGATTTGTCACTGTCAGCGAGAACCGAGTTCAGCTGTTGTTTTTTTATCCTTAATTCTTCCTAAATGAGATGTACAATGCAGCGGAGCCATAAATGAGTCATAACGACAATCTAATAACTAATTTGTTCACCATTGGCAAGGTTTCCTAGAGTTAGGGGTCTCCTGGATCAAAATAAATCGCTATGGGAAAAAAATATTTGAAGCTGACTACGAAAGTCTTGAAATCCCCTTTCTTTAGTATAAATATCGTATTAAGACTTCGTTTATGAGTATATCTAATAGGAACATATTGAGGAATGTCAGATCTGCGCAAAAAATATAACTTATGGGTGCATGGACATAAGAGATAATAAAATATTGTCAACATAGACCTAGTACAGGAGCATCTCAATGAATTAGAAGATCATCAATAAGTTCATTTATTTCAGTAATTCAATACATAAAGTGAAACACATATATTATATAGAGCCATTACACACAGAGGGATCTATATCAAGTGTTTATTTATGTTAATGTTGATGATTTTGGCTTACAGCCAATGAAAACTCTAAGGTCATTATTTCAGAGAATTATAGTAGGAGGATGAAGGGTTAAAAACCGAACTGCCATATTTCACGAGACATCACAGGGTGAATATAATATTAGGCCCCTCTTCCTCAGGACTAATCAATATAATATTACCATGTTTCGGGGTGTTTCTGGGAGCTCTGAAACACTTTGACTACTAAATCGATTATATTCACCCTTTGATGTCTCGTGGAATATGGCAGCGCAGTTTTTAACCCTCCCTACTGTAATTTTCTGAGATAATGACCTTTGGGTTTCATTGGCTGTAAGCCATAATCATCAACATTAACATAAACACATGAATAGATCACTGTGTGTGTAATGACTCTATATCATATATGTGTTTCATTTTATGTATTGAATTACTGAAATAAATGTACTTTGTGATAATATTCTAATTCATTGAGATGCATCTGTACTTATTAATATTATTATTATTATTATTTATATAGCGCCATAATATTCCATGGCGCTTTAATGATAGAGGGCAGACTGGAAAGTAACATAGTAACATACAAGTAACAATGGCTGTGGACAATTCTAACGTACAGATACAATAGGAGAAGATTGAAAAAAAAAGAAGAGAGAGAGAAGATTTTCAAAATTTGTGGACTTTAACCCAAAATTTTATTTAGTGTTTTTTTTACTTTGTATTTTTCTTATTGCTGTTTTGGTGCCTCAGCAGCTCTGCAAATGCAACATGGCAGCAATGTATCCTAGCGAAACTTCTATATCAAAAGTTAAATTGTGCTCCAAGCCCTGCCGGGCACCCAAACAGGAGTTTCTGACCACATATGGGGTATCAGTGTAAGAGAAATTGTATTAAATCATTTTTGGGTCCACAATGCTCACCACACTTCTTGATTAGTTTTCAGTAGTGATGAGCGAGCACGCTCGGCACTACTCCTTACTCGCATGAGTATCCCGGTACTCAGGATGGTCGGTGAGCACCGAGTACCGCCGAGATGCTCGGACTCTTCGCTAATACTTATCGCTCTGACACAATTACGCAGCTCCCTTCAGTGCACACAGTGAGCTGGCACCTCACAGAGATCAGATTCATTGTTAGGATCCCTCTGGGGGCACAGCAAGGTGTTGTATGCAGCGGCGATGTGAAAAATCCCACCCTCCCGCCCTTTCCCAGAAACACTCGTTTTATAGCCGGAAGTCTGTGGGCGGAGCCTGTCACTAATTGACTTACATTGGGCTTGGTGCTCGGGCCGAGTACACGAGTATCTTGGGAAGCTCGGCCAAAGCACCGAGCACCCGAGCATTTTAGTACTCGCTCATCTCTAGTTTTCAGCTGGGTTGGCACCTACAGAGCTCTTCAAATGTGAGATGACATCTGTACTTTATTCCAGTGAAAATTGACTTGAAAATTTGATATTAAAATAACTAGAGATGAGCAAAACTTTCAAAGTTGGGTATGGTTCGGGCCGCCGAACTTCCCGTTCTTGAGCAAACCTGTTTGGGTACGGAGTTTGGGTGGTTTACGATTGCAAAGCATTGAAGTGATCATTGCTGTGGTCAGGTACAGATTGTTCTTGGCCCAGTGCATCGTGCAGTGTTTGATCGGCTCGCACTGGGCTTAAAGCACAGTTTTTGGGTGTACAGTCTGTCTAAACTTAATATGGGGACCCCCCCCGCCCTCTCACCCCTGGAAGAGTTTTACTTTTGGCTGTTGTCTAGGCGCGATGAACTGCCAATCAGTGACGTCCATTGAGGTTGGGATAAAGTTTGGGGTCATGAACGGTGAGCATAAAAGATTGACTGAAGCGGCCGAACCCTCAAGCTTCAACAGGTTCATTAATCACTAAAAGTAACATGTTCATGGAAAAAAAAACAAAAGTATTCCTTTTTTATGCCCCAATATTATAGAAGTGTCAGAAAACAATGGCATAACTTGAAGCATTCACATCGGGGCCCCCAATTATTACAAATGTTTAATAGTAATAGTCTTTTTCTATAGGCCAAAGGGAGTTTTGGGGCCCCCTAGGCTCCAGGGCCCTGGTGCGATCGCAACCCCTGCACCTGTTGTAGTTACGCCCCGGTCAGAAATGTTCACAATACCATTAGTTGAATGGTCTGATGGTGGCATTTTCTACAGTGGTATCCATTGTAGACATTTTTGGTTCTTTTGGCTGAAATCTATTTCAGACAAAGTTGGTCTCCAAATGTCAACTAGGGCTCCTTCTCTTAAGAGCCCAGAACAGTAGATTATGACCAGATAGATGGGTGTTGGTACAAGACGGACAGATTACAGAACAAATTGTAGGCTGTAGGATCTATTCTCTTCTGTTATCCTTTAGGAAACTAAAAATTGGGGCTAAATTACCAGTTATGATGAAAATAAATGAATTTTTCATTATTTTCTTTCCACTTTGCATTCATTCCTTTAACACACTTGAAGGACTAACAAACTTTCTGAATATATATATATTTTTTACTTGAGTATTACAGTTTTGAAATTGGGGTCTTTTTTGTAGGTTTTCTGAATGTAGGACCCTAAAAGTCACCTCACATTTAGAGTGGTGCCTAAAATAGATGTTAGATTTTGTAAAGCATGTTAAGAAAATAAAAAATTGCAGCTCAACTTTGACTTCTATCAAGAAAATAATCAATTTAAAAAAATGAAGCTAAAAAAAAATTGATATGTTATTTGTCATTTTCTGTATTGACTATCTGTTTTAAAGAGAACCTGTCACCCCCACCACGGCCTATTAAGCTAAAAAGAGCACCTTCAGCAGCTCCTGTGCTGCATTTCGCGAAAGTGGCTTTTATTATCCTAGCCCCCGATCCACCAAAATAAACACTTCATAAGATATTAGTTGAGGCCTGGGAGGTATAATCTCCTCCCAAGACCTAAACACCTGGCTGCTGGTACCCCTCCTCCTCTGCTGTCCGGGTCCCTCCTTCTCTCATCCTTCGGAGTGGTGTCGGTGTGTTTCTCTCAGCTCTTGGGCATTTCCGTGAGCTCTACCCGGGAGCTGAGGTCACATCGTAGTACGCAGCATCAGATCCCGCCCTGTGGTGTGTTATGCTTTATGCAAACTGCGAGGCTGGGAATATGGTGAGGGCAAACTAAACAAATCTATAATCTATTATAATAAAACCCCAAGGCTACTTCCGTCAGGATGTAACGGTATGCTACATCACATCCTGGCTGAAGTAGCCTCTACACTCACTGTGGGTGTTCTAATATGGCCGCCCGAACACATACACACATACACACATACATACACACACACACACACCTCCATGCACTGTCCGCTATACTTACCACCGGCCCTGCATCTTCCCTGCCGCCTGGATCCTCAGTCCTCCGACATGTCGCCGCCCCCGGAGGACTGGATCCAATATGGCCAAAGAATAACAGAAGGACAGCGCCCAAGCTGGAAATTATATCTTCATATGTTTATTCCATCCACCACAGCACAACGTTTCGGTGACAACCTTTTTCAAGTGCATACATCCCACAGATACAAAGTGTTATTTATAGTGTGTAGCTCCACCCCCAATAACACAGCACCAATCAATGAACAGTACATAATAAACAAAGTTAAAAATCACCTATCAACTAGACATAGATCTACTACATATACTTCACCCTAGTGTAAACATGCATTCCAGCTAAACCGCTCATTAGGTATATACATCGCCATTGTTCATGTCACAGTAAATCCAATAGACATATAAGAAAGTAATCGCGCTATACGACCAATCAGAGTAAAGCATTGTCCATCGCCATAGAAACAACTGAAGTCAGCGTCTCTACTCCAATCCACGGCACTCGCATCCGGTATTGAACCGCGCATGCGTCGGCGTCCTCTTGGGATTGGATACCTCCCCTGTCATTCAAAGCGATGATCCGGTGATGTATTTCCGGAAGTCCGTATCCATAGGAACATAGAAACTTCTTCACCTCCCGGTGCGTGTTAGTATACATCGCTGTATAAACAGACTCAGGCAGCGATTCTTCAGAAAAATAACTTTACCTCAACATAACCAATATTATAGGGACACATGCATAGAGAACTTTATGGGTTATTTAGGTTTTGTTATATATAGGAAACCCTGTTACCTTATAGTTTCAAAGGGCCATACAGTATAGATCCAAACAGTGAGTAACATGGATACATTATATATTTCACCCTTAACTATCATTGCATATGATTAATAGGGATACATAGGTTATTACACTGAACTCATAGTAGAGCCATTATACAACAGATCACATATATATAGGGACAAGATAAAGAGACCCTATCACCCACCTATGTAATCAACACTTGTGTGTCAAACAACTTAGATACAAAGTACCCGAACTCGAACCAACCCCCCTTAAAAAAAAGAGGTACACCCAACCCAAATGGGCTGGTCACATATATGCTAATCGCTTTTCGTGTAATGGGAAAAAATCTCTCGTTCACCCCATGTATCCCAAATCTTATACGTTACCTAACACACTTGTATACATGTGCCAATCTATCGGTCCTCTCAAATGACATGTGACATGATCCATGGACGAAAATGTTACTCCATAATACATGTTTAATCTTCCGTCTAGTATGAATCTAAGGTGATATTAAAATAGTAAAAACAATTAATACAAACAGATGAAAAATGGCAAAAATCAACCAGACCCCAGTAGACACCCCCGCTGATCGTAATCCACGTTCATACCTTTTGGGGACAAGGTGTCAAGTTCAAATATCCATCTCAGCTCTTTCTTTTTCAATAGGGCCAAACGGTCCCCACCCCGCCTCAACGGGGGCACATCGTCTATTACTCTGAACCTGAGTTGGTTGACCGTATGGCCCATGGCATGAAAGTGTCTAGGGACAGGTAGCTCAGTTAGACCCGTTCGGATAGTACTCTTATGCTTCCCTATGCGGGCTTTTACCTCCATAGTCGTCTCCCCTACATAAAGGAGACCGCATGGGCAACCCCACTGCTTTGTCCTCCGTCCTCCTCCTCCCACCGCTCTGTGCTCCGTCCTCCCCCTGCTGCTCTGTCCTTCCCCTTCCTGTGCCGCTCCATTCTCCCCCACCAGACCACTTCCTCCTCCTTCCTTTATCCTCCTCCCCCCCGCCACTCCATCCTCCGTCCTCCCCCTGCCTGTGCTGATCTGGCCTCCCCCACCCCGCCGCTTCACCATCCGTCCTCCTCCCTCCGCCGCTCTGTGCTCCATCCTCACCCTGTCTGTGCCACTCCATCCTCCCCACCCCACCGCTTCCTCCTCCTTCCTTTGTCCTCCTCCCCCCCGCCACTCCATCCTCCGTCCTCTCCCTGCCTGTGCTGCTCCATCCTCCCCCACCCACCGCTTTGTCCTCCTCCACCCCGCCCCTTCATCCTGTCCTCCACCCCCTCGCCGCTCTGTGCTTCATCCTCCCCTTGCCGCTCCGTCCTCCCCCTGCCTGTGCCGCTCCATCCTCCCTCACCCCACCGCTTCCTCCTCCTTCCTTTGTCCTCCTCCCCTCTGCCACTCCATCCTCCGTCCTCCCCCTGTCTGTGCTGCTACATCCTCCCACACCCCGCCACTACCTCCTCTGTCCTCCATCCTCCTCCCCCCTGCTGCTCTGTCCTCCCCCTTCCACGCCGTCCTTCCCTGCCACTCCTTCCTCAAAGTTCCTCCCAAGTCAGCCCTCACGCCTTCCCCATGCAATCTCTATTTCTATATTCTAGAATACCCAATGCGTTAGAATTAGGCCACCATCTATTATCTTATAAAGTGTGTATTTTGGTGGCCGGGGGGGTAGGATAATAAGTGCCACTTTCACGAAACGCAGCATAGGCGCTGCTGAAGGTGGCTCTTTTAACTTAACAGGCCCAGGGGGAGGGGGGTGGAGGAAGGGGTGACAGGTTCACTTTAAGGTCTTAAAAAGTCAAAGTTCAAAATCTAGAAAACAAAACAGGTTGCGCCAAACTGCTTTAAACTGTGGATGAAAGGGGTCGAAATCACCTAGTGCTCACCTTATTGAGTTGTGCCGGGCCGCACAACTGGCTGGCGAGCGAGGGATCTATCGGCACGGCCTCCAGGCATGCTGGAAGTGGCGAGTGTGGGACGTGCTGCGATCCTCAAGCACGCGAGCTGATGAGTGGGTTGATGGGGCCGGGCCGTGTGGCTAGCTGGCGAGAGAGGAGCGTGCTGGCGGTGCCCCCGGGCCGGAGGTGACCGACAGACGGGGGTGCCATATTGCGATCCTCGATCGTGATAAGCTGGTGTTTGGCGAGCCACAGAAGAGGGACGGAGAGTTGAAGCGAGCGAGGTCCTGGAGCCGAGCTGCTCAAACTCGCGCTTCCCGGAGGGGAGGCGTGGGCCGTGTGCAGGAAGATAAAAAAGGTGTCAGCGCTCAGATAACACTCAGGAACCCGCTTACTGAATAATTACCTCTAGGATTTATTTATTCAGTGTAGGATTCCAATTCTCCACAACGCGTTTCAGCGTTAAGTACGCCTTTCTCAAAGTTCAAAATCTGACAATTTTTGTTAAGTTTATGAAATCTTCATATATGTATGGAAATCCAACTTTAATTTACCATGTACAAAAAGTACAATGTGTCAAAAAAATTGTCTCAGAATCACTGGAATATGTTGAAAAATTTATATTAGAATCTGAGAGTCCTCAGAACTCTCATAATTATAAGATTTTAATATTTTTACATCATCTGAGGAATTTTCACGTCTGGCACAACGACTAATCAAGGGACAATAAAACTGTCTGTGCCTCTTATCTCTGAACTCTGATTTTACTTCCCAGCTGCTCTTCCCCCTCCTAAGACTGACCACTATATTCTGCTTTACATCACCCACAGTACCTTATGTTCTGCATTATCCCACCCTGCATTTGTATCAAATATGTGTGTCTTCAGAATTTGTGTCATTATTTGCCTGATGAAGAGGCCATAGAGTGTCGTGTCAAGAGCTTGCGTTACTTTTTCTTACCATTTTGTCAGTTCGCCATTAAAAGGTATCAACCACTGAGGACTCTCAGATTCTAATGTATATTTTTCTATGTACTGGCTAACACGGTACAAACATTTTTTACCTTATGGAATATGTTGAAGCATTCCAGGTTTATTACTATATAATGTGATACATTTAAAATGTTATATCGGTCGGAAAAGCAAAAAATGGCTTAGGGGGGTGGTAGATGAAACTGGGAATGCTAAGAATTATGTTAACTGGATTGTCTGTGGTAGTGCATTCCAGAAAACCAATGCAGCACGAGAAAAGTCTTAAATTACAGTGGACCGAAGTCATTACTTACCAATCCACTGCCATTCCAGTTCCAAAGTTTTCAACACCAGTCAGTTTGTATATTTCACTACAACTGACCTTGCGCTGTAAAACTAGGTCAACTGCAGCCAACTAGTAATTAACATCAGAGAACAGAATTGTGACAAATTTGCCACTGAACCTGGCACCTCTATAGCGCCTCCTCTATACTCAGGCCAGTCCGGGAACTGCCTGAGGATAAAGAAACACCGCAGCTGCCCTGTCTGTGCTGGTTTATTAAGGCGCCCCTCAGTGAGTGTGATATATGCCTTCCAGTCCCTGGCCAGAAGCACATATAATAACCACCACCCCGTCACTGATAGAGGCCCTGAATAACACAAGCACCAATTGCTACCACCAGTTTCTGGTTTTAATATGTCTGGACATGAAGGTTTATATTGGGTCAGAAACCAACCCAGGTAGTGTTAACATTAAATGAGCTCACAGATATGGGAACTCGTGAGCAAGATAAAAGATTAAATTTTATATTTAATCGCCTTAGGGGCACCCTGGATATTAATATATACAGGTATTATGAAGATAATACAAATGTTACAGTCATTATGCAAATAAAAGATTAATTGGATACACGCAGATTTACAGGCAAATGTACTCAGTTACCGGTTCCTTGATGGTGGTGGTGGCCACAAGGAGGCAGTGTGGAGACACTGGGTTCTCTTGGGTCAACTCTGCTACGTGGTGTAATGGTGGTCCTCCTCAAGATAATACAAAACCCAGCATAGGTCGGGTATTCTTATTCTGTAAGTGTAACTCACCCTCTCCTACCCATGAGCTGTCCTACAATTCCCACTCCCTGGGTTGGGATCCGAAATATCTAAGAGCTACTATGGGTTATAACTTGGCCTGGGAGCATTGTAGGTGGAAGATAATGCTCTCATATTTTTGTTTATGATTGTAGCTTTCCAATGGTAGGACACTGGCATGTTTGCAATTGTCCCACTGGTCGATATTCATTTTGGGGTAGTTAGGAAAGTCACACAGTTATGCAGAAATATGCGTTATGGTCCCATATTCTCCAGGTGTCAGATTTATGAATGTCAAATTTAGGGGAGTGATCTGTAATTAAATACTATGACTTCTTTCCTTGACACCAAAGTGTTTGCCACAATTCTATGAGATCTTCTGGTAAAGGGAAATGAGTTCTCACCTTTCTCTGCAGATTCATGGGGGTCTTCCTTTTGTATAATTGCATCTGGTTACAAAGTGTCACCTGCTCCATCTGTCAAGGAGCCTTCATTGTGTGGCAACAGTTGGCCAGGAAGATAATTTCCTCAGGTTAAACCAGGAGATTGATTAAGCCTCAAGCAAAAGGAATGGGCTCTCTCCTTGGAGTGAGGAAAATATGGGGACAGCTGACAAAATGGCTGCTGTAGAAATATTGCTTGATAAGTCAGAATCTCCCTTATTCCTTACAAGAATCAAGTAAGCAGCTTCAGAACTAGGGCAACACATAATTGTTTTTAAGGTGAGAATGATTTTTTTTATCTTAAGTTACTTTCAGATATTTTTAAGGATAATTCACCCTTTTAAAGTAAATCACTCCCATTAAAGCATTTTACATCCCGTATATTGTGCTGATATTTTTATAATGTATCTTTTTATACATCAGTTATATGGTATTGAAAATTTAAAATCTGTCATCCTGCAGTCACGACTAGGAGGAGTTTATAAACTGGGAAAAGTTTATAAACTAGGAGGAGCTAATAAACTGGGAGGACTTTAGAAACTAGGAGGTGCTTATACACTAGCAGGAGCTAATAAATTAGGAGATTATAAACTAGGAAGATTTTATAAACTAGCAGGGATTATTAACTCGGGGGAGATTATTACCTAGAAGGATTTTATAAACTAGGAGAATCTTATAAACTAGGAGAAGCTTATAAACTAGGAGGTGCTTATACGCTAGCATGAGCTAATAAACTAGATTATAAACTAGAGGAGTTTATAAACTAGGAGGAGATCATTAACTAGGAGGAGATGATTAACTAGGAGGATTTTATAAACTAGCAGGAGATTATTGACTAGGGGGAGATTATTACCTAGGAGGAATTTATAAACTAGGAGAATCTTATAAACTAGGAGAATCTTATAAACTAGGAGGTGCTTATACACTAGCATGAGCTAATAAACTAGAAGATTATAAACTTGAGGAGTTTATAAACTAGGAAGAGATTATTAACTAGGAAGATCTTATAAACTAGGAGGATATTAATAACTAGGAGGAGATTGTTAATTAGGAGGATCTTATAAACTAGGAGGATATTAATAACTAGGAGGAGATTGTTAACTAGGAGGATCTTATAAACTAGGAGGATATTAAAAACTCGGGGGAGATTATTACCTAGAAGGATTTTATAAACTAGGAGAATCTTATAAACTAGGAGAAGCTTATAAACTAGGAGGTGCTTATACGCTAGCATGAGCT
The DNA here is from genome assembly GCA_033576535.1 of Allobates femoralis. Taxonomy (NCBI): domain Eukaryota; kingdom Metazoa; phylum Chordata; class Amphibia; order Anura; family Aromobatidae; genus Allobates; species Allobates femoralis. The sequence goes on along the minus strand of JARQOC010000001.1, from coordinate 37,416,760 downwards.
AATAAACTAGATTATAAACGAGAGGAGTTTATAAACTAGAAGGAGATCATTAACTAGGAGGAGATTATTAACTAGGAGGATTTTATAAACTAGCAGGAGATTATTGACTAGGGGAAAATTATTACCTAGGAGGAATTTATAAACTAGGAGAATCTTATAAACTAGGAGAATCTTATAAACTAGGAGGTGCTTATACACTAGCATGAGCTAATAAACTAGAAGATTATAAACTTGAGGAGTTTATAAACTAGGAAGAGATTATTAACTAGGAGGATCTTATAAACTAGGAGGATATAATAACTAGGGGGAGATTGTTAACTAGGAGGATCTTATAAACTAGGAGGATATTAATAACTAGGAGGAGATTATTAACTAGGAGGATCTTATAAACTAGTAGAAGCTAATAAACTAGGAGGAGCTTATAAACTAACTGCATTATCATTGAGTTCATTGAGTCTGCAGTAAACCTCTAAGCTCCCTATCTTGATGGCTGTACATAGACTACAATTTATCTTTTAACTCTATGAGGGAAATCAATTTGCATCACTTCTAATAAATTTCAGTGTACAACATTCAGAATTAAACAACATTCTTAGTCAATGTCCCTAAACGTCTATCCAGCTGATTTGGAGTTCTGTACCAGATACAGCGTTTAAGAGCAAATGCTATAGAGATTTAGATTAAAAAAACAAATTGATGTTCAAGGATGGAAATTCACTTTAAAGGCATTTTTTGCATACTAACCGAACAGATCCGTGATGATCCTGATGTAACAAATCTCTCTGTTTGACGTCTTTAACTGTTTCATATATTACAATACAGAATTGTCTTGTAAAATGTCAAGGAAATGTTTTCTCTTCAAGTCATTCTGGCCGGGTTCCAGGATAAATAAAAAAAGACATTTGAACTTCCTCTGGAGCATTTAACATATCTGCATTTATTGAATGTTTGATTTCAGATATTTGATTTTTATAGGTAAATGCCCTAAGAACCCTAAGAATGTCATCATCCGCAAGGATCTGAACTGACCTATACAGTCGCTCAGATATTTGTACTAAATTTAAAAGGGGGAAAAGAAAAATGTTGAGCTCACCACACCCGTCATGGAATAAGTACACAAAGTAAAATGCTCAGAGGGTGTGAAATCCAGCTGACAGTGCTCAGCTAACATACAAGGTAAATATTCTAAAGAATTGATGGCACATCCATCCTAGTAAAAAATATTCTAATTATTATTATTTATTACTAGCTGGGTGCCCGATGCGCATGCATCGGGATTCTAGCAGAGCGAGTCTCTGACTCGCAATGGCCGCTGCGCGGCCAATGCTTCGCGCTGCTAAGGCGACTCGCCATGCCCGCTGCGCGGGCATAGCGAGTCGCCTTAGAACTGCTCGCAATGGCCGCTGCGCGGCCAATGCTTCGGGCGTATCCACATAACCACGCTGACTCGCAGCGTGAGCGGACTCAAAAGGGGCAAAAAACCCATTCGTGATTATATAATAGATTATAGAGCCATTTATTCCATTGTACTTTACATGTGAAAAGGATCATATGTGGACAAGTACAATAATCATGATCAATAAAAAGTACAGACTGGTACAGGAGGACTGAGGACCCTGCCCGCGAGGACTCAGTCTACAAGGGATGGGTGAGGATACAGTAGGTGAGGAGAGAGGAACCTACCCACGAGGGCTCACAGTCTACAAGGGATGGCTGTGGATACAGTAGGTGAGGAGAGAGGACCCTGCCCGCGAGGGCTCACAGTCTACAAGAGATGGGTGAGGATACAGTAGGTGAGGAGAGAAGACCCTGCCTGCAAGGGCTCACAGTCTACAAGGGATGAGTGAGGATACAGTAAGTGAGGAAAGAGAACCCTGCCTGTGAAGGCTCAAAGCCTACAAGGGATGGGTGAGGATACAGTAGGGAGAGGAAAGAGGATCCTGCACACGAGGGCTCACAGTCTACAAGGGATGGGTGAGGATATGGTAGGAGGAGGGGAGAGGACACTGCCCATGAGGGATCACAGTCTACAAGGGATGGGTGAGAATACAGTAGGTGAAGAGAGAGGACCCTGCCCACAAGGGCTCACAGTCTACAAGGGATGAGTGAGGATACTTTAGGTGAAGAGATAGGACCCTGCTTGTGAGGACTCACAGTCTACGAAGAATGGATTGAGGATACAATAAGTGGGGAGAGAAGACCCTACCCACGAGGCTCACAGTGTACAAGGTATGGGTGAGGATAAACTAGGAGAGGGTAAAGCCAGTCCTCTTTTATATCCTCTGTTGATTTAGCCTTTTTATAGACTATTGAACAAAGAACCTTGTTTTCACTAGGATGGATGTGCCATCAAATTATTTCAATATTTACTTTGTACCTGATAAGGTGTCCCTCAAAACCTGCACCTATGAAAAATGGGGAGTAACCAAAGTTTGATTATATTATTCTTATTTGCAGGGGTAGCCAGTAATGGGTCACAAAAAGAGCTCACAATTTAGCAGTAGAACCTTCTTTTCTTATTTCAGTTTGCATCTTCATGCACTGCCGGCCCTAAGATTTTAAAAGGAATTTCTGAAAATACTAGCTAAACTTTAACATGTAAATGTCATTTCAGTGAAAGAAAACAATACTGCACTGGATGTTAATGATGGGTCACAGCAGCTAAGATAATTTTTTTGTGCCATATGACTTATTTTCTGACATTTTTCTGTGGTCTTTTAAAAACTACATTCTATGGCTGTGTTGGAGTGGCCAGAGACTGCTAGCAGGGTGTGTGTATAACCACAGCTCCTGAGAGCAGGCTAATCGCGAGCAGTACAATGTGTGTGTATTTTCACAGCTACTGAGATCAGGCTGAAAGTGAGCTGTGTGGGGACTCACCAGACAAGGGGTTAACAGAGATTTTGACTGAGCTATGTGGATCCAGATGAGGAGTTTGTAGTGATCCTGACCTTCTGATATTGCTTAGCTCTATGCTGTAGCCTGAAGTAATTCATACATCGTTTCCTCACCAGTTGCAGTCAGCAGTGTAGGCCCTGCCCCCTCCCTTATATGGCTTTATGCCCCTTAATCACTGAAGATGGATTTGACTGACAATAAACATATGTCTACTTCCCACACAGTCTAGTGGGGACACCTTGTGGAAGGTTTATGAATGATTTTCCACCAGATTTCACTTATGAAGTATATTTGAAAGTTTTATAAAAATCACTTGGGCTACATTATTATTAAATAAAAATGTAAACAGCAATTATGCTTTAAACAAACTTAGTATGGCAGTTTCCACTGCAGTCATTAAAGTAGCTGAATAACAATAAACATTTAAAGACTACAGAAAATCCCAAGATTTTATTATATGTTTGTTTTCCACATTTGATACCTGCACTATGTCATGAGCACAAATCCCATGAATAATTAATATTCAGGATGCCTTTTTATTACTAGACCTCATTCAATGCCATGATGTGTATTGTGTTTTGGCATCATGATGTATCGGGGGCCTAGTAATCACAACAGGCACCCTGAATCCATACATTCATGCACACCTCAGGAAGTTTGCACTGTTCTGATCAGAGAGTATCTGTACTACAGGGTTATGGTGGTTTGACCAATTGTATGCCAGCAAGCGTAACGTGTCTTTCCTACTTGGCACAAGCAGTCACATTGCAGTGCACATTTGACGGCCAGGAATCCTCTTCACCTTCCTGCCGATTCTGGCAAGAGGGGACTTAGCCAGAGCCCTTTACAGGCAACGAATAACAGGGCAGCTGGTGACTGAACACACAGCAATAGGAAGGTCAAATGCACCAATACAAAGCAAAAAGCAATCACAAAAGAAACAGCAAAAAAAAACAAAAGTTATACCAATGCATAAGTCAAAAGACAAAACGGAAACACAGCAGTAACAAAGGAAAGAGCTGCGCACAGCAGTAAATCTCAGAGCACATGCACTGAACTAACCACCCAACATCTACTTATATAATCCGCAGTTGGATTTCGGGCGTTGTCGCCGAATCCCAACATGCTTTGCGGGACTGCGAGTGATGACGCGCAGCGTCATCACGAGCCGCAGACCCGCACTACACTTGAAAAAAAAAAAAAATATGCTCACCTCTCCCCAAGCCCCCGCCGTCTCCCTCCAGGCTTCCTCCAGGATTCCGGTCGCTGCCGGTGGCTGCCGCAGGCTCCGAGTGTCTGCAGACCTCTTCTACTGCACTCCAGGACCTGTGGTGATGTCACAGTCACGTGACACCAGCTTACTCCATGGTAACCTGGTGTCACGTGACTGTGACATCACCACAGGTCCTGAACTCCACTAGGACAGTGCGATCCCTCAGGCACAAGTGACAACAGCCAGGGGGAGCGCCAGGAGAAAACCGGCCGCCGCCACCATCACCCGATGCCTTCCTCAATGACTCGGCCCGCCGCGGCCGCCGCCACCATCACCCGACGCCTTCCTCAATGACGCAGCCCGCCGCAGCGGATCACGGTAGGATGGCGCCGCCGCCGCACTAGCATTGTATCCTGCACGCCCCCCCATGCCCTGCAGACTCATAACAACCCGCTCCTCCACCCTCCGCTCCTCAAGTAAGGTTACAGGTGCGCCGGCCCGCACCTCTGCCCCCACATCTGCCCCTGCTTTACCCACACTCAACCACACTCCTCACTCACCCACACTGCCCCTCCTCACTCACCCACACTGCCCCTCCTCACTCCTCTTACCCCCCCACTATCTCCTCACTCCCCACACTATGCCCTCAGTCCCCACACTGCCCCTGCTCACTCCTCTTACCCCCCCCATGCCCTCACTCCCCACACTGCCCCTGCTCACTCCTCTTACCCCCCCCCATGCCCTCACTCCCCACACTGCCCCTGTTCACTCCTCTTACCCCCCCTATCTCCTCACTCCCCACACTATGCCCTCAGTCCCCACACTGCCCCTGCTCACTCCTCTTACCCCCCCCCATGCCCTCACTCCCCACACTGCCCCTGCTCACTCCTCTTACCCCCCCCCATGCCCTCACTCCCCACACTGCCCCTGCTCACTCCTCTTACCCCCCCTATCTCCTCACTCCCCACACTGCCCCTGCTCACTCCTCTTACCCCCCCTATCTCCTCACTCCCCACACTGCCCCTGCTCACTCCTCTTACCCCCCCTATCTCCTCACTCCCCACACTGCCCCTGCTCACTCCTCTTACCCCCCCTATCTCCTCACTCCCCACACTGCCCCTGCTTCCCCCCCCCAATCACCCACACTGCCCCTGCTCATGCCCCCACTCTGTACCTGCTTACCCCTCTTACCTCCCTCACATGCCCCCACTCACCCACACCTCACTCACTCTGCTACCCACAGCGCCGCCTCTGGACTCTGCTACCCACAGCGCCGCCTCTGGACTCTGCTGCCCACAGCGCCGCCTCTGGACTCTGCTGCCCACAGCGCCGCCTCTGGACTCTGCTGCCCACAGCGCCGCCTCTGGACTCTGCTGCCCACAGCGCCGCCTCCGGACTCTGCTGCCCACAGCACCGCCTCCGGACTCTGCTGCCCACAGCGCCGCCTCTGGACTCTTCTGCCCACAGCGCCGCCTCTGGACTCTGCTGCCCACAGCGCCGCCTCTGGACTCTGCTGCCCACAGAGCCGCCTCTATACTCTGCTACCCACAGCGCCGCCTCTATACTCTGCTACCCACACAGCCGCCTCTATACTCTGCTACCCACTGACCCACCTGTATACACACAATTCATTTCACCGCGCTACCGATGCAATTGCATCGGGCCTTTTTACTAGTAACTAAAATAATCAGCAGCTAAGTACAACACATGGTAGATTTAAAACTACCTCCCTGCAGTCACATGACCTGCTGAGAAAATGTCCACTCCCCTATTTGCCCACAGAACCACAGGAGGAGAGGAGGACAGTGAAGAGGAGGGAACCTCCTGCCATCTGACGGTCTCAGCATATGCAACATCCTGTATCTGTTGGTGTTGCACCCCAGGGACTGGGGTACTCGGAATTGGGCCCTGTCATCCTCAAGGGCTGCGGGGTTGGGTTCTGGGCATACGTCCCTTCACCCCACTGGTTAATTTATGTCTTGGGCATACAGCGGCCTACCATGTGAACAGATGAGCCTGGGGCATACCTAGCTGGAGGAACAGCTCAGGGATACACTGTCCTTTCCACCTCACAATCATGGTTGCATTCTGTTTCTTTATTTGCTTGCCCTGTTGCAGTTGATTGGCTTAGTAAGCTTGCCCCTGGATCTTTAGGAGGTACAAGAAACTCCCAACAGTCTATCAGGAAGCAAGGTCCAAGCAGACATCTTCTAGTCCTTTGTTTAGGAATATTTCTACATGTGCAGGTGCTTTTAGGGACTGCACAGTTGGAGTACTAGCCTGCACAAGAACCAGCTGGGTGGAGGTTTCTGGTAACAATTGCACTAATGCTGCCAAATTCTACGTTTTACACAGAATCCCCCTGAACGCTGATGTGACCCTAGCCTATATCTCTGAACTAATCTCCCGATATTATCCAACTTGTTGTCTTTGATCCTCCCAAGACCTCCTTCTTTCCACCACACTTGTACTTTCCTTATCTAACTGCCTTCAAGACTTCACCCGAGCATCCCCCATCCTCTGGAATTCTGCACCCCAAAACTTCCAACTATCCCCTACACGCGGAAGCTTCAAGTGGAACCTGAAAACCCATCTCTTGAGAACAGCCTACAGCCTGCAATGAGCACAGTGCCACCTCAACACCACTGGACCCGGCGCTCCACCACCACCCGAGCGGACCCAACCTACTGTCTCTCTCCCCATTGCCCTGTAGAATTTAAACCCACAAGGGCAGGGTCCTCTCTCCCCTCTGTATCAGTCTGTCACTGTTAGTTTTTCATTGTATTTGTAACTTGTTTGTACGTAACCCTTTCTCATGTACAGCACCATGGAATCAATGGTGCTCTATAAATAATAATAATAATAAGATTAATAATAATACAACACAATTAATGCTAATAAAGCAGAACACTGCAAAAAATAAATCCAAAATTGCATTTTCTTAAGGGGAACTAACCAGGATTTAGGGCTATAAAGTGAAGCCAGAGCCTTACAGGCACTAGGATACTGAGTGCAATCATACCTTTACTTATATGATTCCTTGTTTGATTACAGAGAAAAGTGTTATAAAACTCCTGTAAATCAATGCAGCAGATGATTGATGTGTGCAGCACTGCATCACTATTTGGGGTTGTTGTCTTTTTTATTACTCCCCTGTGGGCATGTCAGTAAGCCAAACCCTCCCTCCCTCCTACCTCTTTCATTTTCTGGCTCCTGCATACTGTCACTATACTCCAGCCACAGGGTGCAAGACAAAACTGAAAGTAGATAAGAAGTGTGTGTTTGGGGGGTTGTCTTACAACTAAAAGGCATGCCTACATAGAAGGAAAAACAACAACCCCAAATAGTGACGCAGCGCTGCACACATCAATCATCTACTGCCCTGTTTTTCAGGAGTTTTATAACACTTTTCTCTGCAGTTAAACATGGAATCATTCAAGTAAAGGTATGTTACACACAGTATCCCAGTGCCTGTAAGGTGCTGGCTTCACTTTATAGCTCTAAATTCTGCTGGTTAGTTCTTTTTAAAGCTGTGAAATTTAAAGGTTTTCAATATATTCCTAAATTAACGCCAGAAATAGAAACAAAATAACTGGGGTGACTTTAAGGTAGCCAGCTCCATTTATATATAAGGGGAGGTTTGAGGTACTGGTTAGGGAACATTTGTCAGCCGTTTGATAGGTATCTATCAGTAGGTACTGGTTCAATTAAGGGGAATAGCCACCAGCGTTTTCCCACCAGACTTGAGAGCAGCATAACATAGAGTTTTAGACACTTAGCAAAGCAATGTGTTGCTTACTGGTCTTCTTTGTGTATTTTTGATAAAATCACTGTTTTATAAGTAGGAGATTTATGCTAGAGGACTAGTAAACATGATGCTTGGAAGTCAAACAGATACATGAGCTTTGTGTAACTGAGCCCCCACCACTGATTGGCAGCTTTATGTATATACTGTGCTTGGGTATAAAGCTGCCAATCAGTGGTGTGGTCAGGGTTATACACAGCTTAGCATTCAGAGAACTGCTATATCTACAGCAAAGAAAACAGGGATTTCATCAGAATGACACCAAGCAGCCTAGTGAGGAGGACGTGATTGGCCGCAGGGAGGCTGCACAGAGACACAGACTGACGCACCAGGGACCGCCCATTTGGCTGCAGATTGTAAGTTTTACTAAACTATTATCTTGGGGTACCGGGCGCCATCAGACATGGGGGACCCTTGTCTGAATGCAGCAGACATGCTGCATTCAGTGCTGCCCTTAGATTCTAATATTTGGGGGGTGACTGGTCCTTTTTAAATGGGGTAGCAGAAATCTGATGACACATTCCATTTAATTAATACAGGACTTATGCTCAATGCCTAGCAAGAGATTACACAAATGCAGAAGTATATTGGATAACTCCTTTAATAGGCGAACCCTACAATATAGGGATGGCAAGAAGAACAAACAAATCAATTTTAAAACAAATGAAGCAAAATATGTCACTTGAAGCAAGGATCACCAAGCTACGAGTTGCCTACTCTGGACACATCATACAATGAGAGCAATCACTGTAGAAGAACATCATGGTCAGAAGAATAGAAGGAACAATGTAAAGAGTAAGACCAGCTGCCCGATGGCTTGATACTGTGAAAATAATGATGGAGAAGAACCTGGTGGAACTTTCTAGGCTTGGAAAAAATCCTGGTGGACCTATCTAGGCTTCGAGAAGACCCTGGTGGTTCTATGAAGGCTTGGAGAAGACCCTCTTGGACCTATCTAGTCTTGGAGACAATCCTGGTGGACCTATCTAGGTTACACAAGTTTGATCTTTATACAGAGCATTCATCCATCAAGTCACCATGGCTCCAGATCAAGCTGAAGGTTGGTAAATGATAACTATCCTCTGATGTTGTTTATCAGAAAAGACAAGTAACAGACAGGATTGCATACAAAATAGCTTATATTGATTTTGAAAAAACACTTTTCTGTTATGTATTTTCCATTATAAAGACTATTGTGGCACCCCAGAGTCCTGATGCCACAATGTCATTACCTCCCTCAGGGGGTAATGTCATAACTGAGAGCAACAGAAGGTATTCACACCAGGCAAAACCAAAACACACAACACCTTTCTGCCTCCAGGCCTGAAGGGGGAGCTCCCCTATAAATTCTGATCTGGGGCGGAGTTAGTCAGTTCAGTTTCTAGGAGGATTGAGGAAGACATCCTGTGGACTTGAGCAGTTTTAAGCTTCTCCCACGATAGCTAAAGCCTAGCTTCAGGGACCCGTAGGCGGGGGTCTGAGGAAGTCGAGGAGAGCCTGGGAAGTAGAGCAGTGTCGAGCTCACACCAGAGGAGAAAGCTCCAAGAACCGGACACCGGAGTCTGAGGCTGTGCAGGGTCTAATGTCCCAGCAGCTAACACCAAAGGGTGAGGGATTCCAAGTCTCCCATCCACACAAAGCGCCTGCAGGCAAAGCAGGAAAATGTCAGAGCCGGGTGGAGAGGAGCTCGCACAAGGGGTGGTCACAGCCTAGCCCGCAGCATAGGGTGCAGCCCAAGTAGCAGCCAGATCCCCAGCAGCCGCCATGGTACCAGTCATAGCCCCGGTAATGTGAGAAAGAAGAAACAAGGAGGGGCACTCCTAGTGTGATACTGGTGGCGAGCGGTGCAATTTACAGGAGGAGTTGCTCACCTGATAGGGTTATGCTGCTGGCATAACCCAGTGTCACAGCAGGTTGTTTTGCGTTGCTGCACGGTGTAACTGAGCTTCCGGGTTTCAGGAAATAAACATAGGCAAAATATAAAGAATGGGTTTGCACAACATAGTGAGTCAAATCATTTTTTGGCAGAACACCAAAGGGATTATCGACAACTCAAATTGACCATTATTAACCATATTCCAGCCACTTCTAATAATAGATTAAGAGTTTTGGTAAACAGAGAGAACTACTGGATTTTTAAAATGGAGTGCCTACATCCAGAGGGCTTCAATTGGAAACTTGAGAGGGTGTATTAACTGAATTGTTAAATGGTTCCCTAATTGTGATAAAGAGGAGTTCTCTCCATTAGGGGTTATTTTAACCTAGGGACTCTTTAAAAATGTTTTAAAAATGTTAAAAAAAATTTTGTGATTTTTGGGGGATTTATTCGTATATATGCATGTATATACAGTTAGGGCCAGAAATATTTGGACAGTGACACAAGTTTTGTTATTTTAGCTGTTTACAAAAACATGTTTAGAAATACAATTATATATATAATATGGGCTGAAAGTGCACACTCCCAGCTGCAATATGAGAGTTTCCACATCCAAATCGGAGAAAGGGTTTAGGAATCATAGCTCTGTAATGCATAGCCTCCTCTTTTTCAAGGGACCAAAAGTAATTGGACAATGGACTCTAAGGGCTGCAATTAACTCTGAAGGCATTTCCCTCGTTAACCTGTAATCAATGAAGTAGTTAAAAGGTCAGGGGTGGATTCCAGGTGTGTGGTTTTGCATTTGGAAGCTGTTGCTGTGACCAGACAACATGCGGTCAAAGGAACTCTCAATTGAGGTGAAGCAGAACATCCTGAGGCTGAAAAAAAAGAAAAAATCCATCAGAGAGATAGCAGACATGCTTGGAGTAGCAAAATCAACAGTTGGGTACATTCTGAGAAAAAAGGAATTGACTGGTGAGCTTGGGAACTCTAAAAGGCCTGGGCGTCCACGGATGACAACAGTGGTGGATGATCGCCGCATACTTTATTTGGTGAAGAAGAACCCGTTCACAACATCAATTGAAGTCCAGAACACTCTCGGTGAAGTAGGTGTATCTGTCTCTAAGTCAGCAATAAAGAGAAGACTCCATGACAGTAAATACAAAGGGTTCACATCTAGATGCAAACCATTCATCAGTTCCAAAAATAGACAGGCCAGAGTTAAATTTGCTGAAAAACTCCTCAAGAAGCCAGCTCAGTTCTGGAAAAGTATTCTATGGACAGATGAGACAAAGATCAACCTGTACCAGAATGATGGGAAGAAAAAAGTTTGGAGAATAAAGGGAACGGCACATGATCCAAGGCACACCACATCCTCTGTAAAACATGGTGGAGGCAACGTGATGGCATGGGCATGCATGGCTTTCAATGGCACTGGGTCACTTGTGTTTATTGATGACATAACAGCAGACAAGAGTAGCCGGATGAATTCTGAAGTGTACCGGGATATACTTTCAGCCCAGATTCAGCCAAATGCTGCAAAGTTGATTGGACGACGCTTCATAGTACAGATGGACAATGACCCCAAGCATACAGCCAAAGCTACCCAGGAGTTCATGAGTGCAAAAAAGTGGAACATTCTGCAATGGCCAAGTCAATCACCAGATCTTAACCCAATTGAGCATGCATTTCACTTGCTCAAATCCAGACTTAAGACGGAAAGACCCACAAACAAGCAAGACCTGAAGGCTGCGGCTGTAAAGGCCTGGCAAAGCATTAAGAAGGAGGAAACCCAGCGTTTGGTGATGTCAATGGGTTCCAGACTTAAGGCAGTGATTGCCTCCAAAGGATTCGCAACAAAATATTGAAAATAAAAATATTTTGTTTGGGTTATGTTTATTTGTCCAATTACTTTTGACCTCCTAAAATGTGGAGTGTTTGTAAAGAAATGTGTACAATTCCTACATTTTCTATCAGATATTTTTGTTCAACCCTTCAAATTAAACGTTACAATCTGCACTTGAATTCTGTTGTAGAGGTTTCATTTCAAATCCAATGTGGTGGCATGCAGAGCCCAACTCGCGAAAATTGTGTCACTGTCCAAATATTTCTGGCCCTAACTGTATGTATGTGTATATTCATGTACATGTATATTTTATTTTAAAAATTTTCTTTAAATTTTCCTTTTTTAAAATTTTCAATTTTTAAGGAAGCTAATCTGATTCTTGTAATATAATTAATAATAATTATTTTTAACTGTAAGTAATGCTCCTTTAATGGAGTGTTCTTCTCTTCTTTTGTGCTTTTTGTAAGAGTATATATCCCTCTCTAGGGTTAAACCGGTGATTGTTTGTTGTGAGGACCTTTCTGAATAAAGGAAAGTACTATATAAATTTTTTTCCCTTTTAGCCTCATCCTTTGTGCGCCCTAACAACAGCTTATCTATCTCTTTTCCTTTATAGCCCTGGTAATGCAGTTCCTGATGCCATATATATGTAGCACCCCAGGGGTCTGGTTGCAACTATGGTATTGCCTCCCTCACAGGGGGTGATGTCACGCCTGGAAGCAAAAAGGGGGTTCCCTATTCAGATGACACAACACTAATGCCTGGAGCACAGTAGCATAATCCCCTGGATCAGGGCTCGTGCTGCCTGCTAAACAGGTACAGGCTGAAGGAGAGAGGGCGAGAGAGGGCCGCAGCACAGCTTCATGCAGCAGGAACTTACAAATGAAAGCGCAGAAGGGAGTCCTCCAACACACCAGGCTATGTGGATCCCTTCTGATTGCTTCCAGACAGCCCGGGTCCACAGTAATTTCTAAACCGGTGCCTCAGATTGTATCTTTGATGGACAAGAAAAGATAAAGGAAACGTTCATTGCTGTGAACTCCAGTTATTTACGCACCCTCCATCCTGCACCCTACACCCTTCAACATCCACTGCCCTGAGGATCTGCTCCGCCCATGTGGAGCAGCTATATCCCAGCTGCCCGTCCATTATCCCCAGTGGTTCTGCAGCAACAGTGGCTACTCATAGCCACAAACCATGTGTGGCTTCATGAATAACTCTTTTAAATCACCCCTTTCACCAACTAAGCAAAGAACTGCCTTTTACAACTGAACCTAGGGTCATGAAAGCCAGTCTCGACCCCTGTGACTCCCCAGAACTGCTTAACAGCCCGTTCCAAGTACCCCACAGCCCTGGGGTGCGACAGTATGCACCAGGGACGAAATGGTTGCCGCAGTACTCAGGGGAATCATATATCCTGTCAGACTTCAGGGAGAGACTAGAAAGCCTGTATAAAGTGTACCCCCTGACGGAAGACAAAACAAGTCTGTATATTGATTGGACAATTAACTGGTGCAGCCCAGCAGGAGGTAAAGTCCTGGCCAGACACTGATAGAGTTGAACATCTAATGGCCAGACTGAAAGTCACCTTTGACATCTATACTTCTGTGGAGATAAAAATAAGATTCTTCGGGTGTAAACAGAGGGTGCAAGATAGCATAAGAGACTTTGCTTTAAACCTCCAGGAAGCGCTGAGGGCAATGAAACAGACAGACCCTAATGGTGTACCAGAAGAGAACAAGATGCTGACTGAACAGTTTATTGAGGGGCTCCTGTCCCCTGCCCACAGAATCCAGCTGCATATGATGGCCATACAGAACCCTGATCTGGACTTTGCACAATTTAAGGACTGGACCATTAGGATACTGCAAGAAACAGCCAGTAGCCCAGAACCTGCACAACGCCTGGCAATATCATACCACCAAGAGGGGACACAAACCCCACAGGCCACGGTAGGGGCCAGTGCACAGACTCTTGAACCTATTACTACTGAGGCCTATACTTAAAGGTCCAGTGTAACGACTGGAACGCCAGTCGTTTGTGTGTGAGGTATACGGCACTGCTATGAATGACTCTGACTCCAATATAGTGGTAAATCAACTTTCTTTATGAATACCAAACCGTTAACAGAGATAATTTTTTCTACAGAGGTATGGGCCACAACAGCACCAACTCAAATCACAACTTATGCAGCCCAAGGGAACTCACATGCCAGTTTCGCAGAGAAGGACATAAATACCCAAGGACTATCCCACCCCACCCTTACTTAGTACAGGGCCTACCTAGGATTTTACTGTGGTCACGGTACGTGTTTCCCTCGGGATATAACCTTACATTTACCTCCCACACGATGTACAATGTGATTCGGCATCCCTGATTCCCCTTTTTATCTCGTTTCCACAAACTATTTACAACATATGCAGTGTCTCCTCCTGCAGAAATAAAGCTCTTAATCAGCTTTTATAATGGACAACCAGATAAAAGAGTGTATTTTGTTTAACCCTAAACACTGGCCACTGGGGAATATCAGATCTTTCCTATACTGGGCTTTTTAGCACAGCCCGGTGTAACAGTGATGGCAGTCCCTCTCTCAATCTTACTGTATAATTCCACGACCGGCTTCTCTGTGTCACACACTTGTTCAAGTCTCTCAGTGTCCAGAATCTTGTCCAGACCAAGCCTGGTCAGTTTCTCCACAGGAATACACACCAAATAGTTCTCTGCAATCTCTGTCTAACTTGCCCTGACTATGTAATTTATGACCAGTCAGACTTCTGTATTACTCACAGGGCACGGCTTATCTTGCAGCCCACTGTAAAAATCGAGTCTCTGGGGAACTCCAACACGTCTCAGGCCCACCATGTCATCTCACTTTCGGACTCAGCGCGCTCCCATCTCCATGTACCTCTCTGAACGTAGACATGTCTTGACCCTTCAGTAGTCTCCTCAGAACCCTGTCTCTCTCTCTCTCAATTTACCTCAGGAGACTCTGAGACAACTATTTCCTGTTTCCAATCCTTTCTACTCGTGTTCAATGGTGACATCCAGTGGCCAAACTAAGTTACTGCAGCATTATTTCTTAAAACATTAACATGCTACACTGCACACAACTTATAGTTTGGCGCCCCAACAAATGATTTTCCATGACTCATATGTTGCACATACTCCTCAGGGTTACATCGGATCGGGAAAACACCAGCTGTGCTCCTCAATGAGCTCCGCAGACCTGTACCTGCTGAGGTCATTGGCATATTCACCTTGTCTTACAGCGGTAACCTCAGGGGCAGTGTTTGACAATCTGGGATTTGTGCGTTTGGACTCTGCATGCTTTGAGATCTGCCCCGAAGTCTTCTCAGCAATTGCATTCAACATTATTCAACCCAACCGCCGTTGTTGGCGCAGACAACTCAGGGGGACAGGCAGGTGTGACGGACATACACCTCTTTAGCCAGTTCCGGTGAATTGTGTGATGGGGCCTACTGCATCCTTCAGGGACCACAGTTTACACACTACCTACTGGTAGGCCCAAAATGTGCATCCCGCAATGTCTGGAGCCACAGACGCTGCAGTTACTACCTGCCAACGGTACTCTGGTTCTGCCTCTACGTAGACCCAGTGATACAAGACCCCTTCCGCTATGGCCAAGTCGATCCCATTGCCTTGGCAGCTTTTGTCCATCTGCACCCAACCGAGCTCTCACTCTTCCATCGGGCCATGACATTTGGCTCAGCCATCCCTTTCCTTGCGACAGGTCGGAGTCTGTATCCTGTAGTTCAGCCCACTCTTGGCAAGTCTTGCCCAGTAACGTGGTGACCTGTGTCACCACCCCACTTGAACGTGCCACATCCACGAACACGGGTAATCGCCTAAGGTTGGGGATCTCAGTGTCCTCGAGGTTTTCATCCACCGCAGGTTCTGACACGTCGCGGTCACCTCCTGACACCTCCTGATACTGCAGATCCAGACACCTTACTGGCACGCTTCCATCTTGTACAGTGGCCATGGTTCAGCCTATTATCGGACTACCCGTGTCTTCTGACTGTCCCACTGGTTCCGAAAGCACCTCTACAGCATTCGGTTTTCGATGCGTCCCCACCGACATCAACTCAAGTTTCCCCTGAACCAGGACGATCACGACAGCAGACCTGTGCGGGGCATACGTCACTCTTCCTTCTGGTGAGCTCGTCTGAATGCCACACGAATGGACCACCGGCTGCAGAGTTCTCTGAGTAGCTCTGTGGGGTGTCCCTCATTTACAATGTCTTGAGCCAGAACAGTTGACATGTATTGACCCTTCAGGAATCTCCTCAGAAACCTGTCTCTCTCAATTTACCTCAGGAGACTCTGAGAGAACTACTTCCTGTTTCCAGTCCTTTCTACTCGTGCTCAATGGTGACATCCAGTGGCCAAACTAAGTTACTGCAGCATTATTTCTTAAAACATTAACATGCTACACTGGCACAGACTAAGGGCATGTATGAGATGGCCAAAGCTATGCAAAAAATGCAGGGATCCAAGCTGTCGGAGAAGATTGAGTTAGCTTCCAGTCAAGATGATGTCCCATGGATGCAACAGAGAAGGAACCCATCGACCAGAGTACGACCCAGCAATCGCTATGACCATGAAGGAAAGCCTATCTGCCGCCACTGTGACAAACCAGGCCATATTGCAAGACTTTGTACTTTAAACAAGACTACCCTGGGGCAGCGGGCCACCCCTCAGGAATGAGACAACCTGGCCCACCGAACTGGCAAGACAGGTACATGGGAGGACGCCCAGTCCTGCCTGTCGTGCTAGATGGCATCCCCATGTACACTTTGCTGGCCACCAACTTGCAGGTGACATCAATACCATATATCCTTTACAAGAGATACTGGGCAGACTCTGACATTTTACACCGCCCAAATGAAAGTTTTACTATGCTATTTTATATACTAGTAATGGTCAGCCTGTGCCACAGGTTGGGTTCAGAGAGGTGACCATAAAGCTGGGGTGGGTGGAACTGAAAGCCCAGGGATTGATAATTGTTGATGTTGATTGACGAGAAAGTAACCCAATAATAACCTTAGGGACTAACGTGATTGAGAATTTTCTAGGGGAGATTATTGTTTTGTAACAACAAGTTGTCGAAACTGCCAACCTCATGCAGCAGCGAGTCCTGCAGAAAGAAATAAAGCCCTGATGCAGAGGCAGCAGGTGGAGCTGTCCGGATGGGAAGTCAGCAGTGTAAAAGTAAAGGATCTGGTACCCATTGCAATACCCCCAAGGAGTGAAATGTTAAACTGGTGTAGGGCAAGATTACCAAGCCCTGGTAGAGCCCATGTATTCAAACAGTAGGCCCACAGTCCTTACAGCCAGAGGGGTAGCTGATCTCCGCAAGGGGAGGGTACGTGTAAGTGTCTTAAATGGAAGTGAAGAAGAGGTCAAAGCTTCCTAGGTATGCTAGCATTGCTAAGTTATACACTGTCAATAACAACTCAATTAAGGCAGTAGAACCTTTGAACCCATCCAACAAGGACAATGGCTCTGAGAGAAAGCAGGAGGATTGGTGCCAGAGTTTAAATGTAGGCATAGACTCCACCCCTTCACACCAAAAGCATGAAGTTTACCGGGTAGTGCAGAACTATGAACAAGTCTTTATTTAACATCCTTTAGACTTTGGGCAGGTAAAAGGGGTTTGACATCATATCCCCACAGGTGATCATCTGCCCATTAAAAAGAGATCCAGGCCTGTACCGCCAGCTCACTATCAATGTGTCAAAGAGATGTTACAGGAGATGAAGGATGCTGGGGTGATAAGAGATAGTTGTAGCCCTTGGGCAGCTCCTCTAGTCCTAGTAAGAAAGAAGGATGGTACAATGAGAATGTGCGTAGATTACAGGCAGATTAACCGCATAGCACATAAGTACGCGTACCCATTACCCAGTATTGAAGGCTACATTGAGAACTGCTAACTACTTTTCCACCTGAGATCTCACCAGTGGGTATTGGCAAATTCTTGTAGCACAGGCAGACCAGAAGAAGACATAAATTGCCACTCCAATGTGCCTCGGTGAGTTAACTGCATGCCATTCGGACTCTATAACTCACCAGGAACATTCAAGAGGTTGATGGAGTGCTGCCTGGGGCAAAAGAACTTTGAAACGGTATTACTGTGCTTAGGTGATTTCATAGTCTACTCCAAGATGTAAGAAGACCATCTGAAGCACTTGGCTGAAGTGTTTGAAGTATTGTCCAGTTATGGCATGAAAGTGAAGCAATCCAAGTGTCACCGGTTGAAGCCTAAGGTACAGTACTTCGGTCATATTGTCAGTGCTGAAGGTTTAGCACCAGAACCTGAAAAGGTCACCGTCATAAGGGAGTGGCCGAGACCAAACACCATCAAAGAGGTGAGGCAGTTCCTGGGGCTGGCAGGATACTACCGGAGATTCATCAAGGGGTTTACGAAGATGGCAGCACCTCTATAAGACCTCCTGGTAGGCCAGTCCAAGAAGACTAAGAACCCGAGTCCTCCATTAGAGTGGGGCAGCAGAGTAGAAGACTCCTTCATTCAGATGAAGTGGGCCATGATGGGAGATGAGATCCTAGCCTATCCTGACTATGGTCAGCTGTTTGTGTTGTATATAGACACCAGTAATGTGGGATTGGGAGCAGTGTTGTCCAAAGTGCAAAGAGGCAGAAAAAGGTGATTGCCTAAGCCATCCTATACCGTCCTACAGAAAGGAACCCAGAGAACTACAGCTCATTAAAGTTAGAGTTCCTAGCCGCAGTCTGGATGGCCACAGCATTACCTGGCTGCAGCACAATTTACCATCTTTATGGACAACAATCCGTTGACTCACTTGCAGACAGTGAAGCTAGGTGCACTAGAACAGCGCTGGATGGCCTGACTGTCCAATTACAACTTTTCCATCAAGTACCGGGCAGACCACAAGAACGTCAACGCTGATGCATTGTCCAGGATGCCTCATTTGCAAGATGTAGGAGAAGACCCGGAGGAGCTGGAAGAGCTTCCGGCTTTTCACCATCCTCATGTGTCACAGTTAGGGATGGGCGAATCTACTCGCTAGGACTCGTTACTCGGCGAGTAGTAAGGGACTCGCAGGACTCGGTACTCTGCGAGTTTCCCAGTGATTACTCGCACGAGTCCAATGCAAATCAATATCAATCCTAGTTTTGTCAGAAACGCTGACAAAACTAGGATTGCCATTGTTTGCATTAGACTCGGCTACTGTGCCAGTGATAGCAGGGAAACTCGCAAAGTAACTGCTGTTTCTTTGCGAGCCGAGTCCAGCTGTCTGCTCTGTGCAGCTCCAGGGTCCTAGAGCCCGCCTGCTCACAGACATGATGTAGCAGTGCTGAGATTGTTCTCAGTCTGCTCATTCCCTGTGCATAGACATCTATCTATTCACAGGGATGAGCAGAGAGGACATCGCGTTTTGGACTACGTCGGACGGAAGAGGATTTTTTTAATTAAAGATGGAGTCCCTAATGGCTTTTTTTTTATTTCAAATAAAAATTTTTCTCTGTGTTTTTTTAACCCTTTATTGGAGATTCTTAGTGGCTGGGTCAAATGTGGCCTGACATTAAGAATCTCGGGCTTAATACCAGCTTGTATAACAAAGCTGGTATTAACCCCTTTATTACCCAGCGTGCTACCGCCACCAGGGCCGCTGGAAGAGCGGGGTTCAGCGCCAGAGGATGGCGCTTCAATGAACGCGCCATCTTCTGGGGCGGCTGTGGGCTGCAATTTGCAGTGGGGGGTGCCCAGAAAGCTTGGGCATCCCTGCGCTGCGGATTCCAGCCCCCAGCTGCTTAGCTGTACCTGGCTAGACATAGAAATTGCGCGGAGCCCCACGCATTTTTTTTTAATTATTTCATGAATTTCAGAGTCAGAGTCTCAGAGTCAGAGTCAGAATCTCAGAATTTCATGAAATAATTTTAAAAAAATGCGTGGGGCTCCGCGCAATTTCTATGTCTAGCCAGGTACAGCTAAGCAGCTGGGGCCTGGAATCCGCAGCGCAGGGATGCCCAAGCTTTCTGGGCACCCCCCGCTGCAAATTGCATCCCGCAGCCGCCCCAGACGATGGCGCGTTCATTGAAGCGCCATCCTCTGGCGCTGAACCCCGCTCTTCCAGCGGCCCTGGTAGCGGTGGCACGCTGGGTAATAAAGGGGTTAGGGCCAGCTTTGTATTATCAGCTGGCCCTAAGCCCGAAATTTATGGCGGTCACGCCAATATTAGACATGACCGCCATGAATTTCTATTAAATTGTTTTAAAAAAACACAACACAAAGAAATTTTTTTATTAGAAATAAAAAAAAAAGCCATTAGGGACTCCATCTTTAATTAAAAAAATCCTCTTCCGTCCGACGCAATCCAAAACGCGATGTCCTCTCTGCTACATCCCCTGTGCATATATATAGATCTCTATGCACAGGGAATGAGCAGACTGAGAACAATCTCAGCTCTGCTACATCATCTCTGTGCACAGACATTCATGTCTGTACACAGGGAATGAGCAGACTGAGAACAATCTCAGCACTGCTACATCAGGCAGCAGGCGGGCTCTAGGACCCTGGATCTGGGGCAGCCAGAACACAGAGAAGACAGGATCTTATCTGTGCGAGTCAGCGATTACTTACAAAGTAAACGAGCAATGCAAATAAATGACAAAACTAGGATTGCTTTAGGCTGAAGCTTCCGAGACACATCTGCGATTTGTAAATCTCACACTACTCGCTGTTACTCGCTTCCCCATTCATTAACATTGGACTCGCTAGACTCGCAACGAGTAGCGAGTCCTAGGCTCGGACTCGCTAGAGTCAAGCGATTCCGAGTAATTTAGGATTCGCCCATCACTAGTCACAGTGTATTAATTATGTGAAAGACAAACGTCAAGAAGCAACGTTGAATCCGTTACCTCATGATGGATCGGCAGAAACGCAAGACAGTGACCCAGCTGTCCACTTAGTCAAGGAACTATTGATGCAGGAAGGTTCACATCCTGGTCCAGATGCTCCACAAGAGACACAACAACTGTGGAAAGAGTAAAGTAGACTGTTCATATATATAGGTAAGCTGTGCAGATGTTACACTAATCCAAGAACCCATGAGCTTGTTTGGCAGATAGATGTTCCAAGGAGAGATGTCCAAATGGTCCTAGAGGCATATCATGATGGAGCAGGGCATTTCGAATGTAAGAAATGTAAGAAATTGGAGGTTCTGCTGAAAGAAAGTTTTTACTGGGTTGGCATGAGAAAAGCCTTTGAAAAATGGTCCAGAGACTGTGGACCTAAGAAGGAAGGATCGAGATAGCTGGAGAGTCCAACTACAGCCAATTGTTACCAAGCAACCACTGGAACTTGTGGACTTAAATGAAGAGAAACTCACTACAACTAGATCAGGCCATGTCTACGCCCTAAGCATAGTAGACTACTAGTCTCATTTCTTGGTAGTAGTACCTGTGAAGGTCTTAACAGCCAAAACAGTGGCCAAGGCCATTCAAGCCCACTTTTGTAGACCTCATGGTTATCCTGAACAAGTGTTAACAGATCAAGGACCAGCTTTTGAAGCAGAAATATTGAAAGAATTCTGTAACATGTATGGGTGTAAGAAGATATGAACTACACCATATCACCCACAAACAATGGAATGTGTGAGAAAATGAACCAGGTAGTCATAGACCTGTTAAAAACATTGCTATTAGAAGAAAGAAATCTGTGGCTAGCAAAGTTGCCATTTTTAGTGGACTTGTATAGTCATGTCCTACTGAGTTCCACCAATTGTACACCTGCGTACTTAATGAGAGCAAGACTTGTCAAATTACCCATTGACATGGCTATGGGAATCATGAAAGCAGATGTAGATTCACCAACTTCTGATTAGCATACAGAGCGGCAGCAACAGTATCGCAAAGTACAAGACTGTGTAGAAAGAAGTTTGTCCCAAGACAGAGAAAGACAAGGAAAGTCCTATAATAAGCATGCTTCTGCAATTCCCTTAAAACCATGCAAACAAGTCCTTAAGAGAAAGAGACATACTAACAAACTTGATGACCAATGGGAAGCAGTACCATATACCATGTTACCTTCGAACTTTGACAATACTAAGGCATGCCTTGTCAGTAAAGATGGAGGAGAGACATCAGCAGCAGTTTCCAGAGATCATCTCAAGGTGTGTCCTGATAAACTGAAATACCCAGAAGTCCCAGAAGTTCCACTACCTGTGAAATCAACAAAAGAAGAAGTCATCCATACAGTTCTAGGAGACGTTCCTAAGATGTGTCAATACTAGAAGGAAAAAGAAGCGCAATAGGGTCTTATCATTGATGAAAAGGGGACTAAATTTAATTAGTCGCTCACCTGGGAGGGTTGTTTAGCACACAACCAGTGTCAAAACAAAGGTAACAGCTGCTGCAAGTGTGGAGCCCACTGGGACGGGGTACTCGGTGCCGGACCGGTGTACTGCTGGGGAATGTCACGGCGGTCCTGGTCCAGACCGTGTCCCGGGCCCGCACAATAAAATGGGGGTTATTTACAGGGGATTTGTCAATCGTGACACCACCCACATTGTGTGGTCAATAATGGGGACCACCGCTGCTGCAGAACCTCCGGGGATGATGAGACAGCAGCTAGGATGGTGTAGTTCTTGTGGGCAGAACTGGGTATCCCCGGGGCAGTGGTAGTGAAAGTCAGTGATGGTGATTGTAGGCTGTGCAGGAGAGAGGGGTGATGTGGAGATGGCCCCTGACGGGGCTAGATGGAGAACTGACAGCTTTTCATACCTGAAATCAGACACAGATAACGTAGCAGGGTTCACCCGGGTTTACTGTTCTTATCTTTCAGTCAAACAGGCACGGTACAATACAATTCTTCACAGCTTTGCCATATTGAATCCGGTATACTGAACCCACTGCAGCCAGGTTATCTTTCCTAGACTCCTCTGTCTTTCTACGTGTCCTTTCAGGCTATTTCTCAGTGTTTTCTCCTCAAAGTGGATTGAGGAGCGGCAGCTCGGTCCCTTTTGGCAGCTTCCCCCTTTAATTCTTTAGGCGGTAAGCCGGGTCCTATCTATGCTGCTGTGCTCCCCAATCTTATGGTGGAATATAGATCTGGAATCTGTATTCCCAGTCAGGTTGTCTGGGGCACCGGGTAAATCGTCAGTCCCCTTCAGAGCTGACACTCTGCTTTCAGCCAAACCACAGGTATCCCTATTTCTCAAGAGATTACTGGGTCCCTTTCCTTTCTGTGTAACTTCTTGGTATAATCAGGGAAACTTTCTTATCAGTCAGTTGCTGGTCTTCACTACTTTTCTGGACCTGATGGTACTTGTCTTGTCTTGATTGCTCGGCACCTGCCTACTGGCTAACTGCTTCCTGTCTCTCCCTTATATACCCATCCGTTACCATGACTACGCTCCATCCACTCATATCTAGCCTATTACCCCTTGTCTGCCTAGAGTCCCAGACTCAGGGTTAGGTCCCCATGCAGTGGATATGTGTGTGAGGTGTTTGTTAAACAAACTGTCTACCCTCCTGCCAGGCTGCAGTCCTACCTGTGGCCACCCTGGACACAGGGGCGCCACACAAGGATCCACACCACAACGATCAATGTAGTTCAAAATATTTTACTATTATTCCCTGAGGAAGGAGTTGGGACTAACTCCGAAACGCATTGGAAATAAAATCTCTAATGATGAACATCGTCTGATCTTTGGGTCTATGCAGCGCAGGTCCGTATACACCGTCCACCCCTTGCCATTTTGAACTACGTTTCCTAAGATGTGGACACAGTACAATGGAGCAGTAGTAGTTCATAAGTTGGCTTTTCCCCAAACAGTGGTACCAGAACCAGCAAGATGTTAAGAACCACAAGTGGAGGTATCAGAATTGCACCTGTAGAAGAAACAGGAAATAGAAGCCCCTGTTAACAGTGAACTTGTCAGTTCCATGGTAAGACTAAGAAGACACTCCAGTATACCAGTATATACAGTGCTACATAGACCCACACATAGAACAGTGGATAGTGCACTCACAACACCAGGAAGAGACACTAGAAATCAGAAAAGATCATCAGAAATACCTGTGCTGCGTAGATCAATCCGTAGTAGCAGAGGTCACATCCCAGCACGCTGTAAGGATTAATATTGCAGTTCCGCCATTTTAAAAATGTAAATATCTTTTTCTTATTTCTATGTAAAATTGGTAATACATAACTAAAAAACCACCAAGCGTATGTGCTTACAGGACTTTACTGTATGAACTTTTGAATTTTCTTGAACTTTTATCATTAAATATGGACCATCAAGCCATAGGACTGGTTTTGGCAAAGACTTTGCGCAAATGTAATTTATCATCAGCCAACGGTGGAAGGACTAAGCGCCGTAGTGACTGCTTTTTCATTTGTATTGGTTTTTGTAATTTTTGATTTTGAGACTTTGTACCCTTTTCATTGTTATTTAAAATTGTTACGCATTTTCAAAAAGGTTTCCCTCAGTCTAGGAGTACTGAGTTTCATTAAGGGGGAATGTGGCACCCAAGAGTCTGGATGCCACAATGTCATTGCCTTCCTCGGGGGGTAGTGTCATACCTGAGAGCAACAGAGGGTATTCACACCAGGCAAAACCAAAACACACAACACCTTTCTGCCTCCAGGCCTGAAGGGGGATATCTAAAACCCAGGTTCAGGGCAGCTCCCCTATAAATTCTGGTCTGGGGTGGATTTAGTCAGTTCAGTTCCTAGGAGGATTGAGGAGCAGTGCTAAGCTCATAGGCAAGGGTGTCTGAGGAGGTCAAGGAGAACCTGGGGAGTAGAGCAGTGTTGAGCTCACCCCAGAGGAGAAAGCGCCAAGAACTGGAAACCAGAGTTTGAGGCTGTGCAGGACCTAACGTCCTGGCAGCCAACACCGGAGAGTGGGGGATTCCAAGTCCCCAAGCCACACAAAGTGCCCGCAGGCAACAGCGTAAAGAGCCCAAGAGCAGCTGCCAGGGAAGTGGGGCTGGAGAAGGACTCGAGCTGCCTGTCATACCGCCACCATGCAGGAGAGAGGGCCGCAGCTCAGCTTAAGCAGCAGCAGGGACCCGCTAAGAGTGTGCAGCAGGGAGGCCTCAGAACTTGCCAGGTGAGGAGAATCCCGAGTTGCTCCTAGGTTGCACGGACTCCCAGTAACATCACCTATCCTTTACCCAGTATCACTAGTAAAGGACCTGAGGAACCAACAAACCGTGGATCTGTCTGTTACTTCGCTCCCTCCATCCTGCACATCACACCCTTTCAAAATCCAGTGCCCTGGGGATCGGCTCCACCTGTGGGGAGCCACTACATCTCAGCTGCATGTCCATCGTCCCCAGAGTTTCTGCAGCAGCGGTGGCTGTTCATAGCCGCAAACCACAGGTGGCTTCACGAATAATCCTTCCTTTAAGCGCCGCTATTCCTATATTTCCCCAAGAACTCTTTAATGCTGTACTTAGAGTCACGGAGCCTGGTCTCGACCCCTGTGACTCCCCGGAAGCTCAAATGCCTGGTTCGGAGTACTCCATGGCCCTGGGGCCCATCACTATCTTCTGGAGTTGGTGTAAATTGGTTTGCACAGCCAAGTCCTTCGGCCATGACAGTAATCAGTGATCATGGGATGGAAGCCATGAGGATCATCTCTTGTTTTGATTAGTGCATGTGCGTCACACCACATGATGATGTTGTACCAGGCCGGTTAATCAAGAGAAGAGCCACAAATGTCATTGGGTATTTCTCAGAGTTAATATTTTGGCCAAATGACCTGGTCCTGCCAATTGATTTGCACCAACTCTACTATCCACAATAATAGATTTCATGATTTTACCACTTTATTAAGCAGAATATATCCCAGTGGCTGTCAGTTATGTCTAATGTGAATGGCATCAGCTTCAGATGGATTCCAAATTACAGAGTTAATATAAAGAGGATCAGAGGCTGTACCGCTGGTATTTATCATTGAAGGGGTTTACACCGCCGTGAACCATATAAAAATTCTTCAGGGGTTACCTTAGCCTAATGGTGTTCTTCCCTTTCACTCACCATCTCCCCCTTATTGCAAACATCTGCTTGGAAATAAATTAGGTTTTATATTTGCAAATGACATATTTGGCTCGGAGAACTCTTTGCTCATTTCATTTAACAAATACTTATGTTTAATCAAGTTTTTTAATTCCAAAAACATTACAGTCGCTGACGCTAAAGAACGGATTCATTTAAAGAGTTATGGAGTTAATGGAGTCGAATAATGTAACAGAATTGCCGTATGACCTTGTAGTAAATGAGCGTCTCCCATTCCATTTGGATATATGACACAGTATTTCTTGATTTAACTTTGGCACAGTCCTTCCGATTTCTAAAACTTATACCAGATGAATCATTTCATATTTCCTTAATCTGCTCCCAACTCCCCCTAAATATTACTTACCATCAGTCTGTTCAGGAATCATTTATAACCGTATTTTATTAAATGTTTCACTTTTTTATGTATAATTAGTAGGCATATTTCGAGCCATAAGAATGTATTGTAGAATTAAAGGGGTTGTTCAGGTTAATGTAGTCGTTCATCCATTTTTTTTCTAACCCAGTGTTCATCATTAGGTAAAAATGTAAAAAGTAAATGTACAATCATCTATCGATTCACCGCCGGTCTTCTAGACTGACTCCTGGGTCATACAAGAATCCAAAAAGACAGTGTGTCACGATCTGCACTGCTGTATACAATTGAGGACCACGAAGTGACCTATAACGGTGTTTTATTTTGTGCTCCTCGACGCGTTTCGGAGCTAACCTCGCTCCTTCCTCATGAATACACCATGGAAACAAACACAACTTTGTTTCAAGCATGTGATGCTCGTTTAAACTAACCTGTGGCAAGTAATAGGTGTGGGCAATATGAAAATCTCACCTGAAATCAGACAAAAAAGAAAGAAGTTGACTGCAGTCTTTGCATTGTGCGTCCAGGGCCGCACCGTCCATTGGACAGTGTGAGCCCTGTCATTCAGGCGGCAAGAGGCAGGGGAGCGGCAGTGCAGAAGGGGGCGGCGCCTCATGCAAACAGCCTCCCCTGTCATGGCGCCGGCCGCTCCACCCCGCGCACCGCAGGTAAGCGGCGACCCGCGGGGACAAGCATAGAAGGGGCGACAGCGCTGCGCTGGGCTTCACCAGCACCCCCCCCGGTACTCACGGCCGCAGCCGGCAATCACTGCCGCGGCTCAGGCGGCAGTGGCGACCCGCCGGGGACCAGTGAATGCAGAAGGGGCGGCAGCGCTGGGCTCCACCAGCATCCCCCCCCCCCCGTAATCAGTGCCGCAGCTCAGGCGGCAGTGGGGCTTGGTGCACCCCTGTGTGCGTCTATGTGCCATAAAAAGCATGGAGAACAGAAAGAGGAGAAGAGAACTGTCTGAGGACTTAAGAAAGAAAAATTGATGAAAAATATCAATAATGTTAAACATACAAGTCCATCTAGAGAGATCTTGATGTTCTTTGTCCACAACGCGCAACATAATCAAAATATTTACAACCCATGGCACTGTAGCTAATCTCCCTATGGTGGATGTACAAAATACTAACAAGTTGATAAATATTTACATTTCTAGGAGTAAAACATTCAACACATATTCAAACGACGCGTTCAAGTGTTGAATATTTGAAATATAGATGTTGTCCAGTTCCTGTTAACCAATGCATGACACGTAGACAATGGGTGTATAGAAGTAACACAGTACCAATGCAGTGACATGACACAAATCTGCGTAACTAATCATATGCTAAACAGTTGCAAGTTACATTTTTGGATGGGATGGACGAGATAAAATGAAGGTAGTTCAACGCTCAAAGCTGTAGTGGATGGTGGAGAATCAAAAGTTGAAAAAATTTTTATTGCAACGGCCGCAAGGGCCTGATGTACTCGGTAGCCGGGCCAGCAATCTTTCAGAGAGGTCACGGTGGCGGTGGCCCAGCTCCGTGGCCCTGGCCGAGCAGATGAAGGGGAATATTTACAGGGGATTATAATTTCTTTACGTGATGCCACCTGTGGTGCCTAATTTGAGGTGACTAGCATTGCTTAGATGATGCTTCAGGGGAATAGGTGTTGTGGCAGCCGGGATGGTAACGTTCCCCACTGGCGAAGCGGTCCCCTGGAGTTTGATGTAAGAGTCTTTGGGAATGATGGTGGTGGTAGTTATGGTGCGGGAGGTGGCAAGGGGGTGCGGAAAATAAGCATGAGGACACAAAGGGTGCCGTTCTTTTATCTTTACTCACAATTCGAAGCAGTACACACCCAACCGGGATGCTCTGTTCTCCTGGTCAGCGATCCAGTCAACTCCCAGGCAGTTTAGGGTCACTCCACCGAGACACCCTTTTGTATGCCTTTCTAGGTTGCCCTCGTTTCTCTGTGTTATTCTTCTCCTTTTCTCCCTACGCACCTTCATGCTACAGGATCCCAAGCAGGTGGTGCGAGCCCTGTCAAGCGACGGTCAGCACGTCCTCTGACTCTAGACCTAGCCACCGGCATGCAGATTGTCCATGGCAGTTGGCCACTGCACATAAAGTTCAGTGGCCTCCGGTTTCCTGGCTAAAACTTGCAGTTTTGTTGCCAGATTGGGGCTGACCCCCTCTTGCAATCAGTTCCTCCACCATGACTATTGAGATGAATTTGGGGTCCACACTGGACCATCGCTGCCTGCTGGATCCGGCTGGTTCCAGAAATACGGCGAAGCCCATGTAATTTTTTTTCTGAAAAATCAATAAAACAATTCTAAAAAAGGGACTGCATCTTTATTAACCCCTCGCCCATGGTCCAGGGGTTAATAAAGATGCAGTCCCTTTTATTTACATTGTTTTATGGATTTGTCAGAAAAAAATTTTGCGTGGGCTTCGCCGTATTTCTGGAACCAGCCGGATCCAGCAGGCAGCGACGGGCTGCCCCCAATCCCCAGGTGCCTATTTGTACCTGGCCAGACACAAGAATATAGGGGAGCCCTTTTTTTTATTATTTCATGAATTTCATGAAATAATAAAAAAAAATGCGTGGGGCTCCGCGCAATTTCTATGTCTAGCCAGGTACAGCTAAGCAGTTGGGGGCTGGAATCCGCAGCGCAGGGAGGCCCAAGCTTTCTGGGCACCCCCCGCTGCAAATTGCAGCCCGCAGCCGCCCCAGAAGATGGCGCGTTCATTGAAGCGCCATCCTCTGCGCTGAACCCCGCTCTTCCAGCGGCCCTGGTAGCGGTGGCACGCTGGGTAATAAAGAGGTTAGGGCCAGCTTTGTATTATCAGCTGGCCCTAAGCCCGAAATTTATGGCAGTCACGCCAATATTAGACATGACCGCCATGAATTTCTATTAAATTGTTTTAAAAAAAACACAACACAAAGAAAAATTTTTATTAGAAATAAAAAAAAAAGCCATTAGGGACTCCATCTTTAATTAAAAAAATCCTGGGTAATAAAGTGGTTAATACCAGCTTTGTTATACAAGCTGGTATTAAGCCCGAGATTCTTAATGTCAGGCCACGTTTGACCCAGCCACTAAGAATCTCCAATAAAGGGTTAAAAAAACACAACACAGAGAAAAATTTTTATTAGAAATAAAAAAAAAAGCCATTAGGGACTCCATCTTTATTAAAAAATCCTCTTCCGTCCGACGTAATCCAAAACGTGATGTCCTCTCTGCTACATCCCCTGTGCATAGCTATAGATGTCTATGCACAGGGATGAGCAGACTGAGAACAATCGCAGCTCTGCTACATCATCTCTGTGAGCAGGCAGTCTCTAGGACCCTGGAGCTGCGGCAGCCTGCACAGAGCAGACAGCTGGACTCGACTCGCAAAGTAACAGCAGTTACTTTGTGAGTTTCCCTGTGATTACTTGCACAGTAATCAGACCAATGCAAGTCAAAGGCAATCCTAGTTTTGTCAGAGTCTCTGACAAAACTAGGATTGCCATTGATTTGCATTGAACTCGTTGCTGTGCGAGTAATCGCTGGGAAACTCGCAGAGTACTGAGTCCTGCGAGTCCCTTACTACTCACCGAGTAACGAGTTCTAGCGAGTAGATTCGCCCATCCCTAGTCCCACTTTACCTTTACTGTACATTATGACACTCTTTTGACTGCCAGATCCCTCTTTTTGCGTATAGGAAAAAATCTGTCAATTTTCCTGCGCGGGCCAAAATGATGAACATAATGATGGAAATCAAAATCAAACAGATTCATGTAACAGGCAATGTGTTATGGTTTCTGTTTTTAATATAAATAACAATGCAAATGTTAGTACCAAGAGCCCTACTCATGTAATAACAATAAGACCTGTCCCCCATAGTACCAACCAGGCTTGTAACCTAACAGTGAAGCTAGCCATTAGGTAAAAAGGCTATCAACTTTTGCCCAGTTAAGTTCATCCCTGTTAGCAATGTCCTTAATTCCTCAGTGGACAAACCTACAAATTTGGGTTACTACAACAATCCTTACGAAGACCCATCCAACCAAAGAATCCCTTGAGGTTTGAATATTGTTATGCTAGTAGGTGTGGACCCACTGTACCATGAACCAAGCTTAACTTGGAGGGGTGTAACTATGCGCCTACTGGTGTTAACCAGTGCCTTTGATGGTAAAGGTGAGCTGGGCTGTGGGTAGACACCAGGTACCATTCCAAAGTCTCTGAAATTCCAACAGCTGACCCCAAGGTCAAGGATGCAGGTACAAAGGAAAGGCAGAACAGAGTGAGAAGTGGAGGCTGCCTGGAAGGAGGTTGTTCAAGACACAGCCTGGATGTGTACAGGTACTGGAGACAAGCAGGTTGGATTCGAGTACATGGATAGGCAACAGACAGAAGCGGGCATAAAGCAGACTGATGTACTGATGGGATCAAGCCGACCAGGAACCTAATTGCTCAGGCACTCCTACAGGGGAAGATTCTTTTAATGCCTAGAACCTCCCAGCCATAGGCTGGGGAACACTTTTGAGTGCATGCACACTGTCCCTTTAAGAGGTGGGGAGCACCTGTGTTGCCTAAGAAGGTCACCAGGAGACATGCATAGTCCCTGGAGCATGCAGACCTGGGAAGGAGCAGGAGAGCAAGCAGGCTGGCTAATGTGGAGAGTATGTCACCGTCCCTGCCAATAATAGGGGGAGGGAAAGTGAAGGGATGCTGGCATTCCACATATATTTGCCATGAAGATTACCAAGCATATGATGTAGAGCAGCATTAGAAGTCTTAAAATATTGGTGATATAAGTGGGACATATAGCTTTTGTCCAAGAGGGCATTCAGCTAAGATCTACATAGAGTATATGGTAAGCTTAGAGCAAACCTTCACCTTAATAATGGAAAGCAACAAAACATTTGTCATGTACATTCACCATATCTAACATCCTCTGTTTGTGACTCACCGTGGCCGGGACTCCGGTTTAGACAGGCAGTAGCTTCTTCCTCCTTGTGACGGGTGGACCGCGCTTGCCGGTAGTGGGGCCCGGTTGAATGCAGATCAAAAGTTGAAGACGTCTTGTGGGAACAGATTAAGGGGTTAATTTGTCATGACGCCACCTATGAGTGTTTCGGTAAGTCTTACCGACGCTGCAGGGCCTCCGGGGGAGGAATGCAGCAAGATGGAACGCTCCCCACAGGCTGAGCGGTGATCCCCGGAGGCTGGAGCTGCTCAAGATGTTGTGCGGCAGCTGCGGTTACCTTGTAGTGCGGACAGACAGTTCATAAGAAAACACGGACACTGTAAGTCTCTGTAACGGGTTGTTTACTGTAACCAGCAAGCAGTACATGGCATACAGTTTGTAGGTAGTGGACCGGGTGGACTCAGTAATGACCAGTGTGTTCTCAGAGATCCGCGGTGTTCCTCCATTCTATCTAAGTACTGTGCCGTTGTTGCCCAGGAATACCAGGTCGGGTACAGGGAGGCTGCTTGAATGCCCTATCTGGGATGTACGTTCCGGATGCTTTGGGGAGCCTTGGGTCCCTTGGTGGGTACACCGCTGGTTAGACGACTGGATTTGGCAGAGGTGGGGTGCTCCTGTAAAGCGGTCCCTCCACTCCTCTGGTTCGCATAGCAGAGCTGAACTGCTGCTAGCTTCGGTACCAGCAAACCGGCTGTATAAGGGCGCGGGATGGTTTTGGACCCGCATGTTGATGCCCGTAGATCGGTTGGTAATGCACTGGGAATAATGGTGCTCAACCGTGGTGACGGTAAGGAGATGGCCGGTAGACAGTGGCCAGGGGGCCGCACCGACTGTGCAACCCCCTCTCCTAGGTTGCAGAGCTCGTTGTTTCGCTCCTTCTCCTACGTTGCTCGGAGAGTTCTCTCTAAACTTAAACTTCCACTACACACTACCCTTGCACTCCGCCCACCAGGACCTGATTTGCCCTCTATGCTAAGTGAAGCATGCAGGGTATGGATCTCTGAGTTAACCACATGACTGCTGGGTCAGAGAATATTGCTGCTGCATTTATGGCTGCAATACCCTCCTGTGACGCACTCGTTGCGGGGCGCCACACTTGCTTTCTCCACTGAGACCCGCAATTCAGTCCTCCTTCATCCAAGTTGGCTAGGGAGAGCATCAGTAAGGCTAGCTTCACACTAGCATTTTTTTTTATACGGGGATGCAGGTTTTACCTTCATCCCCCGGATACCACTGGGACACCCATAGAATTGTAAAAACTAATGCCACTGCACTGGTATGATCACTGATCCATCTCACGGATCAGGGATAATACTGGTGTGGGTGCAGACAGTTTCTCCCTGTTTCATACCTGTTTCCACCAGATCCAGGGCCACATTACTCCCTAGTGGGAGATCCGGGTTCCATTGGGCAAATTGTGATTTTACACGTAGTGACCCGGATCCGGGTGCTCCCGGGTCTTGTCACGGAGACTAAAAATGCACCAAGGTGCATTTTTGGTCTCAGTGAAAAAAAAAACCAGGGACACATGGGATCCGAGAAAACAGTTAAGAACTGGATACCCAAGCAAGTTCATCCAACCCCATTGGGCCGAAAACTGATGCGGGTGCATCCAGTTTAAGGTGGATTAACAGGGATGGTAGAAAAACACCAGTATAAAAGCAACCTTACTATACCTCCTTTACCTTCTATGGGCTGTGGATGCATAGTTGACACTCAACACTGATCCCGATGCCTTTCCCGCAACTGCCGTGGATGGAAGAAGACTGGAACGCCAAACTTACCGGAGGAGGGGGCAATGGAAGGCAAACTGAGTGTGACTGGTATGGTGAATATACATGGCAAATGTATCCTTACTATTTAGTGCCAACAGACCATGTTTGGTAATTCCTTGAAGACATTTACCCCTTTTCTCTTATTTTGCCCATAGGGTAGTTCCTCGCCAGCAACGACCCCAGGGCAAAACACATATCTTTAATATTAGGTGCAGCACAAACCAGCTCCTTGGGAAAGTCTTCGCTGCTACATTAATGTAAAAGTATTCATGTTCTTTAACTAGCAGTAGCCTGCAAAATTATTTTCCAGATGTGATTTCATAATTCTCAAAAGAGCATAAAAGTTATCATAAGATTTATGGCGGATAATTTATTAATCAGGTTTTTCTGTTCGGTGATGCAGAGATCTGCTTAGGAAGATGAAAGCGGTTTAGAAGAAGTAATATTAACAAAATGTGGATAGCATTATAATATCAGGTTACTCCTTGTGTCCAAATTATTTTAATGACTGTTTGCTTTATAGGCAGTAGCCGATCGTAGTAACAATATATCAGGAAGAAAATGCCCATTCCTACAACTTTAACTTACACTAATGCCAGTTAGTCATTTTGTGCAGAATTCAATGTTTCTATAAGGTCTTTATGGCATATTATTTCAATATAACAGCAATCTAACGAAGGTTTATGAATGGAGAAAGGCTTCAAACATCAAACTGCTCACATGACATATTTACAATTTCATTTTCTATATACATTACAAGAATAGTCCTGATTATTAAAGGATTTTACATATGGCTCCAGTTTTGTGGTTTGCAACTTCCAATAGGTGGCGCTAGAGTTCAAGTCATTTCTGAAGAGACATTTGTATATGTCATTTTCTGAAAAGGCATTGCGGCTCTAACATCTTGTCCCTTAGACCTCACATAGCCAAATCAGATCTCATACTTTGCACTGACGAGGACACTCCAAAACACGGTGTCTGCAGATTGGGATTCTGATCTAGTGTAAGTCCAAAGTCATATGATGAGGCTCGTTAAAGGGTCATTTTTGTCTTTTAGGATTGCTTCTTCCAATAGGTGGCACTAGAGTTCAAGTCTACATCCTCTCTGAAGAGACATTAAAGGCACCGTCACACACAGCAATTTTGCTAGGCAATTTCACAGGCAATTTTCTAGTTGCAGTGAAATCATGGACACATTGTTCCATTTTGTTGCTGTGTACAAATGGAACAATGTGTCCATGATTTCACTGCAACCAGCAAATTGCTGCGTGTGCAGGTACATTTACATATGTAATTTCCCAGAGTAGCATTGGGGCTCTAAAGTCTCCTGATTACTGGCATGCCAGATTGGCATTTCACGCTTCTTAAACTAAAAGCTTGGCCCTTAGATCCCACTTAGCCTCTCTCACAGCTAGATCAGATCTTGCACTTTGTACTGATGAGAGCACACACTCTGAAAACACTATGTGTGCATATTGGGATTCTGATATGGTTTAACTCAAAAGTCCAGGGGCGGACCTACTGTGGTGCAGTTGGTTCAGCTGCACCAGGGCCCCGACCGGCTAGGGGGCCCCTCAAGCCTGCAGGGGGCCCCCAGCCGACCTCATGTCCCTGTGTCATAGGAGAGGGGGTTAACTGAGGGAAGCTTCGGCTTCCCTCGGCTGATCCTGCCCCTCCTCTGCCGCCCCGGCTCCCAGGACCGCGCGGCTCGGCGCAGGTAGGAGATGCAGCAGGTATAGCACCCCCATCGACATCCGCACGCACCCCTACCCCACCCCCCCGCTCCTCGCCGACAACCGCTCGCACCCCCCCCGCTCCTCACCATCAGATGCTGCACCAAGGCCCTCTTGGCACTAGGTCCCTCACTGCAAAAGTCACATGACAAAACTCATTAAAGGGTCACTTTTGACTTTTGAGTTGCTACTTCCAATAGGTGGCTCTAGAGTTTAAGTTTATGTCTATTTCCTCTCTGAAGAGACATTTTCATATTTAATTTCCCAGAGGAGCATTGCAGCTATAAAGTCTCCTAAGTCTCCTCATTATTTGCATGCCGGATTAGCATGTCTCACTCCATAAAGAGAATAGCTTTCCCCTTAGACCTCACTTAAGGTACCGTCACACGCTTCAACATTGAAACTATGTCGGCAACGATCTCGGGTGCGCGCGGTCGTTAGGGTACCTTTACACGCTGCAACCGCGGCGAGAAATGTGGCAGCGCTATTGCGACGTGGAAATATTGCTGCCACATTTCCACCCAATTGCCTCCTTATTGCAGTGTGTATTTCGGGAATTTGGCAAATTCCCGATTTACACGCCGCAATAAGGAGGTAATTTGGCGGCGATCATTCCAGCGAGAAATATCGCCGCCAAAAATGTCTCCTCTGGTTGTGGCATGTAAAGGTACCCTAAGGTACCTTTACACACGGCAACTTTTCTAGGAATTTCACTGGCAACTTACTGGTTGCATTGAAATCATGGACACATTGTTCTATTTGTACACAGCAACAAGATAAAACAATGTGTCCATGATTTCACTGCAACCAGTAAGTTGCCAGTGAAATTCCTAGAAAAGTTGCCGCGTGTAAAGGTACCCCTATAGGCACCTTCACACGCCGCAACTATTGCTGGTGATCGGAGGCAACCAAACGTGTGCGTGCACGTTTTTGACAGTTGCCTCCGAACGTCGATGCCGCATGTACACACCGCAATTGCGTCGTCAACCTGAGGTGATGTGTCGTCCCGGAAGTTCCCACACCAACATTGGGAAACATCCGGTTGACTCCTGACGCCGCTTCACACACCACTATCCCCAAAGGAATGTAGGTGTACATGATCAGAGCGGCAAGAACATAGGCGTGACAGACTGGTGTATTCCGCGCCCCAAACACGCTGATTAGACAACGCAATAGCGTCATGATTGGCCAGCCTGCGCAGGAAGGCTGGCTAATACATGACGGCATTGCAATTGTGTAGTGTGAATGGACAGCTCATCAAAGATGGCGCCCTGTGAAGGGACAGCCAATGGTAACACAGTAGCCCCCACCAATGATCGCTCACAGGGCGTGGTGTCCAGCACGCTGTGGCACACCTCTGGGAAATCTGTAGGTGACGCTGATTCCATCCCTATCTCCCCTTCACATGCCGAAACCAGGGCAATTCACCTTCAGGGTTGCATCTGGTTTTTGAACAATGCTCTGAAATCGCAACCGGGAGCAACTTTCAAAATCACCACCAGGTTCAACAATTACACGCCGCAATTTTGTAGCAATTTCAGGGCAACGGTGACGGAACCCTGGATTGCCTTTCAGTTGCTACACCGTAGTTGCGGCGTGTAAAGGTACCTTAACACGTATAGATATCGTGGACAACTCTGCAATGATGTTGCGAGCAGGGATCATTCGCAAACACCGTGAATGATCCCTGCTCACTGCTGTGAATATGCTGGATTGGCCATGACATCGATATTGCGGAGTCACACAGAATGATGCCGCAGGTTGCTTAAGTTGAGGTTGACAGGCTTTCTTGCATGCAGGAAAACCTGTCAACTCCGACTTGAACAACTATCGTTGAATCGTGCGTTTACAAGCAACAACGCAGCAACGATGTTGTTTCAACATCGTTCCTGATGTCACTTTTGAACGATGTCGGAAACGATGTTGAAAGGTGTAACGGGGCCTTTAGCCACTCACTCAGAGAGATCAGATCTCATAATTTGCATTGATGAGGAGCAAACATTCTGAAACACAGTGTCTGCAAACTGAGGTTCGTATCTGGTATAAATCCTAAATCATATGACAAGGCTCATTAAAGGGTCACTTTTGACTTTTATTATTGCTACTTCCAATAGGTGGCGCTCGAGTTCAAGTCTACTTCCTCTCTGCAGAGACATTTGCATACATAAAAAATAAGAAACATCATATCCACACCTATGGATAGCCTTTCTTTCCTCCATCCCGCTGGTGATCTCCCTATTGGTCTCTAGTCCTTATCAGTGGTTGACAATTTACATCTGAAGAAAATTGCGAGAACGGCTGCAGTAGTCACATGCCAACCACAATGTAGGACCAGTAGGAATATGGCCTGTGGAATAGAGAAGAGATCAGGGATCAACACAAACACAAAGTATTAGAGAAGAACAGATAAAGCAAAATTCATATACGCTAGTTTGCAATTTTGTGCTTGGGAAATGTATGAATTATTTTTTTTTTTTAGTAAATCAAGTATTTTTTCTTTGCAAATATCTAAACAGACATAGAAGTATGTAATGCTGGAGATTCACAAATTTCAAATACAACCCCAAAAGAGAGAGAGCAAACCAGGCCCCCACCCACCCTTTCCAAACCAACGCGTCAACACTAAGGTTATAAGGATCCAGGTTAATCAAATCACTTCCGATTCCGTACATAACTCCCCTAACTCCTTTAGGACTACAGTCCCAATACTCTGTCGCTTAATAAAGCGATGGACACCAGACCTGGGTAATCTAGCCAACCCCCCCAAACATTATCATACTGACTCAGCTTGCCCCGCTTAGTGTAGATGATATGTTCCATGAGAATAATAAAGTTGACTTTATGTACAAATTATTTCCTCCTGTCATCAAGTCATCAAGCCAATCAAGTTTATGCGCAATACAGCATTCTCGCAACTGCCAGCTTTCCCCATTGATCCGTCATCAGATCTCCTACATGCCCCAAAGTGCACGTCAGTGGGTCTTGAATCACATTCACACCCATCACACCTTGTATGAGATATAAAACAACTATCCAGAAGGCTTGCAGTTGAGGGCAGGACCAGAGCATATGGACAACATCCATTTCCTCCATCCCACACCGAGGACAATCCGAATCCTCCCTCAACCCCACACTACACATCCATACAGGGGGCCTGTAAATTCTGTGAATGGTGAATAGTTGTGACATTCGTCCAGATTCACTCATGGAGATCTTAGGGATATATTGCAGAATGTCTTCCCATTGGGTGTCTGATATAGGCTCCAGGTCTTCGGACCATTTTAATCTGGCCGTCAGTGGGTGTCTTTCCAATAAAGTCTATAGCAGGCCCAGATAAAACAAGGAGATAAGCCCCTGGTGCGTCTCTGTCACCCGATAACAAGTAGTATGCTATCTGCCTGGACCCGTATCTGTGACCGTCTGTTTTGCTTGAGAAATGCATGTCGCGGCTGCAGATATTGGTAGAACATCGTGCGCTTGTGGCGCCCCACCTGGCCAGGCATTA
This sequence comes from Allobates femoralis, assembly GCA_033576535.1. NCBI lineage: Eukaryota > Metazoa > Chordata > Amphibia > Anura > Aromobatidae > Allobates > Allobates femoralis. Next base: position 37,378,695 of record JARQOC010000001.1, on the reverse strand, counting down.
CAATTGGAGTACTGCACCCATAAATGAGTGTGCGGTAACCCCTGTCTCAGTGGGAAGGCAGATCTCTGTGGGAGGATCCCAACCCAGCACTCCCACACTCAAGCCTTGGCAAATAGTTGGAGTCCAGTCCCTAGGGGGAGAGTTAGGGGAGGAGGGAGGAGACACAGTGAGTGTTAGTCGGCAGTGAGGGAAGACGGAGAACGGGGAGCCTCCGAGTGAGGAATGGAGACTTCCAGGGAGGGGGCCTGAAGAGAGAGAACAGGCAGCCCAGACCGAAAGAGAGGAAACCCCCCGAGCGTCCATACTCAAGGAGGGAACCCTGGTCCAGTTTACCGGAGTACCGCTTCCGAAGATGGTCAGGGAGTCCAGCCCCTGAGCCGAGAGCATCGGAGGTTGTGGGTCTGTTTACCGGCCCCAACACCCTGTCTGGCGGGATTAGTCACACCAGGATTACCCACCGGGGTTGAGTCCCAGAGCAGAGGAGAGAGTGGAAGCCGGGATCTTCAGAGCACCTCAACGGGCCTGGTATTAAGCAGGCTACCCCAGGGCAGGCATGAGCAGCAGGACACGGGTTAGATTCAGGAAGGCATACCACGGGAGACTTCCAAAAACTTTGCAGCCCACTGTGACTACCTGGCCAGATAAAGCCTGTTTTGCCACTGTGAACTGTACCAACATCTGCATTCTTCCAGTAAAGTACCCGGGTAGAGTGACTGAGTCTCCGTGTATCTGTTTTTCTGCTATACCGTGCTCTACTCATTGTCATCGTTAGTACCTCCATTACCACTTGTGCATCCCTGCCCCGGAGGGCCAGCTCCACCTGCAGGGAGCTGTACCATCTTTGCCGCTATACCAACACCCTCCGGAGGTCTGAAGCGGCGCTGCTGCTCAATCACCAGAAGCTGCAGGTGGCGTCACGATAAACTTTATAAACTCTTTTCCTTCCATTTCAACTACCCCTTTTCAAAAGCAGACCACCAGGGCCACGGGTCTGGGCAGGCCACCAGTGACAACCCCAACAGCAGAAGAGGCCCAGACACCCGAGTCCCGATACCCTGGGCGAGTCACACTCTAGAGGAGATTCCTTCCCTAACTCTTCGAACGTTTTGAGCATGTTACCATGCAGCAGCTGCGAAACATACCAAATCCCGATCCTCCTCCACTGACCAAAATTCTACAGTTGCAACAACTCAGTCAATCTGGGGTCATAACAAATGGGGGTATATCTGGTGAAACAAGTAACCCCCCTCTACTGTTTCATTTTCTGCTACACCTTCCAGATCATCACTATCGTGGGGTATTTTTGGGAATTCAGCCGGAATTTACCTGCCTGCACGCTAGCCAACATTGGACCACTCCCCACTATATGCCTAAGGATTGTACCTACAGAGCTGTCAAAAGCTGGGTCACCCCATCCTGCCAGGAGTTGTCCCTGGGATGCAATATAGTAGACCCATGGATTAGGGACCTCCAGATCCCCATCTTCCTTAGCACATTGCAGATGCTCTAGTTTGATGCGTGCCCGCTATCCCTTCCAGATCAAATCCCTAAAGATGGTGTTGATTTTTATAGAACCTGTTTTGTGGCAACCACACCAGAGCATTATGTAAGACATAGAGGAGCTGGGGCATAATGATGATTTTAAGCAGGTTCGCCCTTCCTGCCACTGAGAGGTATAGTCTGCACCAGGCCGCAATCTTCTGTCTAAATTTACTGAACAGAGGATTTAAATGTAATTTCTCATAATCATCTATATTAGCTGATATTTGAATTCCAAGATAACAGAATTCCCTGACTACTCGTATTGGAATCAATGGATCCATTTCTACAGCCATTACCTGGTCCAGCGTCAGCAACATGGATTTGTCCCAATTTATTAAAATCCCTGACACAGCACCATAAGCATCCAGCACCCTCATAACTGCTCTCAAAGAGCTGCCCGCATTCCCAAGAACAGGAGCATATTATCTGGGTAAAGCACCACCTTTTCCTCATGCATCCCATACTGGAATCCCACGATATCCTGATCCCGCCGTATGACTGCCGCCAACAGCTCGATGGCAATGGCGAACAACAGAGGGGACAAAGGGCACCCCTATCTCGTCCCCAGAAAAAGGGGAAATCCTCAGATAACTGTCCATTGATCCACAATCTAGCTCTAGGGGCAGTGTACAGCAATTGACACCATCCTATAAATGTCTGCCCTAAGCCCATATGTTGCATGGTGGCCCACAAGTATCTCCACTCAACACTGTCAAAAGCTTTAGCAGTGTCCAGTGAGAGAATGGCCCTGTGTCCAACATTGTCCGCCCTGGCCTGCATATTAAGGAACAATCTGCATAGATGGGTGGCCGTGGAATTGGTAGGTATGAAACCTGCTTGGCCAGGATGTGTGATAGAGGTAATAACCCTACCAAGCCTATTAGCCATCATTTTGGCCAGAAGCTTGATGTCTACCATTAATAAGGAAATCAGGTGATACGAGGCTGGTGCAGTAGGATCCTTGCCCTTTTTGGGCAATACTACAATAATCGCTTCCCGCATGGATCGTGGCAACTTCCCCTTCTCCAATACCACATTATACACCTCCAGCAAGTTTGATAACAGAGGCCCCCTGAACTGTTTATGCACTTCACTCAGTAATCCATCCACCCCCGGGGCTTTGTCATTAGCCATAGATGTTAAGGCGGATTCCAGCTCTCCTATGTCAAACGGTTCATCTAGCAATTCCCCTGACTCAGCAGACAACTGTGAGAGCCCAGCTCTATCCAGAAAGTCCTCAATCTGCTCCTCCCCCAGACTCACTTGTGATCTATACAACTTTGCATAGAAGTCAGTCAGCACCGTCATTATGTCCTTATTTGTGGTCACCTCTCTACCATGCTCAGCTTTTAGCCATAGTATGAAGGAAGTGTCCCTCTGCACAGCCACCACCAAGGCCAGGAGATGACCAGCTCCTCATAATATTTTATAGTTTGGTACATCCTTCTATGTTCCGCCGTCCTCAGGGACATTTTAGTAACACTAGTCTTAGCTCGTTTAAGTCTCTCCTGAGCCTGTGTGGAAGGGCACAGAACCAGGGCCGCCTCCGCCTCCTCAAGTTCCCTAAAAAGCAGCTGATCCTTCTCCCTAGTGGCCGCCTTGACCCGGGAGATCTCTTGAATACACAGGCCCCTAAGCACTCATGGATGAAAGCAGGTTAGGTTCAGGTGAATGAAGCTAAAATGAACTAAGCCTGAGGGCTTTCATCCATGAGTGCTGGTCTGGTACAGTGAGGGTTAACTGTGAAAAGCCCAGACATTTGTGGTGTAGGCTGTAGGTGCAGGGGCCTGAGTTACCTTAATTCACTTGTACTGACCTGGCACCTTGGAAGTAGGTCTGAGATGCATAAGGAGAGTGCTAGCTTTACATTGTCCACTTCATGTTCATGTTTGAGGTCTTATGACACAGGGTGGCTCAAAAGATTCTTTAATTTTTTGCCAAATGTCTCACATTTTTTACAGTTTGGAAGCAATATGTGTATTTACACAATTTTTATTGTAATATGTCTTCTGGCAGTGCTGGCGCCTTTTGTTTTTGCCCCAAAGGAGTGCCTTTATGGCTTCCCAAACAGTGCCAATGGCCGCCATCCCTTTATTGATCTCAAAATATTCCTTCACCTTCCACTCCATATCTTTTCTTGCAATTTCCACAAGGGTCTAACAGTGGGCAAGGACTCCTCATTTTCAAGTGTCACATACATAGGGGAATGGTCCGACACTGTTCGAACCAAATACCCAGCCTCCTCCATCCATCCCAACATTTGCTCGACCCCCAGTGCTAGGTCAATCTTGGATAACGAAGAGAAGGGCGTCGAAAAACATGAGAATTGGCGTGTGGTCAGATCCCGGACCCTCCACAGGTCAATCATGGCTGTCTCCCTCAGCAACGAACCAAATGGAGTACAGTAACCCCCTTGCCGGAGGTCTTCCCCTTTACCTTTATCCCTGTGTGAATCTGGAATGTCATTAAAGTCCTCATTATTAAATAAGGGACACCTGGCAGCCCCGCAATCACTTCCACTACCTTGCTGATCACTATACTTCTGTACGGGGGCGGAATACACAGAGACACAATGAGCATAACCCTGCCATTCAACTTACACAGCAAGCAAACATACCGTCCCTCAGAGTCAAAGTTCTGCACTGCCCTACATCTCCTCCCTCATCTCTGTCTATCATCTGCCCATCCTCTCCACAGTTCTGCACCACCCTACATCTCCTCCCTCATCTCTGTTGACCACCCTACCATCCTCTCCATTGTACTAAATACCTAAGACTAACATCCTCTGTAATCCAAACCTTCCATTCCTTTCTCCAGGACTTCTCTCATGCTGCTCTGATTTTCTTGAATGCACCACCCCAGATAATGCAATTCATTCCCAGTATCCACAATTTCAAGTCTGCCCTAAAAATACATTTCTTCAATCGGGCCTATCATCTCACCTTACTCATATAACTAATTATGTCTTGTTTTCTCTTCCATTCAGTTATTAACACCCTGTATACAAAATTATTTGAGTGTCCCTATTTATTATACTGATGGCCGGACCAGACAATATAAGCACTGTATTTTTACCTTATCTGTTATGCCTATTGGCTACTTTACACGCGGCAACAGGAAGATAGAAACCGGCAGGTGTCGGAGACAATTGTACCTTTTACCTTCAAAACACCTTGCAGATACCTGATTTACACGCAGCCACTTCAAGGTGTTTTGAAGGTAAAAGGTACAATTGTCTCCGACACCTGCCGGTTCTATCTTCCTGTTGCCGCGTGTAAAGTGGCCATATTTGCTTAGAGATTGTAAGCTTGTGAGCAGGACCCTCATTATTCTTGGTATGTGTTGAACCATGTGGTACTCTGTAAAGTCTTATCTTGCTTGTACAAGATTATGTTGATGATATGGTAATAACAATTATTATTATTATTATTATTATTATTATACATAAACAACAGCTACAAACAGCAAATAAGATCACTATGATGGAAATTGTATTAAATCACTCCATGATAATGTTTAATATACTAGTAGTATATTTTAATGTAGTAGTAGTAAGTAGTTGTAATAGTAGTAGTAGTTGTAGTAGTAGTAGTAAGTTGTAATAGTAGTTGTATAGTAGTAGTATTGTAGTAGTAGTAGTATAGTTGTAGTAGTAGTGTATTGTAATAGTAGTAGTAATTGTAGTGTAGTATGTATAGTATGTAAGTAGTAGTTGTTGTAGTAATAGTTGTAGTAGTAGTTTGTAATAGTAGTAGTAGTAGTAGTGTAGTAGTAGTAGTAGTAGTAGTAGTGTTAGTAATAGTAGTAGTATTGTATTAGTAGTAGTAGTAGTTGTAGTAATAGTAGTAGTAGTAGTGGTTTGTAATAGTAGTAGTAGTATTAGTAGTAGTAGTTGTATATAGTAGTTAGTTTATTATTAGTAGTATTAGTATTATATTAGTAGTAGTAGTATAGTAGTAGTAGTATTTAGTAATAGTAGTAGTAGTAGTAGTAGTGGTTGTATAGTAGTAGTAGTTTATAGTAGTAGTTTAATAGTAGTAGTAGTTATTATTATTATTATTATTATTATTATTATTAGTAGTAGTAGTAGTAGTAGTAGTAGTAGTTCTATTATTATTATTATTATTATTATTTGTAGTAGTAGTAGTAGTAGTAGTTGTAATAGTAGCAGTGGTAGTTGTATTAGTAGTAGTAGTTGTAGTAGTAGCTCTATTAGTAGTAGTAATAGTAGTAGTTGTAGTAATAGTAGTAGTAGTAGTGTTATAATACTAGTAGTAGTATTAGTAGTAGTAGTTGTAATAGTAGTTCTATTATTATTATTATTATTAGTAGTAGTAGTAGTAGTAGTAGTAGTTGTAGTAATAGTAGTAGTAGTAGTAGTAGTGGTTGTAATAGTAGTAGTAGTATTAGTAGTAGTAGTTGTAATAGTAGTTCTATTATTATTATTATTATTATTAGTAGTAGTAGTAGTAGTAGTAGTAGTAGTAGTAGTAGTTCTATTATTATTATTATTATTATTTGTAGTAGTAGTAGTAGTAGTAGTTGTAATAGTAGCAGTGGTAGTTGTATTAGTAGTAGTAGTTGTAGTAGTAGCTCTATTAGTAGTAGTAATAGTAGTAGTTGTAGTAGAAGTAGTTTTAGTAGCAGTAGTAGTAGTATCTTGTGTCAGAGGAACCTTTTATGAGTAATGATATCAGACCTTTTTGTACAATGTTTACTCAGGGATTCATCCCATATGGACTTATGCATAAATCCTTACTTGTAGGTTTTAGTTTTTATATAGAAAATTTACATTTTACTGTGTGCAGACTATTAAAAAAAAACGTTGCTTGACCTAAAAATCTTTAGAGCATATAAATGTCCCAAAGGGCAAGATAACCAGAATTCCACAGCCCTTGTAATACATGTGTTCGAAAGAGCAGTCTATCCCCTATGTAAATTGAATTTCTATAGGATAGCACGGGCAATTATATTAAATAAAAATGATATAAAGTTCCTAAAACTTCGATGTAAGCCATGAAAATGAATGAAATGTATAATCACGTTGGCTAACGTTGGCCTCGCGCCAGCCTTCCTTTTTCTAGACCCTCATACGATCCAGATGTCAGTGATGTCATTAAGGTGCAGTTACTGCCAACACACAGTTTATTTAATCAGGGCAATAATTGCAAGTGAGGGATGAAAGCATAAACAAGCATGCCGGGGACGATTGGGAGAATATATATTATACATCAATTTAGGCCTTTTTTTAAGTTTGTTTTGCACTGTGGGAAAATATTTGCATGGGCTAATTTTGTCTTGAGCAAACTACTAGAAAAGACGACTAAACAGTCTAAATAATGGCAGTGCCAGCATAACACACTCCGTGTACGGCAGGTACACGCTTATCACGTGTTTATTTTCTAAAGGATTTTTTGGTCAACCCTATCATTCTAAAAGATCTGATTAAAACAGCATTTATAATGTATTTGATAAATAACTCGTCAGATTATTAGTAAATAAAATGATTTAATTATTGTTATGCCTGCTTAAATAGCGCCAAAATGTTCCGCAACTCTTTACAGGCATCATGATCGCTGCCCCCATTGGGGCTCACAATGTAAATTCCCTATCAGTATTTCTTTGGAGTGAGGGAGGAAACCGGAGAACCTGGAGGAAATCAATGCAAACAAGCCAGGGGTAGAACGTACAAATGTAGATTTTGTCCTTGGTGGGACTTAAATCCAAAACCCCAAAAATAAAAACATCACTAGTAATGATAATTATCAGAGGTGTAACTGCAATAGGTGCAGGGTTTGCAATCGTACCAGGGTCCCAATAGGTCCTTTGGCCTATAGAAAAAGGTTAAAGCTAATAAAGATTTGCAATCATTGGGGGTCTTGTTGGAGCTTTTACATTGGGGCCCATGAGCTTCAAGTTACACCACTGAAATTTTAATGTAAGAATAAAATACGATAAAATAAAAAATTAAAAATACCGAAGAAAATGTTTCATGAAATTAAAAGAAAAATAAAAAAAATAAGAAAAAATCACCTCCCCTCCTGTACCTATATGTCCTGATTGTATAGAGTTATTGTAATTGTGCTTGTCTCCCTTATCCTCATGTAAAGCGCCATGGAACCTAATGGCGCTATATAAATAAATAATAATAATAATAAGTAAATAACAGTTGTAAAAAATCATAGAACATGAAAAAATATACATCACATGGTAATCTGTTTTATTATTATTATTATTTATTTATATAGCGCCATTAGGTTCCATGGCGCTTTACATGAGGATAAGGGAGACAAGAACAAGTACACTAAATCTAGGCGATCAGGACGTACAGGTACAGGAGGGGCAGGGACCCTGTCCACGAGGGCTCACAGTCTATGATTTAAAAAAATGATGCAGTTTTTGTGTCACAATCTCCACACTGTACTGCTTTGACTTTTTTGTTGCTGTTTCTGGTATCTGTGTTGGCTGAGTTGACAGTCTGGTTATGTTCTGAGTTATTTTCCATGCTGGTTCTGGGAAGGGTGGAATCACTCAGGTGTTGCTACTTCCAGTGATTACTCTTTTTCTTAAGTGTGCAGCTTTCCCGAGTTTGGTGCCAATCGTACACCTTGTATGAAGTACTGTGTGGGCTCCTTTGCTTATCCTGATATCTGTGACCAGGACTGAACTTGGTTTCCCTTTGCCTGATTTTCTTACCCATTGGACAATAATCTGTTTAAGCCTTTCTTTATTCCCTGGATTCTAGTCTCCCTCTCCTGTTTAATGACCACATCTCTGGATTCCCTGATGTGCTTCAACCTCTCCTGGCACTGACCCCGATTGCCTGACTACTGTGTCATTTCTATCCCAGAAGGTTGTGACTGTGTCATCTTAGTTTGTTTGTCATACGTTGCATATTCAGTTTCACCTTGTTTCTGTCACGTTTAGCATTTACAAAAGACTCAACAAATAGCTGATGATTGCGGAAGGAGAGGAAGGGTTCTAAGACCCCCACCTATTGCACGGCTGTTATATGCATTAACGCAAATCGGTATATGGTATATGATGTTTGGGTCTGTACACTTCAGTTTCATAGAGCAATGAAGTGACCCATTTATTTACTATTCAGTCCATAACCCGCTCTTTGTGCAATCTGTATAGAAGAGCTTTGCACATCAGAGTGGTGTTTTGCTTGTTTTAGACCAAGAATCACTGATCAACTGTACATCTATTTGCAGTGTCTTTTATATATAACAAAAAATTGTAAGACATTTACACTTTAAGTGAACTGAAAAAATATATAAAGAGGTTATACACTACTCTAATATTGATGGCCTAACCATAGGAGAGGTTAGCAATGTCTGCTCAATGAAGGACGTAACACCCAGCACCCCTGTCAATCGGCTGTTCCCGGTTTTGGTGGTGGCCGAAACTGCTCAGTTATGGAGCTGTAGAACACAGATAGTGGCCGCAGCTGGATACTTCACTTCTGCATCCTATTCAGATCAATAGGGGGTGGATGTGCCTTACACGGAAATGGTATCTATTCCATTGACAGAGCTGTGTTTTGTATCTCCATAACTGAGCAGTTTTGGCCACCACCAGAACTCAGAACAGCCTGATCGACAGGGTGCTGGGTGTCACGTTCCACATTGATCAGACATTGAATACTTATCCTAAAGTTAGGCCATCAATGATCTAGTAGTGGACAACCTATTCAATGAAAGGCCTTAGCAAAATGTTAAAAGGCTTCGCACTTGGAATGTAGTGAGACACCAAATTCAGATAATCTATAACTTTTTTTAAACTGTTGTCTGTATTCTCTTGATAAAGTAGCCTTAAAGGGGTTGTCCACTTCTTGGACAACCCCTTATGAATTGACTTGTTTCTCCTTGTAAAATCATAGACCCTGTACTAACCCCCGGTGGCTGCTGCCATTTCAGCACTCATGGTAACGGCGGCTCAGAGCTCATGTGACATTGGGACATCACATGAGCCCAGCATCCTTTCACTGCCGGCTTCCTTCTCCCTGCCTTCAGAGATACTTGCTATCAACAGGAAGCACAGAGCTCATATCCTGTTGATTGCTCCTATGTCAGAAGGCGTAGTGAGAGGGAAGTTGGCTGTGATTGGACGCCAGGCTCGCATGACATCAAAATATCACGTTAACCCCCAAGTCTTGGTTTCTGACAGTGATGGAATGGCGGCAGCTTGGGGGTGAGTACATGGTTTATTACTTTAACAAGGAAAAACGAGTTGATTCAGAAGTCCTAGTTGGGCACAACCCCTTTAACGCTAATTAAATGTTTAACATACTTGAAAAGTGCATTGTGGTTATCAAATCAGGTACATTTTATTTGAGCTCTGTAGAACTCTATATTTACACATTTCTTAAAAGTGGGGTTCCAAAACCCCATTATCAATGGCAGTTTCAAGGAAAAGTGAGTAGGAAAACGCTGCAAAACCCAACATTGTACATACTGCCATGAGATGATAGTAATCCTTGTACAGAAAAAGGGACAAGTATGATTAAGGACCTATTTTTTTGGTCTGAAACGTGTAAGGGCTATGTTTTTAAAGTGTGTGTTTTTAACATTTTCAATAAAATGGACTTTAATAAGTTCTGAAGCAGGATTCAGTGCTGGAGTTTTTTTCATTTCTCTCCTTTTCTACTATCCTGGGAATGCCGTCTGTGCATCGGGATGGGCTTTATTCTCAAGGCAGTGACACGGTAGCCTGATGTAATTGTATTATTTTTCTTAATTAAAGAGTGAAATAAATGCAAATAAAAAAACAGCATGAAGAAACTAGGAGGCAATTGGCAGAAGAAAAAGGACTGGTACCCGACATTTGTTTTCTATAAGCTTTTTCCAGGTGGACCAAGTACATAGCTACTAAGGAGGGAACTAAAGAAATTGTATTGTTCCTAGTTGCTTGGAGCAGGTAACATTTGGCTATCAATGTTTTACTGGTCAGATATTGGTAATGGATTATACTGAAACAAAATTACAAAAATAATATATTTTGGATTTGGACTCAATGATATTTTCTTATTTGGATCACACTCTAGAAAATGTTTTATAGACTGTATCAATGGTTTGCTGAATAAAAGTTTCTCCATTACCTACGGTAGTAACACTCAGCAAGCTAAGTGACAAGACAACAACTCATAACTAGGATGAACTGTAATCGCCACACAATAAAACAAAAAAGAACAGATTTACCTGTGGCCAATCATTTTTGTAGCCCTGATCACACCAGGAATTACCTGTGGCCAATCATTTTTGTAGCCCTGATCACACCAGGAATTACCTGTGGCCAATCATTTTTGTAACCCTGATCACACCAGGAATTACCTGTGGCCAATCATTTTTTGTAGCCCTGATCACACCAGGAATTACCTGTGGCCAATCATTTTTGTAGCCCTGAGCACACCAGGAATTACCTGTGGCCAATCATTTTTGTAACCCTGATCACACCAGGAATTACCTGTGGCCAATCATTTTTGTAGCCCTGATCACACCAGGAATTACCTGTGGCCAATCATTTTTGTAGCCCTGATCACACCAGGAATTGCCAGTGGCCAATCATTTTTGTAGCCCTGATCACACCAGGAATTACCTGCGGCCAATCATTTTTGTAGCCCTGATCACACCATGATTTTTTTTCCCCCATGTGGAGCTTAAATCTCAAAGAGGCAGAAGAATCTGGAAATACAAACTGATGATGATCTTTGACACATTCAGAGTAGGAATGAAAGTGTTGCGTGGATTTATGTCTTTTTACATTAACTAGGCTAGGGTCACATTAGGTATTACCACGCTGCCCGGGGGGGGTTGAGTTACAAACTTAGAGTTTTGCAGCATAAACGCAGAGCTACCGCCATGGTACTGTCGCGTTAACGCTGCCCATACTCACCTATGGAGTCCCCGCCCCTAACTGTCGACAGCATCTTTGCTCGCGTTTGGAAATCCCGCGAGATTACCATCTGATGCCGGCGTTGACGTTGAGTTAGGGGTGGGGCCTTCTTAGGTGAGTATGGGCAATGTAAACGCGGCAGTACCATGGCGGTAGCACCGCGTTTATGCTGCCGCAATCTATGTTTTCAGCGCTACATCCCGGGCAGCGCTGAAAATGTGAATGTGACCCTAGCCTTAAGGGGGTGTCACACGCGTCAATGTCGCCAGCGATCTGATCGCTGACGACATTGACTGCTGATCGCTGGTGAGCTGTCACACAGACAGACTCACCAGCGATCAATTGACCAGTGACATCATGGAAATGATTTAAATATCGTTTCCACGATGTCCTGCTCCCGCTGCCAGCCTGCTGGAAGCGGGAGCAGCCTGGTCTCCAAGGTACACTGCCGGTAACTAGGCAGCGCGCGCTGCCTAGATACCCGACGTGTACCTTAGTTACCAGCCTCCTCCGCTCACCGGGTGAGCGGAGGAGGCTGGTAACTAAGGTACACAGTCGGGTATCTAGGCAGCGCGCGCTGCCTAGTTACCCGCAGTGTACCTTGGAGACCAGCTCCCAGCGCTTGTGACAGGCGCTGGGAGCTGGAATATCGCTAGTCCCGGTGTCACACGCAGCGATGCTGCGTGTCCACCGGGCGACAATCGCCAGGTTTCAGAGCTGGTTCTGAAACCTGGCGATCATCAACCAGCGATTTATCGCTGGTTGATGCAGTATGTCACACGCGTCAATATCGCTGCAACGTCACGTGCAGCCGATATCGTGCAGGCGATATTGACGCGTGTGACACCCCCTTTAGAGAATCCTCAAATCCAGGACCAGACCACCAATCAAAGGACAATAAGGTTATCACACTTCTTATCTCTGAACTGCTCCAACTGTTCTTTTCCTCCCTCCAATGATGACCACTATATTCTGCTTCACATCACTGGTGCTATATACTGCGAGTATCCAATCATCCACTTGTGTATAAATGTGTGTGTTCAGAATTTGGGTCATCATTGGCCTGATGAAGAGACCTGAGCTGTCTCGATAGCTTGCTATTTGTTACCATCTTTTCAGTTAGCCATTAATAGGTATCAACCACTGAGGACTCTCAGATTCTAATATTCTTCCCAGCAAGCCAAGTGCATCACATGTTTGGTGAAATGAGTAGTAAATCTGAAAATTTGGTTGACATTCAAGAAAGACACAGCATTTCCTCGCTCTTGGCCAATGTAGTCAATCTACCACAAGCGGATCTAAGTTGATGTTTGAAAGTCTGTAAAGTCCTTTGAAAAGCCTCTCAACAGGAAATTTAGTCATAGCCGACATAGAAACTTCCAGAATGTTCTTCCACAGGAAATTACAACACGGTGACTCTACAGAGCACGAATTCCAAAATTTGTAAGATAATAAATTTACAGATTTATTACACATTTAATCAATTCATATTGGGAAGAGATATTTTATAGAGTGCAGGTGTTCTGTGGCTCATGGAATAGAAGAGTAAATAGTATGGAGCATGCAGAGTTATGGAATCATGAATTTCTTTGAACTCTCTCCCGTTATTGAATAGGGATGACCTAAGGGATCACATTGTGCTGTAACTGCCAAAATAGAACGTCCATCCATACCTGTGCAATATGACTTTTTTTAGCAATAGACACAAATTTTAACACTCGGGGGGGGGGGGGGTCTATGTCCTTTTTCTTAAACAAATCTATTGAAAATCTTACCTGGGAAAAATTAAACGCAGTTTAAAAATTATTGTAATTTTTTTAAATCAAAGATATTGGACATTTCAAATTAATTAGGATCTACTTTCTTTTTACTTCTCTAGTATGTATTCAAGCTAACAAAGAGAAACAGTAAGGGAAGCAGTATGAGTTTTTTTTTTTTTTATCAAGTATTAGATCAGATAGACAGGGTGGGCAGCAGTGTGAGCAGCATATTCTTACCCCAGCAATCTTGCTATCTCTATCATTAGATCAGATATAAAGTGTAGGCAGCAGTATGAGCAGTCTCTTTTTACTTAAGCTCCACTTTTATTTCCAGTTTTAGATCAGACAGACGGGGTTCACAGCAGCGTGAGCAGTCTTTTCTTACCTCAGCACTCCTGGTATGTCCAGTATTTGATAAAATAGACATGGTGGAAAGCAGTGGCAACATACTCTTCTTACCTAAGATCCACTGGTATATCCAGCATTAGATCAGATAGATGGGATATACAGCAGCAAGCGCAGCATTTTCTTACCTCAGCACTCCTGGTATATCAGTATTAGATAAGATAGACAGGGTGGACAGCAGTAACAGCAGCCTCTTCCTACCCAAGATCCACTGGTATATCCAATATTAGATCAGATACACAGAGTGGAAAGCAATGCGAGCAGCCTCTTCTTACCTCTGCAACTCTGGTGTCTCTAGTATTAGATCAGAAAGCCAGAGTGGACAGCTGTGTGAGCAGCCTCTTGTTACCTCAGATCCAATGGTATACCCAGTATTAAATCAGAAAAACAAAATAGACAGCAGTGTGACAACAGACTTCTTATCTCAGCACTCCTGGCATCTTCAGTATTATAAAGATACAGTTGTGGCCAAAAGTATTGACACCCCTGCAATTCTGTCAGATAATACTCAGTTTCTTCCTGAAAATGATTGCAATCACAAATTCTTTGGTATTATTATCTTCATTTAATTTGCCTTCAATGAAAAAACACAAAAGAGAATGAAGCAAAAAGCAAAACATTGATCATTTCACACAAAACTCCAAAAATGGGCCAGACAAAAGTATTGGCACCCTCAGTCTAATACTTGGTTGCACAACCTTTAGCCAAAATAACTGTGATCAACCGCTTCCGGTAACCATCAATGAGTTTCTTACAATGCTCTGCTGGAATTTTAGACCATTCTTCTTTGGCAAACTGCTCCAGGTCCCTGATATTTGAAGGTGCCTTCTCCAAACTGCCATTTTTAGATCTCTCCACAGGTGTTCTATGGGATTCAGGTCTGGACTCATTGCTGCCACCTTAAAAGTCTCCAGTGCTTTCTCTCAAACCATTTTCTAGAGCTTTTGAAGTGTGTTTTGGGTCATTGTCCTGTTGGAAGACCCATGACCTCTGAGGGAGACCCAGCTTTCTCACACTGGGCCCTACATTATGCTGCAAAATTTGTTGGTAGTCTTCAGACTTCATAATGCCATGCACACAGTCAAGCAGTCCAGTGCCAGAGGCAGCAAAGCAACCCCAAAACATCAGGGAACCTCCGCCATGTTTGACTGTAGGGACTGTGTTCTTTTCTTTGAATGCCTCTATTTTTCTCCTGTAAACTCTATGTTGATGCCTTTGCCCAAAAAGCTCTACTTGTGTCTCATCTAACCAGAGAACATTCTTCCAAAACGTTGTAGGCTTTCTTAGGTAAGTTTCGGCAAACTCCAGCCTGGCTTTTTTATGTCTCGGGGTAAGAAGTGGGGTCTTCCTGGGTATCCTACCATACAGTCCCTTTTCATTCAGATGCCGACGGATAGTATGGGTTGACACTGTTGTAGTCTCGGGCTGCAGGGCAGCTTGAACTTGTTTGGATGTTAGTCGAGGTTCTTCATCCACCATCCGCACAATCTTGCGTTGAAATCTCTCGTCAATTTTTCTTTTCCATCCACATCTAGGGAGGTTAGCCACAGTGCCATGGGCTTTAAACTTCTTGATGACACTGCGCACTGTAGACACAGGAACATTCAGGTCTTTGAAGATGAACTTGTAGCCTTGAGATTGCTCATGCTTCCTCACAATTTGGTTTCTCAAGTTCTCAGACAGTTCTTTGGTCTTCTTTCTTTTCTCCATGCTCAATGTGGTACACACAAGGACACAGGACAGAGGTTGAGTCAACTTTAATCCATGTCAACTGGCTGCAAGTGTGATTTAGTTATTGCCAACACCTGTTAGATACCACAGGTAAGTTACAGGTGCTGTTAATTACACAAATTAGAGAAGCATCACATGATTTTTCTAACAGTGCCAATACTTTTGTCCACCCTTTTTTATGTTTGGTGTGGAATTATATCCAATTTGGCTTTAGGACAATTCTTTTTGTGTTTTTTCATTGAGACAAATTAAATGAAGATAATAATACAAAGAATTTGTGATTGCAATCATTTTCAGGAAGAAACTGAGTATTATCTGACAGAATTGCAGGGGTGTCAATACTTTTGGCCACAACTGCATAGAATGAACAGCATTGGAACCAGCCTCTTCTTACCTCTGCACCCTGGTATCTCCAGTATTAGATCAGTAGACAGCAGTGTGAACAGTGTTTTCTTATCTCAGCATCCTTGTATCTTCAGTAATATATCAAAATATTTGCTGGGAGCAATTCTTCCTACCCAAAAAGTATGAAGATGGAGCTCCCTACAACATCTACTCAGAGCACCTGTCCTAACATTCTGTAGGTGTAACAAAATTATAGCCAGCCATTTACAGGCACCCTACAGGATTTCTTTCCAGCCACTAACAAATGGTCAGGTGACAAAGCTAATTAAGTGTTCATGGTAACTAGAGACCTCCTGCAGAGCAAGCAGGAAAGATTCACCCTTAGGCTGGCTTCACACTATGGTTTTGTTCCTGTCCGTGGGATCCTGCTTTTTGCAGGACCCCATGGACAGGAACAGACAGGCCCGGATTGTAAACTCTGGATGCTATTTATGTGTCGGGATCCAGGATTTTGAGAGATCCGGACACAGAAAGAACTGAGCGGAGCCTGAGACTGCAAAGTGCAGGCAAGTGGTGTTGGCGCTGCTCACTTTTACTTGAGCAGGGTATCAACATACACTGCTAAAGTGAAATAAAATAATGGAATGGTTAAAAATAAAAAAAATAAATTCTCACATGTCCGCCAAGTGTCCCGCGATGCATCCACCTCCGATGGCTAAAGGACATTAATAATAATGACCAGGAAGGGGGGAGGCAACCCAATCAGCTGATGGGTCACATGACCGCACCAGCGCGACTTAAATCACCTGCCCGCCAAAACCGATTGGCGTGGGGCAATTTATACCGCACTGATGCGGTCATGTGACCCATCAGCTGATTGGGTTGCCTCGCCCCTTCCTGGTCAGCTTATTAAGGTCCTTTAGCCATCGGAGGTGCATGCATTGCGGGACACTTGGCGGACAGGTGAGAATTTATTTTTTATTTTTAACCATCCTTTTATTCAATTTCACATTAGCAGTGTATATAGATACACTGCTAATGTGAAATTATGGGAACAGAGAAGTTTTAGTGTACTGAGCATGCTCAGTACACTAAATCCGGATTCGGGAAACAATCCGATGTTTTACCGGATCCAGTGCCTATAGACTCCCATGTTATGTGCGCTGAATCGCCTGGGATTCATTTCTGTTCTGTTTGGTACGGTTTCTTCACCAGAGCCCAAAATTGGAGCAGTCTCCAATTTTGGGGCTGGGAAAAAACAGGACAGAAATGAATCCGGAACTGAACTCACAGAATCGGATGGCCATTTATGGCCAATCTGGCACCCAAGGAATACATGGGAGGCAAAACAGGATCTTGTTCTGTCCTTTTCAAAACGGACAGGAAAGGATCCCAAAAATCGTTGTGTGAAGCCAGCCTTAAAGAGACAGAAAAACTGGAGTATGCGTGCTTAGGGACAGGCAGGTACATTCTTCAGGAATGGATCAAAGAGATCATCAGACAGACAGACTCCAATGGAAAGTTAGAAATATTGGAGTGTGCGTAGCTCCCACAAATATTGCATGCATATTTTCAGCCTCAGGATATCGGGACCCATGTAATACATATTGTACTTTACCTGACTGATGTGCCTATCAGCTCAAAATTAATATCTAGCAGCTGTAAGACAGTAGACACAATTAGTGATGGGCGAATCCTAAATTACTCGGAATCGCTTGTCTCTAGCGAGTCCGAGCACAGGACTCGCTACTCGTTGCGAGTCTAGCGAGTCCAATGTTAATGAATGGGGAAGTGAGTAATAGCGAGTAGTGTGAGATTTACAAATCGCAGATGTGTCTCGGAAGCTTCAGCCTGAAGCAATCCTAGTTTTGTCATTTATTTGCATTGGACTCGTTTACTTTGTAAGTAATCGCTGGGAAACTCGCACAGATAAGAGTCCTGTCTGCTCAGTGTGCTGGCTGCCAGCTCCAGGGTCCTAGAGCCCGCCTGCTGCCTGATGTAGCAGAGCTGAGATTGTTCTCAGTCTGCTCATTCCCTGTGTACAGACATGAATGTCTGTGCACAGAGATGATGTAGCAGAGCTCAGATTGTTCTCAGTCTGCTCATTCCCTGTGCATAGACATCTATATCTAGGCACAGGGGATGTAGCAGAGAGGACATCGCGTTTTGGACTGCGTCGGACGGAAGAGGATTTTGTTAATTAAAGATGGAGTCCCTAATGGCTTTTTTTTTATTTCTAATAAAAAATTTTCTTTGTGTTGTGTTTTTTTTAAAACAATTTAATAGAAATTCATGGCGGTCATGTCTAATATTGGCGTGACCGCCATAAATTTCGGGCTTAGGGCCAGCTGATAATACAAAGCTGGCCCTAACCTCTTTATTACCCAGCGTGCCACCGCTACCAGGGCCGCTGGAAGAGCGGGGTTCAGCGCCAGAGGATGGCGCTTCAATGAACGCGCCATCTTCTGGGGCGGCTGCGGGCTGCAATTTGCAGCGGGGGGTGCCCAGAAAGCTTGGGCATCCCTGCGCTGCAGATTCCAGCCCCCAGCTGCTTAGCTGTACCTGGCTAGACATAGAAATTGCGCGGAGCCCCATGCATTTTTTTTAAATTATTTCATGAAATTCTGAGACTCTGACTCTGAGACTCTGACTCTGAGACTCTGAGTCTGAAATTCATGAAATAATAAAAAAAAAAATGCGTGGGGATCCGCGCAATTTCTATGTCTAGCCAGGTACAGCTAAGCAGCTGGGGGCTGGAATCCGCAGCGCAGGGATGCCCAAGCTTTCTGGGCACCCCCGCTGCAAATTGCAGCCCGCAGCCGCCCCAGAAGATGGCGCGTTCATTGAAGCGCCATCCTGTGGCGCTGAACCCCGCTCTTCCAGCGGCCCTGGTGGCGGTAGCACGCTGGGTAATAAAGGGGTTAATACCAGCTTTGTTATACAAGCTGGTATTAAGCCCGAGATTCTTAATGTCAGGCCACGTTTGACCCAGCCACTAAGAATCTCCAATAAAGGGTTAACAAAACACAGAGAAAAATTTTTATTTGAAATAAAAAAAAAAGCCATTAGGGACTCCATCTTTAATTTAAAAAATCCTCTTCCGTCCGACGTAGTCCAAAACGCGATGTCCTCTCTGCTACATCCCCTGTGCATAGATAGATGTCTATGCACAGGGAATGAGCAGACTGAGAACAATCTCAGCACTGCTACATCATGTCTGTGAGCAGGTGGGCTCTAGGACCCTGGAGCTACACAGAGAAGACAGCTGGACTCGGCTCGCAATGTAACAGCAGTTATTTGCGAGTTTCCCTGCTATCACTGGCACAGGAGCCGAGTCTAATGCAAACAATGGCAATCCTAGTTTTGTCAGCGTTTCTGACAAAACTAGGATTGATATTGATTTGCATTGGACTCGTGCGAGTAATCACTGGGAAACTCGCAGAGTACCGAGTCCTGCGAGTCCCTTACTACTCGCCGAGTAACGAGTCCTAGCGAGTAGATTCGCCCATCCCTAGACACAATATGTTGCTATCTATGAACAGGTTAATTCCTAACAGAAAAAATGGCAGTAATATATCGTGCCTAGGACATGCAGAGACGAAGATATGCATAAAGATGGTGTTTCATAATTCTCTGTAGTTCTGAGTCCATCCCACAGACATCCCCCACATGAGGTCATAAAGGTTTTGGTCAAGTGAGGGGATAAAAGGTATCCACCATATTTCTTACTCCTTCTTCTGTGAGGTCAAGCTGTGTACGTATTGTACTGGAAATAAACAAGGAAAACTTCCTAGCATCCTAGCACCACATCACCTCCCATGTGCATGCAAGAACCAGGATTAACATCGAAATCGGTAACTGACTTATGTATGTCTACATATACTTGTGATACCACCACCAGTATTTGCATATCTAACCATCATAGCTGTAAAATATGTTTGTACCGTGTTATCCAGTAGGTAGAAATATATTAAATCTGAGTGTCCTCAGTAATTGATAGTTGATACCTTTTAATGGCTAACTGAAAAGATGATAGATAATACGTAGCAAGCTTTCAAGACTACTCAGGTCACTTCATCAGGCAATGAATAATGTTCTTATCTAATGTGCCCTAAAGGTGAATAAATATATGATTTAATCCTGGGTTGCTCTTTTATCTCGATCCACAAATTCCCACATCTGTGATCTCGGTTTAATATTACATGGTACCTAGGCTGATTTCTGGCCCATAAAATCCTGTTAACGGACCGGGCTTATATCTAACGGGGAACTGGTGGTTGTACAGTAGTACTGAGCTGGCAGAACTCTGTTTATCTGAGGATAGTGAAAAGGGTCTCCCAACCTGTCAGGGGTGCGAGTGACTGTGGTACCATGAATCACCCTCTCTCCCTCCCTGCCCCCCTTCCCCCCTGTGCCCATGTAGACGGGAGTGTCTGTGTAAGACTGTGCCAAGCTGACATTACATATTCCCAGGGGGTGCCGAGCATCACGTGTTGGTGGAAGTGATGAGACCATATAGCGTGACCTTGACATATTATAGATGTCGGGGCAGGGCTGCAAGGTAAAGTTCATTACAACCTCCATAGGCAAAACAAATGGAATTTACTCATTACAAGTATTAAGGAATTTATTTAGAAAGTCATTTTCTTTATTTTTATTATTTTTTGTTTTCGTAGAAATTCTTCAAATATGTTACATTTTTTTATACAATGAGCTGAAGAACATTAAATTGACCAAATGACTTTGTAATCTATGGGGGAAAAATATCACAACATAATAGCTTTCAGGATTTATTCCCAGAGGAAAATCTACCTTCACATTTTGAATAGGATGATTTGACAAATTTATTACACAGTTAATCAGTTTTTTATTGAACAACCATACTTTAAACATTACAGATGTTCCATGATTTGTGGAGTAAAATCCTAATATGCTGTATTATGACCTCACATTTATGAATGCCTTTGTGTCTTGTTATTTTCTTATGTCTTTCTCACCCAGTTGAAGTCATAGTGTCCTCTGTTCAAGATCCCATAGGCCCTTTATTGAGGCAAACTTTTAGTCATAGCTGACTACCTTCAGCGCCAGCAAAGCAGCTACTTGGCATTTTGTCTCCTTCGATATAATACAGTAATGCCATGAGTATTGCCATCTTAATTATTTATGTGTACAGAGGATGTCATAAACGTCTGAAATGTAATATTCCAACTCTGAGAACCACACATCGAGAAGACTTAATCACGATTAACCCTATTGCTGTTTTGTTCGTTAATTTCAAAATGCTGAAAAAGCTAGTCTAAACCCCAGTTCTGAATAGGAATCATGTGAGGTAGCGCTTACTTAGCGTGTTGGGGATCACTCACTTAGCCGCACCATTAAAGCACGTAGCTACATTTTCTATACAAACAAGTCCACATAGTTTATTAAAGACACCATGACACCAACTATAGTATAGTCCAGCTCAATCTCTCAGCAAGAATATTACACACTCTGTCCAGAATCTTTCAAAGGCAGCTATGCCCAAAAGGCTTTGGCTACATCCTTCATCAAGGTAAAAACATCAATGTCCATATTAAACCTAGTCTTTTACCTTTGCAGGGTCTAGACGATTTTATCAGCTCTGCTCCATCAGACCGGTAGGTTTAAGGCTCACTAGACGTGGTCTCCAGTCCTCATGCCTTCTAGGGATGACTGTTTCCGAGCACCGAGACCCAGTCTTCTGACTGTGTATCTATCAAAACACCCCAAGGCCAGCTCCGCTCTCAGGCATGTTTGTTTGTGATGTGGACCACACAGGAAGTGCAGGACCTTGTGCAGATCATGTGATCCGTCAGTTCAATTATATCCATGGGACACACCTATGGGATGTATGTGGATGTTCAGTCCCTCCCATCACTTCTAAACATCCTATGAAACCAGCCCTTAAATTAATATATGATTCCTGTTACTATAAGTCCCAGCAAACTATCTGGTCCCACATCGCATCAGATCTCCATCTGTGTGAACATACCGGCCATATACTTGGCCAATATACCTCACAATCATTATACTGTCAACACACCATAGTATATGATGGGCTCCAAACCCCCCACCCACTTTAGAGAATAATCATTTTTACTAAATATATAGATTTTGCACCATAAAGAGTTATTGCAGATGATACTTCATTTTCAATAATCCAGGCAAATGTTTAATTTATTTAAGGGTTCTGGTTTGGGTTCTGGAATAAATTTAGGGGGCTAGTCTGCAGCCAGATATCTTTTAAGGGGTTTGGTAGGGTTGAAAATAATCTTTATATTCTCATGATAATTCAGTTTGGTTAAATTTAGGAGGCTGAGTCTTAATTCATAATTGAGTCTAGACTAATTTCACTAATATCATAAGTAAATAGTTTATGACATTTTAACAAGACTCCAGCCTTAATGTTGGTGTTCAACTCAGTCCTTCTCACAACCACAGACCCAGGCAGTTTCCAGTTTTAGACAGAGTGGGGTCCAAAGCAAAAGTTAAAAGTGGGGCCCTAACTGCTAACATATTGCACCATCACGCACAAATATTTAAGTTGCATTTATTAGAGCCAATATCAGATGAGCACGAACTATAGTGATGTCATCTGGTGCTTGAGTATAGGCCTTCTCATACAGGCTGGCAAAGAATGATGGGGTTTGATTGATAATAGTAATAGTAATAATTTTTATTTATATAGTGCCAATCATATTCAGCAGCACTTTACAATTTAGAGGGGACATGTACAGACAATAGGAGACATTACAGAGGAACACAATCAACAGATACCAAGAGAAGTGAAGAAGAGTGAAGGCCCTGCTTGCAAGCTTACAATCTCACTAATAGATTATTCTGTCCCCTACAGATCATGGAAGCATATCTCCTGCTTACACTGGGCAGTGTGCTGCCAAGAAAAATGGACCTGATTCATTAAGTCTGGCATTTTGCATGCCTTAATAAATGAAGCCACTTAATGAATTTGTTATCTTACAAGTCTCATTAGCATCCAGCATAAACGTGCATTTACACACACGTATATACACACAACATATGCTTACATACTATATATCTATACATAGCAGATACATACACACACATATATTATATAGTACACACAGAACCACCATCAGTACATGATTATCACACCAGAACCACTCATCAGTACATGTATTACAGCACCATGCTTAGTACAGCGATAAGTTATAATGTTAGGTCAGCTCCATATATAATACATATTTCCTAGACCTACAATTCCCAGTTTGTCCTTACCAATAGTAAGGAGTCCTACAAGTCACTGTTACCAGCCATCATCAGACTGTGAACCATACAGGAATCACAGTACTGATAAAACAAGGCAGGATCACAAATAAACTTTTACATCCAAGTACCTTTTAGGTGACATGATTTCAGGTTGGAGTTGTTCCCATTAGGGATGAGCGAGTATACTCGCTACTATTCGGTATTCGCCGAATAGTAGCGGTATTTGGCTACTCGCTGCTCTCCGAGTATCTTATGTGTATTCGGGTTGTAGCGAGTAGTCCTAATACTTTCGCAGTGTATCTACAGATACATTGCGAATGTAGCCTAAAAGTGATTAAAAGTTGTTAAAAATAATAAAATTACATACTTACCTATCCGACGCCTGCACCGGGATCGTCCCAGAAGACATCGATCACCGGACAAGGACCTGTGACTA
Organism: Allobates femoralis; assembly: GCA_033576535.1. Lineage (NCBI taxonomy): Eukaryota > Metazoa > Chordata > Amphibia > Anura > Aromobatidae > Allobates > Allobates femoralis. The sequence goes on along the minus strand of JARQOC010000001.1, from coordinate 37,355,313 downwards.
CAAACCAATCAGATGGCCGATAGCGATCTGGTCAATCAGATGGTGACACGTCAAAACCACGTGATCGGTAGCAGCTACCTGATTGGCCAGGTTGCAAGGTCCTATGTGTACTGTCAGGACCTTGCAATCTGGCCAATCAGGTGGCCGCTAGCGATCACATGGTTGTGATGTGTCACCATCTGATTGGCCAGATTGCTACCATCTGATTGACTGGTAGTCACAGGTCCTTGTCCGGTGATCGGATGTCTTCTTTGCCGGTCCTGGTGCTGGCGTCGGATAGGTGAGTGTGTCGTTTTATTATTTTTAACAACTTTTACTCACTTTAGGCTACTTTTGCAGTGTATCTATAGATACACTACGAAAGTATTCATACCCGCTCTACTCGCAACGAGTAATGAGTACCGGTACCTACTCGTTCGATATGTATATGTATATGGGGGGGTTAGCTGTATTCTCCTCTCTGTTTCTGCAGCTAAGAAAGAGTTGAAATACAACACAGAAACTGTCACAGCAGGACGCCTGCTTACAGAAACAGATGGAGTCTGGATAAGTCAGATGGCAATAGCTCTCTCCCTCCTGGTAGAAGCTACTGAAACCTGACACTGCACTGTTAGCAAAGGGAGGAGGGAGGAGAGAGCTGCTGAGAGGGAGTGCATAATTACATGACAGTTTATACAGCACATGACTATTCCTGTTTGGCTATAATGGAGAGGACCAATCCAGGAGCTCCCTGAAGTGTCTGACAATGCTGATAACATGGAAACTACAAATGGTACAATAATGATTTTACATGTTTTTAAATGGTCTGCCCAGGTACTATTCAAGGGTAATGTTAGTATCATACTGAAAATGACCTGACAGTTTCTCTTTAAGAGGTTGGGGACCCCAGGCAGCTGCCTAGTTTGCCCATCCCCTAAAGCCAACTCTGGACCCAGGTACCTAGTTAAGTACCTCCTGGTATATTCTATCATATCTGGAGTACTCACCATGACTATCAATGGTACACATAGAAAAAAGCACAATAGTTTTTTCGGTGTTTCTCCTTCTATACAGTTGCTCCAATCACATGATGATCCAGGGTGGATGAGTCATACAATATTAAGATTTGGTTTGGACATTGGAGGTTGCTTTTGGAATAGGATTAGAAAGAAGTTCTTTTCACGCGGCCTCTTGTTACATTTCAGGCTGCAGCTATAACATGAGATAAACTTTTCTTTGAAAGGTGATTGCTCAAAGTGGTTCATTCTAAACTCCCGGCTTAGATGTTACTTTGTGTGTGTGTGAACAGGGCTGTCATCGTAGATTCAAGGTTATTGTCAGAGATGAATTCATCTTTCCTCAGCGCTGCTCATGCCGGGGCGGCAGACATTCTTCTGCTTTGTATTAATCCAATTACTAAACACCTGCAGACATGCAATAACAATTCTCTGGCCAAGTTCCTCAGAACAGTTTTTATAGGGGAATGTAATCTGCTGTCCCGCTATCAGGAGTCACATTACATTTCTGAAGACTCCCGATCATCAAAAAGAAAAAAAAAACTGTCGTGGATGGAAGAGAGCAGAGGTCCTTTCAATATCCAAAAGCAGCTAACATAGATGTACGGTATATTATATAGTTCAAAGAAGACATTGGTAAAATACCATAGTCCATACTCTAAGAGATTGGATCTACCATGATAACCGGGCAAAATGTTGACTATCTACTGTGTCCAGCCCTTCAGCTAATCTAAAATACTGGACCATTGGAAATATAAATTTTCAACATTTATCTCCTTGTCTCATCAATAAACATCATATTTACGAGAGATGATCAAATTAGAATTCAACAGCTTTAGCAAATTTTTCAAAAAATTGTGATTTACAGTGAATAAAATTACTGACAACCGCTGATGTTATTGTTGGGCTAGGGCCGCATTACCGTCATGTTTTTGCAGGACATATCCACCATAGAGTAGTTTTAACCGCAGCCTTAATGCAGCATTAACGCAGTCTAGCGCTGTGTTAACGCTTCCATTGAATAATATGGGTGCCGGACTCCCCAGTGCATGTTAACGTGGGCACTAAAGTGGCAGAGATTGTAATCTCTAGTTATTTTGAAGCTGAAAGGAAAAGGTTACAAGGAGAGTTTTCCTGTCCGCTTCAAAATAACGCATTCAATCTCCGACACTTTAGTGCCCGCGTTAACATGCGCTGGGGAGTCTGGCACCCATATTATTTAATGGCAGTGTTAACACAGCGCTAGACTGCGTTAACGCTGCACTAAGGCTGCGGTAAAACTACTCTATGGCGGATATGTCTGGCAAATCAAAACGGTAATGTGGCCATAGCCTTACAATTACCCTAAGGCTCTCTGCTGATGTAGAAAGTGTGCTGCAGATTTTTGACATCCAAAATCCAAACCATGTTTCAAAGATCCACACTGATAAGTTAGTGATCTCTTGGTTCGTTTTTGCTGCATCTTTCATGCGGGTTGTGCTGCTTTTTTTTTTATCAGTTGTTCACTTATGTGACTGTGAATAAAGCTAGTCTAAAGGCTGAAAAATAAACATAAAGGGTTTCTTGATGTCATAATGTGACATGGGGCTCTGATAAATTTTTTGGTCACCAGCACAGGTACAATAGGCAGGTACGCGCTGCCACTCACCCCCAGATGCCTATTTTTACCTGGGATCCTTTACATGGGAGCCTTTTTAAAAAAAAAATATTTCTTTAAATAATTTTTAAAAGAATGACAAGAGCCTTGCTGTATTTTTGGTTTCCAGCCAGGTATAACTTGGTAGCTATGGGCTGGAATCCTCAGTGGGGGGCAAGCAATTTGGGCCCCCCACACTGCAAACTTCAGCCTGAAACCACTCCAGAGAAAGGTGCATTCATCAAAGCGCCATTTTCTGGCATTGTACTCAACTCTTACAGTAGCCCTGTGGTGGCCAGATTGGGTAATAAGGGGTTAATGCCAGCTGAGTATTGCCAGCTGGCACTAATCCCAAGGTTCATAATGTCAGGCAAATTTTAGACCCAACCATTATGAACCTCTAACTAAATAGTAAATAATACCAAGTAAGGCCAAGGTATTGTCAAAGAGACTTTCAGATACATTGGTTACGTGTAAATGAATGGTAACTGTTTTTCATTGTTTGTCTCACACACTACCTGCACGGGATATTCAGAGTGTTATCTGTGATCTGTGACATCCTTTCAATAAATAGATTTGCCCCAAAATGAGTGATGCACTGCATTCTTTGCCTTGAATGTCTTACAGTCTATATTAATAACTGAAAACAAAAGGTCGGTCTTGTGGAGCGCTAAAGGAAGGACAATCGGGGATTCTTATTAATATTATCCAAAACGTTTATTAATAATCCCTTGTAAGACACAACACGTTTCAACAGACAGAATACTGTCTACCTCAGGTGATACAAAGGAATGTTTTAGGGATTGATATATATAAACGGGATAGTCAAACATTAATTGGCTAACAACTATCTGCCAGATCATGTCATGAGTTCTGGGATTGATGTACCTTTTGCACAACTTTTCTTGATAGATGAACAATCTACTTCTCTCGTTCCACAGGTGTCTTGCTTCTGATGGAGCATCTTGGTTGAGACGGGAACATTCTTGGGTAATCAGTCCTTTGACTAAGCTGATTGCCGGGTCACTGTCCTGTGTCTCTTTCCATCCATGGTGAGGCAACGGGTTGATGTTCACCCCCCCACGTTTTCTGCTTGCTTCATTACATTGAGATACACTGTGCGGTGGAAAGCAGGTAACTCTACCTCTTCCATTTCATCTACATCTTCTCTCGCATCTGGTAGGTGAGGCATTCAGGACAATGCATCTGCATTGGCGTTCTTGTGGCCTGCCCGGAACTTAATGGTAAACTGGTAATTGGACAACCTGGCCATCCAGCATTGCTCCATGGCAACCAGTATGGCAGTTTCTAGGTGTGTGAGAGGGTTATTGTCTTGGTAGGCGGTGAACTTGGCGGACGCTAGGTAATGTTTAAACCTCTCTGTGATGGCCCAGACCAAGGCCAGGAATTCCAGCTTGATGGAACTGTAATTTTCAGGATTCCTTTCTGTGGGATGGAGTCTTCTACTGGCATAGGCAATCACCTTCTCCTTGCCTTCTGTCTCTGGGATAAGACAGCTCAAACCCCACATTGCTGGCATCTGTATACAACAGGAACAGTAGGTTTTAGTCATAATAGGCTAACATCTTTTCTCCAGTTTGGGCCTCTTTCATTTGCTTGAAGGATTCTTCCTATTTCCTTACCCCATTCAAACGGAGGACCTTTGGACTTGCCTCTCTTGGTCTGGCCTACCAGGAGATCTTGCAAGGGTTCTGCCATCTTAGTGTAGCCCTTGATTAATCTTCTGTAGTACCCTACCAGGCCCAAGAACTGACGTACTTCCCGAATGATGGTTGGTGCCGGCCATACCCTAATGATGATGACTTTGTCTGGATCTGGTGCCACGCCTTCAGGGCTGATTACGTGTCCAAGGTACTGAACCATTGGCTTCAGCAAATTACATTTGGACGGTTTCAACTGCATCCTGAACTTAGACAGAGCTGCAAACACCTCGGCCAGGTGTGTCAGATGCTCTTTATAGGTCTTTGAATACACTATGACGTCATCCAGTTAGAGTGTCATGGTCTCGAAGTTTCAGTGTCCCAGGCAACACTCCATCAGTCTTTGGAACGTTCCGGGTGCGTTACAGAGTCCGAATGGCATGCTGTTGAATTCACATAAGCCCATGAGAGTTGTGAATGCTGTCTTCTCACAGTCTTCTGGTGCAACAGAGACCTGCCAGTACCCACTAGTAAGATCTAGAGTGGAAAAATAGTCAGCAGACTTCAGTGCAGCAAGTGACTCTTCTATGCGAGGGAGTGGATAGCATCCTTATGTGTTATGCGATTGACCTGTCTGTAATCTACACACATTCTCATGCTGCCATCTTTCTTTTTGACAAGGACTAGTGGAGCTGCCCAGGAACTACAACTATCTCTTACGATCCCTGCGTCCTTCATGTCCTTCAACATCTCTTTAGCACGCTGATAATGAGCTGGTGGAATAGGCCTATATCGCTCTTTGATGGGTGGATTTTTTTCTATGGGTATGTGGTGTTGTACCCCTTTATCCTCCCAAAATCAAGTGGATGCTTACTGAACACTGTTTCATACTCCTGTACCACCCGGTAGACACCATGCTTTTGACGTGAAGGGGTGAGATCAGTTCCTATATGGAGCTCTTGACACCAATCCTTCAACTGCCCTTTGGAACAGTTATCCTCTGCTTAGTTAGGAGGAGTCAAAGGTTCCACTGCATGTATGGCAATGTTGTATACAGTATATAATTTGGCAATGGTAGAGTACCTGAGTAATTTGACTTCATCCTCCCCACAGTTCAAGATGCATATGGCTGTCAGTATTGTAGGCCTACTTTCCGAGCTTACGGGTTCTACTACTGCCTGGTAGTCCTGCCCTCTGTAGTCTATTGCTGCTCGACACCAGATTAACATTTCACTCATTGGTGGTACCACAATGGAAATCGGGTCTGTTACCCGTACACTGCCAATTTCTCCACCGGTCAATTTTACCTGTTGTTGGTGCTGCAGGGCCCTGATTTCCTTCTGAAGCACTCTCCTCTGCCAGGGATTGGCAGTATCTGCGATCTATTGGAGTAAGAACACTTCACCCAAACAATTACCAATCACATTTGTACCAAGAATTATGTATGGATCCTTTACACTAGGGTGTGTTTCAACCGCTATGACTTATTGGTCTAGGAATTCCACCCTCCCCACCTATATTGGTACCTTTCTATCCTCCACTAGTTTAAGTGGCAAACCATTAGAAGCATTTATTACAAGGTTGGGGTCTTGTGGCTCCAGTTCTGCATCAGACCAAAATCTTTTGTAAAGGATATGCGGTATGGTGGTCGCCTGCAAACCTGTGTCCAGCAAGGTAGGTGTAGGTATACCATCTAAGGTGATGGACAAGTATGGTTGTCCACCGATATACCTGTCATAACAGTCAACTGGGCCTGATGAGTTCAATCCTGGGGGTTGGCCCGAGGTCCCAGGGGTTGCTGGTTTAAAGGACACAACTTTGCATAGTGGCCTGGCTTGCCACAGCGGTTGGAGACGGGTTCTCCTGAAGAGCTATAGCGATCGTTGGATCTCCCACAGAGCAACATGTTCTTCCTTCTTTTCATCCACTGGACGTCCACTGGGCTGTCAGGTAGCAGGATCTTCTCAGATGGCTTGGTCTCTCTTTTAAGTTGTAAGGCTTTCATGACAGAAGCCATGTCTTTGCTCAGCTGGCTCACCTCCGAGCACAGGTTGTCAAACCTGCTTGGTGTTACAGTTTGCACATTTAACCCTGCCACAGATGAAGAATAAGATGGCTCTGGTGCCAGGGAAGGGTTGTTCAGCCATTGTTGAGGTGCAGGGTCAGGGACTGCGAGGGGTTGCAGCCCTCTGATGGCTAGGTCTTTAACAGTAGCAAAGTCTGCATAAGGGTGATCAAGGGCCCACCAGTGCAGTGTTCTGCTGTCCTCTGGTGACCTCAATCCCCAAATCAATTGTCCAACCAACATTCTGTTTTTATCCTGTATACTGGCTGGGTTGACCTGTTTGAGGGCTCGCAGCGCCTCCTATAGGCGCAAGGCATAGTCTCTGATGGTATCTGTCGGTCTCTGCTTGCAGTCATAAAACTTCATTCTTAAATTAGCCTCAGTACAGTTTTCAAAAACAGCTTTAAGTTGATCAAATATAACAGTGACGGATTCCTGATCCTCCTCTGACCAGGTTTCTACTTCCAGCTCTGCGGCATTCACTAACTGTCCTAGTACCACAAACGCTCACTGTTTACCAGTCGTTGCACACATGTCTACATATTTTTCTTCTGAATCCAGCCAGGGCATCCAGCCAACCATCATACTGGGGCAACCACTTAGGCCCGGAACGTACGATAGAGAGATGGGTATGATCAGTGCCACAGGCAAGTGTGCTGCGGCGGCTCCACTGGTTGAGGTCCGGATGCACGCACACCTAAATAAACATAAGCACAATATAAGAATAGGTTACCAACTGCATAACCTATCACGGCACTTTAATGCTGTACATCAGAGAGATCCCAACAAAATAAGCCTAACTATTATTGACCATGTGAGTAATAAGAATCCTGACTCTCTAGAAAAACTAATCAAGAAAGAAAGTTTCTGGATCTATAATTAGGCACGTTGACTCCAGAGGGACATAACCTCACTCTAGATAATGTCACAAAACAGTAAAAAGTATACAAGAGCACTAGAGGTATAGAATAATAGTCTTGTAATGATATCAGTTTTTCTGTTTTGAGATCCTTTTAGTCAGTGGTTTTTATTATTTTGTATATATAAAATAGTAATATTTTAATACACAATTTTTTTACACACACTTTTTTATAGTTTTTCATAGTTCTTTTTAATGATTTTTATCAATATTGTACTTTGTTTTTATGATATTTGAATGTCACTAGTTTTTAACAATGATGTATAATGATGTATATTATAACTGCGGTTTTATTGTAGTTTTAGGGTGTTTTTAGGGTTAAATGCTTAATTAGTAGTCAACTAATCATGTTTCCAGTTGTTAGCCAATTAATGTTTGACTATTGGTGGGTTTACACACACCAATTTCTGTGTCCAATATCTGAACAGATCTCTGGTTGCAGTGAAATCATGGACACATAGTTCCATTTTGTGGCTGTGTATAACATGGAGCAATGTATCCATGATTTCACTGCAACCAGAGATCTGTTCAGATATTGGACACAGAAATTGGTGTGTGTAAACCCACCATATCCCTTTTATATATATCAATCCCTAAAACTTTCCCTTGTATCACCTGAGGAAGACTGCATACTGCCTGTCGAAACGCGTTTTGGCTTACAAGGGATTGTTGACAAAAGGTTTGAATAATATTAATAATGATCCCCGATTGTCCTTTCCTTTAGCGCTCCATAAGAACGACCTTTTGTTTTCAATTGTCTTCAAACCCCTCCTTGGGAGGGCCGGCAGGAGCTGCTGTCAGGGAGGATCGATCGCTGCTGAAGAACAGCCCCATAGGACCTGCGGTTGCCTGGTTATCAGATCTAACTGCGCAATGAGCACATGAGCTGCAGTAATGAATTTCCGGTTTGACAGATCACGTGACCATACCCGGAAACGCTGCAGGAGCAGCAACAAGGAGAGTATGGTGCAGCCCACCTAACAAGCCACAGGACCTTCCAGCCTAACAATGGGGTTGTGTGGGGGCGCACAACCCTCAAAAGTGAGTGGCCCATCAGCCCCTTAATCATATTCCTTGACCCAAGCAGGTGCTCCACATTGCGCTCCCTCTCTTTCTTTCTTTACAGTCTATGTTAGGAAGTTATATACCAATATAATGTTTTCGAGTTACTATTATATAAGAGTTAGCCAAGCCTGGCGGCATAACCAGCTGATAATAATATGTGTGTGATATCAGAAGACAAAAGGAATTTCAATTGTTGATCCTTTTTTAAAAGTGTCATAAGTTGCTGCCATCAATACATCTAGAATAAGCTTCTACCTCTCTCCCCATTGAATATGCATAAAAATTTTACTAGCTAGGTAATACAATTGCTGGATCTGTTTAGGGGGCTATTTTTTCCACTTGTCTGGGTGGAAGGCAGAAGATAAGACCTAAAGTATTTAGTGGGACAGCGGTGGTGCACCGCCAATGGTTGAAGACCACTTCTTTGGGGCCCGTGAGCCAGTGGGGCTCAGGTGCCAGTGACGCACCCAAAGGGATCGGGGTACTCAGGACCGGGCTCTACTGTCTCTGGGGTGTCAAGGTGCCGTTGCCCAGTCCCGTTGTCCCAGATGAGGCAATAAAAAGGGGTATTTACAAGGGAGGTGAAAGAGTTTTTCGTGACGCCACCCATAGTATGTGGTCAGGGTGACCACCGCTGTCGTATTCCTCCTGGCCATGATGGTGAGGGGCAACGTTGATGGTAAGTCATCCACAGGTAGGGCTGGATGTTCCCGGGGCAGGTGTAGTGGGGCCTGCGTACTCTAGATGCTGAACCGGTTCTTCTCCTGCAGCTTCTCCAACCAGCATGCAGGGACAGCAAGGCGGCTCCGCAGGTGGGGGTTCTGCTGCAGTTTACCAATAAACAGTCTCAGGCGCAAAGTTTTCAAGCAGTTTACAACACAGTTCACAGTTTCAGTTCTTACAGTCTATCGGGGACCGGGTGCCACTGCAGCTCAAACAGTTCCTCTGCATCGCTTCCCTCAAGTGCCTTTCTGTCCTCGCTAACAGGCTCTGTCTGGCCGTCAATGGCTCTTTGACCTTTTAGTGATTGATTCCCTCTGCTTTAGGGTCACTAGCCTAGTACGATGCTGTGTTCCATCTCGTGGAGTTAGGTAGGTCGGATCATCATTAGAGTCCGTACCACGGGTTGTTCGTGATTAGGGTGGAGGAAGGTCTCCCCAGTCCTCTACGATCGGTCTCTGGTTGTCCTGGCCTAGCCTCAGTGACTTAGGTTGATTGGGCTCCAGGCTCTTTGCTCTCGATTGTCAGCTCTGGATTCCGTCTGCTATATTATTGTGGCTGCGGGCTGTTTTCATTTGTCAGTGTCCAGTGTGCGGTGTCTGCTTGTGGTGCATCTTCCCTTGCCTTTCTCTCTAGAGTGTGTCCTCTCCTGAGTATCCTGCCTCCAGGGAACTGCTGCCTACAGGGAACCTCTCCTCCTGGGAATCAACTAAATAGCAGCTCTCAGCAGCTGTGAGCTGCGGTAACTTTATGACATTAGCACTCTTCATTGCCGCTGGCTCTCACGGAGAGCAGCATAAGGCCCGGCAGTGGCTGCTGTTACAGCTTATGGGGCTTCGTTCTTTGACAAGCAAGCACACATTCTATGAGTGACACTAATTTCAGATTTGTATATTTTGCTGGCTTGCTGTCATCCGATCTCAGAGCCTGAGCCGTGGGTCATTAGCATATTGCAATCGATGCTCTCGCATTGGATGCAATGCGCTAATGTGAGTCCATCCTAAGGGGTTCGTCCACGTGCTGTCTATAATCAATTCAGGCTTTGAATTAGGCTAAGTTGAGATGTTCAGTAATCATCCATTAGAACTCATCCAACAAACACCACTGAAGAGTGATATCACATTATGTCATGGGTCGGCTGTAGCCAATGAGTTGCCACTCATCAGCAGTAGCATTTACTATTTCATAAGAACACATATCCACTGTGATGGAATATTGATGAGCTGTAGTCAAACAGCAGCCACTTATTGGCTGCAACTGATTTGTGACACAATGTGACATCACTCTTAAGGTACCGTCACACAAGGCAACGGCGCTGGAGATGTCGGCGGTGACTGGCGGGAGCGCACACATTTTTGGTGCCCCACCATCCCCCATTTACATGGGGCAACTCCTCCAGTGCCGCGCCGGCGATCTGACAGATGGCATCGCCGCTGGGGTGTCTCAAAACCTCAGGGGTGATGCAGTACAATGGGAGCCTATTGCTCCCATCGCCTGTCAGGTCGCCGGAGGCCGTTTACATGGGGCGATGTGTGCACATCGCCCCAGATCGGCCGCCTGGTTTCAGAACACTGCTCTGAAACCAGGTGACCAGTAAATGGTGTCGCCCTCGCCCATTCACATTAGGCGATGCAGGGGTGATATCGGGGCCGATAGGCTACGCCCCTGCATCGCCAAATAAATCGGCAGTACCATCGCCTTGTGTGACGGTACCTTTAGGGACCAGTGGCACCAACATCTCTCGAACAGCACCACTATAGGAATCTACTGTTTTTATTTTAATCTAGAGCTTGAATTGAGTAAGCTTGGATTGTCTATTAATGGATAACCTCTTTAATATGTCATGGTCATGATCATGGTCTAACCGCAAAAGAAATTGGCAAAAAGTGATTAATACGTTTTCCTCTATTATTATCGTTACTAGTCTTACTGGAACACGACCTGTCATTCATTTCAGTCAAGGGAAAAATCATTAAACACGTAAAATTAGTCTATTAGCAGAGTCCATATAAATATGTTCCTACAGCTCTTGTCAGCTTCATTTTTTCACTGGCAAGTAAAGTCATAGAAAACATACACGTTATTCAGGAAAAGAAGTGGAATACATCCCAAACCACCTGGAGTTTATAACATCACAGTTATTGGAGAAACATAGAAAATGTCCTCAGGGGTCCTTTTGTGCACAGCTGTAGACAAGACAGCCATAGATCTTTGGCCAATGGAGGCATTCCCAAGCAAGAGTACCTCGTTGTGCCTTCCCGGGGAAAACTTCCATTGCTCTACCCATATGTAACCTTCAGCCTAGATCAAAAGCCCACTGTTTGACAGTAATAGTAGTAGTCATAAAAAAATGTGCCATCTGTCATCCTAACAGCTTTTGAAATGTTAAATTGTTGAGGATATGATTCCAATTAAATACCAGATGAACTCCCACTTTCACTAGAATACAAATATACATGCAGTGAAGGATAATTTTACAAATGATGTATTGTTTTGCTAATGTAATGTGTGAATTATTTCAGACGTAATCGTAGTGTCAGTCTCCGATACTTTGGGCCCACCAGTGAAAATAATTCAAAGCTTCCACTTCCATCTATTTTTTAAAGTCCATTTTATCCGTATGGAGCACATGTGAAATATCTCCAAAATGTATATGAATCAGCCCCAAAAGACTTGTTATATTCTCAGAATTAGAAAGGATTGTCCACAGTTATCACCCATAGACCCTGATGAGGTCTACGACCATTATGATGTAAGCCCTTGGTCCCAACAGTAGAATCCCAAAGACCATAGACACTTGTGATATAGAAATTTTATTTTTCTACATATGTTAGTGGTAACTTTGTGTTTGGGTTATAAAAATGTCAAGTTGAGATAGACAACACCCAGTGTGCAGAACAACATAAAGGGCAACAACAGGGACAATAAAGAGAGGGAGTCACTAATGGTAGGGAGAGGAGAGACAGATCACCCTCTGACATTCACCTGTCACTGTTGGCTGAGCACCCATATGTCCCTATACGGGTCTTTCCCTCCCCATCGCCATCACATGCCTAATCCCTGACTCACCCTCCATTCACCCTGGATAGTGCAATGGCCAGTGAGCACTAGACTGCACAACTGCAACTAGTAAAGTATTATTTTTATAATTATTTATTTATAGAGCATTATTGATTCCATGGTGCTGTACATGAGAAAGGGTTACATGCAAACAAGTAAAACTACAACGAACAAGCTAACAGTGACAGACTGATATAGAGGGGAGAGAGGACCCTGACCTTGCGGGCTTACATTCTACAAGGCAATGGGGAGGAAGACAGTAGGTTGGGTCTGCTTGGTTGATGGTGGAGCGCTGGGTCCAGTGGTGGTGGAGCACCAGGTCCAGAGGTGGTGAGGTGGCACCGTGGTCATTGCAGGCTATAGGCTGTTCTGAAGAGATGGGTTTAAATGTTCTGCTTGAAGGTTTCGAGTGTAGTGGACAGTCGGACGTTTTGGGGTGCAGAATTCCAGAGAATGGGGGATGCTCTGGTGAAGTCTTGCAGGTGGTTAGACGAGGAACGTACAAGTGTAGAGGAGAGGAGGGGGTCTGGAGAGGATCAAAGATTACGAGTTGGTTGATATCAGGAGATTAGTTCAGAGATATATGGGAAGGACAGAATGTGGACGGCTTTGTAAGTCAATGGTAGTAGTTTGAATTGGATATATTGGTGAATTTTGGAGCCAGTGGAGGGATTTGCAGAGGGGAGAGGTAGGGGAATAGCGAGGAGAGAGGTGGATTAGTCGAACATCAGAGTTAAGGACTGATTGGAGAGGTGCAAGAGTGTTAGCAGGGAGGCCACAGAAGAGGATGTTGCAGTAGATGAAATGGGAGATTATAGGGGCATGCACTAGTAGATTGAGGGTTGAGGAAGGGACGGATTCTGGAAATATTTTTTAGTTGGAGGCGACAAGAGTTGGCAAGGGCTTGGATGTGTGGTTTGAAGGACAGGACAGAGTCAAGGGTTACTCCGAGGAAGAGAACTTCAGGTACAGGGCAAAGTGTGATGTCATGTATTGTGATAGAGAGGTCTAGTAAGGAAGATGCATGAGATGCGGGAAAGATGATGAGTTCAGTTTTATCTACATTGAGTTTTAGGAAGTGAGAGGAGAAAAAGGAGGATATGGCTGATAGACACTATGGGATTCTGGACAGCAGAGATGTGATATCTGGGCCAGAGAGGTAGATCTGAATGTCGTCAGCGTACTGGAAGCCATGTGAGTTCATGAGTTGTCCCAGACTAAGGGTGTAGACTGAAAGAAAGAGGGGTCCCAGGACAGAGCTTTGAGGGACCCCAACAGAGAGGGGATGGGGCGAGGAGGTAGTGTGGGAGTGGGAGACGCTAAATGTGCAGTTGGAAAGGTAGGAGGAGATCCAGGAGAGGGCAGGGTCAGTGATACCAATGGAAGAGAGGATCTGTAATAGGAGACAGTGGTCGACTGTGTCGAATGCAGAGGACAGGTCTAGAAGGAGGAGGATGGAGAAATGTCTGTTAGCTTTGGCCGTAAGTCGTTAGTAATTTTGGTCAGAGCAGTTTCAGTGGAGTGGTGGGGAAATATAGGGGAAAGGAGGATAGACAGAGGGACTAGACGAAAACATAATATTCTCCAACTTCAAGGAAGCAGCCAAACACCTGTGCTTCAAACAACCAGGTTCCAGTAACTCGAGAGACTTTCTTCCTTCACGAAGGTCAGCATAGAAAATGATTCTCTATAACCGACTTCATGTAATGGATCATGTGACTATTTAAAAGGAAGGGGAGCGGTGGCAAAAATTTACCCCTGAGTTTGTAGTAAACTAGAACCTGCCAGAAAGGAAAAAGTACTTAACCTTTGCTGCACCAAAAGAAAGCAAGTACATTTAAAATCCAGACTCTCACAGGTCAATTTGAGACTTAAATTCCAAACCTGTCACAAGACTCCCAATGACAGGAGATTCTTGTGCAAGTACCAGCTTTTCCACGAGGGACCTCAAGATCCTTAAAACCAGACTTGTCCAGGTAATAAAGTAAAGCCCCAACTTACTTGCATCCTCTTCCATTGTCATATAATTAGATTTAAAGGTAAGTGAGGTAGATTTATTTTAACTGCTAAAGACGTGAAAGCTACCACTTCGGGGATAGTTTTAAAAGAATCTTTTATTTTATTCTTTTTTAAAAATGACTGGTCAAGTCTAACATAGTATACAAAGAGTGAACAAACAGGTGTATTATACAAATTCGCTGAAGGACAACAGCACATAACAATACATGTACCCCTTCCTCTCCCTATGTTTGCAAACTACCTGTCAGTGGAGGTAGATCACCCTAAAGTTTCGGGTGCCCCCACTCCACGGCGGCTCGCCCTATGATAGCCCTAGATGCTACGGGTATCAAAAATAGCAACAATAGAAAGTTGTCAGAGGATGCATACAATATGTCTGGGTAACAACAGGACACAGAATCGGACCAGGGTCAACTTAACTCAAATAGTCTCCCTAGTCCTTTGATTCCACGCTGGTCCACAGTGCATTCACGTTCTTCCTTCAGTTGTGACGTTAAAAGAAACGTTAATGAATCTCCATTGTTTCCATCTTACGCGTTTCGCCTCAGAAATTCAAGATGAGGCTCATCAGAGATCTTTTTGGAGTTTCACAACAATTGCCTGTCACTCTTTTTTCACGAGACAAAGAATAGATCAAGATATTGTATCGCTTCAAAAGAGGGGTCCCAGAATCGGGGTCACGGGGGTGCATTCACTAACTCCCGGAGACAGTGTACACAGTGGTGGGCATCCAGCTACTGTTAAAGTCATGGACACTCAGGTTTCATATCAACCATGTTAATGTAGGGTAGAAGAAAACCGTTTCCCTTATATACTGGAAATTATCAGAGAAGAAAATACTTCAGGCCCATAAGCCTCCCATAGAGCTAAAGTGACTCCATATGTGTCTGATTCCAGGGTGAAGTGTCCAGGCTGGATGTGCCCACCACTGTGTACACTGTCTCCGGGAGTTAGTGAATGCACCCCCGTGATGCCCACCACTGTGTACACTGTCTCCGGGAGTTAGTGAATGCACCCCCGTGACCCCGATTCTGGGACCCCTCTTTTGAAGCGATACAATATCTTGATCTATTCTTTGTCTCGTGAAAAAAGAGTGACAGGCAATTGTTGTGAAACTCCAAAAAGATCTCTGATGAGCCTCATCTTGAATTTCTGAGGCGAAACGCGTAAGATGGAAACAATGGAGATTCATTAACGTTTCTTTTAACGTCACAACTGAAGGAAGAACGTGAATGCACTGTGGACCAGCGTGGAATCAAAGGACTAGGGAGACTATTTGAGTTAAGTTGACCCTGGTCCGATTCTGTGTCCTGTTGTTACCCAGACATATTGTATGCATCCTCTGACAACTTTCTATTGTTGCTATTTTTGATACCCGTAGCATCTAGGGCTATCATAGGGCGAGCCGCCGTGGAGTGGGGGCACCCGAAACTTTAGGGTGATCTACCTCCACTGACAGGTAGTTTGCAAACATAGGGAGAGGAAGGGGTACATGTATTGTTATGTGCTGTTGTCCTTCAGCGAATTTGTATAATACACCTGTTTGTTCACTCTTTGTATACTATGTTAGACTTGACCAGTCATTTTTAAAAAAGAATAAAATAAAAGATTCTTTTAAAACTATCCCCGAAGTGGTAGCTTTCACGTCTTTAGCAGTCCTCTTCCATTGTCACCTGACCCTCTAGGTTACCATAAACACAGACAAAGAGCAGCAGTGATAGAGTCGGCTCCTTAGACAGGACACATCTCTTGACTTGTGGAATACCTTATGGAACTTCCACACTGTGGGTAACTCCAGCCAAAATGTCACAGGTTTAACAACAGCAGCTACTCTTTATGGACCGATAAACCTTGAACCCCCAAACGGAAACTTCCACCTGATATTTTTCATGCACAACCATATGCAGTAATTCCAATTCAGGTCCGGACCTGAACGTTTATTACCAGCCGTGCGTTTGTTAAGAATGGATCTCCCAGTAGGACAGTTGACAAGGGTGTCCCCCTGTGCTTAGATACTGGGGCATTCCCTTGACCTCTAGAAGCAGAAGCAACTCCCTAAACTTTAAACACCTTATCCACAGGAACAGGGTACACAGTGGACACTTCCACCCCCTCCTGACCTACAGAAGAAGACACCCCAAAACCGCCTCTTCCATTGAAACTCTGAGGTCCAACTTCAGCCTGAAGTGGGGTATGAAATTGCCCCTTATTTCCTGGAAATACCTTGGCCACATCTGACAGAAAAGAAGGTGAGGTTTTGTAGAGCCGATAGAGATAATTATATTATTAGTTATCTTTGCAAAAATCCCCCCATTTAACAACATCTATACAATGGCAGTAAATCACTGTGTTATGCTTCATCAGCCAGGAAAGACCCAATACAATTAGAGAAGTGAGATCCTCCAAGACATATTATGACAATAGCTCCCTGTGCAGAGTCCCTAAGCGCATGTTCACATTATGCACAAAATGGGTAAATCTTCCCTGACTGAAAGGAGCAAAGTCAATAACAAGTATGGGTATAGATTTCACTAGCATATTACAGAACAGACCATGGGTCTGAGCAAAGCAAGAATCCACTATATCTACTCTTCTCCACTGTCCACAAGGACAGCAATTGTCTCAGTTTTCACACCAAAAAGCACTTCAGCAGATAAGGTGACTTGAGGAACTGCACAGGAAATATACACAGGAAAATACACATCTAGGTTGCAACGCTCCACACAACCTGGGGTCTGCAGTTTTTTAGATGACTTTATTTGTTAGGGTACAGACAGATAGACCCCAATAAAATGATCCCTTAGGCCTCAATAAAAATATGCCCTCATTCCAAAGCAAACAGCAAGACACCTAGCCTGAAGGGTGGCTTCTACTCACTGCAGTACGTCAATGTGAACTGGTGGAAATTCTGCCCTTGGGGGGACAACAGGAGGCAAAGTCATCACAGGTCTATCCTTGAGACGTCTCTCAATTCATATGCTCAGAGCCATAGCGGCCTCTAATGACTCAAGGCATATTGAGCCTGTGCATCTTTGAGCCTACCTTACAGACTCCTTAGGGCTGGATCATTCTACTTAGGGTCTGTGGCCCATCTACGGAATTCCAAACAGAATTTCTGGTCAGGCCCTTGCTGGAGCGTACGCATCTTGGATTCAGCCCGGGAGACATAGTCAGGATTAGGGATGAGCGAGTAGTGAAATATTTGGACTCACTGGAATCATAACGAGTAGGCTCTAATACTTATCTATTCGTTACGAGTAGCGAGTACAATGCAGGTCAATGGGAAATGCGAGTACTATTCTGCTGGACCCTACAAAGCGGTCTGGGGGCCTGAGGAAAAGACTGAAATGGATGCATGATTGTTTAAAACCCGGGAGGTAAAAAGCCAGCCGGCTTTATACCACCCGGCTTTTAAACAATGCTGAGGGTGGGTAAGATAAGAAGGGGGTGACATGCTGAGGGTGGGTAAGGGTATGGCAAGAAAAAGGTAACATTTTGAGGGTGGGTATGGTAAGAAGGGGGTGACATGCTGAGGGTGGGTAAGGGTATGGCAAGAAAAAGGTAACATTTTGAGGGTGGGTATGGTAAGAAGGGGATGACATGCTGAGGGTAGGTATGATAAGGAGGTGACATGCTGAGGGTGGGCATGATAAAATGAGGGTTTAAAAGCCAGGCGGTAAAAAGCTGGCATCAGCTGATTGTTTAAAAAAGCCTTTTTACCGCCCCGCTTTTAAACAATCATGCATCCATTTCAGATTTTTCCTCATGCCCCCAGACCACTTTGTAGGGTCCAGCAAAATAGTACTCGCATTTCCCATTGACTTGCATTGTACTTGCTACTCGTAATGAGTAAACTTACCATGTAACAAGTATCCTGAATACCGTACTATTCTGTAAGTAGCGAATAGTAATGAGTATACTCGCTCATCCCTAGTCAGGATTTTCATATACTAGACCCAAGGGCACAAAAAACTCATCCACTGACCGAAAAGATGGGGAATCTCTACGAAAGGGAGAAGGCTAAGAACTGGGGATGTTATTGACGGAGAGAAACCCCAATCTTTACCCGCTGTTCCTCACTCCCCAAAGAATGAGGCCAATCTTAAAATACAATTTACAAGCTTCTTTCTAGACCATAAATTTGTCCCTTCTCCCAGAAAACCTGTCTGGGAGGGCTATCTTGGGTTATGGCTGAGTCTAGGTGTGAGCTGAGACCAGCAGACCTGCAATTGTCTGCAGCTTTAGTACCTCTTGTGACCAGAGACATAAAAAAGCAACCTGAGCCATCAAACGCCCCCCCTCTTCCCCACCACACACACAGATATGTAGGCCAGTTATAATGTCAAGATGGGATAAACAACTACCAATGCGCAGTGCAACATAAAGGGTAACAGCTGGGGTAGTAAAGAGAAGAAGGCCTTAATGGTAGGGAGAGGAGAGATGGGTCACCATCTGACACTCACCTGTCACTGACCCCTGAGCTCCCTAATGTCCCTATATGGATCCTTCCTCCATCACCATCATGTGTTTATCTCTGACTTACCTTCATCACCTGGATAGTGCAATGCTGGGAGCACACTAGACTGCTCCCCTGTCAACAGCACAACAGGGGAATGGAGGACGACGGAGGGCTAGACAAAAATATTCTCCAACTCCATGATAGCAGCCAATGACCTGCACTTCAAACCGCAGGCTCCGTCTAACTCCAAGACTCCTCCCTTCCGAGGTCAGATAGAATGCTTCTCTATACTGGCCTCATGTGATGGATCTTGTGACTATATAAAGACATGGGAAGTGTCACAAACACTGCACCTGAGATTGGAGAAAACTAGAAACTGCCAGCAAGGAAAGAGTTCTTAACCCTTGCTGCACCAAAAGAAAGCACTAGTTTAAAATCCAGAGTCTCACAAGACAATATGAGACTCAAATCCCAAACCTGTCACAAGTCTCCCAAGGTCAGGAGACCCTCAGGACAAAAAGTTGCACTAAGCCTTCAATCTTCTTTTTAGACCCCTATTTTTAGTTTCAGAATTTTCTCATTTTAGTGTTTTTTTCAAGTCAGAGATGCTGATGTGGTGCACCGTTGGGAGAATAACAAGTTGGAGGAAGTGTTTGTATTTGTTACATCATGTAAAAATCAGCCTCTCAAGATGGACATGGCCAAGATGTGTTCTCCTACTCATATGACAATAGTGTAAAACACCTAAATGTGTGCAAGTGACATCGGGCTGTATTGTTTCTTAAACTTTTACTGATGATGATGCTTGGTGGCTCCATCATTTGTAGATGAAAAGTACATACTTTGAAACATCTCAATATGGCAATATGGCAGACATACTGAGTGATGGTGTATATTGCAAAGTTCCTCGAAGGGCAGGCCTTAGACTATATCTATTGATTTGTAATAAAGTCTGTACCCACTCTTTCACTCTAAATAGATCATTTCATCCTCCGTGGACCTCAATAATCCAGCTGTCTAGGAAGTCTTCATCTAATGCAGTAGAGTAAAGGGCCTATAACACGTTACGATAGCATTAACGATATGTTGGCATGCACGGATTTTGGCGTCGTATACAACATCATTGCGTGTGACAGGTAGATTCAACCAACGATAAGTTGGCTGATTATTGATCAGATGTTTATGAACCGGACCATAAATCAGTCGTTGATCGTCCATTCAACCTGCAGCATCGTAGTGTGTGACACCTTGATAACGATCTCGTTTACGACTTCGCCTATTCAGAACTGAAGGAAGTAGGCAACAAAACGACTGCAAGTATCATTTGCTTGTCGCGGAATCGTTGCTGCGTCGTTCACAATATCTGTGCGTGTGACACCTCACCAGCGATCATTGAACGTCGTTCCAGCAATCTAATTGCAGGGAAGAAATGGTGTATCACAGTCCCCGCTGCCGAGGCCACTCACTCCAAAGGAATACACGGGAAGATGAAACTTCAAAAAGAACTCTTTTATTACCTCCGACACGTTTCGGTGCCCTCCTGGAACCTTCCTCAGGGATACCAGGAGGGCACCGAAACGCATCGGAGGTAATAAAAGAGTTCTTTTTGAAGTTTCATCTTCCGTGTATTCCTTTGGAGTGAGTGGCCTTGGCAGCACGGACTGTAATACACCATTTCTTCCCTGCATTCGATGTAGTTTCCACATTTTGGTGGACGGTGGAAGTCCAGCAGCAACCATCTGGAAACATCATTTCACGCCTTCAAACCAGTTGTGGGTCTCACAACTGCCACAGTGTAGTGGATCCATTTTACACCAATCAACATTTATGTTCATAGTGATAGGCACTATTGCACCTACTTGTCTCCCTCCTTCTTTTTATTGTTCCAGCAATCTAGTCAGGTCGGATCGTTAGTGGATGCTGGGACATTGAAGCGTGTAACGGGCCCTTAACACTTCTATCATAAGCTTCTTTTGCTCCATTCACTTTCCGAATAGTCAACTACCCTTTGAAATGCTTAGCAGGTCCCCTATTAGAGGGTATATAGTTAGAGTCCCGGCTGCTAGAGTTGGTGTAAATCAGTCCACAAGAGGATCTAGTAAAGTGCCAGGTAAGTAAGCACTGAGTGCTGGACAGAATCCCTGAGAACCACCTCCTACCACCCAGCATCTCAGGTTTTCTATTGCATAGCCAGCCTGGCACAACATCACAACTGAATTTTGACACAATGATGATGTGGTACCAGGCTGGCCATTCTAAATGATAGCCGATATGGTAGATTGTAGGTGGGTCACAGGGCTGCTGTCCAGTCACCTAGATTACTGAGATGGTAATTTGTCTGGGTCCCACAAATCAATTTCCACCAAATTTACTGGCTACATATCTGCTGCTTTTATCATCTGCAGGTGACTCAAAGCAAGCTAGGCTACTTCCTACCTTTGACTCCGAACGGCGCCTGAGGCTTTTGACTTTCTCCTGCCAACTAGAAGGTTCTGCACCTGTAATTAGGGAGATTCCTAGGACGATTAAGTATGTCAGCACCACTGATGTGTACAAATATGCATAGTCATGTCAATTAAAGAAATAATACACCATAATACAAACACCAGATATAGCAGTGACAAAAACGGTGCAAATCATCACACATTAGCAGAGCAAATGAGCAGGCGTTTGATGTATGTTTAAGTCTATTTTTACATCAGCATTTTTGCCAAATCTGTATTTTAATGGAAACAATGCATTTTTAATTTTTGGGTACTTTTACATCTGCGGTACTTTCAAATCCAGTTTTTCACTGCTTATTAGGAATGCTGGATGCCGGACAAAAAACGCTGCTAAGGCTAATTACACATCAGTGATTTTTGCCATTCATAACGGAATGCGGAATGCGGCAAGACTGTGTTCAGCCCAATTCATTCCCTATGGGACTTGCAGACATGTGCGGCACTTGCGGCTTTGCCGGATCCGACACTTACGACAGCTCAAGAAAACCGCTGCTAGTAGTGTTTTTTTTACTTGCCGCAAGTGGCGAATTTGCTGGATCCGGCAAAACCGCAAGTGCCGCACATGTCTGCAAGTCCCATAGGGAATGCATTAGGCTGAACGCAGTCTTGCTGCAAGTGTTTCGGCTTCGGCCAGATCAGGCAAAACTGATTTTTGCCAATTGAGTTCTAACAAGTATGACACAAAATAAGGATCAAAGAAGTGCATGCTGCGATTTTTACAGGCAGGGGATCAGTCTTCGTATAAAAACATTCATTAGAACTGCTCCATTCATTGGTTTTGCAGTGTCCTTATGTTACCCATTTTGCATATGGACAGCACACAGACTTTTAGTCCGCTCTTCTGAATGAACACGTACACAAGCTACGCAGCACCAAAATGGTAGAGTATACCATTGCTAAATTTTGCATTGAAAAGCAAATGAAAATTGTTTTAAAAATTAGCACACAGATGTCAATAGTCATAAATGTCCATGTCTGTCTATTTACATATAGAGGACTTCTTTTACATAGTCAGTGCTGGTACATGAAAGACCACAATGTAAAATGTTTTTTAATTTTTATTTTATTTTAAAAATGAGGACTTCAAGACATAATATAGTGAGAGTAATAGTGAAACAAATTCAAGTATTTTCTTATGTTGCCCACATGCTACATGCTATCAAGTGCAAAGAACAGTCATTCAGGCTTAGGCCAGTTTCACATCACGGCAAGATCAGGTCCCGGGCTGTCCGGTGTAAACCTGACAGCCCCAGACCCGATTTTGCACTAATGCAACCCTATGGGGCCGGATGGAGCTGGATGGCAGCTATTTCCATCTGTCCGGGAGGATCCGGGAGAATTTGAATTTTTCTCCCGGACACAAAAACGTTGCTTGCTTGGAACAAAAATTGGACAAAACTGCATCCTCCCGTATCCTTCCAGATCTGGCGCAATCCAGCGAACCCCTAACGTGGGAGTCTATGGCGCCGAATCCAACAAAAAATCGGATCCGGATGCCGGGTGCTGACGTTTAGCAGCGAGTGCTGTTAAACTTTAGCACCATGAGCTGTCCCCTGCAGAGATTTCAGGACCCTAGCTAGCTCTTGAAATTTCTGCAGCTGCTGCTGCGATGTCCCAAATCTGGCTGCAAACCAGACCGGAGGGCATATTTGCCTTCCAGTTCTGTTTCAAAATCGGGTCCGGGGCTGTCAGGTTTACACCGGACAGCCACAGACCTGATCTTGCCATGATGTGAAACCGGCCTTAGGAGACGCGATAGATCAGAGCTCTGCCCACATGAGCTTACAATAAAAAAATTACTTAGAATAATGAAAGCTAAATAGACTAATTCAAGAATGGACAAGTAATGAATCTGTGATGTATATACAGAATTTTTTTTAATGTTACTGAGAAAAAATCTTTAAGGGAATCTTTCAGGTCCCCAAAGCCCTCTAAAATATGAACAGGCACACATGTGGGCTAATATTCCCTGCCTAATTATCCCTGCTATGCTATTTTCACAATTCAATGTGACAAAAAGTTATTTAAAATGCTTGTTTTCCCTATGCTAATGAGTGCTTTCAATATTCTAGGGGGTGTTGCTTTCCTCGACTATATGCTAGTTTAGTTGGCACACACTCATAGAAAAATGAGAGGAAAATTTTTCATTCAAGCAAGGATATTTTTACTCTCTTGGTTTTGTGTATTATAGGAACTAAAAAAATCCCAACGTTTTGACTCATATAGAGTCTTCTTCAGGGAAAATAAATTGCAATAATATTATACTGCTTTCCTCGACTAGTCTGCCCTTTTTCAGTGTTATCACACCCCTGTGAACATCATAACATAATTTCCAGGAGCCGACGTCACCATCAGCTCATGGAAATCTTGTTTCTCTTGCGCGCAACATCACTGTGCCTCTGTATTGGGTGAACGGGTCCTGACTTCAGAGGCACACTGCGCATGATCTGGAGTCTTCTGCACTTCTGTCTATGTTCAGTGTGTCTGTGTGCCGGGTGTATGAGTCTCAGCTTTAAGCAGAGTGCTGCTCTGAAGCCTAGACCCGTACACTTGACACAGAAGTGCACTGTGCATAGTCAGAAGTGCAGAAGACTCCTGATGTTGAGGTGGAGGAACAGGAGGACACTTGATGCAGCGGTTTCCATGAACTGTACCAAAAGCTGGGCTCATCCACAACTTGTATCACTCTGCTGCTGGCAAACAAAGAGACTGGAGTAGACTGGCCAGTAATAGATGTTCTCACTTAGTTTGGGATATGACAAGAGGCCAATGTTTGGTTACTACAGCTTTCAGTAACATTAGAAGTAGCATCTAACCCACGTACACCTCTAACACCAAGCCTACCGTGCTCCCCTTTACAACAACCATTTTCCCCTTCCTCTTCCCACCACCCCCTGGGGATTTCCCACTCATCTTTATGCACACAGATTTGGAAAGCACTTGTTAGAGGCCAAACTCAGCCTTTTTAGGGGAAACTGAAGGAATTGAGATTTACAGGTTACAGGCAAAAAAGTGCCCTTATAGGGTAAACTGAAGGACTTGAGAATTACAGGTTAGAGGCAAAAAAAATACTTTTTGGGGGGAAACTGAAGGATTTTGCAATCCCTTTATATATGGAAAAAAGATGGCTTTGGCAACACACACAAGTTTAGGAATCACACTTATTCTCTGTACAAAATGCCTATGTCCAGATGAACACTCTCCGCTCCTATTAAAAAGCGATGAAGTAGCTATATATCTAATTGTGTAACAAAGAAGGAGGCGCACGGAGCGGCCGCAGCACTGACCCTAGCAGTAACACTCTGAAAATGGCTACAATGACAAATGGCTGCTTCTTATAGACCTAGGGACATGTGACTTTGGCAGCCAATGACACAAGCTCTTGTGTCTTCAACTTGTGGCTGTTTTATGCACCCTGATAGGCTGCAGACCAGGAACAACCACACAGAAAATACAGGGAAACAAAATAATGAAGTCCGACACTCCTCTGACCTCTCCACCATCCCCTCCCCTCAGAAAACATGTCCCGCCCGCTATCCTACATACCGTGTTTCCCCGAAACTAAGACCCCCCCGAAAGTAAGGCAGGGTAGGGGGAACGGGGGGGGGTCTGTTAATATAAGGCCCCCCCCGAAAGTAAGGCCGCCGGGGGGGGGCGCTGGGGAATATAAGGCCAGTACCTGTCCCCCTGTGTGTCCAGGCTCCTCCAGTGTCCTTGCAGCTGCAGCCGCGCTGGTGCAGATAGGGTTAATCACAGCCGAACATGCTGTGTGCCCAGCCTTAAGTCACAGCAGCCCGGCTCCAGCTCTGATTGGCTCCTACGAAGCAGTGGGCACGGCCAGATGACGTCGTGGGCTTGTCATCTAGCCGCGCCCACTGGTTCCTGGGAGCCAATCAGAGCTCGAGCCGGGCTGTTGTGATGTCAGGCTGGGCAGAATTCAGCAAGGGCACACAGCATGTTAGGCTGTGATTAACCCTATCTGCACCAGCGCGGCTGCAGCTGCAAGGACACTGGAGGAGCCTGGACACTCTGGGGGACAGCAAGGAGCCACACTGAAGGCCAGGGGAGCTGGTAAGAAGCAGTGTGTATGTGTATGTGTGTGTTTGTAAGTGTATGTTTGTGTGTAAGTGTATGTGTATGTGTGTGTTTGTAAGTGTATGTTTGTGTGTAAATGTATGTGTATGTGTGTGTTTGTAAGTGTATGTTTGTGTGTAAGTGTATGTGTATGTGTGTGTTTGTAAGTGTATGTTTGTGTGTAAATGTATGTGTATGTGTGTGTTTGTAAGTGTATGTTTGTGTGTAAATGTATATGTATGTGTATGTGTGTGTTTGTAAGTGTATGTTTGTGTGTAAATGTATGTGTATGTGTGTGTTTGTAAGTGTATGTTTGTGTGTAAATGTATATGTATGTGTATGTGTGTGTTTGTAAGTGTATGTTTGTGTGTAAGTGTATGTGTATGTGTGTGTTTGTAAGTGTATGTTTGTGTGTAAGTGTATGTGTGTTTGTAAGTGTATGTGTGTGTGTATATTTGTAAGTGTGTGTGTATGTGTGTGTGTTTGTCAGTGTGTGCGTGTGTGTATGTGTGTGTGTATGTTTGTAAATGTGTGCGTGTGTATGTGTATGTGTTTGTAAGTGTATGGGTGGGTGGGTGTGTGTGGATGGGAGGCTGGAGTGGCTGGGGCTGCCAATATAAGACCCACCCGAAAGTAAGACAGGGGGCCACTTTTGGCCCCCAAAAAAATATAAGACAGGGTCTTACTTTCGGGGAAACACGGTAGGCAGAAGGTTGGAGAAAAGCATCACTTAAACGCAGTAATGTTTTTCATAATCCGATCACTCACCGAACAAATCTGTGTTCGCCGACCTTTTTGGAAATTGCTCGGATTTCTGAATCCAAACCAGATTTGCCATGTTTGGGCCAGATTTGAAATTGGCGAATAGATTTGGGGAAGGTTCAGTCATCTCCAATCACCAACTGCTTCTCAATGTTTTGCGCTTGTAACATTTTTCTTTAAATCTGGTCCCTTGTGTCATCTGTCTCCACCCTCCATACACTTAATAGCCCTTTATCTGTACTGTACTAATCACGGCTGGTGACCGGTTCATGCAGCGTTATGTGAATCCCCTATCTATTATATAATCACGAATGGGTTTTTTGCCCCTTCTGAGTCCGCTCTCGCTGCGAGTCAGTGTCGTCATGTGGATACGTGCGAAGAATTGGCCGCGCAGCGGCCATTGCGAGCAGTCCTAAGACGACTCGCTATGCCCGCGCAGCGGGCATGGCGAGTCGCCTTAGCAGCGCGAAGCATTGGCCGCGAAGCGGCCATTGCGAGTCAGACACTCGCACTTCACGGACGCCATATTGGATCTCCCACCCGCCACACACCACTTGGGCACATTACCGGCATTAGCTCCTGCCGGTTACACTGCTGCACACTCCTCCCCCTCACTTCAGCGACTCGCACTTCACGGACGCCATATTGTATCTCCCACCCGCCACACACCACTTGGGCACATTACCGGCATTAGCTCCTGCCAGTTACACTCCTGCACACTCCTCCCCCTCACTTCAGCCGCCCGCTACCACTGCTGACGAGTCACGACTCTGTGCGCAATGCCGCCCGCACGCCGGGCCTACGCTCCTCAACTGCCTCAACCCTCCGGCCCTTTGCCTCACGCCCAGCAGGAAGCCAAGTGGCCCCTCACACACGAACACCGCTGCTGCCCAGCCTGCACGGAGGGAGCGAGGTATGCAGCCCTGTCCTCTCCCCTCCAGCCTCCCCTCTGCCTCAGCCTCCCCTGTGCCTCAGCCTCCCCTGTGCCTCAGCCTCCCCTGTGCCTCTGCCCTTCAGCCTCCCCTTTGCCTCTGCCCTCCAGCCTCCCCTGTGCCTCTGCCTCCCCTGTGCCTCTGCCTCCCCTGTGCCTCTGCCCTCCAGTCTCCCCTCTGCCTCCCCTCTGCCTCTGCCCTCCAGCCTCCCCTGTGCCTCTGCCTCCCCTGTGCCTCTGCCTCCCCTGTGCCTATGCCTCCCCTGTGCCTCTGCCCTCCAGCCTCCCCTGTGCCTCTGCCTCCCCTGTGCCTCTGTCCTCCAGTCTCCCCTGTGCCTCTGCCTCCCCTGTGCCTCTGCCTCCCCTCTGCCCTCCAGCCTCCCCTGTGCCTCTGCCTCCCCTGTGCCTCTGCCCTCCAGTCTCCCCTGTGCCTCTGCCCTCCAGCCTCCCCTGTGCCTCTGCCTCCCCTGTGCCTCTGCCTCCCCTGTGCCTCTGCCTCCCCTGTGCCTCTGCCTCCCCTCTGCCTCTGCCCTCCAGCCTTCCCTGTGCCTCTGCCTTCCCTGTGCCTCTGCCTTCCCTGTGCCTCTGCCTCCCCTGTGCCTCTGCCTCCCCTGTGCCTCTGCCTTCCCTGTGCCTCTGCCTTCCCTGTGCCTCTGCCTCCCCTGTGCCTCTGCCTCCCCTGTGCCTCTGCCTCCAGTCTCCCCTGTGCCTCTGCCTCCCCTGTGCCTCTGCCTCCCCTCTGCCCTCCAGCCTCCCCTGTGCCTCTGCCTCCCCTGTGTCTCTGCCTCCCCTGTGCCTCTGCCCTCCAGCCTCTCCTGTGCCTCTGCTCTTCAGCCTCCCCTCTGCCTCCCCTGTGCCTCAGCCTTCCCTGTGCCTCTGCCCTCCAGCCTCCCCTGTGCCTCTGCCTCCCCTGTGCCTCTGCCTCCCCTTTGCCTCTGCCTCCCCCTTTGCCTCTGCCCTCCAGCCTCCCCTATGCCTCTGCCCTCCAGCCTCCCTTGGGCCTCTGCTCTTCAGCCTCCCCTGTGCCTCTGCCCTGCAGCCTCCCCTCTGCCTCTGCCCTCCAGCCTCCCCTGTGCCTCTGCCTCCCCTGTGCCTCTGCCTCCCCTGTGCCTCTGTCCTCCAGTCTCCCCTGTGCCTCTGCCCTCCAGCCTCCCCTGTGCCTCTGCCTACCCTGTGCCTCTGCCTCCCCTGTGCCTCTGCCTCCCCTGTGCCTCTGCCTCCCCTGTGCCTCAGCCTCCCCTCTGCCTCTGCCCTCCAGCCTCCCCTGTCCTCCGCCCTCCAGCCTCCCCTGTCCTCCGCCCTCCAGCCTCCCCTGTCCTCCGCCCTCCAGCCTCCCCTGTCCTCCGCCCTCCAGCCTCCCCTGTGCCTCTGCCCTCCAGCCTCCCCTGTGCCTCTGCCTCCCCTGTGCCTCTGCCTCCCCTGTGCCTCTGTCCTCCAGTCTCCCCTGTGCCTCTGCCCTCCAGCCTCCCCTGTGCCTCTGCCTCCCCTGTGCCTCAGCCTCCCCTGTGCCTCTGCCTCCCCTGTGCCTCTGCCTCCCCTGTGCCTCTGCCTCCCCTGTGCCTCTGCCTCCCCTCTGCCTCTGCCTCCCCTCTGCCTCTGCCTCCCCTCTGCCTCTGCCCTCTAGCCTCCCCTGTCCTCTGCCCTCCAGCCTCCCCTGTCCTCTGCCCTCCAGCCTCCCCTGTCCTCTGCCCTCCAGCCTCCTCTGTCCTCTGCCCTCCAGCCTCCCCTGTCCTCTGCCCTCCAGCCTCCCCTGTCCTCCGCCCTCCAGCCTCCCCTGTCCTCCGCCCTCCAGCCTCCCCTGTCCTCCGCCCTCCAGACTCCCCTGTCCTCCGCCCTCCAGACTCCCTTGTCCTCCGCCCTCCAGCCTCCCCTGTCCTCCGCCCTCCAGCCTCCCCTGTGCCTCTGCCCTCCAGCCTCCCCTGTGCCTCTGCCTCCCCTGTGCCTCTGCCTCCCCTGTGCCTCTGCCTCCCCTGTGCCTCTGTCCTCCAGTCTCCCCTGTGCCTCTGCCCTCCAGCCTCCCCTGTGCCTCAGCCTCCCCTGTGCCTCAGCCTCCCCTGTGCCTCAGCCTCCCCTGTGCCTCTGCCTCCCCTCTGCCTCTGCCTCCCCTCTGCCTCTGCCTCCCCTCTGCCTCTGCCTCCCCTCTGCCTCAGCCTCCCCTCTGCCTCTGCCCTCCAGCCTCCCCTCTGCCTCTGCCCTCCAGCCTCCCCTGTCCTCCGCCCTCCAGCCTCCCCTGTCCTCCGCCCTCCAGCCTCCCTGTCCTCCGCCCTCCAGCCTCCCCTGTCCTCCGCCCTCCAGCCTCCCCTGTCCTCCGCCCTCCAGCCTCCCCTGTCCTCTGCCCTCCAGCCTCCGCTCTCCTCACCCTTCCATATGCAATGTACAGTATGTGTATATATGTGTGTGTATGTAGGCACTTCTGTCACTTTGTCCGCACTTCCGTCACTTTGTACACACACATACACACACACACACTCCGCTATACATACCACCAGCCCTGCGTCCGCCACCTGGATCCTCAGTCCACATCTTGCCGCCCCCGAACTACTGCATCCAATATAGCATCCAAGAAGTCTTGCCAAACTTCCCGCATGCCATATTGGATCCAGTCGTCCAGGGGCGCCCACATGTCCACTCAAGGTTGGTGGTAAGCATAGCCGAGTGTGTCTGTGTGTGTGTGTCTGTGTGTGTGTGTCTGTGTGTGTGTGTCTGTGTGTGCTCACCACTCTGGCCCCGGCGCTGCGCTGACCACTCTGGCCCCGGCGCTGCGCTGACCACTCTGGCCCCGGCGCTGCGCTGACCACTCTGGCCCCGGCGCTGCGCTGACCACTCTGGCCCCGGCGCTGCGCTGACCACTCTGGCCCCGGCGCTGCGCTGACCACTCTGGCCCCGGCGCTGCGCTGACCACTCTGGCCCCGGCGCTGCGCTGACCACTCTGGCCCTGGCGCTGCGCTGACCACTCTGGCCCCGGCGCTGCGCTGACCACTCTGGCCCCGACGCTGCGCTGACCACTCTGGCCCCGACGCTGCGCTGACCACTGTCACCGCACTCACTGCTAACCACTGAGCCACCGCACTCACTGCTAACCACTGAGCCACCGCACTCACTGCTAACCACTGAGCCACCGCACTCACTGCTAACCACTGAGCCACCGCACTCACTGCTAACCACTGAGCCACCGCACTCACTGCTAACCACTGAGCCACCGCACTCACTGCTAACCACTGAGCCACCGCACTCACTGCTAACCACTGAGCCACCGCACTCACTGCTAACCACTGAGCCACCGCGCAGTGCTAACCACTGAGCCACCGCGCAGTGCTAACCACTGAGCCACCGCGCTGTGCTAACCACTGAGCCACCGCGCTGTGCTAACCACTGAGCCACCGCGCTGTGCTAACCACTGAGCCACCGCGCTGTGCTAACCACTGAGCCACCGCGCTGTGCTAACCACTGAGCCACCGCGCTGTGCGGCCATTGCGAGCAGTTGTAAGGCGACTCGCTATGCCCGCGCAGCGGGCATGGCGAGTCGCCTTAGCAGCGCGAAGCATTGGCCGCGAAGCGGCCATTGCGAGTCAGAGACTCGCCCTTCTAGAATCCCGATGCATGTGCATCGGGCACCCAGCTAGTTTATTATATTGATGACTGGACCATATATGACGGCACTTTTTACCATTTACCTTTTGTGCCTCCCCTATTTCTCATAGACTGTAGCTAGTGAGCAGGGTCCTCACTCCTCTTGTATCTGGTAAATTGTGATATTGTCTTTACATGTCCCATCTGAATTGTAAAATGGAATATGTTGGCGCAATAGTAATAAAAACTATTATTAATATCTTAAATGTAATAATAAATTCAACTTGACATGACATTGTCATATACTAAGTGAAAAGGAATTCAGGGCACAAGAAAATAAAATCATGTGACTATTACTGTAATGAGTATGATATATTTATTTTTTCAGTACTCCTACAAACTTTCTTGTAATTTGTTACTGTTTATATCCTTTTTTGTCCGTTTGTCCCTTGTTCCTCTGGGCCTCTACATTCCCCAAGAGGCTGAGCTGTATGTGTCCCACAGCTCACACATTCCCACCCTCAGTGTCCATCCACACGACCTACAAAGCATCATCCTTAGACCCCTATACAATCTCAAGATGGATAAGACTCTGCCCACATTGTTACTCCTTGAAAACCATTTTTTTTACTCCACCTACCATGCAATGTCCTGAAGTTATTCTGCAGTCAGTAATGCAACGTGTGCTGGTATTGTTGGGCTCAATGTCCTGTGGAGGGGCATTGAGTCTTATAATGTATTCAAACTTACACTCTGGAATGTCCAGCACCGACTGGCCAAAAATACAAGCTATGTGGAGCCTGTCTCCTCCTCCATCTGGACATCCCCAGTCACACACAGTTTGCCAAGAATCACAGGCCACGCCTCCCATGACATCATAATTGTGCGCATGCTGCATAGATGCTGATTGTGTCATTCAATGTAGATTCAGGAAAACTTTGTGTTTTGCATGAATTGTAGATGGAAGTGGGGAGAAAGAGGTCCCATAACCTCGTATGACATGTCAGGAACAGAGCAGAATTTTAACAGCAAGTAGATTAGAAAGTGTCTTTGCGGAACGCTAAGGCCTGGGGTACTCAGAAGCTGGGTCAGTAGTCAGGATCAAGGTGGCAAAGCCCAGTGCTGTGGCCCTGGCTCTCAATGAAACTGCAGAGTAAAAATGGAGAACTAAAAATAATTAAGAAATAAATAGAGTTTGTGACTCTAGTTGGGATAATCAGCCACTGCAGGAGATCCATGGGAGATAGATGGAGTGGCAGTGTAGATCTTAAACCCTTCCCAACTAGGGCTGACTCTCAGGGGAAGGTGAGGGTAGTGGTCATAATGATACATAATGATAAGAGGCAGAGAGAAAGGAGGCACACAGAGTCAGTCTACTTGCTTTACCCCTTACTGAAGATGTTAAAGCAAATCCAGAGTAGTACAACCTCCACCAGGCAGGTGGCCAGGCAAATCTGATGAGAACTGTAGTCCACTCTCCTGGTTGAGTATAGTGGCCTTCCTGCTGACTTCTATAAGTTGGTAGGTTTCTAGGTGCCTTATTCCTGTCCTGTATACCCTCTTATTGCTGGGAGCTACCTCCAGCCAGGCGGGTAATGCGGGCCCTGTAATTAGTTGTGTCCTCCAGCAATTCTCTGACCCCCTGCATTACTGATGCTCTGGAAAGTTCCACTTAAATAGCTGGTGAGCATGGAATCACTAGCCCTCAGCTCCTGCCATCAGGCTCTTTAATCCCTGAGTAGCCTAGGGACTGATACCCTGCTATGCAGCATGTCTTACTGCTAGCCTTCCCCCGAACCTTCCTCCTCACTCCTCTCTGTCTACACTAAACAAAAACTAACCCTTCCCCAAACCAGAGACTGAGTCACAGCCAATTAAGGCCTTTCAATGCTCAGCTTCCTGGTGATGGTGTGAATTCTTCAGAATCCCACAGAGGGAGCTCCAATTCTCTTCTGACTCTTCAGACATGTTATTACAATTAATGTTAAGGAAATACTTTTTCTGGCAGCCAGACCGTAGGGGCGCCATATCTTCATTCCTGATAGATTAATAAAACATAAAACCTGAGTGCCTAGAACACTCCTTTAAGGAAAACTTAAGGGACTTAAAGTAGATATGCTTCTTGAAATTTTCTTGGAGAACACAGAAGGGAATTCAGTTTTATGTAAATCAGCTCCACAATAATTCATGGTGTTGGTCAACATATAGATATTTCAGTGGTTAGGAACATGTCTGGCCAGAACCAAATTAAGAATATGGGAACTGTTAGGCTTTGATTCATCTCTGAACATTGACTGACATCATCCTTCATCATGTC
Organism: Allobates femoralis; assembly: GCA_033576535.1. NCBI lineage: Eukaryota > Metazoa > Chordata > Amphibia > Anura > Aromobatidae > Allobates > Allobates femoralis. The sequence goes on along the minus strand of JARQOC010000001.1, from coordinate 37,322,556 downwards.
ACCTGGAAGACAAGACGTTTAGAGTTGAAGACCAACAGATTATGTCTGCGTGATTTGTTGAATTAAGTAAGCAAAAATTGTGGAAAGCAATACATTATGGAGGAAGATTAAATATTTGAAGACACAGAGCAAACTACTGCTGTAAAAGACAGATGTGTAAAGCACTGTCCTCCTGTAGGACATTACATGGGTTAATAAAGATATAGACTGTATGGAAAGTAAAAGCTTACGAGAAGATGCTGTCAGTCTACCGGAGGTTTAATCAATGACCTGTTCTGTTTAGGTCTGCTTTTCCTCGGGTTCCACATTTATATCTTATATACGAACATTCCAAAGTTTGTTAACATTGCAGTTTTCAAAATATATTAACCATAGATAATACAAAAAAATCTGAAAAATATAGATAATTAAATCATATTATGAAGACACATTTTCCACCTGTGAAATAATATAAACTGATGGAGTAATAATTAAAAAAAATTATAGATTAACTACTACTCACAGGAGCATATACAGGAGCATCTCAACGAATTAGAATATAATCAATATGTTAATTTATTTCAGTAATTCAATACATAAAGTGAAAGCATATATTATATAGTCATTACAACAGATGGATTATTTAAATGTTTATTTATGTTAATGTTGATGATTATGTCTTAAAGCCAATGAAAATCCAAAGGTGATTATCTCAGAAAAATTAAGGTCTCTTGGTTGGTTTCCTGAAGAAGAAGTGAGGAACATGAATGACGAATAAAGCCAGCCCTTTACATATCTCTTTGGTCTTTCATCTTACTCCAGGCGGATCTATACCACCTTTTTATCCATTTTCTGTGTTTCATTGCCGCGTGGCACGTGGATTTCTACAGCAGCTCTTCTATGCGATTCCAACTGTTGTGTGTCACACAACCCAACTAGGTGAGCCAACCAATATTTTATTCCCTTCCTTTATTACCAGGATAAGACCCTATTTGAGCTTTATCTTTATCAACAGCAAAAAACATTCAGAGGTGCCCAAATGCTGCCAAAACCGCTCAAATTAGGGGCAGACACCAAGGAAAGTGACATACTCCTCAGAATTAAAATATTATCATGTTGCACTATGGATGCCTGGGACAAGGCCTGGCCCAGTATTTCAAGCTTCAACATTGATCAGAAACAGGTGGGTATATGACAGGTGTAGGCATCGTGCTAAAGAGCCCTGCAAATTCACAACAAAAAAAGCCCCAAGAAGAGTCTCCAAATTCCAAAAAATTAGGGCCACATACCATGGAAGTGTCATCAATTGACCCAAAATAAAAATTCTATAATGAAAGATTAATGGAGTACACTGATAAGTACATCATTGCCTCATCTGCACAGTCATGCAACTAGGGTGGAAAAGTACCTTGGAGATCCATGACTTGTTCATCTTGATGAAAGTTAGGCAGTGTACACTTTCAGGGGACAGCCCAATCCCCTTATCCATCAGGACACCACCAGCAGAAGACACATTTGAGGCTCAAAACTTGTTTGAGGCCAAAAAAAAGCCTTTTAGGTGAAACACATAGATTTAGCAATACGAGTTTGAGACCCAAAAAAAGCCTTTTTAGGGGAACACAAACATTTGACAGTGACTAGTTTGAGGCCAAAAAAAGCCTTCTAGGAAAACACAAGGATTTGGCAGTCACTTTTTGAGGCAAAAAAACCTTTTAAGGTATACAGAAAGATTTGGCATTGCCTTGTTTGTGGCTAATAAACACTTTTAGGGGAACTACAAATATTTGCCAATCACTTTTATGAGTCCAATAAAAGCCTTTTAGAGGAAACAAAGATTTGGCAATCATTTAGTTTGAGGCCAAAAAAAAAAACATTTTGGCGGAAATACAAAGATTTGTCAATGACTTGTTTGAGTGTTTGAGGAAACAGAAAAAAAGCCTTTTAGGGGAATCACAAAGGATTTGGCACTGACTTGTTTGAGGGAAAAAAAGCATTTTGGGAGAATCAGAATGATTTGGCAATGACTTGTTTGTGGGCAAAAAAAAGGCTTTTAGGGGAAACACAAAGATTTGGCAATCACTTGTTTGAGGCCAAAAACCTGTTAGGGAAACCACAAAGATTTGGCGATGACTTGTCTGAGGCAAAAAAGTGTTGTAGGAGAACCAGAAAGATTTGGTAATCACTTATGGCCAAAAAGATTTTTACGGGAACCACAACGATTTGGCAACGACTTGTTTGAAGCCAAAAATTCCTTTTAGAGTAACCACAAAAATTTGGCCATCACTTGTTTAGGGCCACAAAAATCTTTTTAGGCAAGCGGAAAGACATAGCAGGAGATCGACAGTGAGGTGCGAGACCACTTGCAAGGGGAGCACACTGTCCTCCCAGCAGGTCTCCCGGGAGTGTGCTTAGGCAGCACGCTCTGCACAACGATAATATTTAAAGGGCCAGTATGCCCTAATCTGGAACTGCCTCTCAGCATATGGCTGAGAGTTGCTGTGTACTAAAGCCACCTTTCCTCATTGAGAGGTGCCTGAGCAATGCCTCGTGTCCATTATTGGCATTGCTAGTTGTCAAGTCCCCATTATCCTGTGTCTAGCCCTGTTCTTAGACCCTGTAGTCATGTCCTTTATTCCTTGACTTACATGTATCTCATTTCAGAGCATGCTACATCTTGCACCACTCATTACAGAGTTTGCTATGATTAGTATCTGCCTGTACCTGTCCGATATGGCCTGCTTCTGCCAAGAACCACTGAGGCTCTTGCCTGCCTGAAGGCCATCCTGTCTACACCAGTGTCCATACCCTGATCCTTGCCTGGGCAGCCTGTCCATAATACCTAAAAACATTGACTGTCTGTGTTCTGCCTTGCCATTCTGGCCACCTTGCCTGCACCTTCCACATCAGAGACTGTGCCCTATCCAACCCTGCCCTGGGGTAAACAGCCACAGTTCACCCTGTGGTCCAGTGGATTCACAACCAAATGCTCACCCTCCTGGTAAATGCACAGGTAGCAAAATCCTTTTGGCAGATTCCCTTTAATGAAGTACTGTGTACTCTGTCAAGGCTGGGGTAGTGACAACTTGTGCTATACCAGCCCAATGGAGTTTAGAATTTACACTAATTTTTGATGACTTGTCCAGAACTTACTCTTGCAAACATGCATGGCATTGATATGCAGAGACCAGTGAATGGCTAGAATGGTTATTTAAGCATTAATTATTTATTATTATTTTATTATTTATATAGCACCATTAGGTTCCATGGCGCTTTACATGAGGATAAGGGAGACAAGCACAAGTACACTATCTCTAGACAATCAGGACATGGGGTACAGGAGGGGGGGAACCCTGTCCACAAGGCTCACAGTCTATGAGGGTCGAGTGGGGATACAGTAGGATGGGGGAATGTCAGTCATGGGGTGGCCACCTGGGTCTCATGGCAGGTTGTAGGCTTGATGGAATAGGTCAGTCTTCAGGTGACACTTGAAGGTTCTCAGGGTGGAGCGTGTCTGACGTGTTGGGGCAGGGAGTTCCAGGGGGGAGACAGGGGAGTGGCAGGAGGACAGATGGATTAGTCCCGCAGCGGAGTTAGGATAGATTGGAGAGGTGTAAGCGAGTTAGCCGGGAGGCCAGTGAGGAGGAGGTTGCAGTAGTTAAGCGGGAGATGATAAGAGCATGAATAAGGGTTTTAGCGGTGTCGTGGCTAAGGATCGAGCGGATCCGTGAGATGTTTCTAAGCTGGAGCCGGAGGGATGTGGTGAGGGCCTCGATGTGGGGCTTGAAGAATAGGGAGGAGTCAAGGATTACCCCCAGGCACTTGGCTTGGGAGACTGGGGAGAGAGCGCAGTCACTGATGCAGATGGATAGGTTGGGAAGTGGGGGGAATTTCTTGGGGGGAAGACGATGAATTCAGTTGTGTCCATGTTGAGTTTAAGGAAGTGAGCAGAGAAAAAGGATGAGATGGCAGAAAGGCATTGTGGATTTTGGAGAGTAGGGAGGTGATGTCGTTGCCAGACAGGTAGATTTGGGTGTCGTCGGCGTAGAGGTGGTATTGAAAGCCATGGGACTCAATGAGTTGCCCTAGGCTGAGAGTGTATATGGAGAAAAGTAGCGGTCCCAGGACCGAACCTTCAGGGACTCCGACAGAAAGGCGGTAGGGCAAGGAGGAGGTGTGGGAGTGGGAAACGCTGAAGGTCTGGTCAGCCAGGAATGAGGAGATCCAAGAGAGGGCAAGGTGGGTGATGCCGAGGGATTCCAGGATCCGGAGAAGAAGGGAGTGGTCAACCGTGTCAAAAGCGGCAGACAGGTCGAGGAGGAGGAGGATGGAGTAGTGGCGTTTGTTCTTGGTGGTCAGTAGGTCATTGGTGACTTTGGTCAGGGCTGTTTCGGTGGAGTGGAGGGGTCGGAAGCCAGATTGTAGGCGCTCAAAGTGGGAGCAAAAGGAGAGATGAGAGGACAGTTCATAGTGGACGTGCTGTTCAAGTAGCTTAGAGGTGAATGGGAGAAGGGATATGGGGCGATAGTTAGAGACAGAGGTAGGGTCGAGGGGGAGTTTTTTAAGGATGGGCGTGATTAGGGCGTGTTTGAAGGCCGAGGGGAAGGCGCCAGTGGTAAGTGATAGGTTGAAGAGGTGGGTGACGGCTGGGATGAAAATGGAGGTGTGTTTGGAATGAGGTGGGATGGGAGTGGGTCGTGGGTGCTGGTGGTGAGGTGTGATTTCGAAAGGAGGAAGGAGAGTTGGTATTCAGTTATGAGAGGGAAGTGGCTAATGGAGGAGGAGGGCAGTGTAGGTGAGAGGGAGAGTTGTGGGGATAGTGGGCCGAAGCTGTGTCTGATCTTGTCGATGTTCTCCTTGAAGAAGGTCACAAAGTCTTCAACAGAGATGAGGGGAGAAGGGGAAGGAGCTGGCGGGCGGAGTAAGGAGTTGAAAGTTTTGAAGAGCTGTTTGGGGTTGCGGGACAGAGAGGTTATTAGGGATGAGAAGAAGGCTTGCTTGGCAGTAGCCAGTGTCGTCTTGAAGTCAGTGAGGGATTGTTTGAACAAAGCAAAGTGCTCAGAGGTGCAGGACTTTTTCTATCTCCTCTCGGCGACCCTGCATGCCCGTCTTACGTTTTTGGTGAGGGTGGTGTGCTAGGGTTGCCTATTAGTGCATGGAGTGTGGAGTGTGAGGGGGCGGCTAGGTCGAGGGCGTTCATTATTGTGGTGTTGTATAGAGTGGTGGCAATGTCTATGTCACCAGCGGAGAGTATGTCGGTGAGAGGGAGGAGGGATTCAGAGAATAAGGGAAGATTAAGATCTTTTGGGTTTCGGTGAGGGTGATCAAGTTTGCGGAGAGGGGGTAGCATGGCAGGGAAGGAGAAGGCGGAGAAGGTCAAGAGATGGTGGTCAAACAGGGGGACTTCCGAGGTTGTGAGGTTAGAGAGGCAGCAAAGGCGGGTAAAGATGAGGTCAAGCGTGTAGCCTTGTTTGTGGGTGGGGGAGGAGGACCATTGGGAGAGCCCTAGGGAAGTGGTCAGGGAAAGAAGGTTGCAGGCGGCAGGGCGGGGAGTGTCAATGGGATATTGAAGTCGCCCATGATGATGGTGAGGATGTCAGCGCAAAGGAAGTGAAAGAGCCAAGTGGTGAAGTGGTCAAAGAAGGAGGCGATGGGTCTAGGGGGCAGTAGATGATGGCCAGCTCGAGGTTGCAGGGGGAAAAGATTCGGATTGAGTAGGCTTAGAAGGAGTGGAAAGTGACGGAGGGGGGCGGGGGAATAGGGCTGAAGGCGCAGGAGTTGGATAAGAGTATGCTGACACCACTGCAGTGTCTGCCAGAGGGACGCAAGGTGTGGGACAGACTGAAGCTGCCGTAAGATAGTGCAGCGGGGGAGGACGTATCAGAGGGGGTGAGCCAGGTCTCGGTGATGCCAAGGAATGATAGTTTCTTGGAGATAAAGAGTTTGTGGATGTCTGGGAGTTTATTGCACACTGAGCGGGCAGAGGGGCAGGAATTGGGGGAATGGGTCTAAGGTTGGTGGGGTTGCGAGGGTTAGTGGTGGTGAGGCTGCGAGGGTTGGCGATGGGCCGTGGGTGTGGGATGACCGTGGTTTTGGAGATGTGGTGAGGGGGCCAGGATTGGGGGAGATGTCACCAGCAAGGAGGAGGAGTAGGCAGAGGGTTAGCAGGTGGGAGCAGGAGAGCTTACGTGGCAAGCGTGCATGTTTGGTGATTAAGGATTGAAAGTGAATGAATAGGCCGGAGAAGTGGGTGAGGTGGTTAGGCAGGATGGAGGATGAGAGCAGTATTTTGTTGCTGGGAGGGGGGATAAGTGGGGGTTGTAGGAAGTGGAGAAGGATGGGAGTGAGAGTGAGGAGTAGTGGAAACATTGTGTACGGTGAGCAGGGGGTGAGTGAGGCAGCAGGGGTCAGAAGCAGAGGGGGCAAAGTTGTGGTGGTGGATGAATGGTCATCAGTGGGGAGTGGTCCCGGGATGAGGTGATATCTGGGGATGAGATATAATACAGGGGGTCGGCTGGAGGGGCCGGATGGGGCAGATGGGGGATCAGCCGAGGCAGTCGGGGTTGACTGTGGCAGTTGCGGGGTCGGGTGAAGCAGTCGGGGACAGGTGGAGCAGCCGAGGGTCAGATGGGGCAGCCGGGGGTTGGATGAAGGAGCCGGGGGTCGGATGAAGGATCCGGGGTTCGGATGAAGCAGCGGGGTCTGATGAAGCAGCCGGAGGTCGGATGAAAGCAGCCGGGGGTCGAATGAAGCAGCCGGGGGTCGGATGAAGCAGCCGGGGGTTGGATGAAGCGGCCGGGGGTCAGATGAAGCGGTCGTGGGTCAGATGGTGCAGCTGAGGGTCGGGTGATGCAGCTGTGGGATCAGATGAAGCAGCAGCGGGGGATCTAATGGTGCAGCAACCGGGGGTCCTATGGTGTAGCAGCCAGGGATCCGATGATGGAGCAACCAGGGGTCAGGTGGTGCCGTAGCCAGGGGTCAGATGGTGCAGCAGCTGGAGGTAGGGTACAGCTGAGAGACACAAGCACCCGAGTGGTTGAGGTGGCAGTGGCACTTGCCGCGTCTCCAGGGCACCACCGTTGGAGCGGTCAGCGGTGGAGGCTGCAGGTTGTCTCTGGTAGGGGGCGGAGCCTTGCCTCAGCTCGGGCCGTGATGAAGGGACCCGCAGCGGCGTTGGCCGCAGAAGGTCTCAGGTAGAGGCAGAACCTCATCTCCGGTAGGGGCGAACCCTAGCCTCCGAGCTCCGGCTGTGGCCCCGGCATGAGCAATAGGGCCCTCAGCATCGACAAGCGCACACGCTCCCTGGGGTGGGCCATCACCTGACGCTCAGTCAGGAGGAGCAGAGCAGTGAGACCCGCAAGTGCGGTAGCCTGTCCTCGCGCTCAGGCAGCGGGGAACGGCGAGGCCGGCAGGACTCACCTCACAATGGGGGGAGGGAGCACCCCGGCTGGTTGCCGAGGGGGCCGGCGCCGTGGCCGAGCCAGAGGTCAGGGGCCGATGCCAGAGCTGAGCCAGGGGTGTCCCACGCGTGTGGGCAAGGGCGCACCTGGAAAGCCTCGTGGATGGGCAGGTGCAAGGGAGCTGCGGCTGGCAGAATGGTGGTGTGTGCCGCAGCTCCGTGGGCCAGCCAGTGCTCCAGATGGTGAGGAGTGCACAGCAGCACGTCCTCACTGCACGTCGGCCATCTTGCACATAATCGTTAAGGAAAAGGTCAACATAGACCACCGGAGTAGTAATGCTGGAAATTTGTGTGCTTTAATAGGTGAGTAATATATATTTTAGTATTTTATTATTTTTGTAAAAAAAATTCTGGCCAACCCCTTTAAAAATTTTTACTTCATTTAACTCTTCTTAGCACTGTCTATATATTTGCTCGATTTCTAGAGTATTCAGTGTCCTGGAGATGATAAACCCAATTGATCATGATGACTCCTGTACCACTCTACCCCAACCGTGAAACTGTTGACATCTTGTTCTTTTTGTGTTTTCCATCAAATCTCTGGCCTCATGTGCGGATTTCAACAAAGTTTCAAACTATATTGTAATATGTAAATATTTTGGGACTTAACCAGACTTGACCGGACTAATTAAAGTTCTGATGAGTAAAGACCTATTTTTAAATTCTAATTACATCCAACATTGACATTTCGATCCCTATTCGTCCAAACATAATCTTTTATCGAGCCAGCACTACTCCTTACTAGAAGACCAAAAAAATCAGCAATGCTGGGAGAAATGTGTTTTCTTTGGTTTTATGCCACATTAATGCTGTGATTGGGTTAGCAATGATATTTAACATGTGTCTGTCAACCACGGTCAACTACAACGTGACAAGTTGGGAGGGGTGACTTTTATTTACAGGTGCAAGGAAAGCTTGTACAGCATTCTCTTGACAAAATAGAAAGAAAAAACATTTCTGGTTGATTAAAGAATTAAATATTTAACATTTAATTAGATTTTTATTCGGCCCCATAATGTTTAGGTGTTTGTGAAATAGACGGAGACGAGAAGGTACTGGACAATCATACTTGTTTCAGTCGTGAAAAGCGGCTATAGGGTAAGGGTTCACCTAACCTATCATATATGTCGGATATTAAGTGACGATTGCTAGGGACATTGAACAGAAAAGCATAAAGTTGTGCTTTTAAAAAGGATTCTGACTTCATACAATACTATTTTAACCCAGACGATTCATCATTTCTGCCAACAAAACCAAACAAAAGAATTACACATAAGCCAGGCTCTTACCTTATTCTTAGACTCCCTGAAAGAGTCGTCCAAGGAGATTGTCATCTAAACAGCTGCCTCTTACATGATAGTTTTGTACTTGTATTTTATGCCCATGTATTAATCAGAACAGTGGATCCAATAAGACATGCTGTTGCATTCAAAATTATTCAACCCCCATGAGAAATTAGGCTTATTAATAGCAAAATTGACAAATATTCTACTAAACATAACTAATATATCAAGTCTTTGGCTCCACATTTTGCATAAAATGCCACTTTTACTGACTACTGCAGTCCCAGAATTATTCATCTTCCCCCCTTCATAACATGCATCTTTAGCACTTATTAGAGCACCTCTGGGTGTTATGACCTGCTGCATACATGATGCATGGTCAGATACCAGCATCTGGCAGCGTTCCTGGGGAATCTTAGCCAACGGGGTTAACTTGAAGCTCATGAACCCCAATGCAAGTTCTTCTCAATAATCAATGGTCTTTAGCAAAATTAGTCTTCTCATATGGGCCAAAGATTGCAAGTTCTCGGGTGCAACTTCCATCCACTATAGTTACGCTCATGATCTTAGTCTATTCAAAGTGAGGAATGGCCTCTAATATTCTGGGTTTTGCGTGCTGAAACCATCATCTTCAAATCTCCCACCAAAGATTGGACAGGATAGTGGCTCTGTGGTTAGCACTACTACCTTGTATCCCTGAAGTCCTGGATTCAAAGATAACATCTGCAAGAAAGTATTATGTTCTCCCTGAGTTTAAGCGGGTATCCTCTGACACTTCAAAGACAGAGAAGACATTGGGGCCAATTCAACAAAGCAATTGTCCCATAATTATGGCGCAAATTGCTTTTGGGAGATGCAAAGTTTTGGCCCATCTTGGAGTTGCACAAAAAAGTTTTGACTTCACATTTTAATGTCCATTTTTGTGTAGCTGGGTGAACCTGGGGCATGTCTTGGCACTGCGGGGATAAAACGTCAAGGCTCATCTAAATTATGACGATCTGTGATGTCCGTTCACTGCAGGACATGAAACTGCTGTGATCAGGGTGACATGAAAAAGTTAAACTCAGGTCAGAGGTCAGCCGCATCACTCTAGCTGACCTCAGATGAACCAGACTGTGACATCAAGCCGCTAACAGCCAGCAGTCAGTTTTCGTTCCAGCTGTGAACAGACATCACTAATGTGGTGAAGGGTTTGTGTGGGGATAATAAAAATGGTAAAAGAGTGATGTATTTATGTTCTTTTTGCAAATAAATGATTTTTTATGGTGTGGTGTATTGCTTATTATTTAGAGGCTCATAATAGCCGAGTCTGACATTGGACCAACATTATAAATCTTGGGCTTAGTGCCAGCTGGCACTATTCAGCTGGCATTAACCCCATACTACCCAGTATGCCACCACCACAGGGCAACTGGAAGAATCAAGCACAATGCCAGAAAATGGTGCTTCTCTGAACATGTGATTTACTGGGGTGGCTGCGGGCTGCAATTTGCAGCTGAGAGGCAAAAAAATTGGGCCTTCCCACACTGAGGATTCCAGCCCCCATCTGCCTAGTTTTGTGGCTGGCAACCAAAAATACGGCAAAACCCCACATTGTTTTTTTTTTATTATTTCAAGAAATTATTTAAATAACGGCTCCATTGTATTTTGGATTGCCAGCAAGGTACAACTAAGCAGCTGGAAGTAGGTAGCAGTTCGTACCTGCCTGCTGTGCTGTACCTGTGCTACTTACCAAACTTACAGAAGAGCCCATATCATCAGCACAAAATAATAATGGACATACGTTATTTTTATCTGAATAGCTAGCAGATAAGTGTAGAAGAGGAGGCTCCACATGCTGCTGATCCTCTGCAATAGTAAAGGTTTTCTCTGTAAAAAAAATAATATTTAAAACAATAATAACAACAAAAAACAAATAAATAATATAAAATAAAAAAATATTTAAAAAAAAATACAAAGCTCTCCTAAATGGATGTTTAAAGGACATTGTAAGGTTCCTGGACTTCACGGCTGCTGCCACATCTGGCACTGTTTCAAAGATTCACAGACTGCAGGTGTCCCAACACCTGCAAACTCAAGGAAGCTTTAAAAAATTCTTTAAAAGCTCCATTAAATTCCACAGATTGAAAGTAAATGGTAGACCCAATTGCAGAAAAACTCCTAACCATAGGATTTGATGTTGTTCCCAGCTAGCGGGTCTTCCAGTGAGCGTTTGGGGCCCAAAGATTCAGGGAAAGTCTTAGTCCTATTTGAAAATGTCAAACTTTATCTCAATGAAAGCCGCGATTGTCAAACTTTTAGTAAATTGCTCGGGTTTCTGATCAAGAGCCGAATCTGCAATGTTTGTGTCGAATTTGGAATTGGCAAACATATTCGGGGAAAGTTCTCATCTCTAGTATTGGAGACAAGAATTGAAGGCTCAAATTTTAGGGGCTGTAAGTCTTAGATCATTTTCAGAACACAGAGCATGAGTATGGTGGTAGAACGAGATGATGTAAGAGATGCGGTGCATTGTAGAACTGTGGAGAGCTTTCTGTATGAGAGCAGTAAGTTTATGCTGTACTCTGTAGTGGATAGGTAACAAGTGTAATGACTGGCACAGGATGGAGGCCAGGGGATGTCATACCACACCGGAACCCAAGAGGTGAGAGGGCCCAGTTTCATCTCAAAAGCAGGTAGAATTTTGCATTATGATGATGTGTTAGCCTGCAAAGGACCCATATAATGTTCTTGTACTGGGATTTTCCTCATCTGTTAGCGACCACTGCTGTTTTAGCATCAGTGAAGTAAGTAGCTGGACAGAAATATGATCCTAGCTCCTTCAAATAGGAAAGATTAGTGAGGGATATTCACACTGTGGCCATTGACAGACAAAACTTGGAAAAAAACAAATACCCAGTAAGCAGGTATATAACAGTAATAGTACATGTATGGTAAATGACATTGGGTACTTAGTAGACACTATTTTGATTAAAAATGTGTAAAATCCATCCCACAAGGTGTATGCAATCAGGATAGACCCCCAACTCTATTGATTCATGTCTCTAAATGCCAACAGGTCTTAATAGATGCAGGCAGAGCAGAACCCAAACCTCGCCAAGGGGAGGGTTTAGTGAGGGGGAGACTGATTAGCAAAATGTTTCAGTAGTTCAGACGAGAGTGAATAAAAGTGACAGCAAAAGTTGGCCTGTTTTATTCTGAATAAAGTATAAAAGGTTGCCATTGACATTGTTGAGCATTGTTAAAGGGATTGTCCAGTCTTAAACTACAAATCTGCAGTCATTCTATGTACCTGCAGACTTGTGAATCTGCCTGCACTGTGAGAATTCTCTGGTGCCAGTGTCGGTAGCAGGCACTCATGTGACTACAAATATGCGATTTATATACTTCAAGCCACATTTCAACTAGACATATTCATACCTATGTATGCAGAGCACATACTTATGGTCATGCAGCTGTTGCTCCCAATGGCACCAAAGAATCCTCACAGTGTGCAGTGCAACTGATGTGAGGATTTACACTTCTGCAGTCATATGAAGTAATTGCAGAGTTAGGGTTCAGGAAAAAGTTTGAAATTTTAAAATGGCCCTAAAACTTTCCCTTAATTTTTGGGGCGAAAATGATCACCTGAAGACTTAGAGTTTGAGCATGGATAACCCCTTTAAGGTGGAAAACACACTATTTGATATGAATGCGAGATACTCGCAGGAGTCTCGCATGACATCTGGAATTAATCCATGACGGCGACCTAATAATCAAACCCGCAGATAAAGGGGGAGCGGTCATTGTCATGGATAAGGTCAAATATTTGGATGAAGCAAAGAGACAGCTCAATGAAGAAGAGGTATATGTCAGATTAGGTAGAAGTCCCATTAGATAGAGATCATACAGATCTTAGATGAAGCCAAAATGGGAGGAATTATAGACGAAGACCTGTTTGTAAAGTTCCCTAAAACACCGGTGTTTTATTTAGACCCAAAAACACACAAATTGTTAGTTGACCCGCCGGGTCGACCTATTGTTGCGGGATATAGATTTGATATTCAACAATACTGGAATTTTTTTAGATAAAGTGATGACACCATTTGCAGTCACAGTAAGGTCGTACATTGGGGACATAGGACACTTTTTAGAAAAGTTGGGAACCTTCAAACCAGATAGTCACAATATCTTGGTATCGTTTGACGTTGCCTCACTTTATACATCCAATGACCATAACAGAGGGCTAACAGCAGTAAGAAGAAAATTTAACACAACTGGCAATTCTACCGAATGTAAAAAGTTGATCATTGATTTATTAGAGATTTGTTTAAGATCAAATTATGTTCTCTTTGGTGATACTTTCTATAAACAGTTAAGAGGTACTGCAATGGGGGCGCATATGGCATGTTCATATGCTAATACGGTAATAACGATACGTCTATATATCTCACCATTATGGGAGAGTGGTGGAGTGGTGGCGGTACATAGACGATGTGTTCCTCCTCTGGACAGGTAACATATTAGGGGCCTTTCACACTTGCATTTTTTTCCTGATTTGGAAGATCAGGCAAAACCCGATTCTTACAGTATTTTGCACATTCACTTTAATTTTGGCAGGTAGAATCTTGTTGCTTCATGTTTTGTCCTGAAATCATTAAAGAGAATGGGCAAAAAAAATGAATCCTGTAAGAATCAGGTGTTTTCCTGATCTTCCAAATCAGGAAAAAACCGCAAGTGTGAAAGGCCCTTAGAGTTACAATTGTATTACAATTACTTGAACACAGTTGACCCGACTATAAAATTTTCGATGGTGCATTCATAGAGAGAATTGCAGTTTTGCAATCTTTAATAAAGTTTGGTTAATACTGATGAGAAATTATAACTTTGCGTTGAAATAAAAATGCATATAAAAGGCTTCTCCACCTATAACCCCCCCCCCACCTGTATCTGTCTCACAATATTAGGCTGATCACAAAGTGTTCCCTGCTTAAACCCAAGGAATCAGCTTGTTATCTGTGATTTAATCTAGCCACAAATCTTCAATTTCCCTAAATTGCGCAGACCAAATTTAGAATTACACAATATTCATTCAAATCACGGGGTTGTCTGGTCAACACAGATCCTCCAGAGAGAGAGAGACACTTTTTGTAAAGCATCTTGCAGATGACCATATATTTGTCAAAAATTTTAATCCCTCTCAAATGAATGAGGCAATGTAGAACACATTTTTTTCACACTCCGATTTGGCATGGGAACAACATTTCAACATACTGAAAATCAAGTGGCAAGTTTTTGGGTCCATGAAAAAATCGGACTGCGGTTTTCTAAGCAAGACAACCACTTTAACAACTCATGGGCTGAGATGAGCTTCCTATAAGTGGCCTTGTTAGCTCAGACCAGGTATAAAAATACCAAATGCAATGAACATTGACAAGGGAAAAAAAACAAAGCTGACCAGGTGAACACACCACGTGATGTCTTCTTTCTAAATTTGCTATAATACCTTTGTAGAGACAGTAGACACAAAGCAGACACCGGCAGCTGGGGCCGAATCTGCTTCTTGTCTCAGGGTCCTTTCAAGAGACGAGAACCATTTCCCACTACTGATTATAAACACTTAAAAGTTACACAGGGTTCAAAAAAGCAAAAAGTGAAATTTCCACACGTAAAACTGAAATGTTTTACCCCAAATTAGCACTTGAACTTTAAACCTCAACATATCTCACATTTACAACTTAAGACTCAATATTAATAATGACTTATTTCAATTTGCAGAGATCAGTTTCTTCTAATTTTTGAGAATGTACTACCTGATTTGTTGCATCATTTTTTTCAATAAATTAGTAAATGTATTTGTTTTATTTTTTTTGTCTTTATTTATTCACTTAATATATGTCTGTATTATTAATTAGAAATTTATTCATGTTATTTATTGTATTTTCCTATTATTTTTCAGAATATTTTAGTTATATTTTTTTTATTTAGGCATTTACCTACTATTTAATTAGCATTTCTATTTAGAATTTAATTTCTTAGGAAGCAGTCTAAGGGTATGTGCACAATCATAGCATTTGCAGCAGATTTTTCAGGTGCAAAAACCATTGTTGGCAGAAAAACATCTGTGCAAAAGATGTGCGGCTTTGCCTCTTTTTTATGTGCGTTTTTATACATTTTTACTTGCGCTTTTTTTTTTATTATTTAAATTATCCAATCATATAGTCAACAAAAATAGGACTAAAAAGTAAACATTTTACTTTTTTTTATATATTTATAATAATTATTGTTTAGGCACTGAACTTTCCTAATTTACTTAATTACCTTATTTTACATCTTTTGGTCCTAAATGCCCCGTAGAGAAATAAAGTAACCTTACAAAATGTAAATTCATCAGATTCAAATTTGGATTTAAACCCTTGAGTCTGTGCTCTATGGTCGGCTTCTCTTCTGAGCAGCGCCAGGGCCATGGGGTTCCCGATCCCGGACGTTTAGTTCATGGGAGATGTCACTGTTGCCTGTAGCCCGGTCCCGTGGCCTAGTGGTTGCTTAAAAAGGGGAAAAGCAGTCAATAAAAACAAAATTGAAGTGATTTGTGACACCACCTACGGTTACGGAAATGTTCCCGACGCTGCGGGACAGTCCTTCGGGGTGATGGTGGAGCATGAAGATGGTTACGCTCCTCTTAAGTGGGTAGGTGGAGCGGGATCCCTGGGGCAGTTGTGAATAGTTTTTACACAGGGAGACAGCTTACTACACACCCTTGTTACCAGTCGTCTTAATGCAGCAAGTGTGCGGCTCTCTAGGCCAGGCAAATAAAATACATCACACAGTCTTTAACTCTGCACTGTACTTCAGACAGGTCACAGATGGTACAGTCTTTTGGGTCTTGCTGGCCTGGGTAGTCACCAGAGAACCGGGATGACTCACTTATGACCCTCGCTGGTATGCCTGCCATTCTTTGCCAGTCCCTCACTGCACCCTCTCCTGTCTCCCTTGAAGCGCTCCTGTGCGCAGAGCCTCGAGCCGGCTTCCACGGGCCCTCTTTGGAGGATTCTTCTCTGGCTCCCCCTGACTCCATTCGGTATACCTTTTTAGGTATGGGTGTTCGGCCGCAACTTCCTCTATAAGCTAGGGCCTCTGGTTTAATGGTTCTGGGATAAATGCCTGCACCACGTTCAGAGCCGGTCCTCTGTTCTGGGACTAGATCCCTACGGGTCAGTAGTTGTACCGGGTCCAGATTCGGGCACACACCACTACCTGGTGCCCCTCTCCCTCTGTCCCGACGGCTTCTCCGCCGTCCTGCACTCCTCATTCTCCAATGGAGCTCTCCACTCACTAACTCTTCTGTTCTCTCTCTGTACCTCCCACCCACACACTTTTCTACCCTTCTAAGCCCCTCCCATGGGACTGGGTCCTCCCTTCTGTGGGTCTACCCAAGGTCCCCTACTCTAGGGTGTTTGTGAATGAGGGTTGTGAGGGTCCCTTTGTGACATCCCAATTCCCTAGTCACAGGGATACTACAGTCTTATATGGGTGCAGTACCCCTATGTGGTGTCCTGACCAATGAGGCAGCACATATCTACTGAGCCACAGAAGATAAACCTTTTCCCAGCTATTAAGTTTCTCTTATCCTTGCTTTAGTTCCATTAGAGTAAAACGTGTATTCATATGCTTGTTTGTCTGTCCAATCACCATCTGGGTGTGACTTTAAATACTTTACCCCTGCTGATACTCCCTGCTGGTGATATTCTTATTTGGATGCCCAGCAGCCATACTGACGTTTATTTATGCCAGTCAGGGGAAGACATGCTAGGATTCATCTCGTGTTTACGCTCTTTACTCTGCATCTATCTTCTTGTTATTTGTTATTCTCTTTTATTTTGTTTGGTTTACACACTCTGAGTCATTTTTTGTCTTAGCACACCATCCATTCTGTAGGTAAATTGCACTCTGCTCTGCTTTTCAGCACTTTAGAAGGAGCGTGAAGCGCCTGAATGGCAAATCAGGCAGAATAGGTTCAAAATTAGAGATTCATTCCATTTGTCGATCACAGTGAGTTCTTTGCTGCCCAGTCCCCAAGGGATGAATGTTCATGCATCACTACACAGCCCCGCCCTCTCTGATTTTCATTCTGTGTGACTCAGTGCAGAGCCATTGTTCATTGTATTGTCAGGACTATCCCAGCTCACGTCAGAGCCACTAGGGACTATGGGGTTTTGGACACAGTGTAAGTGAAGTCACAGGTGAATGCAGGGTGAACACAGCCTCCCAGTGTTGGATGCAGGGTGGCTTTTCCCTGCATTCATCCACTAGGGCTTGCTTCCATCTCTGCAGCAGTATATTAACCATGCTGCGGAGATACAGAAGTTCAGCAACCTGAACCCCAGGTGAGATAACTGGGGTGAGGAGAAGTATAGTGAGCATGGGATTTCTAGAACTCATCCACTGTTCTGGTACTGTACAACGCAGCGTTTTGGACACAACGGACACAACGGTAATACGCTGTGTCTAAAATGCTTAAACAAATTGGCAGATTTTCATCTTAGCAGCGGAAATGATCTGTGAAAATCAGATGCCATACAGATGTCATAGACTTGATGAGCTAAAGCTCAGGAAAAATGAGACTTGTGCATGCTGTAATTTTTTTATATGGACATTACCGTATATACTCGCGTATAAGCCGACTTTTTCAGCCCAAAATTTGGGCTGAAAAGTCCCCCCTCGGCTTATACGCGAGTATATGTATATATATACAGCCGCAGCCCCGGAGGTATACAGGCCCCCCCCCATCAAGCTCCAGGGCCCCCCCCTTGAGCGGCGTCCTGTAAAGGAATATCATACTTACCAGTCTCCTGTCGCGCCGTCCGCAGCTGCCGACACGCGATCCCGGGCTTCATTCAGTGAGGTGTACTGAGAAGACCTGTGGTGACGTCAGAGGGGGGGCGTTCCCGGGGCGTTCCCAGCGCTGATTGGCTGTTCGCGGTCATGTGATATGTATCACATGACCGCGAGTGCCCGGGAACGCCCCTCTGACATCACCACAGGTCCTGTCAGAAGAGACCTCACTTGGTACTGGGGATCGCACAGCGGCAGAAGGCGTCGGACAGGTGAAGTATTCATTCTTTTTTATTTTTCAGACCTCAAGGGGGGGCCCTGGAGCTTGATGGGGGGGGCCTGTATACCTCCGGGGCTGCGGCTGTATACAGCCCTGGGGCTGCGGCTGTATACAGCCCTGGGGCTGCGGCTGTATACAGCCCTGGGGCTGCGGCTGTATACAGCCCTGGGGCTGCTGCTGTATACAGCCCTGGGGCTTCTGCTGTATACAGCCCTGGGGCTTCTGCTGTATACAGCCCTGGGGCTTCTGCTGTATACAGCCCTGGGGCTTCTGCTGTATACAGCCCTGGGGCTGCTGCTGTATACAGCACTGGGGCTGCTGTATACTACCTAAGGGCTGCTGTATACTACCACTGGGGCTGCTGTATACACCACTAGGGCTGCTGTATATACCTCTGGGGCTGCATATACCTCTGGGGCTGCATATACCTCTGGGGCTGCATATGGGGCTGCATATACCTCTGGGGCTGCATATACCCCTGGGGCTGCATATGGGGCTGCATATACATATGGGGCTGCATATACATATGGGGCTACATATGGGGCTGCATATACCTCTGGGGCTGCATATGGGGCTGCATATACCTCTGGGGCTGCATATGGGGCTGCATATACCTCTGGGGCTGCATATGGGGCTGCATATACCTCTGGGGCTGCATATGGGGCTGCATATACCCCTGGGGCTGCATATGGGGCTGCATATACATATGGGGCTGCATATACATATGGGGCTACATATACATATGGGGCTGCATATACATATGGGGCTACATATGGGGCTGCATATACCTCTGGGGCTGCATATGGGGCTGCATATACCTCTGGGGCTGCATATGGGGCTGCATATACCTCTGGGGCTGCATATACCTCTGGGGCTGCATATGGGGCTGCATATACCTCTGGGGTTGCATATACCTCTGGGGCTGTATATACCTCTGGGGCTGCTGTATACTACCACTGGGGCTGCTGCTGTATACTACCACTGGGGAGGCTGCTGTATACCTCACTGCTGGGGGTTGTATACCTGTGCTGGAGTCCACCCTCGGCTTATACGCGAGTCAATAAGTTTTCCCAGTTTTTGGGGGCAAAAGTAGGGGGGTCGGCTTATACACGGGTCGGCTTATACACGAGTATATACGGTAAGTAAAAAAGTAACAGCCAAATAAATAATATTGGTCCAACTGTGATTCATGAAAAAATATGATTATGTGACTATAGCCTTAGGCCACGTGCACACAATAAATATTAGAAGAGGTTCTTTTACCTCGATATTTGTAAAAAAATAAACAATTAACCATATAAAAGCTGTGACCATTTGTTCCAAAGTAGAAGTTGTGGAGTCTTTATTTAGACAACAAGTAGTGCTGTGACTGACAGCGCAATCCAAAGCACCCGGTGGAGATCATGCTGTTCCCTGCCATGATCACAGGTCCTGTGAAGAGAACCACGGGACCTGCATGCTTTACCTGGGCAGTCCGGAGTTCACTGATGACCCCGGAAGCTATCCTGAATCACTTCCTACCTTGGATGTTCCAGTGACATCATCGGCAGGGAGTGATCATTTCCCCTTTCTTTACTTGAGCAGTAGCTCATTTAAGGACAAGAGAAGCGATCACAGTGTGCAGCATTGAGGCCCTCTAGTGGGCCATGTAAAATAATGAAAAAAACGTTTTTAAAAGTATGAAAAAAAACTATGAAAGTTCCAATCACCCCCCTTTTGTGTCATTCAAAATAAAACTATTAAAACATTTTAAAAAAATACACACGTTTGGTATCGCCACGTTCAGAAATGGCCGATCTATCAAAATCCAAAATAAATTAATCAGATCTATAAACTGCGAACAGAAAAAATTCCAAACGGCAAAATTATGTTTTTATTGTCCCTGCAACATTGTAATAAAATGCAATAACAGGTGATCAAAACATCACAACTACCCAAAAATGGTATAATTAAAAACGTCAGCTCAAGATACAAAAAATAAGCCGTCACACAGCCCCAGATCCCGAAAATGAGGACATCCTGAAGAGATAGGTTTTCAGGTTCCGTCTGAAGGATCTTAGCGTGGTGGAATCAGACGTGTTGGGGAGGAGAATTCCAGAGGATGGGCGATACTCAGGAGAAGTCTTGGAGGAGATTGGGTGAGGAATGAATAAGTGCGGAGGAGAGGAGGAGGTCTTTTGAGGACTGGAGATGACGTTAAGTAAAATATTGGGAGTTTAGATTGGAGATATAGGGAGGGGACAGGTTGTGGATGGCATGGTAGGTCAGTGTTAGTAGTTTGTCTAGTGATATTACATTAATGGATGATTTTTGAATGTATGAACCATTTCTGACTTCTCCAGCTCGGGCACTCTTTGTTTTGTCTCTGTCCATCTATTCAATTTTGGGAATAAATTGTAGAAAATATTCTTACTCTCAACCAATCTCTCGCATGTTTTACCTTCATGGAAAGAAACAAATGAAGTTGCAGTTTCAGAAGCAGCAGATGATTATAAGACATTACAAACATTACATTGCATCTAATTATTTGAAGGTTGTAATTAATTTGTTCATTTTGGGTGTTCCCAAGCATTTCGCAACAAGAACTTCAGTTTAATGTGTGTTACATTTCAATTATTTCCTAATACGACACCTAGGCAGGATATAGCAGTAGGGTGTGTACAATAAGGATGTGTAATTTACTCTATAGTCAGTGTCTACATCATGTACAATGGCGGTGCACCGGCTCCGCTAACTGGGAGGTCCTCGATTACATTTTATGGGACATGCGCTGAGACAATACACCCAAACCTCATGCTGGCAACATAAGAATAGGAATGGCAGATATATACAGTATATCACAAAAGTAAGTACACGTCTTACATTTTTATAAATATTTTATTACATCTTTTGATGAGACAGCACTGAAGATATTACTTTTATTCGATATAAAGTAGTCTGTGCACAGCTCGTATAACAGTATAAATTTGGTGCACTCTAAATAACTCAACACACAGCCATTAATGTTTAAACCGCTTGAAATAAAAGTTGGTACACCTGTAAATTAAAATGGCCAAATCTTGCCTGTTCGGTCCGTACAAACTCACACTTATCCACGACCTCTTCATCACCAAAAAACTCTCCTTCCTCGGCATCACGGAGACCTGGCTTAGCCCCTCTGACACAACCTCCCCGGCTGCCCCCTCCTACGGGGGATTCACACTCTCCCACACTCCCCACCCCACCAACCCCCGCGGCGGAGGTGTTGGCCTACTTCTGGCCAACGACTGCTCCTTCTCCCCACTTACTCCACCCCCCGTCCCCTCCTTCAAGGCACACTCTGTTCGCATCTACTCCCCCTGCAACCTCCAACTGGCAGTTGTCTACCGCCCCCCTGGGTCCCCCTCCATCTTCTTTGACCACTTCACAACCTGGCTCCTCCACCTCCTCTCCTCCGACATCCCTACCTTCATCATGGGTGACTTCAACATCCCCATTGACACCCCCAAAACCGCTGCCTCCAGACTCCAATCCCTCACCTCCTCTTTCAGCCTCTCCCAATGGATCTCCTCTGTCATGCACACTGGCGGCCACACACTTGACCTAGTCTTCACCCGTCTCTGCTCCCTCACCGACTTTGCATACTCAACCGTCACCCACACCCACAACCACAACCTACTGACCTTCTCATCCCTCTCCCCCCTACCACTCTCCCCCCTCTCCGGACACTCTCCCACCCCCGCAGAAACCTTAAGCTCATAGACTTCCACTCACTCTCAGAATCCCTCCTCCCCCTCTCAGACTTAGCTTCTTCTCAAGACGCTGACTCAGCCGCCTCCCTCTACAACTCCACTCTCACTACAGGCTGCTCCACACACATTTAACACAACACGAGTACAACGACAAACCTGGCTCACGACCCTCACCAAAAAACTCCGAGGGACGACTAGGGCAGCCGAGCGAAAATGGAAGAAATCCCACTCCGCAGAGCACTTCGCCCTATACAAGCGTTCCCTCAATACCTTCAAGACTGCCCTTGACTCCGCAAAACAAGTCTACTTCTCCTCCCTTATAACCGCCCTGTCTCACAACCCCAAACAACTCTTCAAAACCTTCAACTCTTTACTTCGCCCCCCTGCACCTCTTCCTTCACCCCTCATCTCCGACGACGACTTTGCCACCTTCTTCAAAGACAAAATTGATAAGCTCAGACAAAGCCTCGACCCACACTCCCCTCGCCCCATCCCATCTCCAGCCCATCCCCCCTCACCCAAATGCAGTTTCACCCCCATGACAGAGGACCACCTCTCCTCCCTTCTCACCACCTGTGCCCTTGATCCACTCCCCTCCCACCTCATCCCTAACCTCACCACAGTCCTCATCCCTGCCCTATCACACCTCTTCAACATATCACTCAAGTCCAGCACATTCCCCCCACCCTTCAAGCACGCCCTAATCACGCCCATCCTGAAAAAAAGCGTCCCTCGACCCTATAACAGTCTCCAACTATCGCCCCATATCTCTCCTCCCGTTCGCCTCAAAACTTCTTGAACAACACGTCTATTCTGAACTTTTCTCCCACCTCTCTTCCTGTGCTGTCTTTGATCGCCTACAATCCGTCATCCGACCTCACCACTCCACCAAAACAGCCCTAACCAAAGTCACCAACGACGTTCTGATCGCCAAGAGCAAACGACACTACTCCGTCCTCATCCGTCTCGACCTCTCTGCTGCCTTCGACACTGTTGACCACTCCCTCTTACTTCAAATCCTTGAATCTCTTGGCATTACTGACCTTGCCCTCTCCTGGATCTCCTCCTACCTAACGGACAGGACCTTCAGCATCACCCACTCCCACACCACCTCCTCACCCCACCCCCTCTCTGTAGGTGTCCCCCAAGGCTCGGTCCTGGGACCACTACTCTTCTCCATTTACACCCTTGGCCTAGGCAACCTCATCGAGTCACACGGCCTCCAATACCACCTCTACGCCGACGACACCCAGCTCTACCTGTCTGGCCCTGATATCTCCTCTCTTCTATCCAAAATTCCTCACTGCCTATCCACCATTGCATCCTTCTTTTCTACCCGCTTCCTCAAACTCAACATGGACAAGACCGAATTCCTCATCTTTCCCCCGAACAACCCTCCCCCTCTTCCTGACCTATCCATCACCGTCAATGACTGCACGCTCTCACCCGTTCCCCACACCAAATGCCTCGGGATAATCCTCGACTCCACCCTCTCCATCAAGCCCCATATCCAAGACCTTGCCACCGCCTGCCGACTCCAACTAAAAAACACTGCCCGCATCCGCTCCTTCCTTGACCACAACATGGCTAAGACTCTTGTCCATGCCCTCATCATCTCCCGCCTGGACTACAGCAACCTCCTGTTCACTGGCCTCCCTGCCTCCTCACTTGCACCTGTCCACACCATCCTCAACCCTGCTGCCCGACTCATCCACCTATCTCCCCGTTACTCCCCCACCTTCCCTCTCCGCCGAGCCCTCCACTGGCTCCCCACCCCCCAGCGATCCCACTTCAAAACCCTAACCCTGACATACAAGGCCATACACAACCTGTCCCCTCCCTACATCTCCGACCTGGTCTCCTGCTACCTCCCCTCGCGCAACTTGCGCTCCTCTCAAGAACTCCTTCTCTCAACCCCCCGCATTTCCACCTCCCATAACCGCATACAAGACTTCTCTCATGCTTCTGCCATACTCTGGAACTCCCTCCCCTACCACATCAGACAGTCCCCTACCCTGGGAACCTTCAAGAAAAACCTGAAGACCCACCTCTTCCTAAAAGCCTGCAGAGGTTACAGGTGAGGGGGGCTGCCTGCCAGTGCTCAGACCATACACCACACGCTGTAAAGGTTACAGGGGTGGGAGGTCAGCCTGTCAGTGCTCAGACCATACACCGCACACTGCAGAGGTTACAGGGGTGGGAGATATGCCTGTCAGTTCTCAGACCATACACTGCACACTGAAGAGGTTACAGGTGAGGGGGGCTGCCTGCCAGTGTTCAGACCATACACCACACGCTGTTTTGTATTATAGGAGAAGAAAAAGAAGTCGCACTCAGAGCTTCTATAAACAGCGGTTCTTTATTGTGCTTCAGTGCACACAGCAGGTGGTGGCATGTGGGTGGGAGGACGGAGGGCACGACGTTTCGCGCCGTATAAGGCGCTTCAGCAGGTTAGTCCTAACTAGACTAGACTAGACTAGACTAACCTGCTGAAGCGCCTTATACGGCGCGAAACGTCGTGCCCTCCGTCCTCCCACCCGCATGCCACCACCTGCTGTGTGCACTGAAGCACAATAAAGAACCGCAGTTTATAGAAGCTCTGAGTGCGACTTCTTTTTCTTCTCCTATAATACAAAACTGGATGTGGCGTATCGGACTTTTGGGAGTGAGCACCAGAGCGTACAGAGCGGTGTAGCAGGGAGGACCCTCCTCATCATCCTCCATAGCCAAGGGCGGAAAGCTTGCAGGCGGCGGTGAAATCTCCCCAGGCTGTATGGGAGACGCTGCAAGGTGGTGCTGACCCCATCCTAATCTTCAAAACCGTGAGATACACCACACGCTGTAAAGGTTACAGGGGTGGGAGGTCAGCCTGTCAGTGCTCAAACCATACACCGCACACTGCAGAGGTTACATGGGTGGGGGATCTGCCTGCCAGTGCTCAGACCATGCACCACACACTGTGGAGGTTACAGGAGTGGGGGGGTCTGCCTGCCAGGGCTCAGACCATACACTACACACTGCACAGATTACAGTGGTGGGAGGTCATCCTGTCAGTGCTCAGACTATTCATCGCACACTGCAGAGGTTACAGCATAGTGGGGTCAGCCTGTCAGTGCTCAGACCATACACCGCACACTGCAGAGGTTACAGCATAGTGGCGTCAGCCTGTCAGTGCTCAGACCATACACCACCCACTGCAGAGGTTACAATGGTGGGAGGTCAGCCTGTCAGTACTCAGACCATACACCGCACACTGCAGAGGTTACAGGGGTAGGGGGTCAACCTGTCAGTGCTCAGGCCATACACTGCACCCTGCAGAGGTTACAAGGGTGGGAGGTCAGCCTGTCAGTGCTCAAACCATACACCGCACACTGCAGAGGTTGCAGGGGAAGGGGGGCAGCCTGTCAGTGCTCGGACCATATGACACACACTGCAGAGGTTAAAGGCATGAAGGGGTCCTCCCGTAAGTGATCAGACCATACATTGCACAATGTAGAGGTTACAGTGGTGGGCGGTCAGGGCCGTGGAGTACTCAGAACCAGGCTTTGATGCTTCCTTGGAGTCAAAGGGGTGGAGACTCGACTCCGTGACCCTGGGTATCAATTTTAGAAGTTCAAAGAGAATGGGTTTAGGGATGGTTGTCGTGATGCCACCAGTGGTGTTAAGCTATTGATGGCCGATACTGCAGAGCGGGACCTCTAGGGATGATGGGATTGTAGCTACGGGGATATCGCTCCCCACGGGTGGAGCGATTCCCCAGGACAACCGATATAGTCTATGGCGGTGGTAGGCCGTTGGAGTGCAGGACTGATGGCGTGGAATGACTGACAGACAGTTGTAGTCTCTGTTACCATTACTGGTAGTTGCAGGTATGAACCAGGATATTGTCCACAGGTGGTGTTGTGAATCCGGGTGGCCTGGAAGCAAGTTGGGGAACTCCTCACCCGGTGAGTTCTGAGGCTTCCCTGCTGCGCATCTCGTTGGTGGTTCTGGCTGCTTGTAGCTAAGCTGCGCCACTCACTTCCTGCTCTTAAGTTTCTCACTCATATGGCAGGCAGCTTGAGCCCTTCCCGGGCACCACTCCTATGGCAACTGGCCCTCAGCTCTGCGATGCTGCTGTGCTTTCCGGTGCTTTGCTGTGGTCGGGAGACTTGGAATCTCCCATTCTCTGGTTTTTGCTGCTGGGTCTGGAATACTCTCATAACCTCAGACTCCGGTGTCCGCTTCTAGCGCTCTTCTCTGGGGTGAGCCCGATATCTGGCTCCACTTCCGAGGCCTGCTTCTCTCCTTCCTGAGACCCTCTCCCACTGGTCCGTCATGCTTGCTGTTCCTTCTCTCTACGCTACCTGGGACGAGCTTAGTACTGCTCCAGTCCACAGGTCATCTTCACAGTCCTCCTAGGAACTGAACTGACTAACCTTGCCCCCAGGCCAGAATTTATAGGGTAGCTCCCTGAACCCAGGTTAGAGCTCCCCCTTCTGGTCTGAAGTCAGGAAAAGTGTTGCATGATGTGGGCTTACCTGGTGTGGATACCCCTTCTAGCTTCCAAGCATGACTTCACCCCCGAGGGAGGCAATGCCATTATGGCAACCGGACTCTGGGGTGCCACAAATGCTCAGATCATACACTGCACACTGCAGAGGTTACAGGGGTGGGGGGTCAACCTGTCAGTGGTCAGACCATACACCGCATACTGCAGAGGTTGCAGGGGTAGGGGGGTCAGCCTGTCAGTGCTCAGGCCATACGACACACAATGCAGAGGTTACATTGGTGGGTGATCCACCTGTCAGTGCTCAGACCATACAACGCACACTGCAGAGGTTGCAGGGATAGGGTGGTCAGCCTGTCAGTGCTCTGGCCATACAACACACACTGCAGAGGTTAAAGAGGCCCCTCCTGGTCCACCTGTCAGTGATCAGACCATACACTGCACACTACAGAGGTTACGGGGTGGGGGGGTCAGTGTGTCAGTGCTCAGACCATACACTGCTAACTGCAGAGGTTACAGGGGTGGGGGGGGGTTAACCTGTCAGTGCTCAGACCATACACTGCACACTGCAGAGGTTGCAGGAGTAATGGGGTCAGCCTGTCTGTGCTAAGACCATATGCCACACACTGCAGAGGTTAAAGAGGTGGGGGTCCACCTATCAGTGATCAGACCATTCATTGAACACTGTCCTCAATTTGAAAAAAAGTTTCTGTTGAGTTAGGTTTTTGAGCTGATTTATACTAAAATTGGCATGCTGATTCCAAAAATGTAGTCAGTTTTTTCTAGCATGTCTAGTTTTTCCTCCACAACTTACCTGCCAGAGAAGCACAATTGCACTGATATCTGTAATAAGACTTGTTATCTGATTACAATTCGACTCATATAGAGCTACGTGGCATATGATAGTGTTAAAAAACATATTTGTCATGCCTATTTCTTATATATTTCATTTTTTGTTCATATTTGTATTATTTAAAAAACAACAACACTTTTTAGGTACAGTAGTTTACATATTTTTGAGTAGACAAAAATCCTATAGTTCAAAAACTTGACGTGATAGAGAAAAAGTGAGATCATTTCTGGATTCAGCATCCAAAAATTAATTAAGAACAGTTGTCTGACCTAACTCCTAAAAAATTGTGTTCCCTAGTGTATCTGAACTAGACAGACATAGGTATACAGGCCAACAGCATCACTCAAATAGACTGTATGACTGGCAGACTTCTGGGTGAGGTTGCTAAGAAAAGTAGCAGAACAATCAATGGAACGTTTGAACTCCTGAGCAAGCCAGCACCTCCCAGAATGCAAATGAAAGACTGCGCTGAAAATCAGCATACAGACAGCCCAGCACACCCAGGTACCAGTCACAGCATAATCTCTATAGTATACTAGACATGCTGCATGGAGAAGGGGTGATGATTTCACAGAAAATAGGAGCTATTCTTCAGTACTTTCTGTTGGTCTGATTCTTCAGTACTTGCTGTTGCTCTGATCGTCTACTCTTTTCACTTTACAGATGTAGATACTGTTTACAAAGGAGGGGGTTGTCTTAAAAACTCTGGGTGCTAAGGGAACTAGGAGGGGAAGATGCCCATGAACTTGGAAGTTATTGAAGGATGGGTAAGTTGGGATAGCCAGTAGACATAAGAAATTAGGAGGGGAACCATCAGTGAGCGTGCCAACATACACACATGCAGCATGGATGGCCCTTGAGTAGAAAACTAATTTGCAAAACAATTTTCTTATTCAAATGTAATACTTGGTTTAAGAGAATAATAGAGGTGAATGGTGTGAGCTAGAACAAAGACACACCAAGCAGTCATTTAACAATGTAGAACATAAGGGCACAAGTCACCTCCTTCAGGCTGCATTCACATGATCAGTAATAGCAGTGTTTTGAATGCAGTGTATCAGTGCTGCATCCAAAATGCTACATTAAAAAAAACAAGCACATTGAATTGGATTTCTAGAAATCTCATGCTCACTGTTCTTCTCCCCTCTGCAGCGTTTTCTCACCTGTGGTGTGGGTTGCCACGCTTCTGACCCACCCCAGGGCCGTGGGGTAATCGGATCCTGGGCGTTGCTTAAAGGGTTTGTGACTGGTGGACGGTGCCCGGGCCCGGAGCCCTTGTGGTCGCTGAAAAATGTGTAAAATAAAAGAAATAAAATAAAATCCTGTTTGTGACGTCAGAAACTGACCCACGCCAAGGCCTTGGGTACCCGGTCTCAGGCGTTATAGCAAAGGGGAATGTCACAGGTGGCTGAAAAAGGTTTAAAAATACAGAGGGAAAAGGATAAATAAAATAAAGTTTCGTGACGCCACCTACGGTGTCCGGTGATGGCACCGACATTGCTGCAGACCTCCGAGGATGATGAATGGGCAGCCATATGATAACGCTCCCGTAGGTGGAGTGGGATCCCCAGGGCAGTGAGATAAGATTGGGAGTTCACACAGAGAGGCGGCTCTGCAGGTATAGTCTCTGGGATGGACAGGGTCAGGGATGGAAGAACTGACACACAAACACTGGGATTTGTTTCCCTACCTTTTACTGATGATAAAGCAGGCACTGTCCACGGTACAATCCAGGTGGTCGAGAAGCACTTCAGGATTTCCACACCTGATAAGTTGTGAGGCCTCCTTGTCCCTGTTTGTGTCTCTTAGTCCTGACCGGTCTGAAACCCTGGCCTGACCTTTCCTGTTCTCTTCACTTGTCTGTCAAGCGTTGAAAACCTTTTGTTGGGTACCGTTTCTCTCCTGCAGTCCCTGGCCCTCTTCAGTGCTGTGCCACAAGTGTCCCTAGAAGAGTAAAGTCTCCTGGTTCTCCGGTGCTTTCTCTGCTGGGCTGACTGACCCTTGCAGACTTGGACTCCGGTGTCCGAGTTGCTTCCTGGGGCGAACCGGTAAGGCTCTTCTACCCCAATCTGCTCCTCGACTTGCCTTCGACCCTTACTCTTGGGCCCTGCACTTGCTAGGCTTTCTTCTGGTACGGGCCTAGCGAGGTTCCGTTCACCAGGTGTCTTCACAGTCCTCCCTGGAACTGCACTGCCTAACTCCTCCTGAATTTATAGGGAATCTTGCTGAAGGTGGTAATTAGAGCTCCCCCTTCCGGTCTGGAGTCAAAGGTGTTGCATGTAGGGTACCTGATGTGGAAATCCCTCCGTGCACCAGGTGGTTCTGTGGATACTTATACGGCAGGGTGCCACACTTCCACATCTCCGCAGCATGTTCATTTATTTATTTAGTCGTAAGCGATCTCCAGCAAGTGAATACAGGGAAAACCTGCCCTACACAGATCATGTGCACAGTACAACTCCGTTCACCCTGCATTCACCTGTGGCTTCCCTCAGGTCCGGAGACACTGCATCCAGAACACAGAGTCTACAGATCGTCTGCATCAGGGGTGGACATATCATTGGTGCGGCCGTACAAGGGCCGGAAGGGCAAGGGGGGCCCATTTTGACCTCCAATACTTGTGTAATTGTGCAATATGATGAGCTTTTTGGACAGTAAAAGGCCCATAAACTGTTGATACACAAGAGCCCTTTTCGGTCTGTGTCTGCCAGTGGTCTGCACATACCCTTACACTGCTTTTTTCTCATCAAGTTGCATTCAACCACATATGTAGAATTTTGGCCTTTGTGAATACCATGCACGATACACACAACCTTTAGTACACACATTTTGCTACTCTTGTCTTAGCACTAAAAGGCATGTATCCCTCTATTACCAGAAGACACTGGATGAAGTACAAAAAGGAAATATGTAATGTCTGCAAAAAATGATATTTTTTAGCACTTTGCTTCTGTAACACTCTGTACAACTAATTGGACTGGGAAGGGATGTCACAAAATGTTATGTTTAGAGCTACTTGAGAGATATTTTGGCAAAAAAAGATGTCCATGCCCTGGCCGTATTTCATGTAATAATACGTCCATATTTATATGGATGGCTTTCAAAGTAGTACATGTTTCTAAAATGATTTCTTCTCAAACTTCTCTCGAGAATACTGTACCAAGAATCATATATCATACTTACATGGATCTCACCAATCTCCTATTTCCAAGCCTGACAAAAACTTGAGTGTTTATGAGATTGTGCCAGATCAGTTAAAAACTTCACAAGACGTTTGGTGGAGGCTTCCTGAGCAGTATTGTTGCCTTCACCAAGACATGAGTGAGGTCAACTGCAGAAAAGTTGAAGTTAATAAAAACATAATGTATTGGTTATGTTCCAGCCATTTTTATGCCACATTAATACCGTTTTATAGGCTCACTGATAAGTTTGTGTTGACTAATTTCTGCCAAGATTGAAGATAAAGCCGCAGACTCAAAATGTAGAGTCTCTTCCATTCCAATGTCAAGAACCATTTAACCCTTATCCGGCTGAATAGGTACAATTGTAACTATTCCGTTTTAAAATTGCAATAACTTTTTTTCGAAAAGACGTAGAAGGCTGAAATTTTATGACATCTCTACATTTTTGGTCCAGAATATATTGGCCAAATTTCAATAAAATATCTCCACCCGCTTCCGAGATAAGGGGTCGAGATCTTTTTGCATCCATAACAAGCTGCATAGGTACAAATGTACCTCATATATTTTGAATGAAGATAATGCAAGGGAAAAAGCATAAATTTTTTTTTAATGCTAATGCTATTTAACTATTATAAACAAGTAAAAAAACTGTTCATTTACATTATAAAAGAAAATGTAAGAAACTTTTTTTATTGATTTTCTTCGCAAGTAATGCATGTTGGCTTTGCTACCGAGTGTTCATCGCAAATGGGTTTCACACAAACCACACAAGACTTTCTAGTCTTATATTGTTTTCGCTTCAGGTCTCGGCAGACATAGCAACTACCAACAACAGGGGAGGGTCCACGACTACCATGAGGTATTTGAGGGTCAGCTGCTGCTTGCGATGCTACCATAATGCATCGTCCAAGCACCATTTCTACTGCACCTCGAAGAAAATGGCTTCTCATCATCATTCGGTGTGTACTACGTTCTTCAATTGCAGCAATACACAGCTGATTTGCGAGATCTTTCAGGAACTTTCTTCGTTGATCCTTTGCCCTGTAGCTTGGATTGTGTTCTCTGTAGATGATGTAGGATGCTAACCCAGTGACGTCAATCATATTGTAGAAAAATGCCAAAGTCCAACGTGATATTCGTCGTTTCACAGTGTACTCTCCCAACATTTTATCCATAACATCAACGCCACCTTTTGTTTTGTTGTAGTATTTTATTATCTCTGGCTTGGCTGCTAGTGTCTCTTCAACTTCTCCGTCATGTGTATAGATGATAGATGAAATGTGTGTGCTCACAGCAATGAGATGAACAGCAAAATGGCTAATGAGAGGAGGGAGGCAGGAAGAGAAGTAGAAGCCACTCCCAGTTTGATTTAACTTAATTGACAGCAACAAAAGTGACCAGTAACAACACTGGCCAATAGATATCAGCATAACATTTGTAGCTGAATGAACTTTAGTTTCTGAAACCAAGTAAAGTCTTCCCACAGTGAAGGTATATATGAAGGTACAATTGTACCTATGCAGCCTGTTAAGGTTGTAAAATTATGCAGCCTGACAAAGGTTAAATAAGTCTCAGCCACTATTTTTTGTCTCTTTTCATAAGGGTAAATTGTCCCTTCTTCCCTACAGACCGGAATTAAAGATGATCGGTGTTGTGTGTGTACTGTTAGCAACTGAATGGCAGCTGTTAATAGAGTTTTCATGGACATGCTTAGAACTAGACATTGCATCTACCATAACCCAGGGGTTGACCTGGTCTTTACCGTACAGAGATTTTGACTCACGTAGGGACACCTGGGTTGGGGCCATGGTGTAGGTGCCATGTAGAAGCCATGGTTGTCAGGAAGTCGTTCCAAAAACCATGATGTCACAACCAGAAATTAGAGGAGGAAAAAAAAAATAATTTTTGTATACACACTCTTTTCAACACTAGTATTTTAGGCAATATATGCAATATATGTGCATATACTTGTGTGCATAAATATACCAGACAGTAATATCAGGCAGACTGATCAGTAATGAAACATAAAAACCAATAGCATAGCAAAAAAAAGATAACTAAGGCCCCTTTCACATCAGCGGTAATCGCTGATCGCGGCAGTGGCGGTGAAAAAAACGCAACTGCCGCGATTACCGCATAATGGCCGCAGTACATACAATGTCTATGGGGCAGGTGCGGCAAGTGCGGTTTCGCCACTTGCTGCAGGTGCTGGTGCGAAAAAAACGCTACATACCGTGTTTTTTTCACTGCCGCACCTGCCATAAGTGCCGAAACCACACCTGCCGCACACTTACCGCAAGCTCCATAGACATTGTATGGGGCTTGCCGCAAGCGGCCGTTATGCGGTAATCGCGGCAGTTGTTTTTTTTCACCGCAACTGCCGCGATCAGCGATTACCGCTGATGTGAAAGGGGCCTAAGTCAATAAAATGCGTTATAAAAACATGCAAATTTTATTAATCCAAAAAAATGGTATATGGTGGTGTCACTGTGGCACTCCGCTACCTCCTATAGTAAGGACAATACACAATTGACTGAGGAATGACGGAATGGCAGCATTTGCTACTGTGACGATTATTGGGTGCTTTCACAGTGATATAGTGCAAGTGCATGTAATATATAAATACCTCGGTACAGGTACTGTATGCTCCATAATAACCAATAACTAAGAAAAACTAGCTGCAACCACCAATCATTTATACAGGCAGATTAGACACCCGTTACTGATAATGTTTGGCCCACAAGGTGTCATGGATACAGTTTTTATAGCAAGAGGAACGAAGCTATTACATTTTATATTAAGAACTTAAGAAGAAAACAGCGGCACTCCGGGATCCTTTATTCCATGAACAGCTTTATTCCAAAGTTTACATCGATAGGTGCAGGGAAGGGAGGACGGAGGGACGACGGTGACCGTCTTGCGTGCTCTGCACGCTTCAGGGGGTCCTGTGTCTGGTACATAAGACTCGCTGAAGTGTGCGGAGCACGTGAAACGGTCACCGTCGTCCCTCCATCCTCCCTTCCCTGCACCTATCGATGTAAACTT
Organism: Allobates femoralis; assembly: GCA_033576535.1. NCBI lineage: Eukaryota > Metazoa > Chordata > Amphibia > Anura > Aromobatidae > Allobates > Allobates femoralis. The sequence continues at coordinate 37,289,444 of JARQOC010000001.1, read as the reverse complement.
TGGAATAAAGCTGTTCATGGAATAAAGGATCCCGGAGTGCCGCTGTTTTCTTCTTAAGTTCTTAATTGATTCCTGCATCTACAGCTGAGCAACTCAGATCCATGAACACCTCTGCACACAGGACTTCAATGCAACAAGGTCAGTGCCCGGGTTTCTCTTCTCCTTTAAATGTTTATTACATTTTATATATTTAACCCAAAAAGTAGACAGTTTCCATAAAAATATGCATAAGATATTACAAAGGGGGACAAAACAATATAGTATACATAGTTACATAAAAATAAAAGAGAGAAACAAAAGAAAAGTACACTAGATCTGGTGCAGAAATGGTGCAGATCTATGGAGAGAAGAACTCCAATGAAATATGGTACAACCTTACACAGAAGTGTATCTTCTGGCATTGAACAAAGGCTTAAACTCAAAATCTGTATTTATTAAGGAACAGTCACTCCCACATGTCTCCCCTTGGTGACCTCAGATGGGACCAGTCATGGGATTTGTCTCTGATCTCTAGAAAATTATTGGATGCCCAATTTTCAGAATGTCAGAAGTCCCTGGTGGAAAATATTAATGCCTTATTTTTTTCTTGATTTTACCTTTGCATAGATAGGAAATATAACATATAATGTCCAGCTCATCGTTATTGGCACCCATAAAGTTTATATGATGTGGAATATCTTCTGATAAAAATGAATCAAGTGAATCAGCTTTTTGTATAGAGACTCGTGTTAAAAACAAAAGAGCAAATGATAAACAGCAATTTAGTAGTTGTGTCAACAACTACCATATACTGCACACTAAACCAAGCAGATCTTTATGGGTAAAGGCCAAGGTAGAAACCATTGCTGTAGAAAAGACATAAAAAAGGAATGACTGATCTTTGCTAAAGAGTAACTTAACAAGCCACAACACTTGTGGTAAAATGTTCTGTGGACAGATGAAACGAAAATAGACCTTTTTGGCAATGAAAAGCAACAGTTTTTTTGACTGATGGCATAAAGATGCTGATAAAGAAAAGAACACCCTACCAACAGTTAAGCCCGGTGGAGGATCCATAATGCTGTGGTGTTGCTTTGCTGCGTCTGGTACTGGAGGTCTTGACCGTATCATAGGAATCAGGAAATCAAAGAATTATCAAGATATTTTAGAGCAAAATATCCTACCCAGTTTAAGAAAAGTTGGTTTGAGCTGAAAATCATGAGTCCTCCAGCAAGATAATGACATAGTGCCAAATGAATTTGCCATAACTAGAGTATGGCTAGGGTCACACTTCACAGTGCACCCACGTTAGACGGATGACGTTACAGCAGAGCCCAGCCTGCTGTAACGCTGACTGCTAACCTCGGGTAATTCCTATGAACGCTGGTCCATAGAAAGCCGCTGTTTACTATGGATACAGCTTCACAGTAAGTCCCAGGCAGTGTGATTTTGCAGGACACACAGGGAAACGTTGCTGACAACGTTCCTGTGAAGCTGTATCCATAGTAAACAGCGTGTTTCTATGGACCAGCGTTCATAGGAAGCACCCGACGTTAGCGGTCAGCATTACAACAGGCTGGGCTCTGCGGTAACGACATCCATCTAACGTGGGTGCACTATGACGTGTGACTAGTGATGAGTGAGCATGCTCGGCACTACTTGTTACTCGCACGAGTATTCCGGTACTCGGGATGCTCGGCGAGCACCGAGTAGCTCCGAGATGGTCGGACTCTTCACTAATAATTATCGCTCTGACACAAATACACAGCTCCCTTCAGTGCACACAGTGAGCTGGCACCTCACAGAGAGCAGATTGATTGTAGGGTCCCCCTGGGATGCACAGCAAGGTGTTGTATGCTGCAAAGATTTGAAAAAGCCCCCCTCCCGCCCTTTCCCAGAAACACTCGTTTTATAGCCGGAAGTCTGTGGGCTCGGTGTCTTACATTGCAAGAATATGATTTAGCGGTCTTGTAGAAGCGCCACTAAAGCTCAGGCACCAGGATGATAAGGTTTATAAACAGCAATCTTTATTTTCCCCTCACAGCTCCACAACATGTTTCAACTGCTCAAGGCAGTCTTCCTCAGGTAGTGTATTCTTGCAAGCTTCTATTCCCCCTGAGGGATCAGCGGCTGGAGCAGCACAGCGAGGGCACAGTGGTGAAGGATCTGGCGTTCCCTAGATAAAAAGCAGTGACGCACATCCGGGACCGGCGCCACGTGACCGGAAAGGTCCTGTACGGACAGCTGGGGACTAGCGAGGTCGAAGGAGCGGAGCGTGCATATTGCCGGGGGTCCCCCATATATCAGAGGCTATTACACCGGGTTGTGCAGGTCGTGCACAACCCAAACAGGTGAGTGGCCACCTGTAATAACGCCATATTAACTGAGCTATAGTGATCCTACACATGCGCCCCTTCTCTCCCTTTTTTTCTTACACAGTGACTTACATTGGGCTCGGTGCTCAGTCGAGCACCCGAGCATCTCGAGACGCTTGACCCGAGCATTGAGCACCCGGGTATTTTAGTGCTCGCTCATCACTACATGTGACCCTAGTCTATGAGCCACCATCTTCTCACCATTAATTATGGTGAAGATTATTCACGGTTAAAACAAAATCATTCATACCTTTGCTTTTTATGGACACAGCAAAGATGGAGCTGATTGTAACCAGTTCAATGTAAATAGTCATGAGGACCACACTGAAAAAAAAATGTCTTGTCTAATAGGCTGTTAAATAAAAACGTATGTGTTTCTAATATATATTAACAAGCGTCTGTGGGAACCTGCGAGTATAGGAGAAACAAGGACATTTCCCATCGCAAGCCTTCATTTTAAACAAATGTGAAAGCTCTTGGACAGACATTATCTAAATGGGGCAGATTAGGTTTCACATTTGGAAGCTGTACAGACAGTCATGAGGGCAATAGACTGCAAAGCCGTAAAGGGAAAGATCCATTTGGATTAGGACACTTCAAACACAGTGACCAAAGGACAGAATAGTTTTTGCTCCCTTTTATATAAATTTAGTGTCTTCTGGGCTACAATGAAAAAAATAATGCCCACGAATACGACTCTATTGAGTCCTTCATCATAATTGACTCCAAAGCAAAATCGTTACACTGGCCAATGATCCGTATACGAGCGTTCCTAGGAATGATTGCTTAACTATTCGAGGCTCCTTGAAATAGATTGGCAATCACCAAATCAATAGGCAACACACTTGTTAGTCAGGTGAAACAGTTTTTAAGCATGTTAATTGTTTAATCATTGTTCTCAATAACGCATAATCCTCTGAAAACAGGACATGGGCTGCTGAGATCAATGATTTTCTATGTACACAGATTAATTGTATCAACAATTGCTCTTTGAATATTAAAGGCTGGCATGTAGCCAATAAGCCATCATTTAATGGCCAAAATTGGCCAGTGTAGCCTAAATCACTAATTATAGCCTCTTCTCTCTGCCAATCCCTTCACTGCCTTCCCCTTGTCATGCAAGAAGACTTTTTTTAACCCAAGGAAGGACATTATCTATAGTACATAATTAATAGTATGGATGACTGGCATCTAACCTCTAAGTGCAGGTGCAAGCAGAAAAAATACATACTAATTAAAATAGTAAGACTTAGCTTCAGCAGTGGCCACTGCGGAGTGCCCGGTGACCGACGCCAAGGTGCTTCCATCTCACCGGGTCCTAACACTATAGCTAACAGAGTTGTGCAATGTGAATGGGTTTATATGCCCTTATCTCTAATTGAAAAAGGAAAAGTATGTGCTGAACTCCAACAAGATGGAGACCTCAGCTGGCTTCCAGGCAGGGAAGGGGGAGGGGGAAGAGGGAGCTCAGTCAAAAAGAATACTTAATTAATAGTATGGATGACTGGCATCTAACCTCTAAGTGCAGGTGCAAGCAGAAAAAAACATTGTCATTGTGTTAGGACCGGTGAGATGGAAGCACCTTGGCGTCGGTCACCGGGCACTCCGCAGTGGCCACTGCTGAAGCTAAGTCTTCCTATTTGCATAATATTCTAGGGCAGTGATTGCTATAATACATTTTATCATTTTACTTGTATTAGCTGTGCAGCTCGGCCGCTCATTGACTCATGAATTGTGCACATTTAGTGTCAGTTTGCAGCAGATAACTTCTATTTCTCATTATCTATAGTACAGGTACACAGTAAGGAGACACGCTTTGACATGGCTACTGGGGGATATAACCATGGCTATTTGTTATACCAAGTGTCTCATATTTTCAATTTTTATGTTTTTTCATGCTTCCTCAGTTTCATTTCCCATATTCATTTTTCATGACTTAGCATAAAGCGGTGCAGATGTTTCTTTTTGTAGTATTGCATTATTTTCAGAAAGCAACTGTTCACATTGTATGGTAGGGAGTGCCTGCAGTTTATTTTTGTGATGTTACGGGGTCATACCTTTTGTTCTTGCCCCCCTCCCCCATTAGTGTTAGTTGTTTTTAGCCTTCACTCTGCAGGTTCCTACTCACCCATGCAAGAGGAGGATTTAAAACCCAAAGGAACGCATAATTTACAGTACAGGGACCCAGTAAGGAGGCAACGTGGCAACTGGAGGGATATACAGATGGCCATTTGTAAGTGTCAAGTGTCTCATATTTTGATTTATTATTTTTTATGTTTTTTCATGTTTCCTCTGTTCCATTTCTCATATTCACATTTTCATGACTTAGCATTACAGACTGCAACTGTTCTTTTTGTAATATTGTGTTAAGTTCATTTAGCCCCTGTTCACATTGTATGTTAGGGAGTGCTGGCAGTTTAAATATGTATACAAAACCCGAATCATGACATACAAAATCATCTGCAACCTGCCTCATCCATACATCTGTGAAATGGTCTCCCAATACTTACCTGTACGTAACCTCCGATCCTCACAAGATTGCTTTCTCTACTAACCTCTTGTCCTCCTTAACTCCTTCCCCAAAAATCGCATGCAAGATTTCTCCCATGTATCCCCATTCTCTGGAATGCTCTATACCCAACACATCAGACTCTCGTCAACTGTGGATACCTCCAAAAGGAAACTGAAGATGTCCGACAAGCCTACAACCTGCAATAACCCCTTTACATTCAACAGCTGCATGATCAGCTCTACCTTTTCTTACTGTATCCTCACCCATCCCTTGTAGACCGTGAGCCCTCATGGGCAGGGTCCTCTCTCCTCACCGACTGTATCCTCGCACATCCCTTGTAGACTGTGAGTCCTCACATTCAGAGTCCTCTAACCTCTTCTGCTGTTTCCTTACTCATCCCTGTAGATGGTGAGCCCTCATGGACAGGGTCTCCTCTCTCACCTACTGTATCCTCACCCATACCCCAGTGACTGTGAGTCCTTGCGGCCAGGGTCCTTCTCCTCACCTACTGTATCCTCACCCATCCCGTGTAGACTGTAAGCCCTCATGAGCAGGGTCTTCTCTCCTCACCTACTGTATCCTCACCTACCTCTTGTAGACTGTGAGCCCTCGTGGGCAGGGTCCTCTCTCCTCACCTACTGTATCCTCACCCATTCCTTGTAGGCTGTTAGTCCTAGCAGGCAGGTTCTCTCCTCCTGTACCTATCTTTATTAGGTATACCAAATGTTATACATTTTATATCAAATGTGAAGTGACCATGGAATGAATAATAAATAATAGTACAGGTGTAAAGTTGGAAATATAAAAGGATCAACAGGTCCTGTAAGGGATATATACACAAAACACCATTTACAGGCATATATCCTTCAAAACTGCCAGAAAAGCTCTAAATAAATGCTAAAAACAAATATTAGAATGTGAGAGTCCTCAGTGGTTGATACCTTTTAATGGCGAACTAAAAGATGGTATACATAGCAAGCTTTCGGGACACTGTGGCTCCTTTGTCAGGCAGATAATGACACAGATTCTGAAGACCCATACATATATACATAAGCAAAAGAAACAAAACTGTGGTCAGGGCTGGAAAAATGTTTTGCTACAGGTAGGTCTGTACAGTGGCATGTACATAGGGGAGACGGGGCAAAAATTCAGGACAAGAATCATTTCTCATAGCCACTCAATAAAAGAAAGGTGTATGGACCTACCTGTAGCAAAGCATTTTAACAGCCCTGACCACAGTGAAACTGATATGGGGCTGTTCATCTTTAAAAGCAACTTCAAATCTCAGAGAGAGAGAAGAATTTGGGAATACAAATTGATAACGACCTATAGCACATTCAAAACAGGATTAAATGTATCACATGGATTCATGGCTTTTTATATAACATGAATGGACATTTGGGGACATCACAGATTCATGCGTTTTTATTTAAATTGAAAAGACAATTGGGGATAACACATCTCCAACAGCTCCATTTTGAGGACAATGAACTTTTGATACTTCTTACATGAACACCCTCGCTTCCTTTTATTGCTTTCTTCAACTCACTTAAGTATTTTCAGTTCTCCACAGACCACTACCATATAACAATAATACAATTTGTTCCGCTTATCATAGACTTTTAGTTTCAATTCCCCAGCCCCTCTCTTCCTCCCTAGCCTGACTCTGCATTACATCACCTGTTGCATTTACTATAACATCTAAGACTGTTGTTTTTCGGGGTTTTTTTTTTTTCATTTGCTTATGTATATATGTATCTGTCTTCAGAATCTGTGTCATTAACTACCTGATGAAGGGGCCACAGTGTCCCGAAAGCTTGCTATGTTTACCATCTTTTCAGTTAGCCATTAAAAGGTATCAACCACTGAGGACTCTCAGATTCTAATATTTTTCTATCTACTGGCTAACACGGTACAAACATGTTTACCTTGCTAAAAACAATGAACCTATGCACTGCCATGTAAATAATCCTTTCAGTTCAGAGGTTTAGCATTTTGAGCTTCCTTAAGTGCGTCATGGTTTCCAAAGATGCAAAGCACTTTAAAGAAGTGAACTGACTATGATTCGGGCCACTCAGTAGCCTATTGAAAAAAGAGCTGACGCCCAAAGACGTAGCAAAGAATGTTGAAAAAGACGCCAAAGAAGACACTTTGTAAAAACAAAAGGGGTGGGGACAAGAGGCGCAATAGTGCCCTATCACTAGCGAACACTAAAGTGTAGAGGTGGTGCTATGGATCCACTCACAACTGGTTTGAAGGCATCAACAAATAAACTGCTGTAGGACCTGCACCGACCACTCGCACGTGGACAAACGTCCAGAGAAAAGTTGGGATTGAAGAGGTGTATCACGGTCCGCGCTGCTATACCCAAAGAAACACTCACATGGAAGGCATGTGAAAAAAGCAGTTTCTTTCCTTAATTCCAACGCGTTTCGGTGCACAACCTGGAACATCCCTGAGAAACATCCCTGAGAAAGGTGCCAGGTTGTGCACCTCTTCAATCCCAACTTTTCAAAGAAGACACTTTAGGACAAAAGATGCCAAAATGTCCTGAAATTTCCTTAAAAAAAATGTGACAAAATGAACAATTATTGCTTGTTTCGAACCAATGAGTGTTTTCATTCAACAGACTAATCAGGCAAGTTGGATTTCTTTTGCCAATCATAAACACTGGCTGTTTCATCGGCTGAACGAATCTAACATGGCCGATAAAGTGCGAGATGTTTGTCTGACAGATGAATGGTCCAACCACCTCTGGATAAAGCATAAAGAGACTGAAGGCCATTTTATGCAAGTATACCTCTTTCGTTGCTCCTCAGGGGTGTAGAGGTTGAACTATGTCCTGATGCCTAATGAGATCCATTGACCTTCTACCCGCGAGAGAGGACATTAGAATTATAATTTGTGCCCATCCTGGAGAAGATTTTGCAGGAGCTTCTGGTTATGCTTCTACTGCTCTTACTATTTTATTCATCATACCACACACAGACACAGAAGACATCACTCACAGGTCTGCTGAAGACACCACACAGGCTATTGCTGACGACAGGGGACAATTATAGACCTAGCACAAGACAAGGGAGGGAGATGTTAGTAAATGACGACAACCTCATCCTGCATACAATAAAGTACGTGCTTTATGGCACTAATCATAGGTTGTTAACAGCATTATTAAGGGTTCAGTTGAACACTATGAATGCCCACCGGCACTGAATGAGCAAGACATGAGATCTATAAAGGTGTAATTGCTTCTCTTCGCATGTGTGGGATCTTCTGGATGTTCTTTTACTAATTACCCAAACTATTACTTGCAAAATATTCTTGCATCAGAAGTCTTTAATGTATCATTAACAGTTTGGGTGTCCTCTATTGAAAAGTGCCTTTTGGTCCATTTCATATCTTCAGTGGGGGGTCATTATGTAATAAGATGAATAAGCAGAACATTTTATAGCAACCTATAAAAGGTTTTAGCTTGTATTTCTCAAGAATAAGATACTCAGTAACTTTTTATTTATCATCAGCTACTTTACTCACGTAACTAAATCTCATATTAATCTATGATGGCAGTAGGTTCATAAGGTATTCTGGTTATAGGATGTAATATTAAGAAATAATTACGTGCTTTACTTTGCCCCATCTGCACTGATAAAGTTGCACTTTAAAGGGAAGCAGACAAAAGTTTTGACCCGGCATCGAGGTGGTCCATAACATAGAAATGCTCTCCATTGTTTGCTGATGACCATCTCTGCCAAACATAGGGCATGACAACATGTGATGAGCCCCATCCAGGAAATTCATCAAAGTTTTCCCCACTTTAATGATTTGAATTATGCCGGCAAAACTGTTTGGAGTAACATTTTATAGTGTGGCGCGTGGTTTTGTGCCTCTTAGTAAGGTGTGGCACCCCAGAGTCCTAGTGCCACAGTGTCATCACTGCCTCCGGGTGGTGGTGACATGCTGGAGAGCAACAGAAGTGTCTTCTCACCAGGCAGGTACACACACACAACTCCTTCTGCCTCCAGGCCAGAAAGGGGAGACCAAAGCCGGGTTTAGGATGAGCTCCCCTATAAATTCTGGTTTGGTGTGGAGCCAGTTAGTTTAGAGGAAGACATCCTGGTGGACTGGAGGCTGCCTTAAGCTCGTCCCAGGATCGCTGACTCGGTTACAGCCCTAAGGCTAGGGTCCGAGGAGAGTTGAAGGAGCACCTGGGGAGCAGAGCATCACCGTGCTCACCCCATAGGAAAGCGCAGAGAATGGACACCGGAGTCCGAGACTGTGGAGGGACTAACGTCCTGGCAGTCAATACCGGAAGGTGCTGTAAAAATAAAATAGGGAGGGGGACAAGAGGCGCAATAGTGCCATATCACTAGTGACACTTGTATAAAACGGTGGTACTGTGAAGCTGCTCACCTGATCCAGTTGTGATCCCCACAACTGGTTTGAAGGCGTATTTGGAAACGATGTTCCAGCTGCTGCAGGACCTCCACCGACCACTGGATAGTGGCATGAATCAAAGAAATGATGGGAGTGCTGGTGTCTCACGGTCCACGCTGCTTCAGGGTTAAATAAACTCACCAAAGAGCTAATTAGATTTCCATCCTTTTATTCCTCCTTTCTCCTACGCGTTTCAGCGCCACACCTGGCGCGTTCCTCAGGGATATACCGGAAGGTGGGGAATTCCAGGTTCCCCAGCCACACTGTGCCCATTGGCAAAGCAATGCAGAGAGTTAAGAAACTGTTACCTGAGACAAGGGTTAAGAAAGGACTCGAGTTGCTTTTCATACCGGCACCTCACAGGAGAGACAGGGCCGGCAACTTAGCTAATGCAGTGGCAGGAGCCCAAACACAGAGCACAATAAGAAGGCCAACGACCCGTCCAAGTGAGGAGAACCCTGAGTTGCTCTCAAGCAAGGTCTCTGTTGACAATAGAATGCAGATCCTCCAGTAAAAGACTGAGTAACTACAAAACAGTGAGTCTACCTGTTGTTTTATGCCCATCGTCCTGCACCCTAACCCCTTACCACATCCACTGCCCGGGGATCCGCTCTGCCCATGGGGAGTCACTCCATCTCAGCTGCCCGTCCATCACCCCAGAGGTTGTCCGGCAGCCGTGCCACCTATAGCCACATACCATTCACGAATAACTTTCATTTTAAACCACTCCATTCCCAAAAACCTTCCTCCCTTGAGGAGATGGGGAACAGATAGTTATGGAATAACGATAGATAGATAGATAGATAGATAGATAGATAGATAGATAGATAGATAGATAGATATGAGTGACCACCAACTATTATGCTATGTCTAGATGATTTTGACTATCATGATAGGCCGCCCTAAAAAGATGTGTTTTTAGGGATCACCTGAAACTATGTAAGTTGTGGATACACCTAATTTCTTGAGGTAGAGCATTCCAGAGAATTGGTGCAGCTTGGGAGAAGTCTTGGAGTCGGGAGTGGGAGGTTCGGATTAATGCAAAAGGGAGTCTAAAGTCACTTCCAGAGTGAATAGAATGGATGGGGTGATAGACAGAGATGAGAGAGGAGATGTAGGGAGGTGCTGCACTGTGAAGAGTTTTGTGGGTGAGAAAAAGTACTTTGAATTGGATCCTATAGTGTATAAGCAGCTAGTGGAATGATTGGCATAGAGCAGAAGCGTCCGAGTAACGGTTAGCTAGATAGGTGATCCTGGCTGCTGCATTAAGGATGGGAATTACAATAGTCAAGGCAGGAGTGAATCAGGGCCACAGCGAGGGTTTTGTGGTTTCCAAGGTGAGAAGGGAGCGAATTCTGGAGATGTTCTTCAGGTGCAAGTGGTAAGAGCGGGCGAGAGATTGTATATATGGGAAGAAGGAAAGATCAGAGTCAAACGTAACACCCAGACAGCGAGCCTGCTGACTAGCCATTATCGTGGTGCCACACACTGAGAGAGAGATGTCATATTTAGGGAGGTTAGTTGAGGGTGGGAGCAGAAGAACTTCAGTTTTGGAAAGGTTGAGTTTCAGGTAGAGAGCAGACATGATATTGCAAACTGCAGTAGAGAAAGTACAGAAAGGGCACCAACCGTGGCTTGACTGTACCAACCTGGCTCTGGAGAAAGATGAAAGTACTGTACAAGAGACTGGCAGAGAGTGTACCCGGTGGCTATGTTTAACACCTGAAGTAAAAGTAATGGAACTGCAGCTGTGGTGTGTGAGACTTTTATTAGCGGCGACCATCGGCGACTGTGATGACTACTGGACGCAAATGCAGGCCGAGGAGGAAGAGGAGCGACAGCAGCGCAGAGACCGATGGCAGCGGCAGGAGGAGGCCAATCTCGAGGAGAAAAGGTTTAAGAGAAAGACCTTAGCTCCAAACACAGCGGAACGGCGCCGCGGGGTAGTTGTAGACTTCCACCTTAAAAATGGCTGTGGGATCATTAAAGAATATGGACTGAAGCAGGAGGTGTTCGTGAGTCGTTGAGATGTGGAATACTATCTCCTGAAGGGATAACCCGGTCGAGACCTCCGCCCCGGCAAGGAACCCGTGCATGGGATGGCAGGGCTGGCATGCCTTGCACATGTATAAAATCTTGCGGCCTCAGACCCCATAAGCCGAGCCAGACATGCAACTTTCCAGGGGAAGGACAATTTGCAGGCAAGTGGCCTGAACAATAAAGTGAGACAAGGAAAGTACTGTAAATACTAGTTAGTGTATTTTCTTGTGTAAATATTATGTATATTTCAGGTTAGTTAGGTACCGGTGAATGTATAAATGTAAATGGTTAATCCGCCATGGACAGTGTACAAAAGGATGGGAGAACTGGAGTAAGACCCAGGAATATTAAGTTAGTTCCTGGGTTGGAGGAGAGAAGTCAAAAACAGGGCTCCTAAGCCGTAACAGCCAAAAAGGTGGAGGACTTTATCCAGGACTTGTTTTTGAGCCCAGTAGGGGTAATGCTGCTCAGTGGACTTGTTCTATTTTATTTGAAGATCTTGACGGACATTTTATATTTTATTTTTCGATAGTGGACTTTACTGCTTATGTTATTGTTGAATGCATGCATACTAAAAAGAAAGTTTTTTATGTGTCCGAGGTACCGGGTCCCTCGGGGACGAGCTTAATCTGCCAAGGGGGAATGTGGCGCCCCTCCAGACAAACCGCCACCAGAGGTACAGCACTTCTGTGGTTAAGAGGTGTAGAGCCCCTATTCTCCAGGTTTTGAGATGGTATGGTTGAGCCACAATACACACACATAGTGACGGGCCCCTGGGACAATGGGTGGACTCTGAGGGAGGACCCAGGTCATAAAGGAGAAAGATCAAAGTACCCGAGACTGGCAGAGAGCGTACCCGGCGGCTTTGTTTAACACCTCAATAAAAAGAAACGGAACTGTAGCTGCGGTGTGTGAGACTTTTACTAGTGGCGACCATCGGCCGTGGAGGCCGCCTGAAACATCGAGATTACTAATGACTGAGTGAGTGTCTGCCAAGGTACGAGTCAGGGAAACCAATCCACTGCCCTGGGGAATGCGCTCCGTCTGCGGGGTGCGGGACTATGCAAGCTGGTGGTCATCATCCCCAGACGTTCTGCAGCAGCAGCGGCCGCCGTGGCCGCATACCGCAGGTGGATCATGAATACCCCTTATCCCCTCAGACTTTCCCTAACATCATCCCCTTTATTAAAATGACACCGCCAGGATCATGGGACTGGGTCTTGGCCCCCGTCTGTGCCTATGAAAAGAACCAAGAAGTGAAGATGTGAGAACAACTAGTTGGCGCTGACATTGCTGTATGCTGCTGGATATGTTGCTTGTCTTTGAGAGCTGCATGAGATATTGGTGTGAAGGTCATGTCTCCTTTGCTGTGCTCCAGAGATGCACTCAGTATTATGTTCAGCTGCTGGTTGAGGGGTTGATGTGTGACTCACCTGGAATCCCCTCCTCCTGGCTTTAAATAGCATTCCCTCTCCTATGTCAGATGCTGCTGATAAAGTTATTTGCTCTAGGTCTTGGTGCTGTGCAGTTGCTTAGTTTCTGGGCTCAAGTCTTTCCTTGGGAGTAGCTGTGATCCCGGATCCGTGGGTGGAGTTAGGGGCCCTCAGCCTAGGGATATTCAGGAGCCAGGGAATAGGGCAGAGACTCAGACCTCATCACCATGAGGTACCTTCGAGAGCAGGGCGAGCTAGGGACCCCCAGGGTAAGGGTCAGATTAGCTTCTCCTGATCCATTCACCCATTACAACTACCTGTTCCCTGATTCCCTTACCTCCCAAGCATGACAATATCACTATTGAGCTTCTTTGGGAAGAACTGACACGGTATTTTGCAAGTGATATTATTATGGGCCTAAAATCATCTCTTTTTGTCAGACAGTAGCATGATATATTTCATTATTTATCTCATTGATACGGCGCCATTAATTCCACAGTGCGTCATACACAACACCATCACTTATGCCCCATTGGGGCTTTCAATCTAAATTCCAGATAACTATGTATTTAGAGTTTTCTCAGATCTTCTCAGTTCATCTTTAGGGCCTTTACTGACAATCAAGCAGTAGAGGACAATTCATGCAATGGAGGATTTTCCTGCATTAAAAACCATATTTTACTTGAAAGATGCAGAATTTTTCCTCTACTTATACTTAAAGAAAGTGTCTTCCAAAATCTTGCAACAAGTTTATAGGTGGATATTAAATTTGCCACCTGTTACAGGAACCCCAATTGCAGTATGGTAATGGTGGAGGGCACAGTTTATAACTCCCAAAACTGGTGACAGGTTCATTTTAAATCCTCCTTCCACCCAAAAAGGTCCAACTAGCTTATCTTAAATAACAACGGCACATAGCAGTCCCCAACTCCACTTTGCTGGCGTCTGAGTCAAAGTGAAGGTCTGTGTCCATTATTGATCCAGCCATGGCCCATCCATCTGGTCCACCAATAGTCCAACTCATCTCCTAAGTCCATAAAACCTTTGAAAAATTTGCCTTCAGTTATCTCTTGGCCCTGTCTTGACATTTCAGGTTATAGCTCTTAGGCTGGCTTCACATTTGCGTATGTGAACGCAGCTTATGCTGCGTTCCCATATGCAGTCAAACGCATGCGCACTGCGTTCCTATGTTTAACATAGGAACGCATAGTGCTTGCGTTTGCTGCGTTCGGGTGCGGATGCGGACGATATCTGCTCCTTCCGGTTTCCAGCATTCGCACCCGGACGCAGCCAGTTGCATTTTTTTGTGCGCTCGGGGAGCTTGGAAAATCAGCAAGCGTCCCCAAGCGCACAAAACCTGCATTGTCTTCAATGGGTCCGCAGTGTTCAGCGCTTGACAGCGCAGGAGAACGCTGCGGACCCATTGAAAAATCTCCCGGTGGCCGGCGGTGATGTCACAGGAGCTCACCGACGGCCACCGGGAGATCAGCTGAGCCACTGCTGTCCTCTTCCTCCCCGCCGCTGGTAATCTGCTAGCGATGTCGGCGGGGAGAACAGCTGATCTGACAGCTGTTTGAATCTTCCCGCGCCGACATCTCCTCTCAGGGTCGGCGCGGGAAGATTCAAACAGCTGTCAGATCAGCTGTTCTCCCCTCCGACATGTCCCGGAGCTTACCGGCGGCTGGGAGGCGGAGATCTCCGGCGCTGATCTCCGCCCCCGGACACCGCTGATTGGCTGCTGGGCTCCACAGTGATGTGTCCGCAGGCGGACATTCTCCGCTGCGGACACATCTTTCGGCCCTGCTTTGCACTGCGTTTGTGTCTGCATGCCATCAGCATGCAGACACAAACGCAAATGTGAAGCCAGCCTTATTCAGTCATGATCACGCTCATGATTCAGGAAGAGGAGGAAGAGTAGGAATATGAGCAGCAGCAGGTGAATTGAAAAAGGGGGATAGACGTGGCACTTGCAGGGGATGAAACTACCAGAGTGAAAGTAATGTTGGTGACATTGCTGTCCATGACAACAAACTGATGAGTGATGGGTGATGAAAATGAAAGGGGCCCTGCATTCATGCTGTCCAGCTATATGTCCTATTGACTTTTAGGATTGCTACTTCCTATAGGTGGCACTAGAGTTCAAGTTATCTTCCTCTCTGAAGAGACAATTTGCATATTGGATGACAGGCATATTGATAACATCAAGCAATGGGATGACTGACAGCTGAACTTTTAGAAAGTGGGTGTATTTTTCCTGCTTCTGAAAAAGAGTCTTGTCTTATTACTAGGCTAAGCTGTGTTACCTGCTCTGAAAATGCAAAGGTGTTAATTAGCAAATGCTTTCTACCTGCATAACTGAGCAGTAGAACCATACCGTGATCCCCACAGACACAATGCTCACCTGACTGTGCCAGCATTAGGGCTACATCAAGTAGGCATGGCAGCTGCAGCATATACCGTAGAAGCATATTTAGAGGGGTTGTAAACTACTAGGGAAACTCCTACTGAAACTACTTGTTTCCGCCAGGTAAAATATAAAAGCCTGTACTCACCTCCGATGTCGTTCCAGTGGTGTCAGTAATTGCGTTCATGGGGATTGCGGGACATTGTGACATCACAGGAGCTCACGTCCAATTGTGGCGCCCCTGCATCCAAGAGGCCACAAAAGGGAACTGCAGCCAGGCAGGTAGGACAATTGTTGCACAACAACACCCTCACAGCCCACACAACCTACGTACTGTAGATGGCAGCATCCAGCCCTAAGATTGGAAGACTCTAGGCAATTGAGGGGTGGTGGATTTAGAGGAGTGGGTTGGGCACACAAGTAGTCAGGTGACTGGACAGTAGAAATAGTGAGGGGGAGGAGGAAGGAGTTCAGTAGGCCCAGGGTGCCGAGCTGTAAAGACCAGAAGCTGAGGAGCACAGGCCAGAGAACAGCAGAAGGTTGAGCTAAGCTGAGCAGACAGAAAGGCTCACACGTCCTGAGAGTGTACGGTGTAGGAGCGCAGAATCTGTACCGAGCCAGGGTGAGCTGGAGGAGAGAGAAAGCACGTCCGAAGCCAATACCACCAGGAGTGTGAGGAGAGAGAGAGGGACGGTGATACCCGGGCCCTAGACATACAGTGAAGCGACCGACTGCAGGCGGAGTAGCCCTCCTATGATACCGAGAGACGCAGAGAGAAAGAGCCTGGTAGAGTCTCACACTTGAGGACTGCTGGAGGCTGGGCTGAGTAGAGTGTCAGCTCTAGAGGGGACCGTAGTTTACCCGGAATCCCCAAACAACACGACGGGGGACCACAGCTTCACGTTAGGGTCCCTACCCCAAAGGACAGGCAGCTCAGTGACAAACAGGAGGACCCACAGGGGCCCGAGTCACCGACATACTGTCCGGAGACACCCACCAAGTGTACAAAGAAAGTAAACAGCCCGGAAAGGACACAGAGACTGTGTGAGGGGTCACAGAGAGAGAGAGACCTGGCTGCAGAGTAAAGGGAACCCGGAGAGAGGGAGAGTGTGCCCGTGTACTTGTACTGAACTTTGTAAGAACTGTAACTGACTTGTGAACTGTCAGAAGAACTGAGAGTAAACACGGAAAACCCTGAGATTGCCTCCCTTGTGTCTCTGCATGAAAGCGATTCTCTCCATACAGGATTACAGAAAGCCCTCCACCTGCAGAGCCACAGCACAGCCTGTCAGCACCAGCAAAGAGGAGAGATCCCTGCAGCGTCTGCACAGTAAGTGTACTGAACATTCCACAATAGACTTAACCCTTACTGCCCCGGGGAATACAGTTCTACCCACTGGAACTATTACATCTAAGCTGCTATTCCATCATCCCTGGAGGTTCTGCAGCAGCGGTGGCCCCATCACTGGCCGCATATAGTGGGTGGCGTCACGACTGACAATCCCCTGTAAATATCCCCTTTTATTGCCGAGCCCGGAACACGGACCGGACCAGGACCACCCGTGACTTCCCCAGCAGCCGACCCGGTCCGGTACTGAGTACCCCCGTCCCAGTGGGCCTGGCACAATCATCACGGGATACTCTTTCCACGCCTTCGGACAAATGAGATACTTAACAGTGACAACGGCAGCTGTTACTCACTTTGTTTTGATTGCTCCTGTATCCAAACATGAGGAGAAAGAAGTCGGTGGTGATTAGACATGGGGCTCACGCAATGTCACAGTGTCACTTGATCCCCATGAAAGTGATTACTTACACTGCATAGGAGGTGAGTATAGGTGGAATCAAAAGGAGTTTTCCTAATAGTGGACATCCCATGATGAACAAGATACTGCCATTGTGTTAATTTGATGCACTTCAGCAACAGATGCACCAGCTGAACATCCAGTTTCTTACGTACACTGTGTCCTTTATCAGGCAGATACCCAGAACCCAGATTGGACCGGTGGCAAGAACTGGCTCAATTTGCTATGAGCAAACTGTCATGTCAAGAATTCAGTGTAAAGTCAGAGGTGGTGCTCAGAGCAATTGGTGGGTTTGTCACACCCAAAATGACCAGGCTGTCTGCCACAGGTGTGGAAAACCTAACATTTGTTAAGATTAATCAAGCACGACTCAACACAGATATTAATTTACCTACGGCTAATGCCAATGATTAAATAATAATATTTATACATTTACATAGCACTATTAAGGCCGTAGCACAAAACATTTGTAACACTGTCCCCATTGGGGCTCACAATATAAACATTCTTATCAGTATGTCTTCGAAATGTGGGAGGAAACAAGAGAACCTGGAGGAAACCCACGCAAAAACAGGGAGAACATACAAACTCCTTGCAGATGTGGTCTTTGAATCTGGGACCCCACCAGCCTTATCAACTTCCCACCTGCATTCCACCCATTGTGCTCTACACCACTCTGCTACCAACAGTGCCGATGGCCCACACTCAGCAAGTCATCTACACTTTGTCCATCACATTATCTATGTTGTAGTACTGCTGCTACCGGAGCTGCCATTGCTGGCTCTAACGTGCCACATACAAGTGCATCTCAATGAATTAGAAGATCATCAAAAAATTAATTTATTTCAGTAATTCAATACATAAAGTGAAACGCATATATTATCTACAGTCATTGCTAAGTAAATAGTAAATAATGCACCACACCGTGAAAAATTATTTATTAGTAAAAAGAAGACAAATACATCCCTCTTTTTCCATCTTTACTACCCCACACAAACCCTCCACGATCCTCAGCAACGTCTATTCATAGCGAGAACCAAAACTGTCTGCCTGTAGCTAGCGGGGTGACATCACAGTCTGGTTCACCTGAGGTCAGCTAGAGTGATGCAGCTGAGCTCTGACCTCAGATGAACTTTTTCACGTCACCTTACACACAACAGCAGTGTCAGGTCCCACTGTGAACGGACGTAACAGAGGATCGTGGAGGGGGGTTGTGGGGTTAATAAAGATGGGAAAAGAGGGATGTATTTGTGTTATCTTTACTAATAAATGAGTTCTCATGGTGTTGTGTATTAATTAGTATTTACTCAGCAGTTCTTAATGGCCGTTTTCAACATTGACCTGACATTATGAACCTAAGGCTTAGATCCAGCTGCCATTAACCCCTTATTACACAGTCTGCCAACCCCTCAGGGCAGCTGGAAGAGTTGGGTACAACTCTAAAAAATGGCACTTCTATGAATGAAGGACTCCAAAACTGAGGACTCCAGCCCCCAGCTCACTAGTGTTACCTGCCTAGTAAACAATAATACATCAAAGCCCCATTCCATTTTTATTTTTCCAAGAAATAATTTAAAAAATAAAAAAATATTTTTTTCAAGAAAAACAATCACAACAGAGAGCAAATGTTAAAAACCTGCAGGAAAGTCTGCATGAAAAATACGCTCCAAAAACGCACGAAGAGACAACCAACTTTTATGTGTGGATCTTTGAAACATGGTGCGGATTTTGGATGTCAAAAATCTGGAGCACACATTTTACATCACCAGAGAGCCTTAGGCCCTGTGCCCACAGTGCACAAAAATATTACATGGGGCTTTGCAGTATTTTTGGTTGCCAACCAGGTGAAACTAGGTAGTTAGGAACTGGAGTCCTCATCATGGGGATGCCCAAGCATTCTGAGCACTCCCCACTGTGAATTGCAGCCAGCAGCCACCCCAAAAAATGGCACATTCATAGAAGCGCCAATTTCTGGAGCTGTACCCAACTCTTTCAGCTGCCTCAAGGGTTTGGTAGGCTGGTTAATAGGAGGTTAATGTCAGCTGAGTATTGTCAGCTGGCACTAAGCCTGAGGTTCATAATGTTGAGCCGATGTTGACCCGGCCATTTGGAACCTCTAAGTAAAAAGTAATAATACACCACACCGTGAAAAATCGCAGCAGGAACTGAAATTTCTGTGAGTGGGGTGATGTGAAAAGGTTCATCTCAAGTCAGAAGTTAACCAAGAATTTTCTTAGGCTAAGGTCACATTTATTTATGACCCTACTACCGGATTGTGCTTTACACTTAGTAATTTTCCTATTAACATATGCGTTGCTAAAGTACTAGGAAACCTAAGCTCCGGTTGTGCTAGGGTACACTATACATAAATGTCCTAGCCTTATAACATTTTTATCTAAAGACTAAGTGTAAACCAATCCGGTAGCTAGGTATAAGTAAATGAGACCTGCCTTATAAATTTTTTATTACAGCAGACTAATTTGAAAGAGTGGAGGAATTATGCGTAATTAATAAACTTCTAGTAACTTTTCTATGTATCCATTAAGCTGCAGGTACCATTAAATTCAGTATCTATTTTTTATCCACTAATTTCAGAGTAATAATAGAATCAATATTGATTACTCTAATTGAGTATAACGAAAAGTGGAGAAACCCAAAAATAACATGAAGCAAAGTAGGGGGTGAAACAAACTCCATGCCGGTCTGGAGACATTTGCTGTCCGCTTTGATCCCCAGTGACATTTTTAGTCCTTTTAGCATTTGTGTATATTAATATATTTATTATATTTTTCTCCTTTTGTTTTACTTTTCAATTGATATTGATCATGAATGATTTTATTTTCTTCATTATGTTTTATAAGTTTATTTTATAAATTCCCCAGATGAGAAATTTGTTTCCAAGCTGATACTCAATTATTATATGTTTTCCCTAATAAATTACCCAAGATCCTTTTGCAAGTTCTCACGCAGTCATTCTTGGTGTTCTTTAAGTGTTAAGAGCCAATATCCCGGTGTGTTGGCTGCTCATGTCGATTATAAAGGCAACATTGGAAATAAATTCCCATGACCTCCCACCTGCGTACACTATCTCCTCCCTATGGTGCATTCATGGCCGTGCATACATATTAGGTCAAATCTAAGTGATAAGTATAAAATATAGATAGATAGATAGATAGATAGATAGATAGATAGATAGATAGATAGATAGATAGATAGATAGATAGATAGATAGATAGATTGATACATAGATAGATTGATAGATAGATAGATAGATAGATAGATAGATAGATAGATAGATAGATAGATAGATAGATAGATAGATAGATAGATAGATAGATTGATAGATAGATAGATAGATAGATAGAGTGCTATTGACAAATTTCTCACCAAATGTTGGTAACAACCCATCCAATTCAAGCAGGCAAAGGAATCAAACAAACGATGTCCATACATTTAGTGATGTGTAATAATGAGAAATTACCGAAGGAAAAGATATTGAACACGCTTACTGAAATTTATTTCATACTTTGCACACAAGTCTTTGTTGGTCATTAAGCTTTAAGACGCCTCCTTTATGGAGAAACTAGTTGCCTGCATTGCTCAGGTGGATTTTGGCCATTTTCCCACACACTCGTCACATCCTGCAGGTCCCATGGATCCTTCTATGAACTCTGAGCTTTAGTTCCTGCTATACATTTTCTATTGGATTCAGGTCCGGTGATTGGCTTGGCTATTCTACCAGGTTTATTTTCGTTTTCTGAAACCAATTGAGAGCTCCTTTGGCTGTGTGTTTGGGATCATCGTCTTGCTGAAACTTTCTTCAGTAGGGGCAGGGAAGCTGGTCAGAATTAAGGGGATAATGGATGGTGCTATATATGAGCAATCATGGAGGAAAACCTGTTAGGCCAGCTTCATACTATGATTTTTGGGATCCGGGGATGTCCGGTGTGAACCGGGCAGCCCTGGATCCGATTTGGCCCCTATTATATCCCTATGGCACCAGGTGGGGCCGGATGGCAGCTATTTGCCATCTGTTTTGCTGTCTGTGCGGCTGGATCCGGGGGATTTAGTTTTTTGCCCCGGACACAAAATCGGAGCTTGCAGCATTTTTTGTGTCCGTGGAAAAAAAATCGGACAAAATCGGATCCTCCCAGATCCTCCCGGATCTGGCGCCATAGCATGGGAGTCTATCGGGACCAGATCCGAAAAAAAAATCGAATCGGTTCCCGGATGCCAGGTGCTGAATCTTAGCACCTGGAGACTCCCCGGCTGAAATTTCAGCACCTGGAGAGCTCCCTCCAGCTGCTATGCTGAAATTTCAGAACTTGGACAGCAGCAGCCGCTGATTCCGGCAGAATACAGGATCGGAGGGCATATTTGCCCTCCGGTTCTGTTTTGTCCGGGGCAGTCAGGTTCTGTCCGGTGCTTTCCTGCAAAACACCAGACAGACCCTGACAGCACAAAATCGTGGTGTGAAGCCGGTATTAGAGGCTACAAAAGAATAGAGACAGCAGCGTAGTTCCAAATTTCAGCAAGGCAACAGTCCTAAACAGCCTGCTAGAGCTACAATGGATGGTTTGGATCAAAGCATATTCATATATGTGAAAGGCCCAGTCACAGTCCAGACCTAAATCCCATTGAGAATCTGAGACAACACTTGAAAATTGCTGATCACAGACGTCTCCATCCAATCTCACTGAAGTTCAGCTATTTTGCAAAGAAGAATGGGCAAACATTTAGTAGGGACATACCCCCAAAGATCTGCAGGGACAAATGACCCCACAAAGTGTTGATTCAGGAGGTCTCAATACAAATACACATCACAGTTTTTAGATCTATATTTTTAAAATAAATAAAAAACTATGTAACATATAATTTACACCTCACAAATACTTGCCACTTGTGTTGATATGTCACATAAAATCCCAGTAAAATAGATTTAGATTTGTGGGTCTACAAGGTAAAACTGTAAAGAAGTGAATACTTTTTCAAGGCATTGTAAATATTATACATATTTATTGAACAAATATATATACAATATAAAGGGAATTTACCTGGTGAGCCCAATTGGGCATTTCTTCTTTCTGGGTGCAGTGGGGTCCATCAATGGTGACCTTGTATACTGGTGGCCCGTACCTCTGTGGAGCATTGATTGAGTGCAGGGCACCACGCTTAATCGCATAGAACAGGGGGGGAACCATTTTTCTGCCAAGGGCCATTTGGAAATCTGTACAATCCTTCGGGGGCCGCACAATATTATCACCTTGAAAATTACCCACTATATTTGCTTAAACAATCATCTCACCCCTACTGTGGTGGCTGGAGCTGCTTCTCTTTGGTGTAGGTGATATTGGCCATATTGCTTCTCAACTGCTTTTCCAGGTTTGCTAGGGCCATAGACATTAATAGAGAGGCTGGGGCACATATATCACTGGGGAGGCCGAGGCTGGGGTATAGAGATCACTGGGGAGCTGGATTTAAAATACAAGCACTCAGCACAACACGTCTGCCAGCCTAAGCCATGTGGTCCCCAGGGATCTGCCAGGGGGCCACAGAAAAGTCATTGAGGGCCGCATACGGCCCTGGGGTCTGGGGTTACCCACCCCTGGCATAGAAGGAATGTGTAATAGGCTGTTAGCTGGGCACTGTGCTTCATGTGTGTGACCTGCGCCCAACTGAAAGCTTCAACCATGAGCAATTCTAATACTGGGAAATCACCACCTCCATGAACTGGTCAGTTGTCAGTGATTGCTTCATCTATACACCTGTGTTACCTCCGTTCTTAAGGATTCTGCTGTATCCTATTTGTGCATTTGAAATTGTGATCTTGGCTGATGCATACCATTTTCTTTTTGCTATGTTTTTGTCTTTATTTTTAGATACCGTTACTTGTATACTGTGGTTGAGGAAAGTATGTGTGGAAATGGATGTGGCTGGCGAAGCAAACAGGGAACCTGTTGTAAAAGTATTTGAATGATAACCCTGCTTACCCGCCTGATCACACAGCAGCATCTCTCCTTCACCTCATATATACAATCTCTTGTCCGCTCTTGTCACTTGCACCTGAAGAACATCTATAGAGTCGCACCTTTCTCACCATTGAAACAAGAAAATCCTTCATCATGGCCCTGATCCATTCCCGACTTGACTACTGCAATTCTCTTTTAATCGGCCTCCTCCTCTCTAGACTTTTCCAACTCCAGTCCATCCTTAATGCAGCAGCCAGGATCACCTACCTGGCCAATCGTTACTCAGATGCCTCCGCTCTGTACCAGTCACTGCACTGGCTGCCCGTACACTACAGGATCCAATTCAAATTGCTTCTTCTCACCCACAAAGCTCTTCACAGTGCAGCGCCCCCCTACATCTCCTCTCTCATCTCTGTCTATCACCCCACCCATTCTCTACATTCTACAAATGACCTTTGACTAACATCTGCACTAATCTTCCCACTCCCAGATCCAATACCTTTCCTGTTTTGCACCATTTCTCTGGAATACTCTAGCTGAAGAAATAAGGACTATCCATAACTTGCATAGCTTTAGACGTATCTTTTTAAGGCAGCCTATCATGCTCCCAAATAGAAGTCCTTTGTACTGTATATATCGCATTCACTATCTCTCTGGACATAACTGTTCTTCAAACTCCACCAAACACAAAATATCAACACAGATTGTCTGGTGAACATTCATGTAATTTTATTTCTATCCCACGCCACCTTTTGCTGTGATTACAGCTGCAGTCTCTTGGGGGATGTCTCTATCAGTTTCACATATCGAGAGACTGAACTTCTTGCCCATTCTTCCTTGCAGAACAGCTGGAGCTCAGTGAAGTTGGATTGAGGCGTTTGTGAACAGCAGTTTTCAGCTCTCTCCACAGATTCTCTATTGGATTCAGGTCTGGACTGTGACTTGGCCATTCTAACACCTGGATACGTTTATTTTTGAACCATTCCATTGTAGATTTTGCTTTATGTTTGGGATCATTGTCTTGTTGGAAGATAAATCTCCTTCCCAGTCTCAGGTTTTTTCCAGACTCCAACAGGTTTTCTTCCAGAATGGTCCTGTATTTGGCTCCGTCCATCTTCCCATCAATTTTAACCATCTTCCCTGTCCCTGGTGCAGAAAAATCAGCCCCAAACCATGATGCTGCCACCACCATGTGTGACAGTGGGGATGGTGTTTTGAGGGTGATGAGCTGTGTTGCTTTTACACCAAACATATCGTTTTGCATTGTGCCCAAAAAAGTTTGATTTTGGTTTCATCTGAGCAGAGCTCCTTATTCCACATGTTTGGTGTCTCCCAGGTGGCTTGTGGCAAACTTCAAACGAGACTTTTAATGGATATCTTTGAGAAATGGCTTTCTTCTTGCCACTCTTCCATAAAGGCCAGATTTGTGCAGTGTATGACTGATTGTTGTCCTATGGACAGACTCTCCCACCTCAGCTGTAGATCTCTGCAGTTCATCCAGAGTGATCATGTGCCTTCTGGCTGCATCTCTGATCAGTCTTCTCCTTGTTCAAGATGAAAGTTTAGAGGGACAGCTGGGTCTTGGTAGATTTGCAAGTGGTCTGATACTCCTTCCATTTCAATATGATCGCTTGCACAGTGCTCCTTGATATGTTTCAAATTTGGGAAATCTTTTTGTATCCAAATCTGTCTTTAAACTTCTCCACAACAGTATCTCGGACCTGCCTGGTGTGTTCCTTGGTCTTCATGATGCTCTCTGCACTTGAAATAGAACCCTGAGACTATCACAGAGCAGGTGCATTTATACGGAGACTTGATTACACACAGGTGGATCCTATTTATCATTACCAGTCATTTAGGACAACATTGGATCATTCAGAGATCCTCACTGAACGTCTGGAGTGAGTTTGCTGCACTGAAAGTAAAGGGGCCGAATAATATTGCACGCCCCACGCTTCAGTTTTTTATTTGTTAAGAAAGTTTAAAATATCCAATAAATTTTGCTCCACTTCACGATTGTGTCCCACTTGTTGTTGATTCTTCACAAAAAAATTTGAATTTATATCTGAAATGTGGCAAAAGGTTGAAAAGTTCAAGGGGGCCGAATACTTTCACAACGCACTGTATATATATATATATATATATATATATATTTTTTTTTTTTGTTACCTATGACCGTCTGTATATGAACCACTGTATTGTAAAGCTTTGCAGCATATGTTGGTGCTATATAAATAAAGATTATTATTATTATTATATATTATTATTATTATTATTAATGAAGAACTAAATAGCTGAGTGAACAATGATTGGAGAGCTATTAAAGGGGTAATGGCAACTGACACTTCACTTAAAGGCCCCCATGGACATTATACTTAGCACAACTCGCCGATATCAGTGCGATCGCCTGTCAGAAATGTGTATGGGGACACCCAACTCTCCTCCGTCATACCAGAATTTTGGCCTTTTGAGGGCCCTCTGTTCTCCTTGAGATAAGCTACTGACAGACGTGGCGGTGTCTTTCTCAGCAAGAACTCAGGAGCATTCAGATGAACTGTCCTGTGTATTGTGGATTTAAAGAAGCATTCTTATTAAATGTTTATGAGCTAAACCTGTGTGAATATAAACATAATGTAGTGTAGGTGTATTCATATACTCACTAATGGCCATCTTCTTCAGTTTCCAGAGTGGCTCCGGATGACTATTCCTACTACCGGAATCACACTGGGATCTATGTGGGAGCCTGATGATTATGGAGTCTCATTTTGACTCTTTATAGACATATTATAAAAGCCATTTCCGACTAATAAAAAGATCCCAAGAGACTAAGAACTTCAGAGACATGACTCGGATAAGGACTTATGTGCTGGACACCAGAAAAAATGGTAATCAGAGCATAAATGAATACACCTACACTACATTGCATATTTTTTCACATCTGCATAGCCCCTAAAACTGTTAATGGGAGTAGAGATGAGCAAGCATTTGGAAGTTCGGCTTCAGGCGGTGCAGTCAAACTTTTACTGAACCTCAATGGAAGTCACTGATTGGTCCGTTCAGCTCTCTGCCAACATACAGCCAGTCATAAGTAAAATATTTCCGGGGAGGGAGGGCGGAGTTTTTTTATTTTCAATTCATTTTGGACACACATTACACACAAAAACTGGTCTTTTAAGCCCAGTGCGAGCTGATCAAACACTGCATGCGGCTCGCACTGGGCCAAGCATCATAGAATCATAAATTCATAGAAAAGTAGAGTTGGAAGGGACCTCCTGGGTCATCTGGTCCATCTCCCTGCTCAAAGCAGGATTCACTACATCATCCCAGACAGATGTCTGTCCAGCCTCTGTGAAGACTTCCATTGAAGGTGAACTCACCACCTCTTGTGGCTGCCTGTTCCACTCGTTGATCACCCTCACTGTTATAAAGTTTTCTAATCTGTTTCTCTTCCCAATATGTTTCATCCCATTGCTTCCAATATTTCCTTTTGCAAATGAGAATAAGCTGATCCCTCTACAGTGTGACAGCCCTTTAGATATTTATATATGCCTATTAAGCCTCCTCTCAGTTTCTTTTTTTGCAAGCTAAACATTCCCAAATTCTATAACAATTCCTCATAGGACATGGTTTGCAGACCGGTCACCATTCTGGTTGCTCTTCTCTGAACTTGCTCCAGTTTGTTGAGGTTTTTTTAAAATCTGGAGGTCAGAACTAGACCCAGATGAGGTCTGTCCACAGAGCAGTAGAGGGGAATAATGACTTCACATGATCTAGACTGTATGCTTTTGTTAATACATCCCAGAATTGTGTTTGTCTTTTTTGTTGCTGCATCACAGTGTTGACTCATGTTCAGTCTGTGATCTATTAGTACTGTATCTGACCACAGCGATGTTCACTCCAGTGCTTCCCAAATGTCAATCACCTGAACTCTGAACCTGAACAGGTTTGTTCAACACCGGATGTTCGGACCTTGAAAGGTCCGCTCTAAATGAGTGCTTCTTTAAGACAAAAACAACAAATCAGCCTTTGAACTGCAAAAATGATCACGTTCCAACTTGAAATATGATCAGCGCATTTTACTATTTTTTTAGTCTTCTCAAATTATGATTTTGTGATATTTAACATTCACACAGCTAAAAAAAAATCTAAAAATACTTACAATATTAATATTATCTCTGCCTGAAGAGTAATCAAAATGTGCCTCCATCAAATCCATTTCAAGACGTAGCATTTAATTAAATCTCCTTGTTGATACAGCATTCTTATCTGCCGAGATCTGCGGACTATCTCCAGTAGGATGCTGACACAGTTGTTAGACTTTGTTGCGAACAGTAGGGAATCCCAGGAGTTCCGATCACTCGCACATATCTTGGTTTTCCCAAGTGTCCATAATCAAACATGTTTTATTGAAATGATCAGCGTGATCCGTGGGTTTTGTTTTTGAAGCCTGCATTATGTTTGTGGAGCCAATTTTGTGGAAACTTTGATACTGAATACCCTGTATGTGTTCATTTTGGCAACTGTGGCTGATCCTGTAGTAGATACAGTATCTTGTTATGTAAGCGCCACCTACATCTCACCCCTACAGACATTCGTCTCACAGGAACCAAAGACAATGTGTGATAGCCATTTAACACAGATTGAGATGATAGAGAAGGGAAAAGGGGTGTTTTTCTCCAGGAACAGTTTCACTTTTCTGGTTGCACACATACTATACCATTTACTCAAATAAAAAAGCAAAGAATCCAGCATTATATGAATTAATGTGGTCGTAATTTTAATGTATTTAGGAGGCCATATGGCACAACATATATAAAAAAAGAGTAGTATTTGAGATTGCCGTGACACGGCAGGGTGGCTCAAAAATTGATCACTTGTTTGCTAAATATCTAATTTTTAAAGTACAGTTAGAAATTAATATGTGCACTTTTTGTACTGCATGCTGACCATAGGCAGCGCTGGCTTTTTAACTATTTTATTTAGTATGCATTACTTATCTAGCCCCATCAAATTGCACAGCACTTTAAAGAGATTTTCATTCCAGTCCCCATTAGAGCTCAAAATCTACATTCCCTATCAGTACAGACTTTGGAGCATGGGAGGAAACCAGAGAACCCGGAGGAAACCCATGGAGAACATATAAACTCCTTGCAGATGTTGTTCTTGGTAGGATTTGAACCCAGGACCCCAGTGCTGCAAAGCTACAATATAAAGCCTATTTAACCAAAATGTGAAAAACAAGAAACTCTACATGTAAACTTTCTGAAGCATGTCAACTAATTTACGCGCTTACCTTGCGTTCTGACGGGCACTTCTGGGTTTCGGCCGTGTCACACATCACATGGAAAGGGGGAGAATGACCCACGTGTTGTGTGATGTGGTCGTAATCTGGGAGTGCCAGCCAGAACACCAGAATTTTCTGCATCACAAATGCAGATATTACCTACTAATAGCGCAATTCTTTTGCTGTGTAATAGCTGCTAAAAGTGAATACAGATTTGATACAGAAAATTCTGTATCACTTTTAGCTCATTGGCACATAGCCTTAGGCGGCCGTCACACACGGTGCAATATCTTGAACGATATCGTTTAAGTGATCTGCTTTTTGATCGCTTAAGCGATATCGTTGTACATCGCTGCGTGTAATCAATCGATTTTACAATGTAAAATTGCTTGATCGTGACATCGCAGATTTGTGAGCCGGAGCTCATATCAAGCGATAAACGCTTGATCAATCTGCTTCATCGTGGTGTGTGACACCACGATGAACGATCCCCCAGCAGCAGAGCCTATGCTGGGAGATGGTATCTATGGTAAACGTCGGGTTACTAAGTGCCGCGCCGCGCCTAGTAACCCGATGTGTACCATAGTTACCAGTGATCTCGCTGGTCCACATCGCTGGTGAGTCTGTCTGTGTGACAGCTCACCAGCGATGTGAACGATATTGTTAGTGATCGCGCGTGCACCTGATCGCTAACGATATCGCTCACGATATTGTAGCGTGTGACGGCCACCTTAGTGATTACTGGACTTATGTAGACTAATCATTTTCTTACTGATAAATCTGTGCTCAATTATGTACTATTATTACTGTATTTTTCACTTTATAAGATGCACCTGATTATAAGATGCATGCCCAAACTTGGTAAAGCAAAAGAGAGAAAAATAATTTTTCATGTTAGAAGGGGTCCGTCTTATAATACTAGGGTCCGTCTTACAAATCCCATATATGTCTGTCATCCTGGTATATATACTGTATATATAACCCCCATCCTGGTACATAGTCCCCCATCCTGGATATGGTCCCCTTGTGCTGACACACATAGCCCTTCCTGTGCTGTCATATATACTCCCCCCCCTCCGTGCTGGCACATATACCTCCCCTGTGCTGGTACATATCTGTCCCTGTGCTAGCACATATAGTTCCACAGTGCTTGGCACATTTGCTTTCCTCTATAGGCACACATAGCCCCCATGTGCTGTCACACACAGCCTGCATATGCTGGCACACATATGCCCACCTTGTGCCGGCACACATTTTTTCCCCTCTTCTGGCACACATATGCCCCCATGTGCTGGCACAAATATTCTCCCTGTGCTGGCACAAATATGACCACCCTGTGCTGGCACAAATGCCACCGTGTGTTGGCATACATATGCTCACCCTGTGCTGGCACACATATGCCCCCATGTGCTGTCACCCATAGCCCCCGGGTGCTGGCACACATATGTCTACCCTGTGCTGGCACACATATGTCTACCCTGTCCTGGCACACATAGCTCCCCCCATCCCGGATAAGCCCCCCCCATCACTGGTGAGCACACAGTAAAATAACAAACTCTTAACTTCCACCGCTGGCTCCATTGCTCCCAGCTCCTCAATGCCTATTCTTGAGTCGGTCCGTGCATGCGACCAGATGATCAGCACTGCACAGTGATGACATCACTGTGCACGCCAGTTACATGATTGGAATGGGCACAGACACAGTCAGAAAGAGACACTGAGGAGCTGGGAGCTATGGAGCCAGCAGCGGAAGGTGAGTAAAGACTTTGTTAGTTTACTGATCTGGCTAGGTGAGAGGCTAAGACTGGGATCTAAGGGATAAGGTTTCTCCTTATGGACAGTGACATGTCAGGTCTGGAACACCAGTATCAGGAGACTTAAACACTTTGCCTGCTCTCGGCAGAATTTTCACTTCAGTAAGGAAGTGGATGAACTCCAGCGCCACCTTTAGGTAGCTCCTCAAAGTCATAGTTGCTTTCTATCAAGCTTTTTAATATGACTAGGGATTTTTGCCAGATCAGAACCCCAAACTACAGACGCTGCAGCGTTCTGATCTGGCACAAATCCCTAGTCATATTAAAAAGCTCGATAGAAAGCGACTATGACTTTGAGGAGCTACCTAAAGGTGGCTCTGGAGTTCTTCCACTTCCTTACTGAAGTGGAAATTTGCATATTTTCTAGAGGAGGGATGTGGCTTTAAATCTCTTTACCTACTTACTGTCTTCTTATTGTTGCAAGAAAACTCCTCTCCATAAGGTAGATAGCAAGTTCCCCAGACCTTTGAGCAGAGGAATATTACATATGTAATTCCTCAGAAGAGCATGAAAGGTGTTTAATTCTCCTGATATTGGTATGCCAGACCTGACAGGTCACTCTCCATAAGAAGAAACCTTATCCCTTAGATCCCAGTCTTAGCCTCTGACCAAGCCAGATCAGATCTCATACTTTGCACTGATAGGGGGGCGATACGCCGAAACACCGTGTCTGCAGATTGAATTTCTGGTTTGGGTTATGACACAGATTGTTAAAAGGTCAATATTGACTTTTAGGATTGGTACTACCAATAGGTGGCACTAGAGTTTCAATCCTCTTTACAGAGAAAATTTACATATTTAATTCCCCAGAGTAGCATGCAAAGTGTTTAAGTCTCCAGATACTGGTGTGCCAGACCTGACATGTCACTGTCCATAAGGAGAAATGTTATACCTGTGATGAAGCACAGCTCTTCAGGTGAATCTTTAATGCCTGCAGAAAATTCATTGTTATCAGCAGCGCATTGACCTCTATAAGGAATGGATGTGCTGCTGACCAGATGATACTGTGTAGAGACAGGATGATTGGATTATTGATCATTGCTCGTTGCACTGTGTTAATAGTTTTGTATATCAGTGCTCATATCATTGCCTGAAAGGTCTTGTGTGATGTTGGTGTGTGATGGTTCAATATCTTAGTATTAGGAACCTAGCTTCTAATTATGCTCAGTGTAAACAAATTGTGACTGGTCCAAAAAACTATTTTGCACGGAACAGAAAGGAGGGGGGGGGGGGTTCTTCTAGTTCCCAACAAAATATCGGCAGAAAGAATAATTAGGCAACTTTAATTTTCATGCATGATCCATTTGTGTTCAGTGCAATAAGCCACCAGCAGAGGTCTCTGATGCAGCTTAAACTGTTTTCACACTACCGGTTTTGAGTCCGGCAGCGATACAGAGAAAACTGCCTTTCCCAGCAATTGTAAAACCTGACGCAGCGGGATGCTCCCGCACCGGTATTATCACTGATCTGGCTGATCGAAGCAGCATAATACTGTGCAGTGGCATCCAGCTGCAGCAGGCAGTGTGTGGTTTTTTTGATAGATCCGGTGAAAAATGACATTTTTGGTAAACCCCTCCTAGTGGGTGTGTCATATGAAACTGGCTTCTGGGCATGCTCAATCAAAAAGCCGGGTCCAGCAGGATCCAGCTACCGCTGGATTCGACTCCATAGAGCACCATTTTATTTTAGGCTGCATTGCCCCGAATCCGTTTAATAATGGAGGTTTTTTAACAAAAAAAAAACAAAACACAAAAAACATTACAAACTACATTTTTGGTTTCTGTTAAAAATCATTCTCAGCCGGATCTGGCTGGAACCGTACGCAACTACATGAGCCTGCGTCCCCGTTGAAAGTCACTGGGTCAGAAAACACATGCAGTTGTATACGATTTTGGCCAGATTCGCCCAAAATAAAAAAAAACAGTTGTAGTGGGAAACCAGCCTTACTTCACTGACCTGTTGGCGATTCACGGTACTGGTTCACCAGGGTCGCGTAATCCTCTACTTGTGGTGATCAGTTGGAAAGCATAACAGTTCATGAGACCAATAAGTGAACAGAAAGTGGCACTCATCCAGGACTGTTTGCAGTTGAGGCTATGTGGAGCCCACTGGGACGGGGTACTCGGTGCCGGACCGGGGTACTGCTGGGGGATGTCATGGCGGTCCTGGTCCGGACCGTGTCCCGGGCCAGCACAATAAAATGGAGGTTATTTACAGGGGATTTGTCACTCGTGACGCCACCCACTATATGCGGCCAGTAATGGGGCCGCCGCTGCTGCAGAACCTCCGGGGATGATGGGATAGCAGCTTGGATAGAATAGTTCCTGTGGGCAGAACTGGGTTACCCGGGCAGTGGTAGTAGTAGTTAAAGTCTGTGAGGATAGTTATTGATGTTGCAGGAGAGTAAGGGTAGCAGTAGAGATGATGAGAGTAGAGGTAATCGCAGTATATGAGGGCAAGTGGGACTTCAGTATAAGGATCACACACACTCATGGTTTCTGTTGTTTTCCAAGTCTTTACTTGCAGATGGTATAACACAATATTGTCCACGGAGTCTGTACCAGGTTGCTCCCACCCTGACCGGGTCCTTGGCTTCCTACTTAAGCGCTGTGTGTGGCCCTGCTGCTGCTTGTAGCTATACTGCTGGCCCTCTCTCTGCTCACGGGTACCAATCTGCTGGGCAACTTGGGTCCTCTGTGTCACTGACTCCTCCGTGTTGCTTTGCTATGGTGTGGTGAAGATGGTGGACCTTCACTATGCCGGTGTTTACTGTCCTGTCTGTCTCAGGCACAGCCTCGGATCCGGTATCCGTCTTAAGCGCCTCCACGGAATCAAGTTTTTGGGGTAACTCTTTATCCCGGTTATGTTCCTCTGTTACTCTGTCTCCTTTCCACAGACCTCTCAGGACCTCCACTTCTACTTGACTCTGCTCCTGCTCCAGACTCAAACTGAACTAACTGTCACTCCTGCTCTGTGGTAAACAACTTAGCTCCTCCCATTAGTGCAGGTGCCACCTAAACTCCTCCCACTTTCTAGTGTAGTGTTGTGTGGGGAATAAACCTGTGTTGATGTTTCTGTGGCACATTAACCCTTGGGGTGCCACAGCTACTTTATTGTAGATCCATGGGGTTAAGGTGCAGGGGGGGGGGGGGGTGACAGGACAACAGTTACGGTTTCACGCTCAGTAGCGCTTCCACGGGTCCTGGGGTCCCCATAGATCCAGGACTCGTGGAAGCGATACTGGGCGCAAAACGGTGACTGTTGTCCTGTCACCCCCCTCCTGCACCTTAACCCCATGGATCTACAATAAAGTAGCCTCAACTGCAAACAGTCCTGTGTGAGTGCCGCTTTCTGTCAACTCATTGCACTTATTACTATTAAAAACACATGCAGACTCACTCACATTGAGAATGCATGTGTATGGGGATGTGTATGTGTGCTCAAATATCTGTTGGAAATGCTCAGCCAAAAGATATGGATATGTGCAACGGTTGCAAGGGCAGGGGTACTCGACACTCTGGGGTATTAGTCTGTTCAGTAGTCACAGTGGCAACCCCAGAATTCGTGGCCCTCACCGAGCATGAAAAGGGAATATTTACAGGGGAAAATAAAGTCTATCATAACGCCATCCATGGTTTCTGATCAGAATAACCAGCGCTGCTTGTAGTGACCCTGGGAATAGGTGTTGTTGCAGCTAGGTGTAACACTCCCCACGGATGGAGCGGGTCCCCAGGATTTGGTATGAAGTCAGTGTGGATTATGGTGGTAGTTGTTGATGCAGGAAGGTGCAGAAGGAGTGGACAGACACAGGGTTGGGGGTTGCAGTTCTTACCAGTCTCTTTACTTGCAACTTAGTTCGATGCCAACCCAGCTGGGGTACTGTGCTATCCCAGATTTCAACTTGGCCAGCTCTCAAGCAGACTGGGTCCACTCCACTGAGATGCTCTCTCTTTCCTGCGCTGTTCTCCTCTCTTCCCCTGTGCCTTCATGCTACATGCCCCTAGGCACGTGACTGTGGACCTTGCTGAGTGACAGCCTGACACGTCCTCTTGACCCTTTGTACCCACTGTGCCTGGGAGAGTACACAGTGTGTGGCCACTGAACCTGCAGTCCAGTGGCCTCTGGTTTCCTGGCTTGATCATATAGTTTCACACCTGATTGGGGTCGGTCCCCTCATGCAGCCACTTCCTCTACCAAAACCTGGAAGTTGGCTGTAGATTCGGGGTTCTCTGAACTGGGTCTTTCCCGGCAGCTCCTGCTTCTTCTCCTAACTCTTCTCACTCTCTCTTCCTTCCTCTCACTCCCTAAACCTACTCCTTCCTCCAGTCAGTAGATAGAATCTGCCCTCTAGAGGGGCATCTCCCTTGTCTGGAGTTAGGATGGGTGTTGGGTGTGTGGTTGGGTGGCTCAGCTTTGTGTCCCCATCTTACCTGAGAGCAATGACACCACACCTGTGGAGTAGGTGCAGTTCCACTTTGGCGACCAAGACACAGGCGCGCCACATATGCCAACCTGAAGGTTGTATGCAGCCAATAACATGCCTATGGCATGAGACCATGATCATGTCTGAATTTACTATTATCTTAATAGACTTTTTATAACCTTATTGTCTAAACAGTGTCAGCAATCCAATAAAAACTAGAACTGGAGAAAGATTTCACAAGACATTAAAGAAACGATTGCCAACTGGACCCTAAGAAAATAAACAGTTGACTCCACTGTGATCAAGATGACCAAGATGTCCAGAAGGTTGATGGCCACACTCCCTTTGTAAGTTCAGTGTCCCAGCAATAAAGGACCCTGTGGGTTAATAAGATGTGTCTCAAGTTAACAGCAGCAATTACTAAAGAGCAATTAATCAGAGAAAGTCTCCAAAGAGAAAGATAATAAATAAACCAGGACAATCTGCTGATAACATTGCCTTCAAGATAAGGAGACGTTCCAGGTGTCCTGGTGAGTTTGGGACAATTTGTCTTTCTTGGATACTTGGTATCTCCTTCAAATCTATCATTTTCACTGCAATACTGAAATTTATTTAACTAAGCTGCTAAAAGCCATTTTAAGCATTGTGTTATCTGGAGAAGTACTTCCAGAAGTTCACTAATCAGGACAATTGTTCTGGAAGAGGTTAATCCTCCCTTTTTCCTTTATCATAAGTCCCATGGATTTATATAATGAGCAGAGTTTCAATAGTGACTTATAGTTCCCTATTGTGTTCTGTTCAGAACGTTGAAAATATAATTTTATTATTTATTATTATACGTATTCCATTGCGCTTTACATGTGAAAAGGGGTAGGGTCCTCTCCCCTCTGTACCATTCTGTCATTGTTAATTTGTTTGCTATAAACTATATATATAATTTTGTATGTAACCCCTTCTCATGTACAGCACCATGGAATTATTGGTGCTATATAATTATGCTATCTAATTATGAGGCATACCCAGGTACAGGATAAGAGAGGACTCTACCCGCGAGGGCTCACAGTCTACAAGAGATGGGTGAGGATACAGTAGGTGAGGAGAGAGGACCCTGCCCATGAGGGTTCACAGTCTACAAGGATGGGTGAGGAGACAGTAGGTGAGGAGAGAGGACCCTTCCTAGAGGGCTCACAGTCTACAAAAGATGAGTGAGGAATACAGTAGATGAGGAGAAAAGACCCTCCCACGAGGGCTCACAGTCTACAAGGGATGGATGAGGATACAGTAGGTGAAGAGAGAGGACACTGCCCACGAGGGCTCACAGTCTGCAAGGGATGGGTGAGGAGATGAGGAGAGAGGACGCTGCCAATGAGGGTTCACAGTCTACAAGGGACGGGTGAGGAGAGAGGACCCTGCCTGCGAGGGTTCACAGTCTACGAGTGATGGGTGAGGAGACAGTAGGTGAGAAGAGAGGACCCTCCCCATGAGGGCTCACAGTCTACAAAGGATGGGTGAGAATACAGTAGATGAGGAGAGAGGACCATGCCCACGAGGGCTCACAATCTGCAAAGGATGGGTGAGGATACAGTAGATGAGGAGAGAGGACCCTGCCCACAGGGCTCACAGTCTACAAGGGGTGGATGAGGAGATGAGGAGAGAGGACCCTGCCAATGAGGGTTCACAGTCTACAAGGTAGGGGGATGAGAGAGGACCCTGCCTGTGAGGGCTAACAGTCTACAAATGGTGGATGAGGATACAGTAGGTGAGGAGAGAGGACCCTGCCCACGAGGGCTCACAGTCTACAAGGGATGGGTAAGGAGAGAGAACCCTGCCCATGAAAGCTCACAGTCTACAAAGAATGGGTGAGGAGAGAGGACCCTGCCTGCTAGTGCTCACAGTCTACAAGGGATGGGTGAGAATACAGTAGGTGGGGAGAGAGGACCCTGCCCACGAAGACTCAAAGTCTACAAGGGATGGGTGAGGAGATGAGGAGAGAGGATGCTGCCAATGAGGGTTCACAGTCTACAAGGGAAGGGTGAGGAGAGAGGACCCTGCCTGCGAGGGTTCACAGTCTACAAATGGTGGATAAGGAGAGAGTAGGTGAGGAGAGAGGACCCTCCCCATGAGGGCTCACAGTCTACAAAGAATGGGTGAGGAGAGAGGACCCTGCCTGCTAGTGCTCACAGTCTACAAGGGATAGGTGAGAATACAGTAGGTGGGGAGAGAAGACCCTGCCCATGAGGACTCATTGTCTACAAGAGATGGGTGTGGAGACAGTAGATGAGTAGAGAGGACCCTGCCCACGATGGCTCACAGCCTGCAAGGGATGGGTGAGGAGATGAGGAGAGAGGACGCTGCCAATGAGGGTTCACAGTCTACAAGGGAAGAGTGAGGAGAGAGGACCCTGCCTGTGAGAGTTCACAGTCTACAAGTGATGGGTGAGGAGACAGTAGGTGAGGAGAAAGGACCCTCCCCATGAGGGCTCACAGTCTACAAAGGATGGGTGAGGATACAGTAGATGAGGAGAGAAGACCCTGCCCACGAGGGTTCACAGTCTACAAGGGATGGGTGAGGAGATGAGGAGAAAGGATGCTGCCAATGAAGGTTCACAGTCTACAAGGGAAGAGTGAGGAGAGAGGACCCTGCCTGCGAAGACTCACAGTCTACCAATGGTGGATGAGGATAAAGTAGGTGAGGAGAGAGGACCCTGTCCATGAGGACTCAAGTCTACAAGAAATGGGTGAGGAGAGAGAACCCTGCCCATGAAAGCTCACAGTCTACAAAGAAGGGGTGAGGAGAGAGGACCCTGCCTGCTAGTGCTCACAGTCTACAAGGGATGGGTGAGAATACAGTAGGTGGGGAGAGAGGACCCTGCCTACGAGGACTCACAGTCTACAAGGGATGGGTGAGGATACAGCAGGTGAAGGTAGAGCTGGTTGTGCAGCAGTTTAATGGACTGAGCGTCCAGGGTCTTCAGGTTCCTTTTGAAGCTTTCCACGGAGTCTGATGTGTCAGATCAGAGAGTTCCAGAGTATGGGGGATACATGGGAGAAATCTTGTGTGTGGTTCTGGGAAGAGCAGGTTACATGTGCTATTGCAGTATAAGCCCATTCAATGAAATGAGTGTTATACACTCCTGCATCTCTCAATAACCAGTTGGTACATCACGATATGCAGATGTGAACGCTCCCCAACCCCCAAGATTATGTTTCCACAATGAGCTTTTGGTAATTTTTTGACGCTGCGCAATTTTGCTGCATCAAAAACGTAGTGTTTACAGGTCCAGCACAGTGCATGGAATTTATAGAAATCTCCTGCCTTCTGTTCTTCATTTTTATTCAAAGGAAACTGACCTCCGGAGCCGGTTTCAAATCTGCAACATGTCAATGTCTCTTGCAGGTACATTGAGATTTCTGTGCCCAATAGACTTGCATTAGATATGGAAAAATTGCAGGGAAAACATGCTGATGCATTTTTAATGTTTTTCCGCAGCGGGCAATGCATCAAAAACCCATGTAATCCACACATAAGTGTATCAGTGAAGTTTTGTCAAAGCAGAATACCAGGAAATATAAAAAATAAGCAGCTTTATTTAAAGGGAACCTGTCAGGTGGTGTATGTCCCCCAGCTATCACTGTCTGCACCTGTAGCTTCATAATAGTATTGTAATGATCCCTGTCTGAGCTCATAGTGTAATGTGAAAGGTGAAAAAAAAGCATTTATACACTTACATTTTCCTATGTAAATGAGGCAGTGTATAGTCACCATGGAGGATGCATGCTTTCTGATAGGTTAATTGTTAACATTTAAGCAGAGTTTCAGAACATGCTGAGGGACCTGTGTGATGTCACGATCATGTGACTACAATAGGCGGAGCTAAGTCTTCATAGCACATAATGATTTTGCTTGCTTAGCTCCACCTATTATGGTCACTTGATTGTTACATCACACAGGTCCTTTATACAGAGAAGTTGGAAATGAGTTAACTATTAACCTGCCAGATAGACTACATTCTCCATGGTGTAGTCACTGCCTCAGAAAATGGAAGTGTATAAATGCTTTTTTTTTCTTCACCTTTAACATTACACTATGAGCTCAGACAGGGATCATTAGAATAGGACTGTGAAACTGCAGGTGCAGACCGCGATAGCTAGGGGGGCATAAACCACCTGACAGGTTCCCTTTAAAGCATGACACACTAAGAAGAGACAAGAACTGCAGCATCCAATACACAATGAAAATATGTTGAAAAAAAAACCAAAAATGCAATAAAAAACACAAGTGACATTATTTAGCTAATAAGTGCAGAAATATGGCAACATCAAAAACTCACCAAAAGCTCATTGTGGGAATGTAGCCCACTAGGAAGACGTTTTTTACAGCGATCAACAGAGCAAAAGCAAAAAATGGGCGAACAATTTTTTGGCTTTTTTTATTCAAGCCAAAAAAAGCTAAAAGGTCAGTAAAGTGAAACAAAAAGAAAGATGCCACTTGTAAAAATCTAGCTTATTTATTGTGTTTAAAGGGAACCTCTCAGTTCTGATAACTTTTTTACCTGCTTATATAGGGTTAATAGCGCTGTGAAGGTGCCCAGCTACTCGAATGAAAGTGCAGCTCCTGGGAGAACATGAACTTTATTTCTTCCAGGAGCCACCGGCTTTTTATCATGCGAATGAGTCAGGAGCAATTACAGTGACTGCTCATAGCTTGCAGGGTGAAGGCTGTATTTCCACCCCCCGCACAGGCTGACAGCCGAATCTACAGTACTGGGGCATGATTCTAGCTGCCACCACCAATGTTGTGAGTGGTGACTGTACCTGCTATGGTCTTGTCTGTATGACTGAAAGCCAGGGACTCCCAGAAGGAAATAAAGTTCATTTTCTCCCTGGAGCCGCACTTTCAGTACAGTAGCTAGGCACCTTCACAATGCTAATATTTTGTAGATTAACCCCATATCTGAAAGTCAACAGCATTATCAGGCATGACAGGTTCCCTTTTATAACTCCAGGTTAACAAAAGTTATTAGGACAAAGTGTTTTCTTTTACTAAGGCTGCTTTCACACTGCGATTTTCGTACATCCATGGCTGTCCATTGTAAAATGAACAGCCATGGATCAGATTTGGCCCCCATGTATGCCTATGGGCATCGAATCACATCGGATTTGCCCTTAATGGCATCCGTTTTGTGTAGGTTCCGATTGTGTCCGATTTTTTGCTATGCCCAAAAGCGGAGACTGCTCCGATTTTGGGCACAGCGGACCAAATCAGACTCAATATGATCTGACATGTTCCGCGCCAATTAACATAGGTGCCTATGGAGCACGGGTCCCATAAAAGACAGGATCATTTCTCGGACCCGATTTTAGTGTACTCAGCAAGCTCAGTACACTAAAAGTGCTCTGTACCATCTAATTTCACTTCCGCAATGTATATACATACATTTCGGAAGTGAAATTAAGTAAAAGCAAGGGTTAAAAATAAAATAAATTGTATTCTCACCTTTGCAGCGATCCCCCGACGCCTCCATTAAGCTCCCGATGGTTACAGGACATGGCAAGGCGGGATTACTCGATCAGCTGATCGGGTCACATGACCGGCTGCTGCAGTAACTGTGGTCATGTGACTGATGACGCTGATCGGGTTATTCCACCTTGCCAGGTCCTGTAACCATCGGGAGCTTGATGGAGGCGTCGGAGGATTGCTGGAAAGGTGAGAATACAAATTGTTTATTTTTAACCCCTGCATTTACTTAATTTCGCTTCCACAATGTATGTTTACATATTGCAGAAGTGAAAGTGGCTCGCACAGCTCTTTCTGTGAAAATCACGGCCCCGGACACAGAAATAGCCTTGAAGTTCACATCCAATCCTGATCCTTTCCTGTCCTTGGGATCCTGCAAAAAGTAGGATCTCACAGACAGGAAAAAAATCGCGATGTGAAACCATCCTAAAACTATTACTGAAAAAAAGTGAAGAGAAAGGTGGCCACCAAATAGGTAAATTTGGGAGTGTGAAATTTTTGTGACAAAATGTGACAGGAACACTTCCAAAACTACCGTATATACTCGTGTATAAGCCGACCCGTGTATAAGCCGACCCCCCTACTTTTGCCCCCAAAACCTGGGAAAATCTATTGACTCGTGTATAAGCCGAGGGTGGACCCCAGCACAGGTATACAGCCCCCAGCAGTGTGGTATACAGCAGCCTCCCCAGTGGTATATACAGGCCCCAGCAGTGTTACAGCAGCAGCCCCAGTGGTATATACAGCAGCAGCCCCAGTGGTAGTATACAGCAGCCCCAGAGGTATATACAGCAGCCCCAGTGGTAGTATACAGCAGCAGCCCCAGTGGTAGTATACACGCAGCCCCAGTAGTATATACAGCCCCAGTGGTAGTATACACGCAGCCCCAGTAGTATATACAGCCCCAGTGGTATATACAGCCCCAGTGGTAATATACACGCAGCCCCAGAGGTATATACAGCAGCCCCAGAGGTATATACAGCCCCAGTGGTAGTATACAGCAGCCCCAGTGGTATATACAGCCCCAGTGGTAGTATACATACAGCCCCAGTAGTATATACAGCCCCAGTGGTAGTATACAGCAGCCCCAGTGGTATATACAGCCCCAGTGGTAGTATACATACAGCCCCAGTAGTAGTATACAGCCCCAGTGGTAGTATACAGCCCCAGTGGTAGTATACAGCAGCCCCAGTGGTATATACAGCCCCAGTGGTAGTATACATACAGCCCCAGTAGTAGTATACAGCCCCAGTGGTAGTATACAGCCCCAGTGGTAGTATACAGCCCCAGTGGTAGTATACAGCAGCCCCAGTGGTATATTCAGCCCCAGTGGTAGTATACAGCCCCAGTGGTAGTATACATACAGCCCCAGTAGTAGTATACAGCTCCAGTGGTAGTATACAGCCCCAGTGGTAGTATACAGCAGCCCCAGTGGTATATTCAGCCCCAGTGGTAGTATACAGCCCCAGTGGTAGTATACAGCCCCAGTGGTAGTATCCAGCAGCCCCAGTGGTATATACAGCCCCAGTGGTAGTATACAGGGCCCCAGCAGGGCCCCCCTCATAATTTGGCGCCCCCACCTCACTTGCTGGGCCCCCCCGCATGCAGCGCTGCGCATATACATTACCTGTCTAGCAGCTGTCACCCTCCGATGGCGGATCGCGGCTCCTGGGCTCCGGGCTCCATCTTCCTCTCTGTCTTCCTGCTTTGTGACCGGGGCTCATCGCGATGACGTCATCGCGACGCCGGCCGGTCACCTGACAAGCAGGAAGACAGAGAGGAAGATGGAAGCCGGAGCCGTGAGCCGCAATCCGCCATCGGAGGGTGACAGCTGCTAGACAGGTAATGTATATGCGCAGCGCTGCATGCGGGGGGGCCCAGCAAGTGAGGTGGGGGCGCCAAATTATGAGGGGGGCCGTATTGACTCGCGTATAAGCCGAGGGGGGGACTTTTCAGCCCAATTTTTGGGCTGAAAAACTCGGCTTATACGCGAGTATATACGGTAATAAATATACCGTAGTTTTTGTAAAGAGTCTTATCTTTTTTATGCCTAAAATAGCGGGGAGCTTGAAGTCCGACGTCACTGTGACAGACTCTGCGCAGTAGAAAATAGCTCTGAGGCAAAATTTCAAAATTCGCGGTTTAAAATGGCTGCATTCAGCGTGGCGACCAATCAGAATAGCGCCGCGTGCTATGCTGCCATATTTGAAATACACTGAATACAGTGTATTTGAAGTATCGCGCCATAGAGCACGCCGCTATTCTGATTGGTCGCCACGCTGAATGCGGCGACCAACCAGAATAGCGCCGCTCGCTATGCTGCCATATTTGAAATACACTGAGTATAGTGTATTTGAAGTATCGCGCCATAGACCGCGCCACTATTCTGATTGGTCGCCGCATTCAGCGTGGTGACCAATCAGAATAGTGGCGCGCTCTATGGCGCGATACTTCAAATACACTGTACTCAGTGTATTTCAAATATGGCGCCATAGCGCGCGCCGCTATTCTTATTGGTCGCCACCCTGAATGTGGCGACCAATCACAATCGCGGCTCGTGGTACGGCAGAAAATGCCGGCTGGCTCACGGCCGGGCGGAGCTGAGCCACGGCTATGTACAGCACGGAGCTCAGCGGCTCACCAGCCGGGAAATGACCGGCTAAAGCCGGTCATCTCCCGGCTGCGTCGCCGCGGACCTCCGTGCCATAGGTAGCCGCGGCTGAGCTCCGGGCAGGTGCGAGTCATCTCCCGGCAGAGTCGCGCTCGCTCCGGCCGCGGGACCGTGTTGTGTGGCAGGCGGGAGACGACCGTGTTTGGAGCACTGTACGGGCGGCTGTAAGTGTGGCGGGGCTGCCTGAGTCCCACTCCACTCTGCCCCTGACCACTGCACTCTGCCCCTGACCACTGCACTCTGCCCCTGACCACTGCACTCTGCCTCTGACCACTCCACTCTGCCCCTGACCACTGCACTCTGCCCTGAGGCAGACTACGAGCCACTGAGCCTCCGTATACTCTGCTAACCACTGAGCCGCTGTATAGTCTGCTAACCACTGAGCCCCCGTATACCCTGCTAACCATAGGCTAAAATACCCGATTCTTTAGAATCAGGCAGCCATCTAGTGTAATATAAAGCAATACATGCAAATATAAACTTGTTTCTTGCTTTCTTCAGCTTATAAAAAAATTCATGATGTAAATATTTTTTCATTTTGTTATAATTTATGGGGTCAATGTGATGGTCCGAGAACACTGATTGATGGAACTTTGGAGCATAAATATATTAAGTGTGCATCAAATTGAGGAGTTTTCATACTCGGGTCACATGGATGGGGCTACACTTTATGGCACCCTAAGAATTTTACTACCTTTACTTTGCAGGTGTTTTTGCTTATAGTGTTTTTCAGGGATGGTGTCCTCATGGGAAGTCTTTTCTGATAAGCAAGGAGGAGTGCATGAGGCCCTATATAGTACCCCAAGGCTAGGTCCTTCCCTGGATGGATATCTGACTAGTCCTGTGTTTGAGACTCCTAAACGAGGCTCCATGGACTCCATTTGCTATATAGTACCTCAACCCATTCAACCTGTCAGGGAAATTATCTGACATAATGAACAATTGTTAATCATGTGATTGTACTAAAAGCTCTATTTTAATGTCTGAGATAAACTATAAGATGGCATCGGTCAAACTTATATAAGATGTTTTCTCTAAAAACATGTAAACATGTTTTTGTGTCATACTAAGTCATGCTAAGTCATTATATCATAAGACCTAAGGGCTATACGCCCTGCCTGTAGTTTTTGAGGATTTTCCATGCCCCTCAATAACTTCATCTACCCTGCCAATTCTTGACATAATATAGCACCACCATATGGAGCCACTCAACATGTAGCAGACATTGATGGGGAACCAATCATTGTGAAGAATTGAAAATGTAACCAATGATTTTGAAGTTGTATTTGTCACCACCTCACGGTCCAGTGCACTTACCCTGCAGCCTGCCTCCTCTCCTCTGCTCTCCCTTACCTCTCACATCCTGTCCAGGGGCAGGGGTCATCCACCGTCGCTCCCTGAGGTCCAGGTCCCGTCCCCGCAGACATGCCGCCCGGGTCCACGCTCCCAGGCCTGCTGCACTTCCTCCTTCATCTCCTTTCCCAGGGCACACATAGGAGGCGGGCCCGCTTGCTTACAGGCATTTATAAGACAGCTCACCCTTAATCCTGCCCCTTCCTCCCGGCCTATCACCAACAGGCTTTGGGGATAAAAAGGTCTCAGACACTCCAGGACTTTGCCAGGGCAACTTCTATCTTACTGAAGTTGCAGCCCCAGGTCTCTCTTAGTTAGGGCTCTGCAGTCTGGTTCGCTGTACTTAACCTGTGTTCCTTTTGTCCTAGGTCGGGTCTGGCAGTTCTTCTGTACTTCGTGCCCTGGCTCCTGTGCTGTTACCTGCTGTCACCGGTCGGCTTCTACCCGCTGAGTTCTCCCCGATTAAGCCTGTTCCCTGTCTTACCCCTAGGGTCGGTTCAACACGGGTATCCGCCTCATCAGTCCCTTCACAGCTGTTCAAGGGGAAATCCCT
Source organism: Allobates femoralis (assembly GCA_033576535.1). NCBI lineage: Eukaryota > Metazoa > Chordata > Amphibia > Anura > Aromobatidae > Allobates > Allobates femoralis. Next base: position 37,244,878 of record JARQOC010000001.1, on the reverse strand, counting down.
GTTAGGGGGTCAATCCATCCTTGGGCTTCTGGGAGGTACCCCGGTGTTGTGGTTCCGTGGCCTTCCTTAGGGGCGCCTTTCATATATATTGCTGTACCTTGCAATAAAGCTTTTTGAACCTGATTTCCTGGTCTGGCTCTCCCTATCTGGTATCAGCAGCCGCCATATTTGCGGTCCAGTGGGTCTCCCCGATAGATCCGTCCATAGGGCGTGTCAATCGCTTCTTCCCACAACTGCATACAAGATTTCACCCAAGCATCTCCCATACTATGGAACTCTCTGCCCCAATTCAGACTCTCGCCTACAGTGGAAACCTTCAAAATGAACCTGAAGAGCCACCTCTTCCGACAAGCCTAAAACCTGCAGTGGTCCACTAAACCACTGGATATCCAATTGTACCCTCTCCTATTGTATCCTGAACCATCTATTTACACTGTGAGCCCCCATAGGCAGGGTCCTCTCTTCTCACCTACAGTATCCTCACCCATCCCTATTAGCCTGTGAGTTCTCATGGGCAGGGTCCTCTCTTCTCACCCACTGTATCCTCACCCATCCCTCGTAGCCTGTGAGCTCTAATGGGCAGGTTCCTCTCTCCTCACTTGCTGTATCCTCACACATCCCTGGTAGACTATGAGCCCTCGTGGGCAGGGACCTCTCTCCTCACTTTCTGTATCCTACCCCATCCCTTGTAGACTGTGAGCCATCGTGGGCAGGATCCACTCTCTTCACCTACTGTATCCTCACTCATCTCTTCTAGACTGTGAACCCTCACAGGCAGGGTCCTCTTTTCTCCTGCACCTACCTGTGCCTTGTATTGTTAATAATTATTGTACTTGTCTTTGGATGCTCTTTTTCACATGTAAAGCGTCATGGAATAATGGCGCTATGAAAATACATAATAATAATGCTACTGTTAATCAATGTTTTTTGCAAACTTGTTTCATTTAGTATACATTAGAGAAGTTTGAAAATGAATGACTTGGACGGTGGACATAGCCTCTAACCCTACGTAATAAACTGTCAATGGCACATTTGTCTTGTGCTGTTCGCTAAATTCCTGTTATATCCTCCACCCATGCAGTAAGCCATTCATCTTCCACATGGCTCCTTTATTTTTTTGGACGCAAGACCATTTTTTTTTTCAGTTTTGACATTCAGTGGAAAATTTTTTCTTACTTTGAAGAACTAATAATTACCCTTAAACTCATCGAATTCGATATATCCAATGTAAATAAACGCACTGGAATTCATTAAGTTCCCTCGATGTCTTCTCACTCCAGCTGCATTCTTGGATCTGACTTCACACTTGGACATAGACTTTACACTTCAGTATTGGACCCGGCCCGCAGTACGGGATCTGCTTTTTTTCATTGGGTTTTTATCTTTTCACTATGACAAGACTGTGAGCCTTGTGTTTAATTACATTACATCAAATTACTTTATTAGCCAGGTCTGAAATAAGCCTCAAGATGGAATGAGCAATGGAAAAATAATATTTTTTTGAGGATTTCTTTTACCTTATATGAGCAATAAAATAAGCTAAAATAGTTTATTGAAATGATTTTTAATATTTTTATGCTGTAACAGAAAAATTATACCGAATTTGTTTTTTTTATAGATGATGTCAATATCATGTCAAACTGATTACATTCAGTGGATTTGATGTTGTTGGAGTATAAGCCAACATTACTCATGTTCTCTACTTGTCATCCATCTTGCTTTAGATGCTTTTTAACTATTAATGACAGGTGATGTACAAATGTATTACTTTACTATGTTTTGCTTATATAGCTCAATTAATTCCACAGCGCTTTACAGACATCATAATCACTGTTCCCATTGGGGCTCACAATCTAAATTCCCTTTCAGTATGGTCTTTGGAGTGTAGGAGGAAACCAGAGAACCTGGAGGAAACCAACACAAATATGGCCCCCCTGCGGACTGGTCACCAAAATGATGCTGCACCTACTCCACAGGTGTGGTCTCACCGTTCCCAGGTGAAAGGGGTCACAAACCCAAGACACATAATTGCGCACAACACCATCCCAATTCCAGACTGGGGGATTTGGGCAAACCCTTTCGAGGGAGGACCCCATCTCCTGGCTGCAGGAAGGGTTATCAAGAGGTTAGAGAGAGAGTGGGAGTGGAATGGAGAGCGTCCAGAGCGGACACAAGACGTAGAGCGTCCCAGGGAACACTGGAATGGGAGATCCACCCGTATGCCTCGAATCTGGCCTGACCCAAGTTGGGCAAAGGGACAGGTTGCCTGAGGGGAACAGCCTCGATCTGGTGGGAGTGCTGCATGCCTCAGCCAGGAAAAAACTGGGGGCCATCGTTTCTGCAAGAATGGTGGCCTTCACTCATGAATAATCGCTGGGATGGTGGCGAGAACTAGGGCAAGGGAATGTGCCGACGCAGTCGCCCGACAAGGTCTGCAGCCATCAGCCTGGGATCATGTCCATGAAGGTTGTGAAAGGAGGGAGAGTATACAGCACAGGAGAAGAGAAACTAGGAAAGGCTATGAGGGGTGTCTTGGCAGAGTGACCCTAATCATCTGGGAACTAACCTGGCTGCACTTTGGAGGAGCACAGCACCCGGTTGGGTGAACTTGACTGACCATCAAGTAAAGGTAACGAACTGCATAAGCTGTGCTTGCCTCCTTCTTTCTCACCCTGCGGCCTTCCTCATTTTCACCACCACCATAGACTCTTCACATCATCCCTGGTGCCCAGCTCGACCTTTAGGGAGCTTTGCCATCCCGGCTGCACTACCATCTGCCCCGGTGGACTCATCCTGCAGCGTCAGCCACCCCTGGCCAAATACTACAGGTGGCATCACAAATAGTGATGGGCGAATCCTAAATTACTCGGAATCGCTTGACTCTAGCGAGTCCGAGCCCAGGACTCGCTACTCGTTGCGAGTCTAGCGAGTCCAATGTTAATGAATGGGGAAGCGAGTAATAGCGAGTAGTGTGAGATTTACAAATCACAGATGTGTCTTGGAAGCTTCAGCCTGAAGCAATCCTAGTTTTGTCATTTATTTGCATTGCTCGTTTACTTTGTAAGTAATCGCTGACTCGCACAGATAAGATCCTGTCTTCTCTGTGTTCTGGCTGCCCCAGCTCCAGGGTCCTAGAGCCCGCCTGCTGCCTGATGTAGCAGTGCTGAGATTGTTCTCAGTCTGCTCATTCCCTGTATACAGACATGAATGTCTGTGCACAGAGATGATGTAGCAGAGCTGAGATTGTTCTCAGTCTGCTCATTCCCTGTGCATAGAGATCTATATATATGCACAGGGGATGTAGCAGAGAGGACATCGCGTTTTGGACTGCGTCGGACGGAAGAGGATGTTTTTAATTAAAGATGGAGTCCCTAATGGCTTTTTTTTTTTATTTCTAATAAAAAATTTTCTTTGTGTTGTGTTTTTTTAAAACAATTTAATAGAAATTCATGGCGGTCATGTCTAATATTGGCGTGACCGCCATAAATTTCGGGCTTAGGGCCAGCTGATAATACAAAGCTGGCCCTAACCCCTTTATTACCCAGCGTGCCACCGCTACCAGGGCCGCTGGAAGAGCGGGGTTCAGCGCCAGAGGATGGCGCTTCAATGAACGCGCCATCGTCTGGGGCGGCTGCGGGCTGCAATTTGCAGCGGGGGGTGCCCAGAAAGCTTGGGCATCCCTGCGCTGCGGATTCCAGCCCCCAGCTGCTTAGCTGTACCTGGCTAGACATAGAAATTGCGCGGAGCCCCATGCATTTTTTTTAAATTATTTCATGAAATTCTGAGATTCTGACTCTGACTCTGAGACTCTGACTCTGAAATTCATGAAATAATTTTAAAAAAATGCGTGGGGCTCCGCGCAATTTCTATGTCTAGCCAGGTACAGCTAAGCAGCTGGGGGCTGGAATCCGCAGCGCAGGGATGCCCAAGCTTTCTGGGCACCCCCCACTGCAAATTGCAGCCCGCAGCCGCCCCAGAAGATGGCGCGTTCATTGAAGCGCCATCCTCTGGCGCTGAACCCCGCTCTTCCAGCGGCCCTGGTGGCGGTAGCACGCTGGGTAATAAAGGGGTTAATACCAGCTTTGTTATACAAGCTGGTATTAAGCCCGAGATTCTTAATGTCAGGCCACATTTGACCCAGCCACTAAGAATCTCCAATAAAGGGTTAAAAAAACACAGAGAAAAATTTTTATTTGAAATAAAAAAAAAGCCATTAGGGACTCCATCTTTAATTAAAAAAATCCTCTTCCGTCCGACGTAGTCCAAAACGCGATGTCCTCTCTGCTCATCCCTGTGAATAGATAGATGTCTATGCACAGGGAATGAGCAGACTGAGAACAATCTCAGCACTGCTACATCATGTCTGTGAGCAGGCGGGCTCTAGGACCCTGGAGCTGCACAGAGAAGACAGCTGGACTCGGCTCGCAAAGAAACAGCAGTTACTTTGCGAGTCTCCCTGCTATCACTGGCACAGTAGCCAGTGATTACTCGCACGAGTCTAATGCAAACAATGGCAATCCTAGTTTTGTCAGCAACTAGGATTGATATTGATTTGCATTGGACTCGTGTGAGTAATCACTGGGAAACTCGCAGAGTACCGAGTCCTGCGAGTCCCTTACTACTCGCCGAGTAACGAGTCCTAGCGAGTAGATTCGCCCATCCCTAATCACAAACTATCCCCTGTAATTATCCCCTATTACTGCACGCCCAGGGCAACAGAGCACTGCCACCTTGACCAACTGGCCCGGCCCGAGTACCACATGGCGCTGGGGTTCGCTACATTTTGGCGTCACTAACAGGATACGGACCCCCACTAACACTGGGTCCCATGCGCCTAAGAACTGTATAAAAAGAACTGTGTAATGGCGACCACCACGCTACGATGCCATGCGCTGTTCAGTGGGACGGTCTGATCGGCTCATTACGGGATGAGCTGACCAGTGGCACAAAAAAGGAATGCACGCCTCCTGTATTGAGAGTGAGCCAAGGGGGCCTGCCAGTCAGCTCTGAGCCTCCACCTCCAGATGTGAGAAAAGATAGAGAGACAGCCAAACGGAAGTGAAGAACAGAGAGGGAAAGCTCCGACACGAGGCAGAAGGGCGCCTGAGACCGAATGACAGAGGTCGAGGAGCAAAACAGCCACAGAGAGAAGCGCCTGAGATGGCGGCGCAAGGTCCCACTGCCACGGAAGCAGAGACGACCTTAGGAGAGGGGTGGCCACCTTTCGATCGGGTGGCCAGGATAGCTAAGGCTTCAGTTGAAAGAAGATCGTCCCTTTGCTATGTATGGAGACTGCCGTCTCTGGATGCCCATGCAGGGTACATGGTGGGGTGGATCCACAGTGTCCACACAGCTGCTGTAGAGGAGAGACTGTGGAATCAGATGGTTGCCCCATGGCCTTTGCCCCATCTGTAGCCATCCTCACTGCATTTATGGACTTGGAGAAACCGCTGATGGAGGAATGAGGAGAAATGAGAGAAAGTGTTGAGGCTGAGTCATTCCAAGATGCTAAAATGGTGGAGTTTCTTACTTCCTGCCAGGCTGCAGGACAGGACCAGGGGTCGGCATCAACGGTAGAGGTCTGCCCGGATTAAACCACATTGGTAGAGGTAGGATTGCAGTCTACTCCTGTGTACTGGGTGCCCGCCTAATCTGCGATTACTACCCTGGTTGGGGTCCAGCTTCTGCACCAGATAACCGGGCAGATGATATAATGACTGTGCAAGTGGAAGCTTCAATGGCTCGGAGGAAGAGCTAAAGGGACACAACCAGGGTGGTTCGCTCTATTGTGCTGTGGCTGGACAAGGAGCAACCCAGGGCCTCCCTCCTTGGCGCCTTGGTGTGGTACCCACTCCTCCCGGGAAAGTCCCGGAAAAAGCAGGGTGCGGGTCTATATTGAGGCCGCGAGAGAGGAAGCTAAGAGCCAAGTAGCCGGCAGTGACTTGCATAGATGAACATGGACAGTGATCTGTTTTAACAGCAAGTGAGGCATTGGTTTCATCAGACTTAAAGGGTACCTGAGAGATATCTTCGTGTCCCACAAGGATGTCCTCCCTGAGGGAGGAAGGAGAATAGAACTTAGCTTGTATGGAAGGTGACTTGATGGAATACACGGTGTTGTGGGTCAATAAGGGGAAGTTTGCCAGCTAACCAAGCTAGCCCCAGGACACCGGTCAGGAGCCAGCTGTGTGTCAACAGATTGCACCAACCGTATGCTGGGCAGGTTCACCTCCATTGTACCACAGGGAATGTCAGCATGGGAGACACGCTCTGACCATAGTTGTGCAGGGGTGCACAACCAACATAGGGGAGCAGGCTCTACACCCCTTAAACTACACACCCACTAGACCGCCAACTTCCACTCATGGGAACTTTCTTTTCTTTTATTCACACATATGAGTGGTGTCTTGACAGAGGGACCTTAGTCATCTGGGAACCAATCTGGCTGCGCTTTGGAGAAGCACATTACCTGGCTGGGTGAACTTGACTGATCAAGTAAGGCTATGTGCCCATTGGACGTTTTGTGGGCTGTTTTTGAGCGTTTTCCGTCGGCGTTTTCCGCTGAGTTTTATGTAAATTTATGTTAATCCTAACCACCGGTTGGATTAACATGCTAGTCAATGGAGTTTAGTAAACGCTGTGTACATTAGAACGTTTTTTTTGTCTCCTTTCCAGTTTCTTCACCGGTTTTCCACCGGTTTTCAAAGATAGAGCATGTGACTTCTTTTGAGCGTTTTTTCCAGCGGTTCTAGCTTACAAGTGCACAAAAAACAGTCTTAAAAACGCTAAGAAAAACCGCCAGAAAACCGCCGACAAAACGCTGTACAAACGCTATAAAAACGCTAAAAAAACGATGGACACTGCTGAGGTCAGAAAACTCAGTTTCTGCAATTCTCCACCGGTTTTCTGACGGTCTGCAATGATGCAGAACCGTCCAATGTGCACATACCCTAAAGGTAATGAACTGCATGAGCTGTGTTTTCCTTTTTCTTTCTCACCCTGCGGCCTTCCTCATTTTCACCACCACCAAAGTTTTGCATGCAGTTTAAGGAGCAGTGGGAGAGGGAGCAGCTGTGAACCACCGGGACTACGGCCGTTTTACGCATCAGTGCCTCTATGGGCCCAGGTTGTGGATCTGTAGAAGCACTGACAAGTGAAACGACCATAGTCCCGGTGGTTCACAGCTGCTCCCTCTCCCCCTGCTCCTTCGACTGCATGCAAATCTTTTACATTTTGTTATAATAAAGATTTTATTCCAGCCGTGTGCCGCTCTTTTTATTGGACTGATTGCATCGGCACCTCACCTGGGACCTCTGGGGAGCAGCTCTGGATATCTCCTTGCTTTTAGACATTCTCTGGTGGAATCTCATGCACGGTATGTCTGCACCTTTCCTTTCACCATTGCTATGACGGTGGTGCAGTTATGTGCCTGTAATCCTTATTGATATTTTCCTTGTAGATCTTGTCTTGGTGGATCTACTTCCCATGTAAGTACTTGATTAGTGATCTCGTGTATGTCAACAACACTGACAGGAGAGGAGGATTGGCTGGAATTAATGAAGACAATCAAGGCCAAGACTCAGATTACACTCCCTTCTGATTACAGAGTGAACAAAGGAAGGTTAACACCTTTTTCCTTCATTTATTATCAGACACATTAAAGATATGTTTTGGGCAGATTCACTCAACATTCAAAACCGTTAAAAAAAACTGTAAAACCGGACAGAAACCCCCAAAAACTCCAAAAACCGTGGTGTGAAGCCAGCCTTATATAACATATTGATCCATTCTATACTGCAAGTGAAATTAGACATCCTATACCAAACCTAAGGTGTCAAACAGTGTGTCTGCACAAACCAACAGAAATTTGTTTAACATAGATTTACAAGACAGACGCCCAACCACAGGTGTCCATTGTCCTCACATCACCACTTTCAAAAGCTACCATGTTGCAGAGCGAGATGGCAGGGTAGATAAAATGGAGGTCTGTCCTCTTCAGTGCTGAGTCTGGCTTTCGTTTTAGATGCAATGTATCAGAGATTGGTCTGGGTACAACATGGGTAAAACCATGAAGAAGCCTCTTTGAGGGAATGTCACACCATTTCTCCTGGGATTCTGGTGTGGGGTGGTATAATGTATGGCAGCCGGACGGACGTTTCTCAGACTTGTAGTATTGAGGTTGTTGGTTGTTGTCCCTGTCAAACACACCGATGCATGCTGCCCAGCGGGACCCCAACGATCAAAAAATAGTCCAGGCGACTCTGGCACGATCAGCGGTCTTACAGCAGGGGCCTGATTGATGCTAATGTCACACATAACGAGATTGCTGGCGAGGTCGCTGTTGCGTCACCAAATTTGTGACTTAGCAGCGATCTCGCTAGCAATCTCGTTTAGTGTGATGGCGGCTTAAAAGTCTCTGTGGCCCCTTTCTTGGAAGAGAAGAGCCAAGAGTTTGCAAGCAGGAGCAGGATTAGACCAGCAGGAAGAACACAAAAACAAACTAAGGTGGCTTCAGACTTGCGGACCCTCCGCAGCGTCCTGCGGAGGAGATCCGCAAGATGAACGCAGCCCCTATGTTTAGAATGAGAACGCACGTTGCTGCGCAGGTCTGCGCATGACTGTGCGCTCCCATTAACTGCAATATGTGATTTGTATGCTGGCGAATGCCCGTGCACAAATCACACACTCTCCTCCGCACCAGGAACGCAACATGGTCACGTTCCTGGTGTAGAGGAGAGTGTGTGATTGTGTGGGATTTGTGCGCGGGCATCCACCTGCGTACAAATCACATATTGCAGTGAATGGGAGATGCTCGGTCAGTGCAGATCGTGCAGCACCGTGCGTTCTCATTCTAAACAAAAGGGGCTGCATTCAGCTTGCGGACTCCTCCGCAGGATGCTGCGAGGGTCCGCAAGTCTGGAGCCAGCCTAAACCATGAATAGTCCTAGTGACAAAACATGGGTACAAAGGTAAAACACAGTGAAAACAAATAAAATAAATAGTGGAAAGTGTTCTGCCGGGAAGTTAAAGACTATCCCATTAGAAGTCTTGAATTAAAAGTGAGTGATTAAAAAGAATCGAATTTCAATTTCCATGAAACTCAAGTGAGGTCCCATACCCAATGAGTTCAGGCCCTGGGTGTGCTGCAGACCAACTATGGAGAAATAATATTCCACTGATTTGATTCCATTCCATTTGATTTTTATTTTGGTGACTGTAAATAGTCACTGTTAGATAGGGTGTATTTAAGCTTGCCTGAATATGTGGCAGAGCATTGAGCTCATGGCTCCTGTTATATTATTTCGGTTTACAATATCCATATAGAAAAGATGCAGATACTACCGTGCTTGAAACAGGTTTCCCACTACTAAAGTGATCCCTTTCTTTTGTCCTAACTCACCTTAACTAACACTTTCCCAATATACTTCTGATACCTACCCTTCTCCTGTAATGCTGATCGCTCTGAGTTTCATAAATACCTTTAGGCTTCACTCACACTGGGCGTTTTTGGTTTTTGCTCGTAGCCAAAACCAGGAGTGGGTGATAAATACAGAAATGGTGACGTGTTTCTATTATACTTTTCCTCTGATTGTTCCACTCCTGGTTTTGGCTACAAAAACTGTTGAGCAAAAACAGACCAAAAATGCAGAGTGTGAATGGAGTCTTATTGTTGTTGTAGCTTTGATATGGTCTTTGGTCTGAAGAACATAATCGGACAAACTGAGCAGGGCACATCACTGGGGGGACTGAAAAGAGAGTAAAGTCTGATCTGGACATGCAGAGACTGCTGTCACTCATGGAGAGGAAGCTCCGCCCCCACTAGTGACATGCCCAACTCAGTTGCTCCGATTTGGATCTTGAGACTGGAAGGTTCAAAGCTACAAAATCAATAAAGGTATTTATGAGCCTCAGACATATAAGTTTAGCAAGGTAGATAGCAAAAGTATATTGGGAAACTGGTCGTTAGTAAGAGGGCAAAATAAAGGGGGTCACATTATAGTGAAAAACTTTGTGATCAATTTGTCTCACTGTCAGATCAGCCAGATCCAATTGCCAGATGGTGACTCCGACCCTGGGTAGATAGAGCTGCATTTCTTAACCTTGTTAAAAATTAGCAATGAAAAAGAATACGGAGCGCTCCTGAGTGAAACCTGGTGGTCTTGTGTGGGCAAAAGAGGATTAGCGGTACACTCAACTACTTGGGTTGTGCACAACCCCGGATTATGGTGCTGAGGTGAGGAACGCTGGAGTCGCTGGTCTGCACAGCTCTTGCGAGCCAAGACCTCATGATCGGACGATTATTAGGTAAAGGAAAAACTGCAACTGAGCCAGGGCACAATGTGAGCGGGTTTGTAGGACTGCGTTCACACCACCACATAACTGGACCACAGAAAAAAATAGTATAACAAACGTGTGGAAATACACTGCTATAAAAAGGTAATAATAAAAAGCAAGTGCTTAGTAGAAAACAGTATCAAAAACAGGGTACTTAGTTAATAATTTTTTTGCAAAAAATGTACGTAAGCCATTCCACCTCGCCACGGTGACCCTTATCAGAGCGGTCCGTTGGTCACCATGGTGAGGTGGAACGGCTTACGTACATTTTTTGCAAAAAAATTATTAACTAAGGCCAGGGTCACATTTGCGTTATGACCCTAGCCTGCCGGATTCCGGTTTTATCTTAGAACTTTTTCCAGCGCCGCATAGCGTTACCGCTATGCGGTGCTGGAAAACGCTGCCCTTAGTTACCCGCTGTTTACCTTAACGACCTGTCACACAGGCAGAGGCTCGGAGTGCGCTTTACAGCGTCGCACAGGAAACCGTTGCAGACAGCGTTTCCTGTGCGGCGCTGTAAAGCGCACTCCAAGCCGCTGCCTGTGTGACAGGTCGTTAAGGTAAACAGCGGGTAACTAAGGGCAGCGTTTTCCAGCACCGCATAGCGGTAACGCTATGCGGCGCTGGAAAAAGTTCTAAGATAAAACCGGAATCCGGCAGGCTAGGGTCATAACGCAAATGCGACCCTGGCCTAAGTACCCTGTTTTTGATACTGTTTTCTACTAAGCACTTGCTTTTTATTATTACCTTTTTATAGCAGTGTACTTCCACACGTTTGTTATACTGTTTTATTCTGTGGTCCGATTGTTAGGTAAAGGTTTGTAAATACCAGAATCAACTAGCCGCCTCAACTCTGCCTTATTGCTCAATCAGACGGCTCTTCTATCGTCTCCTTGTTAGAAATGAGACACACAATATTCTCTGTCTTCACACTACGTTTCTCGCATTAACAGATTTATACTTATAATGTGAACTCCGATTCATATTCTTTTGTGATTTTCCTTTTGAAAAGAAAAAAAAATAGAAAAATAAACATTTTGCCTGGAGAAATGTTAAATGATCTATTTCTGCTTTTTGTTCTGTAGTATTAAATATAATTGGCGCACACATAAAAATCAAAAAGCAAAAGAAAAGAAAACCTCAGCCCCTACAACCCCATAACCCAAAACAAACAAAGCAATAAAAAACCTGCCGAAAACACCGCGCTCCACACTAATCCCAGCACACACTCTCATCATTCATCTAATTACTTAATGCAATTAATATTCTCGGACGTCATCATTTTGTTTCCTTTTTTATTATTCAGTCGAAATGTTTTCTATAAATTGCTTGTCAACTTTTCTTAACGAAAAGATAGAAGTGCCGGATGGTAGTTAACATGCCCCGACCCCGTGCCAAAATTTTTGTGGCAGCAAGCATGTCCAATTACGTGATCTGAAAGTATTTTTGTTGCAAGGGGGTGGCTAAAACTTTAATTATAAAAATGAATGCTGTTTCCATTTCCAATTGCCAAGAGGAACTTATCCTGCAGCGAAATGGTAGAAAACCAGAAGAAATTAAGTAATCTGCTTTTGGAAAATTAAAGAACAAAGGCCTCCGAAATAATGTCACATCTAGGGGAAAGGCCAAAAGCCAGATATAGAGGGAGTTACTTGGCACAAAGTCACTAATAAAAAGAAAAGTTCTTATTTTGTTTCTTTCCTTCTGTCCACTTTTGGAAATACATATATTATTTTTTATTTTCCTGATGATGATTGACATGATGATTCAATCTTGAGGTCTAATATCACACACTTTTTATTTTTTTTTGGACAATTATTATAATTATCATTAATGTGTTACATTTCTTTGGAGCAACTTACATGTTTTCAAAGGTTATAAAATATGACATTTCTTAATACTTTTCACCTGAATTCAAATCTGTCAATGAAAACTTTTGGTTGGTTCTTGTTTGTATGAAATTAAAGAGTTTTGCTTGTACGGATACTGATTATTAATGCATGATAGTTTCAGTACTTTTTTTTTTACCATTCAAATTTTTATTGTCAAAAATTCAAAGATACAGAAGAGAAAATCCACAAAGCATAATAAACAGGGGCAAAAGGGCAAGTAGGGTAAGGGGAGGAGGGGATGAAGGGGGAGAAGACAGGATGATCGAGATTTCAATAATATCAACATTATATTAACAGGAGAGACCCACAAGTCGTTTTTCTGAAGGTATGAGATAGGAAATAGTGCAAACAGGTGCACTAGGGAATGACAAAATTATTGAGAGAGAGAGAAGAGTGTAAGGCCATTGCAAGCCGTTGCAGGGGCGCGAGCAATGGCCGCGCAGTGGGCATTGCGAGTCTCCCGCCCCGGCAACGACCGACGAGAGCCAAGCGCCGTGGCCGAAAATAGAACCAAGGGCCTGGCCATGCACAGCTCTAAAGACCGCTATGTATCTCAATGGGAAGTGAGGCGCTATGCTCATTGGTCGGCGCCAGCACACAGCGACCAATGAGCATAGCGCCTCACTTAGGCCCCTTTCACATCAGCGTTGCTGACTGCGTTTTTTTTCGCGGCCGCACCTGCCGCAAGTGCCGAAACTGCACTTGCCGCACCTGCCGCACCCTTACCGCAAGCCCCATAGACATTGCATGGGGCTTGCCGCAAGTGTGCCGCAAGTGTCGCGGTTATGCGTTAATCTCGGCAGATGCGGTTTTTTCACCGCATCTGCCGCGATTTGAAAAAACCGCTAGTGTGAAAGCACTCTAACAGCGGTAAATTTGAAACTCAAAGTCCTCCATGTATCTCAATGGATGATGAGGTCCATGGATGATGAGGTCCATGGGTCCCACCAGGTCAGGATTTTATTTTTCTTTGAGAGAGAATCCGCTACAGTGACTTCATAACAATAATGAAGATTAATTTTGGCTATGAGTTCCGATCTGGATGGAACCGTCGATAGTTTCCAATGACTGTCAATGCATTGTCTGGCCGCAACCAGAATATTAGAAATCATAGGTTGCAGGGGGGAGGGGAAGTCCACCAGTGAGACTCCCAGTACTGCCAACTGTTTGGTTATTATAAAGGGGAGACGGATAATCTCAGAGATCACCGCCTCAACTTGACTCCAAAATGCATATATATGAGGGCATTCCCACCATACATGAGCCAGAGAACTTCTGGCACCACACTCCTTCCAGCACAATGTGGAAGAGGATAAATGAAGGGATTTATATAGAATCGATATACCGTGAGATACTATGGTGCCCGATTTAAAAAAACGTTGGGCAGGGGATTCTGAGAGGTCAGGAGGGACACCAAATAGCCGATGTCCTCGCAAAAGGCTGCGGAGCTGCAAATATGTAATCAGGCCGAATCAGGTATAAGATACTGTCTCTTCAGATCCAGAAAAGGCCTTATTCCAGAGAGGTTAAAGAGGTCCACCACTCGGCGCACCCCGCAGCCCGTCCAAGTGGACAAGGAGAGATTGGGTATAATGGATTCGACTGATTGTAGTGAAACATATTGGGCTATAAAAGGGAAGGCAGAGGGGCACTCCGTGGCCCAAATTTTGGCCGCAGAGACCATGGAGCGGAGGGGGAAGGGCAAACGGCTTGGGCGGAGCAGCTGTATCTAATATATAATTCCCCTAACGCACTTCCGTAAGTTTCGGCGCTACTTCCGTTGTTGTGGCCGTGGGCGCGCGGCGCCCACGCGACCAGTGAAGCATTGCCCGCGCAGCAGGCATTGCGAGCCATTGCAGGGGCGCGAGCAATGGCCGCTCATTGGTCGCTGTGTGCTGGCGCCGACCAATGAGCATAGCGCCTCACTTCCCATTCAGATACATGGAGGACTTTGAGTTTCAAATTTACCGCTGTAAGTGAGGCGCTATGCTCATTGGTCGCTGTGTGCTGGCGCCGACCAATGAGCATAGCGCCTCACTTCCCATTCAGATACATGGAGGACTTTGAGTTTCAAATTTACCGCTGTAAGTGAGGTGCGAAGCTCATTGGTCGCTGTGTGCTGGCGCCGACCAATGAGCATAGCGCCTCACTTCCCATTCAGATACATGGAGGACTTTGAGTTTCAATTTTACCGCTGTAAGTGAGGCGCGAAGCTCATTGGTCACAGTGTGCTGGCGCCGACCAATGAGCATAGCGCCTCACTTCCCATTCAGATACATGGAGGACTTTGAGTTTCAAATTTACCGCTGTAAGTGAGGCGCGAAGCTCATTGGTCGCTGTGTGCTGGCGCCGACCAATGAGCATAGCGCCTCACTTCCCATTCAGATACATGGAGGACTTTGAGTTTCAAATTTACCGCTGTAAGTGAGGCGCGAAGCTCATTGGTCGCTGTGTGCTGGCGCCGATCAATGATCATAGTGCCTCACTTCCCATTCAGATACATGGAGGACTTTGAGTTTCAAATTTACCGCTGTAAGTGAGGCGCGAAGCTCATTGGTCGCTGTGTGCTGGCGCCGACCAATGAGCATAGCGCCTCACTTCCCATTCAGATACATTGAGGACTTTGAGTTTCAAATTTACCGCTGTAAGTGAGGCGCGAAGCTCATTGGTCGCTGTGTGCTGGCGCCGACCAATGAGCATAGCGCCTCACTTCCCATTCAGATACATGGAGGACTTAAAGTTTCAAATTTACTCAAAGTCAAACTCAAAGTCCTCCATGTATCTCAATGGCCAGTGAGGCGCTTCTCTCATTGTACTCATGACAGTAGCAACATTCACCCCTTACATTCTGTTTTATCTGTAATTTCTATAACACAGTGTGTAGTTGTACTGCCACTGCGAAGTTAACCCCTTATATACCATTTCTGCCTTAACTCCATACTTTGTAGTCTCTATTACTACTGCCAGTAGGAACATTAACCCCTTATATTCCATTATTGTTATTTCTATTACACAGTGTATAGTTGTAATGACACTGCGAAATTAACCCATTATATACCAGTTCAGCATTAACTGCATATTTGGTAGTGTTTATAACTACTGCCACTGCTACATTAACCCCTTGAACACCATTTTGGATATAATTTACAGCGCACTCCTTCAATAACATTTTTGATATCATTATAAGTTCCTACTCTGTTATAGTCCTGTTAGTCGGACATTAACTCTTTCTACACCTCCACTATATTGCTACCCTCACAGTTCTGCCTACATCGGCTACTTAGTCATATATCTTATTATTTAAAACTCTTAAAAAAATTAAATACAGATTCTAGACTCCCGATTCTTTAGAATTGGGCTCACAGCTAGTTTCTAATAATATCCTAAGGGAGTTATGAGGAGCATAGTGAGATTCAATTAGATACCAGGGTAACGAGGAATCTCCCTCCAACCAGATTTTAATAGGATCCAGAAGGGCAGCTTTATGGTAAAATACGATTCTAGGAGAGCCCAGGCACCCCCGGTTATATGGTAAGGACATAATTTGGTGTTTTATTCTGTGAGGTTTTTTATTCCATATATAGTTATCTAAAATAGTTTGGAATTGAGATAAATATTTAGAAGGAAAGGACAGAGCGAGACATCTAAATAGATAAATGAATTTAGGTAACAGGAGCATTTTAGTGACCTGAATTCTCGCCATCCACGAGAGAGGTGATTTGGAGAAATTATTTATCTCATTTTTAATGTCTGCAATGGTCGATTCGGAGTTGAGACGGACTATGTCAGGCAGGCGCGCCAATATTATTCCAAATAGATAAAACCAAAAGCTGACCAAATGAAGGTATAAAGGGACTGTATCTGCATCTGAAGGTGAAGAGGGAAAAATAGAGGGAAGAGAGTGGATTTGGTCAAGTTGAGCTTGTAATATGAAGCGGCAGAGAAGTCTTCCAGAAGAGAGGAAATTGCCTCTAAGGAGGATAACGGATCGGTGCAAGTAAATACCACATCGTCTGCATATAAGCCGATTTTATACTCGGAGCCACCTACTGGTATGCCTTTAATGCTGGAAGATTGTCTAACTATGGCAGCGAGGGGCTCCATGATCAGAGCGAAGACAATGGGGGAGAGAGGGCAGCCTTGGCGCGTACCATTGGTTATTTGGAATGGCTGAGACTCAAAGCCCGAGGCACGGACAGAAGCACAGGGGTTAGAATACAGCGCCATAATGGCCTTGGAAATCAGGCCTGTAAGACCAAACTTCGTCAAGGTATTTTGTATATATCCCCAGTGTACCCTGTCGAACGCTTTTTCGGCGTCAAGGACAGGAATACACTGGGAAGGCGGCCCCTCTCCACCAATCGTCTTGTGCCGTCTCTTGTCTGCCTCCCCGGTACAAACCCAACTTGATCGGGGTGGATAAGGGAAGAGAGAATTGTTAAGAGCCTATTAGCCCAGAGTTTCACGTAAATTTTAATGTCAGTGTTGAGCAGAGCTATTGGGCGGAAATTACCGGGAGATGTCGGGGCCTTCCCTGGCTTCGGGAGAGTTGCAATAGAGGCCTTAAGCCCCTCAGGTTTGATGGAACCCGATTCTGACCAGTAGTTAAACAAAAACCGCAGGTAGGGAGCAAGGATTGCGAGAAACTGGGCATAATAGAAAAAGAGAACCCATCCGGGCCGGGTGCAGTTTTTTTTTGTATCTCTAATAATTTGGGATATTTCAGAGTCCTGAATGGGGGCATTAAGGAGGGATAGTTGCTCAGCCGAAGCTTTGGGAAGATTTGCCTTTTCTAAAAAGGTGGTAATAGTAGATTGGGAAGGTTGGGGGATAGAAGCGTCTGAAGCAAGGTTATAGAGAGAGGAGTAATAAGATGCAAATTAATCCGCTATTTGGATGGGGTTATAAATCCGTGAAGAGTTCGATTTGATCAAAAAGGGGATCCTGGATTGCGTTTCTCTTTTCTTGACACGCCTGGCCAACAGAGCCCCGGCACGATCTCCCATAGAGTAAAATTTGGCTTTAGATTTCCTAAGAGCGTTCTCAGCCCTCTGCAGAAGCAATTGCCGGACCTGGAGTCTGGCTGCAGTGAGGTCAGAGAAGAGTCGTTGAGTAGGAGAGCATTTGTGACAAGATTCAAGCTCAGCTAATAATGTAAGGGCTTCCTGGAGGGCCCTGTTATATTTACGCTTAGCAGTCGAAGCCATCTTAATGAAAAGTCCCCGTGTCACCGATTTGTGGGCGAACCACAGATTGTCAATCTGTGTCTCATCAGTGTCATTAAATGAGAAAAATTCTGTAAGGGACTCCTCAATAAAGGAAGAGTTGGTCTGGTCCACTAATAAGTGGTCATTCAGGCGCCACTGTGATGGAGGAATAATAGCCAAAGGGTCTTCAAGAGAAACAGAGACCGGGGCATGGTCCGACCAGAAGATATTGCCTATGGACGCAGAGGTACAGTGGGGAAGGGCAACACCATCCACTAACACATATTCAATCCTGCTGTAGGAACCATGCCTCGATGACATATAAGTGAAGTCCTGTTCATTACAATGAAGGTACCTCCAAATGTCGTGCAGGCCAAATGAGTGAACCAGCCTCGCCTCTGGATTCCGAGAGGGTCGAACAGTCTAAAAGCTTAGACATAGGGATATTAAAGTCTCCTGCAATAAGTTTATAGCCGTGTTGAATTTCACTCAGGGTCTGGAAAAATGTTCTCAAATATTTACAGTAATCTGGACATTATTAGGTGCATACACAGAGGCGATAGTATAGGGAACGTTATTGATAATACATAGAACTATAAGGAACCTGCCTAGAGGGTCGGGAATAGCCCTGACCAGTTGAAAAGAGAGTGACCTGTTGAAAAAAATAGCTACCCCTGCTTTTTTTGTCCCACTATTTGCAAAAAACTGGTGAGGATATAAACCGGACTTCATTCTCACATTATCCAGTTCAAGAAGATGTGTTTCTTGTAGACATAATATTTGGTGACGGGTTTTGGATAATTGGCGCCAGACCAGTGATCTCTTACATGGTGAATTAAGGCCGTTCACATTGATAGAAGATAAGGTAATACTCATAATAATTCAATAAAACCACGCTAATAATATTGCAGGATCTGAGGTCTCCTACACCAGAGGGGGGCCAACGGGGCACCATCTCGAACAACCTGCAGGAAAGAAACAGGGAAAAAGGAAGGGCGAGTAGAACAAACAAGACAAACCAACAAAAACATTAAAATTAAAGTCCATTCAGAAAACTGATCCACAGGTGAAAACAGAAAACAAATTCACCACGGGCCTAATGCTGAGAAACTCAGCTTCAGGAAGAAGGTCCAGCTGAATAAAGAAAAAAAAAAAAAAAAAGTCCAGAAAAGAAGTCCAGCACAAAAAAAAGGACCAAAGCACCAATGGGAAAGAAGCCAGGAACCTGTAGGTTCTTGTCCCTTCAAGTGACCTCCACTCCAGATTGATGTGACGTCTATTCGGCTTCCCAGGGTTAGATCTTGGGGAGTTCATGGAAACAGGAGAACCAGGGGATCTAAGTCCCCATTGAGCCAGAGATTTTGCAGCATGAGAGGGGGTCAAACAGGTTGTCACCGAGCAATCCTTCCGTATTAGGAGTTTGGGTGGGAACCCCCTTCGGTAGGGAATGCCCTTTTCTCTCAACACCGAAGTGTAAGGGGCAAAAGCCCTGCGGAGTGCTAGTGTCCCAGGAGACAGATCAGGAAAGACCGTGACATGGGCAAAACGGTCGTCCAGGGTAGGGTTCCCCTTAGGGCTGAGAGGAACTCCTCCTTAATCTCAAAAAAATGTACTCGTGCCAGCACGTCCCTGGGGACAGAAGGAGCCAAACCTGCCGGTTTTGGAATACGGTGAATGCGATCTATGACAACAGTCTGCTTATTCGCGTGAGGCCGCACCGCCATAATAAAGTCTTGTAGGAATGCTTTCAAGTCTGCTGTCAGCACTGATTCCTCTATCCCCCTAAGGCTGGGGTCACACATAAGCCCTTGGTCCGTTTTTGGCTTCGTTTTTGTAATTTTTTTTTTCAAAGTCCAAAAACTGACAGAAAAACGGATTGGATGTAATAAACACCCTGTCCGTTTTTTTCTGGACCTCAAAACATTGCTCTGTCCGTTTTTGAGCCAAAAACGTTGCTAGCAACGTTTTTGCCATCAGTTAAAAAACGCATGTGTTTTTTTAACATGGGGCCCTATGGGAAACGCATGCGTTAACGCATGGCACATATAGGCACCTGTGTTAACGCATATGCGTTTTTAATGAAAAAAAGTGAAAAAATGACTAAGTCCAAAAACGTTCAGGGGTGCAGGAGGCTCAAAAAGCACCCTATAAAAAACGGATTGGTGATGAAAATCACTTCCAAAAACGGACTTCTATGTGTGACCCCAGCCTAAGGCTAGGGTCACACATAAGCCCTTGGTCCGTTTTTGGCTTCATTTTTGGCATTTTTTTTTTCTGAGTCCAAAAACTGATAGAAAAACGGATTAGATGTAATAAACACCCTGTCCGTTTTTTTCTGCACCTAAAAACATTGCTAGGTCCGTTTTGGGGGCAAAAACGTTGCCAGCAACATTTTTGGGGTCCGTTTTTCAAAAAAAAAAATTTTTTAACATGGGCCCTATGGAAAAACGGATCTATTTTTTTGGGGTGCCTTAAAAAAACGGATCCGTTTTTTTGAGAATTTTGGTCAAAAAATGACTAAGTCCAAAAACGTTCAGGGGTGAAGGAGGCTCAAAAAGCAGCCAAAAAAAAACGGATTGGTCATGGAAATCACTTCCAAAAACGGATTTCTATGTGTGACCCCAGCCTTAGCTTTACATTATTACGCCTGGACCTGTCCTCCAGGTCCAGGGTTTTATATTGAGTCTTAGTGGCCAAGGTTTGTAGTAGATCATGGGCATCCCACAGCTCATTGTGCGAGGTGACCAGCTCCGCATTTTGCGTTCGAGTCTATCAGTGCGGTTTCCTAATTCCTCCACATCCCCCCTCAGGTC
This sequence comes from Allobates femoralis, assembly GCA_033576535.1. NCBI lineage: Eukaryota > Metazoa > Chordata > Amphibia > Anura > Aromobatidae > Allobates > Allobates femoralis. The sequence continues at coordinate 37,224,631 of JARQOC010000001.1, read as the reverse complement.
TGCCATCATGGTACACATTTCTGCCTGTAGGGAAGATTTATGATCCCCAGCATGAGTTTGAGGAGAGCAGCTGTGACCGGAGCGTCAGGGTTATCAACAGCAGCTCCAGCAGAGACTGAGGACTGGGAGCCTCGGCACACGGCGCGGGCTGCTCTGGGGGAAGGCGGCGCCATTTTCTCTCCCTGTGAGGACTGCAGGGGGGCCACAAAGAAGTCCGCAATGCGCCTAGCTGGGTCGTGGGATCCGGGCTTGGTTTTCCCCATGCACTCACCGGGGTTCCAGCGGCAGGTGCCTGGAGTCTGAGGGAGCGGAGGAGGAGTGGGGACAATGATTTGTGCCACTTTCAGGTTCCTGGTAACGGAGCTTCCGCAATAAGCGACCTACTCCATGTGCAGTCAGGCCACGGCCATAGTTTCAGTACTTTGAAACATTATTATTTTGCAAATTTAAAGATGCTGAATTTTTTTTATGCCAATGCTCTGATATTAATTTAGGGTAAAAGTAGCCACAATTTAAACAACTAAAAAGTCTAAACACTATTGTGGATTATAAACAGTTATTATTATTATTATTATTATTATTATTATTATTATTATTATTATTATTATTATTATTTCTTTATATAGCACGCACCATTCATTTCATGGTGAAGTACTTTGAGAAAGAGTTACATCCAAAATACAGATAGATTGTATATAGTTTGTTCTATAATTTCCCTTATGGAATCAAACTGAATTATATTCTATAATAAGATACCAATTAATATAAGATCTTGTATCGACTACATTTTGTGTATACATAAATGTAAAATGTAATGTATTACCATATTTCTTGTAATCATCTAAAATGTTAATAAAAGATTATTTGAATCAGATATGGGCTACTGTGAACAAATTAACAGTGACAGACTGGAGAGGACCCTGCCCTCACGGGCTTACATTCTATAGGATGATGTGGAGGAGACAGTAGGTTGGGGGTTGCAGCAGCTCTGGTAGTGGCGAAGCAGCTGTGCAGGGGTAGTGGTTGTGAGGTGGCCTCTCTAGTGGAGGTGGTGGTACGGTGACCGCTCCAATGGTGGTGGTGAGATGGCCTCTCCTTTTGTTGTGGTGATGGTGTGGCGCCCCACTAAGAGTGCGTCACAAAAGGGTACTGCACCCCTGATTGCCGTATGCTTTGTTCTGGTAATGAGTAGAAGTTTCCTGAAGCTCCAACACCACACACACACACCTAGTGATCAGGGGACCAATCAGACACCCGTTGCTAGGGTAACAGGTCCCGGTGGGAGAAAAGCTAGGTTGTATAGTGAGTGGGAGAGCAGAACAGAGATAGTAGTTGAGAGGAGAGAGCTGAGAAGCCAGAAGGGAGCTGCACAGAGCCGTGCAGCACAAAGAAGCAAAGTGAAAGCAGCAGATGTATGAGTTGGAGAAGCTACAGAACAGCAGAGAGAAGCTAACTGGGAGGGCACCTCAACCTGGTGACCCAGAAGAGAAAGGGGCCAAAAATAGAACCGAATGCCCTAGACCAGTCCAAACCCAGAGTACCGACTCCGAAGTGGTCCAGCCGGCTACAACCCTGAACCACAAACCCGGAGTGGTCGATGTCTTCATAGGAGCATGATCCAACCGCCTTATGCCCAGCGCAGTCCACACCCAAAGCACCAACAATTGAGAGCAAGGGACCGTGGAGAGAAAGACAGCAGTAACCCAAGGGAGAGCCCTCAGTACTACCACACGGGTGTAGCAAGGGCAGCAGAGCAAGGGACAGAGCGTGATAGTGAAGGAACACCAGTGGAGCTTCAAAGGGGCACTGCTCATTGCCAGAACCACCCGGTCCACTGCCTTAGCCGACACCATCGCATACCTTGTGACTCAGATCTCAGACACAGTCTGGAGGTCAAGGGTGGCGGTGCCTGAGGCTGTGGCCCTGGTGGTCAATGAAAAAGGGGAAATAAAAGAAAAATAAAAGAATAAAGTTTGTTCGTGATGCCACCTGTAGGTCCCGATGATGGCACCGGCGATGCGGGAACCTCCAGGGTGATGGGCGGCAGCAAGATGGAGTAGCTCCCTACAGGAGGAGCGGGGTCCCCGGGGTATTGAAAGTAGAAACGGGTGGTAGAATAGGGCAGCGCGGTCACTGTGGAGCAAGACAGATTAGTCACAGTTCAAGGAAATGTGGAGCCCACTGGGACGGGGTACTCGGTACCGGACCGGGTTGCTGCAGGGGATGTCATGGAGGTCTTGGTCCGGACTGTGTCCCGGGTTCACACAAGTAAATGGAATATTTACAAGGGATAAATGTTTGTCGTGACGCCACCCACGGTTTGTGGTCAGTAATGGGATCACCACTGCAGCGCCGCTCTGCCAGGAGAATGGATGGGCTGCAGCTAGATGGATGAGCCCGCCGTGGGTCGGGCTGCTCCTGACAGGATAAATGGTAATTTTAAGCAGTTTTTTATACCTAGAATCAAACAAGGAGACACAGGCAGGGTTCACCGGGTTTGCTTGTCAGCTCTTCCAAACAGTTTACAGCAGTTCTCCGTACAGTTCTTCAACACAAGTTATAGCCACTTTACTCCGGTTTTGCTGAACCCACTGCTGCCAGGTTGTCACTCTGAGACCCCTCACTCCTTCTAGTGTCCTTTCAGGCTGTTCTCTCTCTTTAAGTGTTTCTCTGGGTCGTATGGCGGCAGCTTGGACCCTTGGGGTCCTTGTGGTTGCTGCTGTGCCATTCACCCTTGTTGTGGGAACTCCAACTTGGAATTGGGGCTCCCCGTCGGTGAATCTGGAGATACCAGATGAATCTTTTGGTCCCCTTCAGAGCCAACTCTCTGCTGTGTGCCTAGCCTGCAATAGTCGTCTCCTGCAAGGCACTATCAGGCTCCCTCTAACCCGTGAGCTTCAATAGGGAAGACTACTCCACCTGTAGTTGGTCAGTGCTGCCAAGTTCCTCGGACCCAGAGCTGCTGGTCCGGTCTCTATCCTCACACTCCCCTGGGATGCCGGCTATGGACGAGCTTTCTCTCCATGGTTTCTCTGACTCTGTGGATTCTGCATCTCCATGTAGCCCAATCCCACCAGGACATGTGTCTCTGTCTTTCCGGTGTGTGTGCTGCTCAGCCTACCTCGGCCTACTCGGTCTTTGCTTCTCAGCCTACCGTTCCAACCCACTGTCCTCTAAACCCACCACCCCTTGCCTGCCTAGAGTTCCGGGCTCCGGGTTGGGTGCTGTCTCCTAGTGGTATGTGGGATGTCCGTGAGGGTGTTTAGTGTATAAACTGTCTTGCCTTCTATCTGGCTGCAGTTCCCTATGTGGCCACCCTGGTCGCAGGGGCGCCACATTCCCCCGGAGTTAAACTTGCGTGTCCCCACGCCGTCCGGCATGGATCCCCCCTGAAACATTTTTATTATTTATAAACATAACATTAAGCATTCTTGTTTCTTCCATTTTAAAGAGGCACAGGTCTTGTAACGTTGCATTAACTATATACATTTGTCCACGAGTGTTTCTGCTTAGGAGGCCTGGATTCGCTACACCACCTCCAGGCACTTGCTTTCCATAACTTAGTGTGCATGGGGGTTAATCCAGTTCTCCACCCTTCTGGACACTCTACTAGGTTTAAATGCTAAAACACATTTTTCAAACACATTTAAATATTCACGGTCCTTCTAAAACATTACTTTTCCTGTAAAAAGTATAAAAGTTCTTTTCAAAAAGTGCAAAACGTTTCAAAAAGTACGAAAACGTAGCATAAGTGCTGCAAACACTGCTCACAAGCACTCTGCAGTTCAGTTCAAGTTCAATGCACAGTCTTAAAAGTGCCCTTTTGGTCTTAAAATCAATTGGGAGCACACAGGGTGCTCAACTATACACATGAAAGTTTTTATCACATCATCGTCCATGATAGCAATGTCAATCAAACATATAAGACAGACAGGGGAAAAGGCTAGCATTCATTCAGGATTGGGATGGGTCCATCAAGGATCACGTTACATTCACACTTACTGTTGATTGCAGAATCCGGGTCTCATTCTTGCTTCTGCTCTACTTTCCATGGCAAGATCTGTTTTTGTACTTGCCGCTCTACCTCTTCTTTTTCCCATCGGCGAATGCATCGTCTAAGATATTCTGCAGGGCCGGCTGGGCCGTCCGGGTCACCAAGAAATCCCATGATATCACTAGCTTCATCTCTCTTCCACCAGCAGAGGAGCTGCTCCCCTCTCACCTCTGATGTTACAGGCGCTGGTATCTGGGGCTCCGGCAGCGGTAACCATCCCTCCGGCATGGCTCCGAGTGGGTCAGTCTCTTTTATAGCAGCACATGGTGCAGCTCTGGGAATGGACACATCAATTAGGGTCGCAGTGCGGCATGTCTCCTCGCTCTCGATGCGACGACTGGAGGCGCCAACCCAGCCGGGATGCGCAGACAAGGCCTGCTGGTTATGGCTAATGTCTATATGAATCCGGGTCCTCTGCTCCAATTGGGCCCGGGTCATCTGTAAGGGCAGCAGCCGCAGCACACCCCTCCGGGTGTCTCGGATCTTCGGACGCTCTCTACCGCCTTCTGCCATGCTGCCTCAATCACCGTTGTTCCTCCACGAATGCACTCTGTGGGCCCTCCGAGATCACTTCGGGTCACTCGGCTAAAGTGCTCTCCTGGGCGTCCTCTCCTTACATCCTTGTGTACTCAGATCCTGATGGCGACTCCTTCTCTTTCGGTTCTTTGTCCAGCCTCTTCTTGATGAGGATTTCCTGTTCTTCCGCCCGCTCCTCATTGGTAGGTCGATTTGGGGGCGGAGGCTCTTCTTTGGGATTGATGGCTGGCTCCCCCGGAGTTAATGGGAGCCAGGGCGGGTCTTTCTTCTCCCGCTTTGGACTGGGCCGCCCCACGATGGGAGGTCTGGGCACGCCTCCTTTGCACATGGTCTCAGGCTCCTATGGCCGCCATTAAGCCCAGATTTGTCTGGAAAAGTCCAGAACACGTTATTTAGGCACATGGAGTCCGGTTCTTTTGAACCAGGTTCATCCTGTTCGTGATGCCAGGTTGTCGAGCCCACTGGGACGGGGGTACTCGGTACCGGACCGGGTCGCTGCTGGGGGTGTCACGGAGGTCCTGGTCCGGACCGTGTCCCGGACCCACACAAGTAAAAGGGGATATTTACAAAGGAATAACGTTTATCGTGACGCCACCCACAGTGTGTGGTCAGTAATCGGACCACCGCTGCTGCAGAACCTCCTCGGATGATGTTAGGCAGCTGTAGATGGAATAGCTCTCCGCAAGTAGAGCTGGAATCCCCGGGGCAGTGTGTGATGGTTGGTTGTAATAGGTGCAGTTCACTTACTTTCCTGCTGCTGCAGCCTTCTTCCTGCCTGTGTCCAGAGCTTGACAGGCTGTGGCTCTCCAGGTGGGAAATCTCTGCGGTCTTGCTGGAAAGAATCACTCATAGGCAAGGGAGCAAAGTCATTATAAAGTTCTGTCTGCAGATCATACAAGGGAGTCAGAAGCAGGGTTCACCGGGTTTACTGTGCAGTTCTTTTAGTACAACAGTTCAGGTTACAGTTCACTTCTGACACGGGTTACAGACTTCTCCCCTCCTGGTTCCTTTCTACTCCCTGCAGCCAGGTTGTTACTCTGTGAACCCTCACTCTCTCTATCGTCCTTTCCAGGCTTCGTTCTCTGTCTCCGTGTGTGTGTCTCCGGACAGTGTAGCAGTAGCTCGGACCCCTGTGGGTCCTCGTGGTCGCCACTGAGCTGTCTGTCCTTTGGGGTGGGAACTCCAACCTGGAATTGGAGCTCCCCATCGGTGAATCTGGGGAAACCGGGTAAATCTTCGGTCCCTTTCAGAGCCGACACTCTGCTTCCAGCCTAGCCTCCAATAGTCCTTTCTCGCAAGGTGCTATCAGGCTCCCTCCTGACCCGTGTGACTCTGGTTTCAATATGGAAGGCTACTCCGCCGGTAGTTGGTCGTTTCAGCTGTATTCCTAGGACCCAGTGCTGCTGGTCCTCCCTTTCCTCACACTCCTGGGGTGCTGGCTATGGATGTGCTTTCTCTCTGTTGTTTCTCTGGCGCTTCGGATTCTGCACTCCATCAGTCCCACTCCTCCAGAACGTGTGCCTCTGTCTTTGCTTCTTAGCCTATCTTGGCCTACTCTGTGTCTTGGCTGCTCGCTCACTCCGGCCTACTGACTCCTTCCTCCTCTCCTTCCCCTATTTCTATCATCTGTCTCCTGACCTGCTTGCTGTCCCACCCACTGTTCTCTAAACCCACCACCCCTTTCCCACCTAGAGTTCCGGGCTCTGGGTTGGGTGCTGCCCTCTAGTGGTGTGTGGGATGTCTGTGAGGATGTTTGTGGTGCAAACTGTCTTCCTTCCTACCTGGCTGCAGTTCCCTATGTGGCCTCCTGGTTGCAGAGGCACCACACATCATCAGGAGCACCCCGGAGTTAGGGATAGTTCAAGGCTTCCTAGCTTGAGTGGCATATCAGGTGCCCCGGTTTCCCTGTTCCACATTGCAATTATTAATATTATTATTGCTTTATTTATATAGCCATTAGATTCCATGGTGCTTTACATATGAAGAGGGGAGAACGCGGACAAATACAGTATATATGGACAATCAAGTCTTACGGATACAGGAGGGGAGAGGAACCTGTCCATGAGGGCTCACAATCTACGGGAGCGGACAAGGAAACAGTGGGAGGGGGAAGCGGTGTGGTAGAGTGGTGACTGGGTCTCATTGTAGGCCGTAGGCTTGTCGGAAGAGGTGAGTCTTCAAGTTTCTTTTGACGGTACCAAGAGTAGGTAAGTGTCTGTGATAATAAATGATACTACAGCAATGTTACTCTAGATACAAACATTGTCTTGGTAAATTTTTTTCTCCAGATCGCGCTTGACAAAAGGAATTTTGCTGTTTGGATTCTATCATTTTACTTGCACGCTGCAATACACATTATGTCTTTTTCAATTCAACGTTTAAAGTGATAAATATGAAAGCATGAAAATAATAATTTCTTCTAAAGCTGAGGGTTTATTAGTGAGATTTTTCTTACATCTTCACATACGCTGAATTCACCTTTTCCATGAAAACTTCAAAGTTGTTGATAGTTATGTAGAGGAAGTGCATTGACACGCTTCGCTGCCTTCCTTATGTTCATCACCTCCTCTATTATTTTCATCCTGTTCTTGCTTCTGCTCTTATTAAATGGACTTTTATAGTGGAACTGACTTTGGCAAAGCTTCTTTCCAATTGACGGGCATGGGAGCTAGACTTGTATAAGTGTTGCTATGTAAGACCAGTATAAACGATGGCATTCCATCCTGTGTGGTTTCTGAGATAATAATGCTCCGCTATGGCTTCTTCTATCTCTGTCAAATTAACACACACTAAATTCATACCTCCTATAAACATAAGGGCTGAGCCTTGAAACTTCTGATTAGATGTGATTGTCGTGATGTCCCCCGTATGACCTCGTAGACGAGACCACTCGCTCATTGAACACAGCCCACAAAGTACAATAAATTGCAAGATAAATAAAGTTAAACATTGGTTTCTATGGGGACATTTGCTGGAAATGCTCAAATAGAAAGTCGTGGAGATCCAATGGCAGAAATGTTCAACTTTCAGGGAAGGCTAATATACTTGGTAAGAGTCACTTGTGGCTATTACAGCGATTGTGATGTGTGCACAGTGACTACTTAATAGTAGCCTCATTGTAAATTGCATTTGCTTTACAATTAATTACTCACCTAGAAACCATTCACAAACACTTTTAGATCAAGATTGGGAAATCTGGGACAACTGGTAAAAAAATACAGGGTATGGTAACAATGGGTTGTATAGAAAGTTGTCCTGTATATCTAGATGGGGAGTAGTTAAGAAAGGACAATCCGCACCATGATGCTTGAGGTTGAAAATTTTAAGGCCACCAGAAACATTAGAAATAAAGTACACTGTATGGACAAAAGCAGTGTACCCTCCACATTACCTCAACAGAAGCTTCTCTGGTCTCCTAATCTAATGCAATAAGAGGCTCTAGGATGCAAACGCACAGATGAGGGTGATACGGTGGTGACGTGAACAAAGGGCTTATTGAGGAGCTTGGGAACGCTCAAAAAGCTCAAAACGGGGAAATCATTGAGAGATACAAAATAGCCATTGGTTGGTTCTAGTGATGGGCAAATCCGAACTGCAAAGTTCGGGGTCCGTACCAAACACCTAGTGTGTTCAGTCATGGACGCTGAACACGGACTTCCCTGAGAAGTCTGTCCTACTGTTCGGGTTTGGCAGAGAGGGCTGTAAGAATAAACAAAATGTTGATTAAACAGCAACATTATACTTACAGAGTCTTCAGCGGCGGCAGGCACAATACTTCCTAGTCCCACTCATTAACTCCATCTGTATTCACTGCACTGGCTCCAAAAGCCAATCACAGACACCCACTCTCTGTAACAGTGTCTGTGATTGGCTGTTGCGTCCCCATCAATTGTGATTGGTTGCCATGGGCAATGAACATGCCGTCATAGGGGTGTAAATATAAATAAATTATTTTTAAAAATTGTGTAGCGGTCCCCTGTATTTTTGATTCTCAGTGCAGATAAAGCAGCCAGCTATGGGTTGCCACTCCAGCTGCCTGGATTTACCTTGTCTGTCAATCAAAATACATGGGAGCCTATTCTTTTTTTTTTTTAAAATATTAAATAAATAATTTAATAAATGTTGGCTTTGCCCTGTTTTTGAATGCCAGCCAAAATAAAATTAGGCAGCTGTGGCCTAATATTCTCAGCATAGTGAGGACCATAGTAATTGGGCCCCAGGCTACGGAATAGCAGCCCCAGAAATTGGCGCATTCATTAGAATCACAGAAAATGAAACTTTAAAACTTACCCTTTAATTATGAGTGGCTAAAATTTTAAACCATCACAGATTGTTAAAAAAAAGATTTTATAAGGTGCCTAAACTATTGTACCAAATAGCCACTAAAGCTCAAGAAAGGCCCATTGGAGGAATGCACATGCTAAAAACAATGCACACGACAAAGGGCAAAATGTATGACCTAGTAGATCAAAGATGTATAAGGTTGAGCTGACATAAGCAACATAACCGTGGATGCGGTGACACCAAACAAAAGGGTCCCCACCAAGAATAAAGGCAGTGATTGCTGGCAGCATACAGTAGAAGGGCCCCAGTCAATTGGCGAGATGTTCTAATTTTTCTACTTTGTATATGGCAAAGATATATGTAAAAAAAAACACCAGAGAGACTACTGACTTGTTAATTTGTGTTAGAGTACTTGAAAGTGCAAAGTTAACCATCTTCAATTATCACTGAGGAATCATTAGCTCCCTGGGAGTTTGATTTACTAGGTCGTAAATTTTGTCCTTTGTCGTGTGTGTGTGTGTTTGTGTGTTTGTGTGTGACCTTATATATTCCTGTTTTTAACAATCGATCTTGGTTTGAGTTCTTAGTTTTTCATAATTAAATTTCTTTAGAGGAGGGGGAAGGGAAATAGCTCACCGCACTTTCCTGAGACCGTAGGTGTACTGGATCAATGACTGGTCTCCATGCAATAGTATTCAAAGACTTTTGATAAAGGACTTGTTCCGGAATGCATCAGGTGTGGGCGGGGGGTGGCTGCTTACCCCAGTATGTTGCTTTTAATGTTTTAATCGAATAAAGAATGGAACCTTTTAACCATGGATTAAAGTCTTGGTGCCGGATTTTTTTTTGTTTTTGAATACTCATATTTAAAGGTTATGTTTTAAAGTTTCAACCCACCTATAATCAGCTACTACAATAATTTGTTTGTGAGAACCCTAATTTTCTATAAAGATTGATTAGAATCACCAACTTTACTGATTGTTCCTGATTCATAGTGTGGTGGCATTGAGGTGATAGAAAGGTTTAATGACAGCTGAGTATTGACAGCCCAAATTGGTAATGTCATGTGTCTCTGTGACCCGCCCATTACAATCCTATATGTAAATGTTTAAAAAAAAAACACATAAAAATCCTTTATTTGAAATACAAAACACACAAACCCTTTTTCACTACTTTATTCACCCCAAAAAACCCAGGTCCAAAGCAGTCCAACACTGACATCCCTCAACAATGTTTCACAATAAAGGATAAAGGATTGGGAAGACACGGGTAGCGTTCCATGAATTGGCAATTCTAGTGAATGCGCCTATTTCTGGGATGAGTGCTTGCTGCTATTCTGTAGCCTTGGAAGCCCAATAACCATAGGCCTCATCATTCTGAGAATACCAGCACACAGCTGCCTGGTTTTACCTTGGCTGCCAATCAAAAACAGGAAAAAGCTCTTACATATTTTTTTTTTATTATTTATTTAAATAATTAAAAAAAAATGAGCTCCCCTTATTGTTGATTGACAGCCAAGGTCAATCTAGGCAGCTGGGGGCAATACTTAGCTGTCTGCTTATCAGCCTGGGAATCAAAAATACTAGGGACCGCTATGCAATTTTTTTTTATTATTTATTTATTTTTACACCCCAATGGCAGCCAACTACAGATGCTGACAAATGGGTGTGGGCGCAACAGACAATCACAGATGCAATTACAGGAGTGGGTGTCTGTGATTGGATGTTGGAGGCAGAGTCCAGTGAATAAGCTGGATGTTAAAGAGCAGACCCAGAATGGGTCATACAAGCATACAATCCTTGCCAAATATATGTTGCTTCTGCTTTAATCACTGTTTTGCTTTCTTATATAGCCTCCAGCCCCCCTAGCCACCATTTTATAACTGTAAGGTCCAGGTTCGGGGTTCAGGCTCAAATTTAAAAAAGTCCAGCTGGATCTGCTGAACCAGAATATCTTCGTGTTCGCCCATCTCTTGTTGGCATGTCATGACCATAAGAGCCAGGGTACTCAACCATCCAAAACAAAGTTTTTTATTATTATTATTATTATTATTATTATTTATTTATATAGCGCCATTAGATTCCATGGTGCTTAACATATGAAGAGGGGAGAACAACGGACAAATACAGTATATATGGAAATCAAGTCTTGCAGATACATGAGAATTGAGGACCCTGTCCAAGAGGGCTCACAGTCTACGAGGGGTGAGCGAGGAAACAGTAGAAGGGGGTAGCGCCGATTGTGGGATGGTGCGGCGACCAGGTCTCATCGTAAGTTGTAGGCATGCTGGAAGAGGTGAGTCTTCAGGTTTCTTCCTTCCAAGTACATAGTTGCCTAATTTGACCTTTCATCTGTGACTAAGATAGTTAATATCACTAAATGGAAGAATCTATTATGGTCAATAGTGCTGGTCATAATAATGCTACTTTAAGTTATTGGCATACAATCTACAATACAGCTTCGAAAGAATAAAGTCTAGTTATAACAGACATACTACATCCCTGGGTATCGCAAAGCCTGGCAGAAAACAACACCCAGTTCATTCAGTATCCACATGACGGGCTACTGTCTTCAATATTCAGATTTCCAGTTGGGATTCTGGAACTTGACTGCGGTTTGACCTCGTAGTTGGGGCTCTGGATCTTTACCGGCATGGTCTGCAGCTTGACTTAATAGTCAGAGCTTTGAATCTTAGCAGCATGGTTTGTGGCTTGAACACATAATTGAGTTGAATTACTGGAGGGTGGCACAATACTGGCTTTTTATAATTAGGCCCAGATGACTGGTCAGCAGAGCAGTAGGCACTCCGCACTCCTGCTTGCACATCTGTTCTCTTCTCCCATTTGAAGCCAACTCTTGCTCTCCTCTAACGCTCTTAGCTTTAATATTTCACTACTTCGCCACAACAATCACCTCATCCAGTGCTGTCGTAAAACTTTTCCTTTGAGGAAATAGATCTGTTGCACATCCGTTCTCAGTAGTGTCCTTGGCCAGGGAGGGCAGTGCTCTTCTAGCAACATTGTTAGATATACTTATAGGTGCTATAAATTGTTCCTACTCCCTTACTAAAGCCCACCCATCACACATAACGAGATCGTTAGCGAGATCTTTGTAACGTCACAGGTTTTGTGAGTAACAGCGAGCTCGCTAATGATCTCGCTACGTGTGACACTTAGCAGCAATCAGGCCCCTGCTGTGGGATCGCTGATCGTTACAAAGTGCTCTGGGTCATTTTTTGGTTGTTGCGCTCCCTCTGGGAATGCTGCATCGCTGTGTTTGAAAGGGACAGCGACCAACGATCTCAATACTACGCCCGAGAGTGACAATTCCCAACGACCTCTGTATCATTCCGCTCGTTGCTAAGTTGCTGCTGAGATCTGGCTGTTTGACATTTTACCAGCGACCCCAAAGTGACATACCAGCGATCCTTACAGGTCGTATTGTTGTCGGGATCGCTGGTGCGTCGCTACATGTGACGGGACCTTTAGAAAGTATTATGTAGCTGTTCTCCCTTTTCAACTATAACTAGCTTCCAGTTTTTTAGGAAGTTTTTTTTACAATATTTTGTAGTGTGTCAAGTATTTTTACACCAAACACTAACAAGCATGCATTTATGGATTTTGCTTTATGCTGGAGTTAAAAAAAAAAAGCCATTCACAAACTGTCTCCACAAACCACACAATTGACCAAAATGCTCTGGTTAAGATTTCCCTCTACCGAAACTAAGAGGCCCAGGTCAATCTCTGAAAAGCAACTTCATAGTATAATCCCTCCTTGCATAACTGTGATTGGTGATGTAAAGCTCGTAAGCACCTTCTTACCCAAGGAGGGAACTTTGTCATAACTGCACAGTTTTTGACAGTGGTTCTAGTTCCACATTCATGTACTGACTGTGGTTTTGTCACTGCATTAATGTACTGACAGTGGTTCTGCCACTTAAGTCATGTACTGATAGTGGTTCTAATGCTGAATTCATGTACTGATGGTGGTTGCTGTGCTGCATTCTGGTACTGATGGTGGTTCTGGTGTTGTACTCATGTACTGAAGGTTGTTCTGATTTTCTACACATGTAGCTAATCCATTATAAGGAGGAATTGGGGAGTTTCTGCTACAAAAACTCAGTACAAGTCAGAATTTTTGGGGGAGCAGAAACTGGATATCATCTCTCTAAATTCTCTTCAAACTCTTAAAACTTGGTTCTGGTGATGTATTAATGTGCTAATGGTAATTCTGATGATGTATTCATGTAAATACCCCTTTTATTTTTTTTACAGCCCTTGAGGTTGATTCAGGTTGGCAATGTGGCCCTTGGACAAAAAAATATTGTGCACCCATGCCTTATGATGTACTCTGTCTGAACAATACTGACCTCCTTTCCGTAGGCTGTAAAATCATAAAACCGCTGTTGTTTACCCTGCCCTCATTCTTCATAGACTTTATTACAGCCCCCCCCATTCATTGGCTGTGATAAATCATGTGATGTTAAAGCCGCCTTCAAGTCATCATCGGGAAGCTTAAATGACCTGATGAGGATCGATCCACTCATCTCTAATTCTGAATGCATTGTGTGCGGAATAGGTCATTACAGATATATAGGAAGACAATCCAGTGCTGAACAAATTGAAGAAAATATTTTTTATGTGTCTTCATACTACTAAACTTCCAATTTATATTACCGATTAGAGGACATATTTTAGCTACACAGTAGACTATGGATTACTGCTAAAGCACAATGCAGCTTATTGGGGGTAGAGACTTTTTGCTTTCTTGATAACTTCATGGCTTGTTCATTAGTCATTGGCTGATAGGGCTCAAAATTGTATGAAAGTCCTATGCTTATCTAATCAAAGCAAACACAGTGACACCAATCCATCCTTAGGGTTTATCTCTCCTTATCTACTAGGACCAATAATCCTTAATCTTTTGAAAACACTTTTTGAATATGTGTATAATCAGATCAGATGTTAAAGACAAAGTAAACCCAAACATCTTCCTAATTTTACTTTGCCCAGTGAATGTGTAATCTGCAGTTTTATTGATGGCCTTCTGTATAGGCTGTGGATAATCTCAGGAATTTGTGGCTACTATATCTGCTTTGATTCTCAATTTTCCAGACACTGAGAGTAGGTAGCTTCATAATGTTTGTTCTTCTCACATTTCATTAAACAAATCAACTTTTAAAGTAATAACGTGATATCATATCAACCAAATTGCATATACCTTCAAATTAAGATTAGTCCATCTGTACTCCACTGTCACAGGTCTGTAACAGCTTTTTGTATTGTTTTAATTTAGGTGTTTATATTTTCAGTACCAGCAAGTACGGATGGGCAAACTGGTCGGGATCGTGACGGTGTGTTGCTGGGGTAAATTTAGGCAATAGTTATTTCTGTAATAATACTTACCGCGTCCGCGCTTTCTCTTCCTGCTGTGACACGTCGCTGTGTCACTTCCGGGCCGCCCCTTGTGTTCTGAGCGTATGTGATTGGCTATTGGAGCCTGTCATGTGACCATTCACCACGGAAGCCCGGCAGTCACAGAGCACCGCGGCAAATCTGAAAATTATAATGCAGACCCGGTAAATATAATTAGTAGGGGACTTAACCAGGTACTTACCACACATTGCAATCCCGGGCACAAACCCGGCGAAAAACATCAAGTTTGCCCATTCCTACCCGAGGATTTATGTTGTGTCTTTGCTGGTAGCGCTAGGAAGGCTTGCTGCAGTGTATGTCCACTCCATGTCTTCTTAAGTGGTCATGTGATCCTTCAGCTGGGTTTGGTGTTAGCTCAGTCTTACCTCAACCAGATTGGAGTGTGGATGTGTGCGAGCCACTGCTGTGAAGATCAGCCAAACTGGTGCCATTCCCCCTGCTGCTGTTTGGAGCTCAGCGCCAGATTTAAGTAGTGTATCTTTTGGATTTTCCCCTATTTCTTTGGGAGGAGAGGAGGTTTTATTCCAGAGTTTCCAAGGAGATAGGGATAGATGGTGATAGTGATGAGAGATCAGTAAAATGCTCGGGTGCTCGATGCACGGGTCAATCATATCGAGATGCTCAGGTGCTCGAACTCAAGCACCGAGCCCAATGTTAACCTATGGGAAACCCGAGCATTTTTCCAGCGGCACCCCCGGCAGCTGGATAAACACTAAAAAAGTCACAAATGTATAATAATAGTGCTAAAATGACATGAGAACAGCATGGGGAAGACCCCTTTAAGCATTTCTGACTCCCAGGTCACTGCTGTGAACAATGTTGTTTGAGTTTATGCCACGTTTTACGGACTCAGAATAAAACGTCCAAAAACTAAACCATAATGGATTTTCCTGGGGAAATTGTTAAAGGCTCATACTCACTTGTGAGACAGTTTGGTGTATTATATTTTTTTTTATTACATGAAAGATTTTTTACAAAAAAATTTGGAGGCACTACGATGCCCTTTGAAGAGACGTGAGGAGGGCCTCTTTAAATAATGTTCCCATTATTAGGAAGTGGGTCTCCCATAGTGTTTGATCCTCCTTCTTCCCACCATGCCGAGTGTCCGGGACAAAACTTATCCCACATTTGGACACTCTGAAGAGCTGCTCACATTTCATTTATAGATTTGGGACTCTCACCTGCTCCACTTGAAGTGCGAAGGCGATGGTGGGAAAGTGTCACAGGAGGTGGACGATGATGACACACAATTGCCAGAAAGTCAAGAGGAGGATCAGGGGGCTGGCCTAGCCATGGCGGAGTAAAGATGCGTGTGCTCAGAGCTCTCCAGTACCAGGACTGCTATTACAGCTCACGGCCGGTTACCGGACTGCTATGTCACACAGGAAGAGATCGGAGTCTGCTGCTAACCCCTTACCATTACCGCAAGCGGCGGGAGGCAGCGCCGACATTTCTAAGTTGCTGGGAGCGCGAGTGTGGAGGATGAGAGACCCAGCAGACATGGCGCCGAACACTGTGAAGAAGGTGCTGCCCACACTTTCCCCGCTCCAGCAGAGAGGCCCGCGCTACCCACAGAGACCGAAGCAGACATCCCTGCAGCCTTGCACCGAGGAGAGCGGAGGTACTGAGGTGGTGGTGTCTCCTGGTATAAGGGGTCCCTGGAGGGAGAGCAGACTGAGAGGGAGGTGAGCCAGGAGATGGCAGGGACACCTGGGCGGGAGAACGCCATGCTTAGTGCATCGCAGCTGGCCCCTGCTGCGGACTTTCAGCCAGAATTAAAGGCCATAAGAGAATTAATTCAGGCTCTGCCATCCAAGCAGTCCGCAAGTTGGAGGCATCTCAGGAAAAGGCTCTAGGCATTATTGCTGCAGATGTGGAGATATTGAAAGAGAAAACAACCTCTACTATTGAGACAGTGTCTGGTCTGGAACACAGGGTGACACAGTTAGAGAAAGAGGCCGACCACTCTCACTCCCATATTGTGGCCCTTATTCTGCAAACAGATGACAATGAAAACAGAGAACAGCGCAATAATGTTGAGATGAAAGGCATACCGGAGTTGGTGTCTTCGGAAATTCTGAGGCAGACTGTCATGGACATCCTTAATAAAGTGACTTAGAAACCGGAGGGATCCATTTATAAGATTGACGGGCTCCACAGGTGTCGCGCCCTGGCCCCATAGACCCGTAGAACCCACGTGACG
The DNA here is from genome assembly GCA_033576535.1 of Allobates femoralis. Lineage (NCBI taxonomy): Eukaryota > Metazoa > Chordata > Amphibia > Anura > Aromobatidae > Allobates > Allobates femoralis. The sequence goes on along the minus strand of JARQOC010000001.1, from coordinate 37,208,118 downwards.
TTCTATGTAAACTGCACAACTTCACGGATAAGGACGATATTATCAGAGCAGCGTGGTCTTACGGGAAAGTTACTACACATAATGCAGAGATCCACCTGTTCCCAGACGTCTCGAGCCGCACGCTCTATATGAGGTGTCAACTGCGCCCCCTCTTGAAAAGATCAGAGCAGATGAAGCGACCTATCGTTGGGGTCACCCATTCCACCTTATTACGTGGAAAGAAGGCAAGACATACTACCTTTGGACCAAGGAGGATTTGAGTGGTCTGTTTGACTTTTTATGCATCGATCCCATCCAAGTCCCTGATTGGCTCTCGTTGGAGGGCTTTATGAAAGCATCGGCGTACTTCAGAGGAAGAGTGAGACATAACCCCCGTGGCTCCTAATCGCCATAGGGGTTCGCCGCAGGAGGGATCCTGGACCTGATGAGACAGTTCTTGGGATGTTGTTATCTTTCGTAGGCCTTAGCAAGAGCGGATGGCCTTTGGCCGTCCTTGCCAATGACCGCTGCCTTGGAAGATGAGAGGCGGCCTTGATTGGTTGTGGGAATCTTTGGGGTTTCTGTGTTTTGAAGATGGATCTACTGTGAGATAATTGGGAAGAAGTTATACTTTGGGTGGAAGAGAGGTGTGGGTGGTGAAACGGGGTTGCTATTGTTTGGTTAGCTGGGTTGTTATGTTTATACAGTTTACACTGATGTGTCCTGGGTGTCTGGTGAACAAGCTCGTGGCTATCTATGACCCCTCGAGTCCCTTTGCTTTTTCTTTTCTGGAGAGACTTAGATCGCCGGATCAGACCGGTTTAGACTGTTAGAATCTCTTTTCCCTTCCTGTTCTATTTCCCTTATCCTTTTTTCCCTCTAATTGCTCTTACCTTTTGTGTCTTTCTTCCCTTACCCTACCCCTTCCACACCTGTCTCCACCACCCCTGGGCTACCTCTTCACTCCTAACCTCTTGTTCCTTACCTCTCTACCTCACATTACCAGCTAGCCAATATGAGCAGTAGCGACCAAACTGAGTTGAAAATTGGGTTGCTCAATGTAAAAGGCCTACATGACCCGGGTAAAAGGTCAATTCTGCTCAATTACTTGAAGTCTAACCATATCCATGTTGCCTTCTTACAGGAGACGCACTATTGCCAGGCAGAGCCATATAATCTCACTGGTTCCCCACAGTCCACCACGGTTCTTCACTGGACCCTCATTCTGCGGGTACCAGTATAGTGATCTTGAGAGCCCTACTTTGGGAATATCTGGACTCCCATGATGATGGAACTGGAAGGATGTTGCTGCTAAAAGGTAAAATCGTGTCCTAGGTGTACACCTTTACCTCACTGTACATGCCAAACACCGGACAGGTTGCCCTGTTACTGACATTTTTAGACATTGTGGAAGAGTTTGCAGAGGACTTTCTTGTTCTGGGGGGAGATTTCAGTGTAGTAATGGATCCAGCTGTAGATACCTCAGGGGGTAGGTCAGCGCAGTCTGAGACGTTTGAGGGGGGCTTTCCATGAACACCAACTTCTTGATACCTGGCGGCTTCTGCACTCGAGAGATAGGGACTACTCCTTCTACTCCCCAGTCCATGATACCTATTCGAGATAGAACTATATGTTCGTGCGACACTCGACAATGGGCCAAATTCAGATGGCTGATATAGAGCCGATAGCATTCTCAGATCATGTCATGATCACGCTCACGACATTGCTGATGTCTCCATTACCCAGACAATGGCAGTGGAAACTGAACTCTTCATTACTCAATGATCAGGACACGTTGCGAGACATCAAGAAGACAATACAGGACTACTTTGACATAAATACGGGACAGGACACTTCCCCTGTGTGGTCTGGGAAGCGCATAAATGTGTGGTGAGAGGGACTCTTATCAAGCATGGGGCTAGACTGAAAAGAGAGAGGGAAACGGAAACCGCGGGTGTTGCTGATGCGTCTGAGGACCTTAGAGACACAACATAAACTAGTTCCCTCGGAGAGGTTGAAGGTGTCCCCAATTGATACGAGAGAGGAACTAAACAAATTATGGATTAAAAAGGCGAAGGGGTGCTCTTGAGGTGCCGCCGCCACTATTATGAGCATGGAAACAAAGCGGGTAAATCGTTAGCCAGGGCGTCACGAATCCGGAGAGTGGCCACGTATGTTCTGGAAATTGTTACCCTGGGAGGAACACAAAAGAGGCATCTCCCTCTAGAGATCGCTGAGGCATTTCAAAAGTATTATGCCTCACTCTATAATGTGGATAGTACTAACTCGGAGACCTCTTCCCTGACCTTTAAAACACGTATCAGGAATTCATAGAGGCCTCTGCATTAACTATCCCTACAGGAGGAGGCGATCCACTCTCTGGAGGAACTGATCTCTGACCGGGAATTGAGGCGATCTCCTCAGCTAAAAATGGCAAGGCGCCAGGTCCTGACTTCTCCCTCGCTAAATGCCCTGACAGAGGCGGCGGTGCCTCCGAGGGACTCCTTGCGAGCCACCATAACAGTAATACATAAACCAGGGAAGGATCCTCTGCAGTGCTCCAGCTTTAGACCGATCTCACTATTGAATAATGATATCAAACTATTTGCAAAGATACAGGGGAATAGATTGGCCCCCTGGATACGTGATATTGTCCACCCGGATCAGACGGGCATTGTGATGGGGCGTGAGGCCAGGGACAACACCACCAAGATGTTAAACCTTTTATATAAAGCTAAAATATCCCGCTCTCCGATGATGCTCTTGTCGACTGATGCTAAAAAGGCGTTTGACAGAGTAAATTGGACATTTATGGCGGAAACCCTGGCTCATATTGGCCTTGGAACCAGGATGTTACACGGGGTGTTGTCCTTGTACTCGGGCCCGTCGGCTAGGGTACGGGTGAACGGCGTTCTCTCTGAACCATTTGATATCAGGAACGGGACATGGCAGGGGTGCCCACTTTCCCCGTTAATCTTTGTTTTGTCTCTGGAACCTCTGTTGAGACACATAAGAGCAAACCAGGATGTCTCCGGTGTTCAGGTGAAGAGGTCGGTGTGTAAGATTGTGGCATATGCAGACGATTTGCTATTCTTTAAAACAAACCCTGTGATCTCTCTCCCTAACCTACTACAGGAGTTGGAGAGATATTCCAATCTCTCAAACTTTAAAATCAATCAATCTAAATCTGAGGCCCTCAATGTGTCAGTACCGACGAGCTTAGTGGAGCCCCTTGTGGGGACGTTTGGGTTCCGTTGGTCGACGCGAGCTATTACCTATTTGGGACTGAAGATGACGACGAATGTGAACAATCTCTATGAGGCTAATTTTCCTATCTTGCTGAATAACATACGGGCTGACTGCGACAGATGGGCGAGATCTACTTTCTCGTGGTTAGGTAGATGCCAGCTTTTTAAGATGACGGTATTGCCAAAAATCCTATATTACCTTCAGGCCCTCCCAATCAGAATCCCAACCTCCTTCTTTAAGTCTATCACGAGGAGTCAGACAACATTTATTTGGAACAATAAACACCCTAGGGTAGCAAGAACAATTCTGTCCCGTCCTAAGGGTGGGGGTGGGCTCTGCCTTCCGGATATTAAAATGTACTACCTGGCAAGTCACCTAGCCCGGGTCATTGACTGGGGAGGAATGGGGAAAACAAAATGTGGGTTAGACTTGAACAGAGTTTTTCCCCCTTTCCACTAAATACTCTGCCTTGGCTTGAGCTGAAACCACATAACGATCTTCTAAACCACCCCACCATAGGGTTTACGCTGTTTGTATGTAGTAATAAACTTATTCGGGAGACAATGATTCCCTGTAACTCGGCTCTGGCCCCGACCCTCAGTCACCCAGAGTTCGTCCCGAGTTTGGGTGACCCCATTTTTGAAAGTTGGATCAGGGCGTGCATGGACAGCGTGGAGAGCTGAGGAGGGGGTGAGTCCTGGCCGTCTCTGGAGATGTTACATTCCATTGCAGAGCCGAGACCATTGGGGTTCTGGAGAGCTCTCCAATTACATCACTTCCTTCATAATCTGCCTCATAGAAAAGAGTATAATAGATCTAAGACGTCCTTTGAGTTGATATGTAGAGGTCCGGGGACATGTAGACACGCTTTATCTAAATCTTATGCACTTTTGAACGCCTCCTCAGAGCAAAAGATTCCCTCCTTTATGACGCGCTGGGAGCTGAATTTGGGTCTAGAGTTTAGTCCAAAACAGAGGTCCCAGATTTACACTCTGGCACATGTTGCCTCGGTCAGTTCAAGGTTTCAGGAAGCAAACTACAAAGTGTTGACCCATTGGTATAGGGTCCACTCAAGCTTACATAAAATGCTTCCATCTACTGATCCGGTGTGTTGGAGGTGCGGTGGGGCGGAGGGTACATTTCTGCATGTGTTCTGGGAATGCGAGGTCCTTAGGCCTTTCTGGTCTAAAGTAAGTGACATTGTTCGCATAGTAATACAATTTGAAGGAGAGTTGGGCCCAGCACTGTACATGCTCCACCATTGCGAAATTCCAAAAAAGAGGTATAAACATTCCTTTGTCTGATTTTTGATAATGGCGGCGCGTTCGTGTTTTTCCTCTACTGTCGTGTGTTCCTCTACTGTGGAGAACGGTGACATGCCCACCGATCTCTCTTTGGATCGCAAAGGTGAATGATATAATGCATATGGAAGATCTTACTTCGTCCCTGCATGATTCATACACCAGCTTCCGTAATACTTGGTTCAGCTGGATACAATTCCAACACTCCGAGGTTTATAGGGAATATAGGGGTTCTTAGGGCCTGCGGCCCTTAGGCTGGAGCGGTGGCTCTTCAGGGTTCCCCATACCCCCTTCCCTTCCTCCTTTTTCCCATGCCCTCTTCCCATCCTTGTCAGTCTTTCCCCCCCTCCTCCTCCTCCCCCTGTCTCTTTCCCCCTTTCCCCCTCTTCTTTCCTGATTCAGTCTTTTCTTTCCTCCATCTAGGCATTTCCTCTTTCTTCCTTTCTTCGCCTCAGTTGCGCTTTTCTTGCGCTGAGACAGCTATGGTTGACTTGAATAATTGTTTACACTTATGTATATACATATTACATGCCTTTTGACTTTTGTACAAATGAAAAATTCTTTAATAAAGATAGAATTACAAAAAAAAAGAGGAGGACCAGGGTGCGGAAGTGGAAGACGACGTGGTGGATGATATAGTAACTGACCCAACCAGGCAGGAGGAGATTCAGAGTGAGGACAACTGCGCACAGGAGGAGACGTTGCACCCCAACAGCCAGGAAGAACCAGTGTTGTAGCCGCAGACAGAAGGCGGTCAACCGTTCCCCAAAACACCAACATGACAGAAGTTGACAGTACAACTGTTAGGTCTTCCCGAGTCTGGCTATTGTTTAAGGACTCTGCCGATAATTCCAAAAAGGTTATTTGCACCACCTGCCATGCCAGCATCAGCAGGGGTAGCATGATCAGGCACATGGAAGCAAAGCACCCGACTTTGTGGGCCGAACTCCAGGGTCCAGGAGCAGTGTCTGCTGGTGACACCACTGCTTCTTCCACTGCTGTGCATGCAAGCAAATCCCCTGTCCATAATGCATGCAAAGATGCCTCCTGTCCTGCACCTGTCATTGCACAATCAGAAATACCACCATCAGCAACCACGTCCACGTCCTTGACCCAGCGCAGTGTTCAGTTATCCATACCTCAGTCCTTGGAACACAAGCTCAGATACACAGCCAACGCCCCACAGGCCACACTAGTTAATTCGCACATTTTGCGACTGCTTGTGCTAGAAATATTGTCTTTTAGGCTAGTGGAGACGGAAGCATTCCGCAACCTGATGGCAGCGGTCGTCTCTTGTTACGCGGTCCCCAGCCACCACAATTTCTCCCAGTGTGCCGTCCCCGCATTACACAACCACGTGTCACAAAACATTAGCCATGCCCTTAATAACGCAATTACTGGGAAAGTTCACCTAACCCCAGACACGTGGACAAGTGCTTGAGGGCAGGGACAGTACATCTCGCTGACAGCACACTGGGTTAACATAGTGGAAGCCAGGACCCAGTCTCCCGACGTCCTCCCGATGCCAAAGATTGCAGGCCCTAACTCAGTCAGGGTTGTCCCCACAATCTATAGCTCCTGCAAGTCATCCTCCTCAGCCTCATCCTCTTCACCCTCCAAATCAATCAGAAAATGGAAGCACTGCATCACTGCCTCGGCCAAGCAGCAACAGGCTGTGCTGAAGCGAATATGCATAGGTGACAAACCGCACAATGCTGAAGAGTTGTGTACAGCTCTGAAAGAGCAGGCAAATCTGTGGCTCACACCGCTGGACCTACAGCTAGGCATGATCGTGTGTGACAATGGCTGGAACCTGGTGGCGGCTTTGAGGAGAGGCCTGGCCCATGTGCTCAACCTCGTGGTTCAGCGGTTTCTTAAATCCTACCTGGAGCTGTCGGATCTGCTCGTCAAAGTACGCCGCCTGTGTGCCCATTTTAGAAAGTCATCTACTGTTTCGCCCGCCTTTGCCGGGTTTCAGCAGCGTTTGCAGCTTCCAGCTCACAGACTGGTGTGTGAAGTCCCCACGCGTTGGAATTCCACACTGCAGATGTTGGTCAGAATTTGTAAGCAGAAGAGGGCAGTTGTTGACTACCAGCATCAACTAGGCCATAGGTATTCGCTTCAGACTCCACACATAAGACATCAGGAGTGGACATATGTACTGTCCTCCAAAACTTTGAGGACTCCAAGATGGTAAGCAGCGATGATGCCATCATTAGCATCCCCATCCCGCTTCTCTGTCTTCTGAAATGCTCTCTGCTCAAAATCAAAAAGGATGCATTGCAAGCAGAGCATGATGAGATGGAGCAAGGAACCATACAGGGTGATTACACGCAGCCCAGCCTCATCTCATCCCAACGTAGATTGGGGAACAATGAGGAGGAGGACGAAGAACAGGAGCTAATTTCATGCGCTGTAGATGGTACTACCCGCACAACAGTCATGCCGTTGATTCAGCGTGGATGGCCATAGGACAGGGAGGAGGAAGAGGAGGAGGAGGAGAAGGAGGAGGAAGAGAGTCAGTCGTCCTCTTGGTGAGGACACGGAAGTCTTGCCTGTTACCAGTCTGGTGCGCATGGTTGACTTTGTTACACTGCCTGTCCTGTGACCCTCGCATTATCAAAATTTTGGGTGACACACATTACTGGTTGGTGAAACTTTTAGACCCTCACTATAAGGAGAACTTTATATCTATTATTCCCAAGACGGAGAGGTCTACAAAAATGGGGCAGTACCAGAAGGCCATTGTTGTGGAATTATTAAAAATATTCCCCTCTGAAAACGCTGGCGACAGAGATCACAGTTCAGTGGACAACCAAGAAGTACAGGCAAGAGAGAAACAACTCCAACCCAGCAGAGGCAGGGGAACACTGTCAAAGTTCTGGGAGAGTTTTATCAGCCTCTCCCATGTCACAGTCCCTGAGGCACTGGGTACTCTCAGAAGGAGTGGAAAGTTTGGGAAGATGATGAAGGAGTACCTTGTCGACCATACCAATGCCCTCTGTGATTCCTCTGTGCTTTATAATAATTGGGTATCCAAGCTGGACACGTGGCATGAACTGGCTCTATACACCTTGGAAGTCCTGGCCTGCCCTGCTGCTAGCGTTTTGTCAGAGCTGGTTTTTAGTGCCGCAGGGGGAATTATTACTGATAAGCGCACCCGCCTGTCAACTGAAAATGCTGACATGCTGACTCTTATCAAAATGAACAAGGGTTGGATTGGGCCTGACTTTTCAACACCACAAAATGATAGCAGTGTAATATAAAAATCAAAGCCAATGTCTTTTTTGGGGAGGTACATGGGTATACGCTTCATGATTTTGGCTATTTGCGCTATTCCTCCTCCTTTTCCTCATCTTCCTCAACCTCCATCACCATATCACCAGGGTGACCGTGGTCCATGATGCAACACCCACATAATATTTTTAAATGGTGTTTATGATGCCTGTAACAAAAACAAAGGTATACAGTTTATTCATGTATACCCCCAGGGTTAAATGTTTCTCAGTCCATACTTAGTGCATGGGCATTACAAGTATAGGAGACCCGCTCCTTTGTAATGGGAATGTTTTTTTTATGAGGCCCTCCTCCACGTCTCTTCCAAGGGCCATCGGAGTGCCAACCAATTTTTGGCAGCCCCGCATAGGGCGGGTGAGGAATGAGCAGTCCAGACTCACGGCTACTAAGACTTGACCGCGTGGAAGACAGGGTGGTTGTGATGGTGGCAAACTGACTGGAAGTATTATCCGCTATCCAAATAACCACCTTTTGACACTGGTCTGGGTTTAATTTTGGTGTGCTGCAATCCCCTAGGAATTGGGACAGGAAGGTCGTATGAGAAGATGTGGGTGTTTGTAGCTTGCCCACGGCCGCTGCATGCACCATCACCATCACGTCCAATTCCTCGTCCCTTGCCACGCGCCTTGCACATTTTAAACGGAGGATTATATACACTGCCTATATACCCTGCCTGTATACTGCTACATTAATCCTGAAATGGAGTTTACACAAAACAGTCTGCTACATACCCTGCGTGCCTGTATATGGCTAGATTAATCCTCAAAAGAACTGTTTAGATGGATATTAGAAGCCTGATACACCAGCCCCAGATGTCACTGGTATACAGCCTCTTGTGCTACACTGCAGTGTGCTATATACCCTGCCTGCTTGTATACAGCTAGATTAAACCTAAAAAGGACTGTTGTTTTGCTGGAGATAGATATTAGAAGCCTGTACACCAGCCCCAGATGTGCTGACTGGTGTACAGCCTCTTGTGGTACACCGTAGTGTGCTACGCTGGCAGACAGACAGAAAAGGGCCCCTGTGCAAGAACAATACATGGGCCCTTTTCAACCCAAGAGCTCTTAAAAATGCAACATTGCACTGGCTTTGGTCGAAGAAATGGGCCCCCATACCTATAGGGCCCCTGTACAGATGCAAAGGTTACACCAATGGGTCCCCATATCTATTGGACCCCTGTACAGACGCACAGGTTACACCAATGGTATGTCCACCCCTGGTTTGCTATATACCCTGCCTGTATACAGCTAAATTAATCCTAAAAAGGACTGTTGTTTTGATAGAGATAGATATTAGAAGCCTGTACACCAGCCCCAGATGTGCTAACTGGTATACAGCCTCTTGTGGTACACCATAGTGTGATATATACCCTGCCTGCCTGTGTACAGCTAAATGAATCCTACAAATGACTGTTGTTTTGATGGATAGATATTAGAAACCTGTACACCAGCCCCAGATGTGCTGACTGGTATACTGCCTCTTGTGGTACACCAAAGTGAGCTATGTACCCTCCCTGCCTGTATACAGCTAGATTTTGTATCCCAGCACCTACACTACCTAAAAGACCTAAAATCTGTCCCTCACTCAGCAGCACCTCTCCCTACACTAGCTGACAATATGGAACAGAGTGACGAGCACAGCGCCGTCAGATCTTATATACACCTGATGACGTCGTGCAGCCAGACAATCACTGTAATGCCACAACCAACATGGCTGTGGCATTACAGTGTGGGCAGCCAATCCCTGCATGTGGGCTGGCTTTGTAAAGAGTACGGCATGCGGGGAAGAGGACCTGAGCATGAGCCCAAGCATCTAACAGATACTCAGTGCTCGTCAAGCATCGCAAGTATTGTGATGCTTGGGCGAGCACCGAGTATCGGCGAGCATGCTCGCTCATCCCTAGTTGGTGGCTCAGACCTTGCCACCTTCAGGGACAGCACAGGGTCTCAGGGTTAAAGGACGGATTAGGCGTTCCGGCCCCCGAAGTTGAAAGATAATCTCGTGTCTCCCCGTGACATCCACACTGTTTCCTGACACTCATTAAGGCATAGCTGGGTGATCGTCGATTGGATGAAATGCTTTAGATGAGGTTCAAGTTGGATATTATATTACTCATTGTTGAGACTCAGATGTGAATGGTGACATATTATCAGGGAAAAAAGTATGCATGTTCACTTTCCTCCAGAAGGAAGAAAATTATCTCGTACCAGCCAAACCACTCCTGCAGACAACGGTTTGGGGCTTCTTACATTATGTAATAGAACTCATCCAACTAAATCAGTGTTCTGCACTGATGGGGAACAAAAATTACAAAGCAGCAGATTAATCTTGAGCAGTAGCCTTAGTGCCCATAACACCAGCACCCTCAAAGCTCATATTAGGTATGTCTAGAGTTGAGTGAATATCCCAGAATTTGATTGAAGCACATTTACTCAATGTAGAGAAGGAATAAAATTCAAATTGCAAAAAAATTGAATTGATGCAAATTGAATCTGCCAGGAAATGGATTAAAAAAAACTCATATACGGTACTCCATATACTCCATTACCCTCGATGTATAACTGTCCAACGAGTCCTCCGATAAGCTCTTCTATCCTCTTTCTACTGTCTTCTTTATTACAGGTGACAAGCCGTTCTCAAGACCCAATGATGTTACTTGTATCTCATATAAGCAGAAAGGGGAAAAGTGAAATTAAAAACTGACATCCCGTCTCTCTCCTTATTGTGTACTTTAAGGTGCTCTTTCAAATAGTTACCAACTAGCTCAAGACTACCCTCACATATTTATACCAGACTCGTGTCATTCCTTCCCTCGCGGGCAGGGTCCTCTCTTCTCACCTACTGTATCCTCACCCATCACTTGTAGACTGTGAGCCCTCGCGGGCAGGGTCCTCTCTCCTCATCTACTATATCCTCATTCATCCTTTGTTGACTGTGTGCCCTCACAAGCAGGGTCCTCCCTCCTCACCTACTTTATTCTCACCCATCCCTTGTAGATTATGAGCCCTCATTGGCAGGGTCCTCTGTCCTCACCTACTATATCCTCACCCAGCCCTTGTAGACTGTGAGCCCTGACGGGCATAGTCCTCTATCCTCACCTCCTGTATCCACAACCATCCCTTGTAGACTGTGAGCTCTTGTAGACATGGTCCTCTCCCCTCACCTCCTGTATCCTCACCCATCCCTTGTACACCGCGAGCCCTCATGGACAGGGTCCTCTTTCCTCACCAACTGTATTCTCACCGATCCCTTGTACACTGTGAGCCATCGCAGGCAGGTCCTCTATCCTCTTGTACCTGTGTGTGCCTTGTATTGTTCATTGTTATTGTACCAGTTTATGTATGCCCCTTTTCACATGTAAATTACCATGGAATAAATGGCGCTATTGATGTGCCCCAGGGCCATGGGGTACTTGGAACCTGGCAGCGGTGTTTCTGGGGAGTCACAGGGGTCGAGGCCCGGCTCCGTGACCCTGGGTTCAGTGTTAAAGAGTTCTTGGGGAATTATAGGAAAGATTATATTCATGACACCACCCATGGTTTGTGGCTATGAGTGGCCACCGCTGCTGCAGAACCGCTGGGGATGATGAATGGGCAGCTAGGATGTAACAGCTCCCCATTAGTGGAACGGATTCCCAGGGCAGTGGATGTTGAAAGGTGTAGGGTGCAGGATGGAGGGTGCACATTAACAGACAGACTCATGGTTTGTTGGTTCCTCAGGTCCTTTACTGGCAATACCGGTTCAACTAGACGTGATGTTGCTGTAAGTCTGTGTAACCTGGGAGGAACTCGGGTTCTCCTCACCTGGCAAATTCTGAGGCCACCCTGCTGAGATTTCTCTTGGCAGGTCCCTGCGGCTACTTAAGTTGAGCTGCGGCCCTCCCTCTCTCCAGTGTTTGCCAGTATGACAGGCAGCTGAGTCCTTCTTGGGCGGCTGCTCCTGGGCTCTTAATGCTGTTTTGCCTGCAGGCACTTGTGTGGTGGGGGAACTTGGAATTCCCAGTCTCCGGTATTGGCTGCCAGTGTTAGGACCCGCACAGCCTTGAACTCCGGTGTCCAGTTCTTGGAGCTTGTTCCCCTGGGGTGAGATCGACACTGCTCTACTACCCAGGCTCTCCTTGACTTCCTCTGACCCTTGCCTACGGGTCCCTCAAGCTAGGCTTTAACTTTCCGGGACGAGGTTAGCACTGCTCGAGTCCACAAAATGTCTTCCTCAGTCCTCCTACGAACTGAACTGACTAACTCCGCCCCAGACCAGAATTTATAGGGGAGCTGCCATGAACCCGGGTTTAGTTCTCCCCTTCAGGCCTGGATGCAAAAAGGTGTTGTGTGCTTTGGTTTTGCCTGGTGTGAATACCCTCTGTTGCTCTCAGGTATGACACTACCCCCAGAGGGAAATAATGACATTATGGCATCCGAACTCTGGGTGCCACACTATAATAAATAATAATAATATTTATTACTTTGTATAGTGCTATTAATTCCACAGCGTTTTACATACATTTGCAACAGTATCCCCATTGGGGCTCACAATCTACACATCCAACCAGTATGTCTGAAATGTGGGAGGAAACTAGAGAACCTGGAATAAACCCACAAAAACACGGGAAGAAATGCAAACTCCTTGCAGATGTTGTACCTGATAGGATTTGAATTCCCTATATTCTTGCTTTCATTGAAAACACAGTGCAATACATACAAGATCAGCATTTACATGTGGACTCCCTTGGTCAGGAAAAAACTTTTGAAAAGCCTCTTTTTGAACTTATAGGTCAAGACTGCGCACAGGCTCAGGTTGGGCAAAAATATAGTTTATATGCATTTAACTATTTACAGCACAATGCTGGTGCATGGCAGGAAGACTCTCCTCTTTGTGGTTATGTCTGGGTCAGAAAAGGTCACCATTTATGACTTCTCATTTATGTTTGTGTTATAAAACTTTATGGTAAGTATATATAGGTCAGCGGGATCACAGCATGAGCAAACTACCACAATGTTAAGTGGTTGTTGTGCATGGATGTCATGACCAAATCCTCTGTGCTGACCTGCATTCAGTCATTGCATATGTCAAGGCCTGTAAAAAGTTTGGACAAGCTTCAGGGTCAAATGTCAACTGCAGAAAGTCCGAAATGTGCTCTTCAGGGAGCAGCATCTATCTTTCTCCAATTATTTCCCTTTCAATATGAAACCAAACTCTATAAAATATGTTGGAATTTGGTCTGGAGTGGAGTTGTGGCCCTATAGTTTTGGATAAACACTTGGATAAAGTTGGCCTGTGAAGTCTCAGTGGGCGCCATATTTGAACACCCATCACTTGGGTGTGCAAATATGGATGAGGCCTCAGCAAAATAGGTGGACATTGGGACAGAAGTTGATGACAGATGGGACAGGATAATTATGTAAGTAGATGGTATTTAAGTCAGTACCACCTGCTTATTAGTTTAACCTTCATCGCACAATACTCCATTCCCAAAGTGGCTGCTGATGAGAGAATGTGTGACCATAGCTATCCATCAGTTTCCTGTATTTAAAAAAAGCACTGAACATGTTTTTCTATTGGCGGAGGCTGAAGGACAGATCTGGTCACAAGCGATGCAGGAGTCTATTGAAGCTGAGCAGTCTATTATTGAAGCTGAGCAGCCTATAGTGGGTATAACCCTGGCACACCAAAAAAGGCAAATGAGTCACTAGGTTCTGATTCAAAAAGATCCTTTTATTGAATACAACCCTACGATCGTTTCAATCTCATATGATTTTCATCAGGGTGGATCTATAATATACAAATACACAAATAAGGCAAAGGGAAAATATACAAAATGGTATAGTATTGCACTTGTCTGTACAACAAAAAAAAAATAAACAGTGTTCCAAACTGACAAACGCTTATGAGCGACAAATTCATAGTTATTACCTTAAGAGATTAGAGGAAGGCAGAGCGCAAGGTGCGATGATGCTGAGAGTGCTCAATTGAGTCAAGAGTGTGGATCACTGTGATGTATCAAGAGAAAAGACAGTAATCAGTGTGATAAATGATGAAAGAAATCTATCACTTAATGTACAAATATCCTTATTAGTGGAATTGTCTAAAGGTTGGCATACCTGAATGTGGATATACTGTTCGAGATTAAAGTATGGTGGACAAGATCCAACAATTTTTCAAAAATCTAGAGTACACTAGAGAATGGATACAACTGGAAATAGGGACATAGTCATGCGCAGTGTACATAGAAAATATAACAAAATGGTTATTAACCACCTGGTGATACTGTATCTGTATAGACAGCCAAAAGGCCGTGTCATATGCAATCCATCACTAGGCTAGCCTCAAAGGAAGATACTTTATAGATGTGTGCATAGTTAGAAAACCCTAAACAAGGTGTATGGCCCCTTTGTGCAGTAGATCCGGCAGATTTACTGCATCTGCCGGATCTGCCACCTAACGGCTGCATTTGCGGCCCGGATCCGGCAAACCCCATGCATTGTCTATGGTCCGGTGCGGCAAGTGCAGTTACACCGGATTGGCCAGATCCGGAACTTGCGGCTGCAAAAAAAAGGGTTTTTTTGCGGCTGCAAGTGCCAGGTCTGCCGCATCCGTAGCGGACCCCAAGTCCCATAGATAATGCATGGGGCTTGCTGGATCCAGGTCACTACTGCGGCCATTAGGCGGCAGATCCGGCAGATGCGTTAAAGCTGGCGGATCCGCCGCAAAGCAGCAAAAAAAGCTGATGTGAAAGGGGCCTATGAGAGTAATTATATACTGTCTTTTTACCTTACTAAGAAGTAAGGGGCTAGTGAATATTATAATGGACCATCTGTAGATCACCTGGTGAACAGAAAGGAGTAGCATTACTCTGCACAGTCCCTATCTAGCAGGTACATGATATATAAGTTACACACCTGTGCTATAAGTCACTGGTGTCGCTCCAGTTATAGATATGCTAGTCCTATCCCAGGGTACAATGTGTGGATTCACACCTAGGAGGGAGTAAAGGCCATAAATTATTATGCCTGGGTAAGAAATAGACAATAGAGGGTCCTGACATACCTGCAGCTCAATGTGAATTGTGTCCGGCCGCCATGGAGGGTGTGTGTGCTGTCTAGAGCCCAAACCGCCGTTAAATGCGGTCAGGAGGTGGGGAGAGCGGCAGTGTAAGTGACGCCGCTTCCGGCTTCCTATCTCTTTCATCATTTCATCCCAATGACTACTGCCTTTTCTCGTGATACATCACAGCGATCCGCACTCTTGACTCAATTGAGCTCTCTCAGCACCATAGCACCTTGCGCTCTGCCTTCCTCTAATCTCTTAAGGTAATAACTATGAATTTGTCGCTCAGATGTGTTTGTCAGTTTGGAACACTGAAATAGCATTTTGTATATGGTCTTTGTATATTTTCTCTTTACATTATTTGCGTATTTGTATATTGTAGATCCACCCCGATGGAAATCATGAGATTGAAACGATCGTAGGGTTGTATTCAATAAAAGGATCTTTTTGCATCAAAACCAAGTGACTCATTTGCCTTTTTTAGTGTGCCAGGGTTATACCCACTATAGACTGCATCATTTTTACCCATCATTGGTGTGCTCTACCTTACCATTGCTCACTATTGAAGCTGAGCAGTCCATAAAGGAGGAGTACCTGTATATTACTTATATTCCAGACTGAAGAAGGCCATACATTTACCTATGCTCTTCATTTACTTTTGTTCAGAATCAGTCGGTTTTCATGTGATCAGAGTCTTAGCTCCTAATGAAAAGCAGTGTTCATGTTTCACATAAATTCGCTATCGTTGGAGAATATTTCTTTATATTACACTTGCATAAAAGACCAATGTGTGTTTCCAATTGCCATTATTTCACAATAAGAAGTCTAAGGAACATAATTCTTACAATGTCAGCCAGTGTTTTTTCAGGAAGATGAAAACTACAGAACGTAAATTCTATGTGTGAGATAAAATCACGTTGGGATTAAACGGAAAATGGAACAGAGTTGTTCTTGACGATTATTAAAGTGGACTGCAAATATGGAGAAATATCATATTAATATTATTCATGTGGATGGCATATGTGAAAAATCTACTTTTTACCAAATCAACCTAAAAAGAGGGTTGAAATAAAAAAAGAGAGCCAATGCATTCATCTCTAAGAGCTCAAGCATCTATTCTTAGTAATGGTCTTTATGTATATATGCAGTGTAAGTCTTATCTGTTTATTGGACTGTAACACTTTAAGAGGGTTGTTTTTAAAGGGTTGTACACTACCTACACAGTGTCGGTCTGGCCTGCCGGGGTACCGGGTAAACTCCTGGTGGGCTTGCCCCCTCCTCCCTCTGCTCCTGCCTCCGCTGTCACTTACCAAGTGTGCACTGTTTGCAGGCAACAATAGTGCTGCCACTCACAGTGCACATAGAATGAGGACACAGCCCCAACCCCCCAGGTGATCATCAGGCCCGGACTGACAATCTGGCAAAGCGGGTATTTGCCCGCTGGACTGGAGGCACTGAACTGCAAATTGGGCCGCTGTCAATGCACTCACTCACATTGACAGCATCCGACATGGCCCACGTGGGGCCTCTATGCAAAAGTCCCTGGATCACGCTCACCTTTATGCGGCCAGTGCAGTCACACAGGTCACTGTCTGCTAAGCATCAGAATGGGTGCTGTAGGCAGAGTTGAAGTCCCTTTGAAACTCTGCACGGGCTTCAGCAGGAGACTGCTGGAGACCCAGCTTCCCCTCCATCTGTGCTCTCCTATGTGTCCTGTCTTCTCAGCAGCTTCAGAGAGAGGGGATAGGCACCTGCACTGATAGATTAGTATAGTAGTGTAGTGTATAATGTCTAGTGCATAATGTGTAGTCTGCAGTGTATAATGTGTAGTGTATAATGTTTAAAGTGTACTGTGTAGTGTGTAGTATGTATTGTGAAATGTGTAGTGTGTAGTATGTATTATGTAATGTGCATTGTATAATGTGTAGTGTTCAGTGTGTAGTGTGCAGTGTATAATGTGTAGTGTGTAGTGTGTAATGTGTAGTGTATTATGTGCAGTGTGTAATGTGTAATGTGCAGTGTATAATGTGCAGTGCTTAGAGTGCAATGTTTAAAGTGCAGTGTGTAGTGTATAATGTGTAGTGTGTGTAGTGTATATGTAATGTGTAGTGTATATGTAATGTGTAGTGTGCAGTATATAATGTGTAGTGTGTAGAGTGTAGTGTTTAATGTGTAGAGTGCAATGTGCAGTGTGTACAGTGTAGCACATAGTGTGCAGTGTGTAATGTGCAGTGTATAATGTGTAGTGTGCAGTGTATAATGTGTAGTCAACAGTGTGTAATGTGTAGTGTCTAGTGTATAATGTGTAGAGTGTAGTGTATAATGGGTAGTGTGTAGTGTATAATGTATAGTGTGTAGTATACAATGTGTAGTGTGTGTTATTTGTAATGTATTATGTGTCATGAATGGAGAGTAATATGGAAAAATACATCCTGCACATTATACATATACACTTTATGTACATATAAATAATGTGTGTGTATATAATTTTTGGAATGTGTAATGTATAGGACATATATAACTCCATATGCATAACATGTCTATCTATATATCTATCTATTTATCTAAAGAGAAAAAACGGCACAGCACTCACAGACATAATGTGAACTGGTGCCAGCAGGGACGCTGGGTCAAACAACTAGAAAAAAATTCTCTGCAGCACTCAACTACTACCAGTGATGTACAAATGCTAACAAGCTGTATATATATGAGAAAAAAGTTTAAAAATTCTTATTTTTTTATTTCTGAAGTTCTTGGTACACACATTGGCCAATGTCTGTTTGCTCATCAACTGCGACAAAGTGACTTCAGGTCTGATGAGTCCTAACGGTGACATCCCTGCCTTCCTTGTCCTCCCTACCCCACTACTAAGTGGGCGGACACCATCTCGACCCTAGATCACCTGTAGGTGATGAGGGTGCAAATTGCAGACATGGAACCAGAAACTCCACACGATACTGTGTCTCCATGTCTGCAATTTGCACCCTCATCACCTACGGGTGATCTAGGGTCGAGATGGTGTCCGCCCACTTAGTAGTGGGGTAGGGAGGACAAGGAGGGCAGGGATGTCAGCGGTAGGACTCATCAGACCTGAAGTCACTTTGTCGCAGTTGATGAGCAAACAGACATTGGCCAATGTATGTACTAAGAACTTCAGAAATAAAAAAATAAGAATTTTGAGTTTTTTGAAAAAAACATAAGTTTTTAAACTTTTTTTCTCTTTGTATCGTGTGGAGTTGCTGGCTCCATGTCTGCAATTTGCACCCTCATCACCTACAGGTGATCGAGGGTCGAGATGGTGTCCGCCCACTTAGTAGTGGGATTGGCCAATGTATGTTTGCTCATCAACTGCGACAAAGTGACTTCAGGTCTGATGAGTCCTAACGCTGACATCCCTGCCTTCCTTGTCCTCCCTATCCCACTACTATCACTGGTAGTAGCTGAGTGCTGCTGAGAATTTTTTTCTAGTTATCTATCTATCTATCTATCTATCTATGGAGCCCACTGGGACGGGGTACTCGGTACCGGACCAGGGTATCATGGGGGTTATCACGGCGGTCTTTGTCCGGACCGTGTCCCGAGCCCACAAGTAAAGGGGTTATTTACAGGGATAGTCGTGACGCCACCCACGGGTTGTGATCAATGGCGACCACCGCTGCTGCTTGCTTCTGCCAGGAGGATGGATGGTGCTGCAGGCGGATGGATGAGCCCGCCGTGAGTCGGGCTGCTCCTGAAAGGGTGAATAACAGTTTAACATGCAAAGAAGCAAACACTGGAGACTCTGGCAGGGTTCACCGGGTTTTACTTGAATTATTCACAACTTTCTCAGTACAGTTCACAGTTCACACACAGTTTACTCTTTGCCGGTACCCCACCTGCAGTCAAGCCTTCCTTCCAGTCATATCACCTCTTTCTGACTCCTTTCAGGCCCTTCTTTCTCTCGTTCCTGTGTGCCGTATGACAGGCAGCACGGGTTCTTTCACTGTGACCCTATCACTGGGTTTAGTGTTTTTGAGCCCTTGTACACTGCTGTGTCTCATAGCACTGAGTTAGGAAATCAGACATGGAATCTGCATCTCCCCGCTGGGATGTCTTTGGTCTGGGTTTGAAACTCCACTCACCTCAGAGCCAGTGCTCTGGTATTGGCCTAGCCTCCAGTGTCCCTGCTGCACTAGGGAACCACCAGGCTCTGTCCTACCCGTGTGACTTCTGCACCAGAAGGGATTCTCCTCAAAGTCTTCCTTTAGCCACGCTGTCGTTTTCCTTCCTGGCCCAACTATACTGGCCTAGTCTTGGTCTTTACTGCTCGGCACCCTCTGGCCTACTACATACTACTTCCTGGTTTCTTCCTGTTATCCCAGTGCTGTCACCTTGACTACGTCCCACCCACTTCCCTCTAAACCCTACCACCCCTTGCCCACCTAGAGTCCGGAGTCCGGAGGGTTGGATGTTGTATTCTGTGGGCGTATTTTGGGGTGCTTTTTGTATAAGCTGACTACCCTCTGCTTAAAAGAAAAAACAGATATTGCGCCACACTGCAACTGGAGGAACTTAATACACGGTTTTACTATGTTTGCACTAACCTTTACTGGTTGTGCAACACCCCGCACAACCAGACTGATGGCTTAATGTGGATCACTGTAGTGACAAGGGCCAATATTTCCTCCTCCTCAGATACTCCGGGCCTGGTGGTCGGCTCCTTAGTTCCTCTGGAGATGGAGGTGGGCTCCTTCACTCCTCCACCCGAAGAGGCAGACTTGCTGCACTGGCTTCCGTCCCAGCTCCACACTGTGTATCAGTTGATCATTCAAGGGTGGGTCTTTATGATGTACTGCCAGGTACTGTGGATCTTAGAGCAGCTCACACACCGCACTCCCATCAAGGGAGAAGGAGATTAGCAAATAGAAAAACTAGCGGTGTCAGAGGTTTGGAGCGCTAAAGAAACCACGGGTTGGTGATTAAATTACCGATAATTTATTGCACGAACAGCAGGGGTCCAGTATGCCACAACGCGTTTCGACGCACAGATGCGTCTTTCTCAAGTGGTTCCACTTGAGAAAGACGCATCTGTGCGTTGAAACGCGTTGTGGCATACTGGACCCCTGCTGTTCGTGCAATAAATTATCGGTAATTTAATCACCAACCCGTGGTTTCTTTAGCGCTCCAAACCTCTGACACCGCTAGTTTTTCTATTTGCTACCCTCTGCTTGACTGCAGTTCCCTCTTGTGGCCACCCTGTACACAGGGGCGCCACACTCCCCCGGAGTTAAACCGGCACGTCCGCGCGCCAACCGGCTTGGTTGCCCCTGAAAAACACTTTTATTAAACAATAACATCAAGCAGTACTCTTCTTCCAGTTAAGGAGGCACGGTTCCTAAACGTTGCATAAACTGTAAATTAACTATATACATTTCAAACACAGGGTTTACGTTGTACTACAGCTATAAGTGCTGAGGCCTCCAGGCCCTCGGGTCACCAACCTGTGGTCAAGGTGTTACTCTCCGTGCCGGCATCTTATACCACACTTTCTTTTAACCCCTTTCTGTACACGGGTTACACATTCTACTGTCCAAGTCACAAGAGTCTTGTGGTATAAATATACCAGGTCTCTAACTTTCTGCGCAAACTTATCAAGTGCAAAAACTTCAAAACATTCAAATATAAAAGTCACATTGCTTTCCTAAAATATATAAAAGCGTTTCAAAAATAGGCAAAAGTGTTTCAAAAGCCGTTCAAAAACACAGTCATCAGCCTCAGTTCAAAGTTCCTTTTCAAAACGGTGCAACCGTTTCACAGTCCTGACTGGTTATAAAACCAATGGAGAGCACACAAGGCACTCTAAACTATTTACACAGAATGTTCATATCATTCACTGTCCATAATATCAATGTCTTTTCAGTTAGTTCAATAATAAAACACAAAGGACAAACAGGGGAAAAGGTTATTCATTCATTCAGGGATGGGATGGGGTCAATAAGGAACACATCACATTCACACTTAGGCTGGGGTCACATTTGGGCAGGCAATTGCGTTCACTGCATCCAGATCTGGATGCAGTGAACGCAATTGCATTCACACACATTTTTTCCCCAAAATGTGTGCTGTGAACCGCAATGCGGTTACCGGATTGCTCCGGATGTGTAATTCGGAGCAATGCGGTTACCGTATACTTTGCTCATCCCTGCTGCTGCAGGGATAAGCAAAGTGTTAAATGTGTATAAAAACATTAATTATTAATATTAGCTGTAGGCAACATGTCTCTAGGGGGTGCCCACCCCCCTAGAGACATGCTGTCCACTCCTCCCAGCATGTTAGGGGTTAATAAGCCATTTACAGTAAGCCGGCTATTGTCAGCTTTGTACTAATTTATGAATGAAGCCGCGGCTCCCCTGACAGTAGAGCAGATGCTGTACGTAATGTACGTATAGTATCTGCCACTTTCCGAGGTCCTGTAGGCATTTTCATTAGGTCTATGGGCAGCGCACCCCCATAGATCTAATGTTAATGGTTACAGAACCCTGGACAGCGGCAGATACTATACGTACATGACGTATAGTATCTGCTCTACTGTCAGGGGAGCCGCGGCTTCATTCATAAATTAGTACAAAGCTGACAATAGCCGGCTTACTGTAAATGGCTTATTAACCCCTAACACTCCTCTCAGCATGTTAGGAGTTAATAAGCCATTTACAAGTAAGCTGGCTATTGTTAGCTAGAGACATGTTGCCTACAGCTAATATTAATAATTAATGTTTTTATACACATTTAACACTTTGCTTATCCCTGCAGCAGCAGGGATGAGCAAAGTATACGGTAACCGCATTGCTCAGGATTACACATCTGGAGCAATCCGGTTACCGCTTTGCGGTTGCCAGAAGCGCTCCGAAAACTGAAGCCTGCATGATTTTTAGCGCAGGCTGCAGATCCAGAGCCCGTAACCGGATTGCATGTAAAGCAATCTGGTTACCATAATGGGCTCCTATTGGGAGCGTTTCCTGATCCGGTTTTGAGTTTTCTAAAAGCTCAAAACCGGTTCAGGAAACGCTCCCCATACAGGTCATTCTCGATAGTCATCCACCTCTTGGGCATCTACTTGACCTCCTTTGTGGCAGTGGTTCCGGCTTTTGGAGAGGTTAGTGCGCTCCTGCTCCCCGCTCACTTCCATGGATGCTGGGACCGGGATCAATGGCTTCGGCAGCGGCAGGCATCCTTCCTCCAGGGCTCTGAGGGGGTTTAACACATTGGCTGTATTCCGGGGCACAACTTCAGGCAGTGGGACATCTACCAGCTCGTCAGGCATATGGCTCGCCCTTCTCCGGGTAACATAGGGAGCATGAGCCCGGCTGGGCTGCGCGGCCAGGAGCTGCTGGGACTGGTCACAGCTCATTTGAATTTGAGTTCTCGGTTCAGCATGAACCCGGGTTGGCTGGGGGGGCAACAGCCTTAGTACACCCCGCCGGGTGTCTTGGACCTCGGAATCCTTCCGCCACCTGCTGCCATTGTCTCTTGGTCACCAGGTGTCTCTCCCTTCCTGGGCTCCTCCACTACCAACTCTTGTGGGCCCGTCGGGATCAAGTCGGGTCTTCCAGTTACACCATCCAGCCTGGCGTCCTGCTCTTCTTTCCGAATGTCTCGTAATCGCTGCCGCCCTCCATCCTGTTGCTCGCCTCGCCTTCTTTGGGCATTCTCTTCAGCTCCCGCCATATCATTATTGGTCACTGCAATTTGGGGCGGAGGTTCTTCTTTTGGATTGAAGGCTGGCTCCCCCGGAGTTAAGGGGAGCCAGGGCGGGCCTTTCTTTTCCCACTCTGGACCGGATCGGCCCACGACAGGGGCTCTTGGCAAGCCCCCTGTCTTGCACATGGCCTCAGGCTTCTATGGCCACCATTAAGCACAAACTTAACAGAACAGTCCAAATCTCGAGTTTTAGGCACACGGAGTCCGGTTCTGTTGGATCGGGTCCATCCTGTTCACGACGCCAAGTTGTGACAATGACGTCTGGCCATCTGATTGGCCAGATCGCTACCAGCCATCTGATTGCCTGTCAGACTCACAGGTCCTTGTCGTTGATCGGATGTTTCCCGGTGCAGGCGTTGGTTAGGTGAGTATGATATTTTTTTTATATTTTAACAACTTTTTTTCACTTTTAGTGCACATTCGCAGTGTATATATAGATACGCTGCGAAAGTTAAAGTACTACTCGCTACTCCCGAATAATCACAAGAAATTCGGGGAGTAGCGAGTAGCCCGAATATCGTTACTATTTGACCGAATAGTAACGATTCTACTCGCTCATCCCTAGCTATCATGGATCTATTCTATGTATATAATATATTACATACTACACACACCATCTATTCTTCTATCTATCACTGAAGGAAAACTTGTACACCTACTCTCCAAATCGCACCTCACCACACGCTTATCCCACCCTTAACCCACCTCTTTAATCTATCACTAACCTCTGGTATCTTTCCTTATGCTTTCAAACATGTAATAATTACACCTGTCTTGAAGAATTCATGCCTCGATCCCACTTCTACATCCAGCTAACCCCCCATATCGCTGCTCCCATTCGCCTCCAAGTTTCTTGAAAAGCATGTCCACACTGTACTCTCATCCCACCTCTCATCCAACTCTCTTTTAGAGAACCTTCAATCTGGCTTCCACCCCACCACTCCACTGAAACCGCCTTAGCTAAAATTACTAACGACCTACTTACTGCCAAAGCTAACGGACACTTCTCCATCCTCCTCCTCCTTCTAGACCTGTCCTCTGCATTAAACACAGTCGACCACTGCCTTCTATTACAGATCCTCTCTTACACTGGTATCACTGACCTTGCTCTCTCCTGGATCTCCTCCTACCTTTCCTATCGCACATTTAGTGTCTCCCACTCCAACACTACCTCCTCACCCCAACCCCTCTTTGTTGGGGTCCCTCTAGGCTCTGTCCTGGGACCCCTTCTTTTTTCCATCTATACCCTTGGCCTAGAACAACTCATAAAGTCCTATGGATTCCAGTACCACATGTACACTGATGACACTCAGATCTACCTCTCTAGCCCAGATGTCAGCTCTCTCCTGTCCAGAATCCCAGAGTGTCTATCAACCATATCCTCCTTCTTCTCCTCTTGCATCCTTAAACTAAATGTAGACAAAACTAAACTCATTGTCTTTCACCCATCTTGCGCACCTCCCTTACCTGATCTATTTATCACACAATAAATTATATCACTCTTTGCCCTGTACCTAAAGTCCGCTGCCTCGGAGTGATCCTTGACTCTGCCATATCCTTTAGACCACGCATTCAAGTTCTCGCCACCTCCTGCCACCTCTAACTCAAAATATTTCCAGAATTCGTTCCTTCCTCAACCCTCAATCTACTAAATTACTAGTGCATGACCTCATCATCTCCTGTTTTGACTACTGCAACCTCCTCCTCTGTAGCCTTCCTGCTAACACTCTTGCACCTCTCCAATCTGTCCTCAACTCTGCTGCCTGACTAATCCACCTCTCTCCTCGCTGCTCCTCCTCTTCTACCCTCTGCAAATCCCTCCTCTGGCTCCTAATTCCCCAGTGTATCCAATTCAAACTACTAATATTGACTTACAAAGCCATCCACAATCTGTCCCCACCCATATATCTCTGGACTAATCTCCCAATATCATCCAACTCGTTATCGCCGATCCTCCTAAAACCTCCTCCTCATCTCCACACTTGTACGTTCCTCATCTAACCGCCTGCAAGACTTCGCCCAAGCATCTCGCTTCCTCTGGAAATCTGCACCCTAAAACATCCGACTGTCCCCTACTCTCGGAACCTTCAAGTGAAACCTGAAAACTCATCTCTTCAGAACAGCCTACAGCCTGCAATGACCACAGTGCCACCTCACCACTACTAGACCTGCCGCTCCACCACAACTAGACCCGGCGCTGCACCACCACTGGACCTTGCGCTTCACCACCACTGGACCCGGCACTCCACCACCACCCGAGCAGACCCAACCTACTGTTCCCCTTCCCATTGCCCTGTAGAATGTAAGCCCACAAGGCAGAGTCCAATCTCCCCTCTGTATCAGTCTGTCATTGTTAGTTTGTTCATTGTATTTTTAACTTGTTTGTATGTATCCCTTGCTCTTTAAATAAATAATAATAATAATAATCTATCTAATATATTACATACTACAATGACATTAGCTGCAGCCTGTGATGTGATGTGTGCTGTGCAGCATGGCTATGTAAAAGCAAAATTTACTGATCGGGTCTGATGGGTTTTATAATATGTGGACTCGTAGGGTTTGTTGGCCAGGGCGACTTTTTGGTTGCAGTCCGGTCCTGGGTGAGCCCCTAGAGTCAATTTCCCTGGTGAGCCCCAGACACCTTTGCCTGACCCTGTACTTATACAGCCCATTCCCAATCCTTATGTTTATACATGGTAACAGCAACACTTATACTCATCTCTGGTGTTGGTGACTTTCCAGCTCTCCGGGGATTCCATGACCTGATGACACTCAACACTGGCTTCATTCTCCCCACCTTCAGACATATGGAAAAGTGAGAGCTGTGGCTGCTCTCTCACTTCCTCCAGATGGTTGATCCTTTTCCAAAGGATGGGAGAATGAAGCCATCGCTGACTGGCCACATGAATCGCATGACATGTAATGTCATCCCCAGGAGAGCCAGTGCCGACACCACCGAAACGGCGCCAGCACCAGAGGTGAGTATAGATATTGTTTGTTTTTAAAATTTACTGTGAGGAATCATAGGGATTGAAAAGGTGTTGATCGAGTAGTGGGAAAAACCTTTAAAGCTGTAGGCTCACAAATTAGTTTGTCCAGCTTATGAGACCCCATCTATAACAGCACATTTCCTACTACAAAGGATATGAAAAGATATTAGTCTTAGTATTTTTGAAAATTAGAATTCCCCAGCTTGGACAAAATAGTCAATATTATTGTGCCCTGAAAAGCCATGAGTAACATTTTAAGGTTTGCAGGACTATATCCAACCCCTTTTCAAGCTTTTTAGTATAAGTGTTGAGCCCAGGCTTTGGGGTACTCCGGTGTCAGGCTTCAGGGGTAGCGTCTGCTGTGTCACGGGGAATGGCGGCTGTGCCTGATCCTGTGTCCTGGGCCTATCTTTGAAAAGGGGGTGATATTTACAGGGGATTATATACAGTTTGTTGTCGTGATGCTACCTGTAGTGTCTGGTGATTTGCACCAGCGCCACCACAGTCCGCCGGAGGTAGATGGTATCGCGGCTAGGATGGTATAGTCCTCCACAGGTAGGACCGGGACCTCCGGTGCAGCGTAGGGAGAAGGGGCCGCTGGCAGTGGAGCTGGGATGGTATAAGGAGTGTTGGGTCAGTCTATCAGGGGCACTGGGAGCGGAGAAGAAGGATACACGAACACAGCAAAGTCTCTTTCACCTTTTACTGATGTTAAGCAGGTAAATGGTCCAGGGCACTGACAGGTGAGCAGGTTGCACAGTGGGTCCCCACAGCAAGTGGGTATAAGGCCTCCTCTGCTCTATTGTATTGTCTGAAGCACAGCCTGCTTGCAGCCAGGCTTGCCTCCTCTCTCTTCCTGACTGTAGTGTCTGTCTCTCCTCCTGTGCGGTCTCTGGGTTACCTTCTTCAGAACACTGCAGCTTTGCCCTGCTGTGTCTGGCTCCCTCTCTTGACTCACATAGGAAACTGGGTAGCCGAAGCCTCCATGGTGCGACGGGATTTTCTGTGGTCCTATAGTATCCCACAGGTGCGGATTCCCAATATCCGGTGGTTCTCCTTGGACGAACTCCCTCAAGTTCCTTGCTCCTTTTCTGTCCCAAGCTCCTTGCCTTCAGTCCCACTCAGGCTTGCGGGACGTCAGAAGGGCCACTCCGGATCACTGGTTCGGGCCTAATCGCAGCACCGACCACCAGGACGTCTTCGCAGCTCTCCTAGTGTCTGCACACTCTAACTAACTCCGCCCCCAGTAGAAGTATTTATAGGGGATCTTGCCTAAGGGCAGCAAGTTGGGCTCCCCCTATTGTGCCGGGGTGGAAGGTGTTGAATGTAGTAGGTACCTGCTGTGGAAACCCAGCTGTGCATTAGAGAAGTCTGTGGTTACCTGCGTGAGCAGGGCGCCCCATAAACACAGTCTTATGTCATATCAACCTCACCATATGATATAAACAGATCATGGTGCCTCAGCTGTATCCTCGGGTGGCCTCACTGACTCACCACTCACATGGCCACAGTGCTTGGTGCTGTCATTTTGTGCTCAGAGGCCACGATGAGCAGATGCTTCTTCAACATGGTCTTAGATGAAGCAGAGCAGAGATGCTCCTTGTGGATTATTGTCAGAGCAGGGTATGTTTTGGGGTTAATAAATTGGATACTGAGGGCTGTCAGTCCGTTTTATTTCAAATAAAAGATTTTTCCGACTGTGTGTATAAACTCTTGCCTTACTTGAAAGGTGATGGGTAGGTATCATAAAACGCCTGACATTACCAATCCAGGACTTAATGAAATGCTATCAATGCTCAGCTGTCATTAACCCCTTCTATCTCCTGTGTGCCACCACACCAGGCTATCAGGAAGAACAGGGTAAAGTGCCAGGATTTGTGAATTCTGATGAATGCGCCAAATTCTGGGGTAGCTGTGGGCTGCTATTATTACCCTCAGGGGGCAATAAGTACATGTCTCCCCAGGGTAAGAATAACAACCCCCAGCCATTTGCTTTATCTTGGCTGAGTATCAAATTAGGGGGAATCTCATAGCGCTGTTTTTTAAATTATTTATTTAATTTAAAAAAAAACAGTGTGAGGACCCCATATTTGATACAAGCCAAGATAAAGTGTATAGCTGGGGGCTGCAGCCCACAACTGTCTGATTTATCTATGCTGAGAATGAATAATACGGGCAAACCCTACGCATTTTTTGCATTATTTGCTTATTTTACACAGTATGACGACAGGTTGTTTGCCATACACTAATGTACCGTATGCGGCAACCAAGCAAAGACACTGATACAGATTGTGGGTGCACAGTCTGAGTGCAAAAGCCAATCACAGACGCTGTCACAGAGAGTGAGCGTCTGTGATTGGCCATTGCCATTCAGTGCAGTGAATAGGCATGAAACTCAATGAGCAGCCCCGAAAGCAAGCAGCGGAAGACTGTTCAGCTCTATCAATCAATCAATCTATCTATCTATCTATCTATCTATCTATCTATCTATCTATCTATCTATCTATCTATCTTCTGTCTATTTATTTTAACTTTTTACAGCATGGGAAAGACCATGTTAAAAACGCATGTCATATGCATGACATGTGGATGCTAAGTCAGGGAAATAACACACCCTGGAATTTCAAATGAATGTCATACAAATTAAAAAAACGCATGACACTCACATGACACTCTGCTTATTTTCTCGCTGACAATCTCGGTAAGGCATAGTTCAGAGTGCAATACCTTTTTTTCTCATATTGCACTTGTAGCACCCCAGGGTCCTGATGGTATTCCTGTAAGCAAAAGAGGGGTTCCCTATTCCAGTGGCGCAGCATCCAACACTTTCCTGCCTCCAGACCAGAAGGGGGAGCTCTAGAACCTGGTTTGAGGTGAGCTTCACTGTATAAAAGTTCTGGCCAGAGGAGGAGTTAGTTAGAACAGCCATGGAGTGAGTCTGAGGAGGAAGGAGAGGAAAGCCTAAGGGAGACTAGGAGCGTCGTGGTTGCCTCAGAGGAAAGCGCAGAGGGTGGACACCGGGCCTGAAGCTGTGCAGGGTCTGATGCCCGGCAGTCAATAATGGAAGGTGGGGAATTCCAAGTTTCCCAGCCACACAGAGTCAGGAGGCAAAGCAGCATACTAGAGCCCGAGGTCTCCACTGAGGAGCGACCCCTGAAACAGAACTCAACCTGCCTGTCATACGGCACACGCAGGAGAGAGAGGGCAAGCAGCTTAGCTTCAAGCAGCAGGAGCCTGAAAGTGCAGAAAGGAGGCCTCCAACTCACCCAGCTAAGTGGATTCCTCGATTGCTTCCAAGCCACCCTGGTCCTCAGTAACATTTGAATCGGTGCCCCGGACTGTACCCGTAATGGTACCTTTACACGCCGCCACAACAGGATGGATACAACCCGCTACAGGCTACAAATGTAGCTTGTCGAGCCAATATCGCCCGTAGTAGCGGCGTCTGAAGACGGGACGACACAGCCGGCTACAGATACCTCTGTATCCGTGCACTGCCCATAAACATATGGCAACATCGCCGATTGTAGCGAGCTGTATCGGCGTGTAAAGAAGCTACAGAAGGGAACTCTGGACACCCGGCGATGTAGCTGCAATGTGGCTAAGGCGTCACCCATGCTGCGTGATACCGCGCCCCTTCAGCGATCATTGGTGGAAGATGCTGCGTTACGATTGGCCCTTGCCTCACAGCCCTCCATCTTGGATGAGCTGTCCCTTCAGCACTACACATACGCGCCGTATGCACGATCAGATAGTAGTACAATTACGCGGACACACACTTGAACGTAAAATCATAAATGGCCCATGATGTACATACAGTGTGCACATCATATCAACATGAAAACGAATAATGCGGGACACAGCGCACAAGTGTGTGTTACGTACCGCTCTGGCTTATTGCACAGCAGCTGCCGTAGAAGTGTTCCGGGTCTGGCAGTGCGCGCAGCGCGCACACAGATGCACACAATCCCATACCACATCGGAGGAGATTACCCAGTAGACAGATCAGAGCCGTGTTGTACGGACTGCACTGTGTGTCTTCTGCAGTAGGGGCCGCATAAGTGTGTCGGCCGAGTCACTGCGTGTTGGCCTACTTATAAAGGTGCGTCACCCCCACAGCGGTCGTAATGACGTCATGACGTTGGTTTCATTTTCACTCTGCCTGCAAGGTGCCAGCCCCGCCTCTGCACACACCATAGCAGTCATGGCAGCCGTGCACCGCGCCGCAACATGGGGGATGGTGGAGCTGATCATCCTCATTGATCATTGTGACCGTCGGGACTATTGGGGCCACCATCACCACCGCCACCCCAGGCTGCGCAATCGGTGCACCGTGCGGCGGATCCAGCGGGCCCTGCTCTGCAAACTGGGGGTACAGAGGACAGTAAAAGCGATCCAAAAAAAGATCGCTGACTTGAAGCACAAATGCCCAGGTCGCATACTGGACATCCGTGCCAGGATTGGCAGGCTGCGTGGTGAGTAATTGTTGCCCCAAAACACACACCGCCACATGTGCATGTCCCACAATACACAAAAAATGATGGAAACATATGACAAGGGACAGTGTGGCCTACACAATCAAACACATCTTCACAGTGTTGTGCTCATCCAGTCAGCCCTAAAAATGGCTGACACGCACAGTACATGCATACAACATGAGTGTATGCATCCAGCATCACCTGGTTGATGCTAAGTAAGGCTGGGGTCACACACACAGATATCTGCCCACATATTGTTTGCACATCTCTGTTTGCAGTCAAATCATGGTCACATGTTGACATTTGGAGACAGCCTCAAAATGGAACAATGTGTCCATGCTTTCACTGCAACCAGAGATCTGTCAACAATATCTGGCCACATATCTGTGTGTGTGTGACCCCAGCCATAGCCGTCAAATAAATACCCACACAAGCTCTTTGTAGGACAACAATGTGTAGGCATGATCTTATTACGTCTTTTATGTTCAAATTTCAAACTAGATGCTGAATCCTCATCAGAAGAAGGGCCCCATGCCCCACCCCCAGGTGGCCCATCAAGAACCCCACCACATCAGCCTCAAGTGGCACCCTTGTCCCCAGGGTCAACACCTTCCCCCGGGCCTCAGGAGCCAGACGTCCCGTCACCCACCGGGACAGAGGACGTGGAGGACCAGTCCGTACCTGGCAGCCCGCTGGAGTGTGACCAGCTGTCCCCATCTGCCTGGCTGCTGGAGGAACACATCAGCTCCCCACAGGAGGGCGAGGAGCAGCAAGTACCTGGCGGCCCAGAGGAGTCTTTGCCCCGTAGCCCAGGACCACTGTTACCCCTGAACCACATAATGTGGCCACGGAGCCCCAGCCCGGGAGTAACACCACCTCCCACTGTCTCCAGCTCAGTGGCGAGTCCTGGGGTGACCATGTCCCCACACAGTGACTATGGTGGTAAGTGTGTTATGTTGCCACACACACCCTGCACACTGTTGCTTCAATTTCATCTGGGGCCAAACAATTTATGTAAACAAAGTAAACCATGTTGGTTCTCCCTTTTTCCAGATGGTGAACGTGCGGGCTCATATGGATGGAGCTTGACCCCATCTCCCTCCCCGTCTGATGGTGAACTGGATTTGGAGGAACAGGGTAAGTGGATGGTTGCGGCCAGTCATGACTAACCATCAGCAGTGACGAGTGTGTACTAAAGTTTGTGTTTACTCCCAATACAGGTGCCCCTACCATGGAGGAATTCATCCAGGCCCATCAGGCATTTGTGGCCCGTTTGACCACGGCTCTACAGCGTGGCCTGCAGGACCTTGGCCGCCTGGCTCAAATGCTGGCGGACCTACACCCACACCATGGTTCACACCCATGAATTCGAGGGATGCATTGTATCCTGGCCAAACATGGCCCCACAAACAGTTGTCCTTGTTGGACCCTAAAATGTTCACACGTTGGCTTGTTGCCGTGCAAAAGTGAAAATATTGGTTTTTTTTTTATTTTTGGCCCCCGTTGGGCTCTTTTCTTATAGTGTCCCACATTGGGACCATCACAAGTGTGGACTGGCTAGCCCCATCTGGCCTAAGCCTTCCTTGTATGATGGCAAATGTCTGTGACACATGTATGTTTACAATACAATGCTGTTCTAACTTTGTTATACGCTCCTTCATGTGACCTTACTAATATTTGGTGACCAAACCTCACCATAACCTAACTATGTGAGGCACATCACAACATCCCTTTGTGAATGTGCTAAGACATTCCAAATGAACCGATGGTGATCCTGCTGAGCGAGCACTGGCCCATATTGTGTGGCTTGGGGAAACCTATTATTGGCCACAATTACATTCACCCCCAAAAACCCACACAATCCTTATTCTGAAATGAATACACAATTGTGTTAATAAATAAAATTTATTCCAGGCTGGAATTTAAAATAAATTACAAAGAATAGAATTTTAGTGGCAAAAAAAATTAAAAAAAAAACCAGTAATTTTGCCCAAAAATCAATCAACAAAATATACATATAAAACGCAATTCCTGAAATTATAAAGTCCAGACTGCCAATTCTGTGCATTGGCTACTAGTGTCCAAATTACTCCTCTTCTGTCGGCTCTGACAATGCCGCATCCCCCCTCCTCTGAGGGCAGCCCCGACCTGCCCCAGAACGTCTGGTTGAACGACGATGTGTTAAGGGGGGATGGGGTGACTGTGGCGGGGCCGGTCTTCTCACGGGCCGAGATGGGGCAGCTGGTGAAAGGGGCCACAAGGTGTGTTGCATGGGGGAGGGGACGTGGCAGCCCCATTGAAGGGCCCCATCATCGGCAGCATCAGCGGCATTGTGGAACACCCTCAGAAGGATCTTCTTCTGGAGCGGCTCCATCCCTCGCATTCTGTTGCTCATGTAGAGGGCGTCGGGGTCCATGTGGGTCCGTTGTTCATCCAACAACACGCGTCGGGCCCAGGTCGCCAGCTCCGTCTCTGGTGGTGCAGGACGTCGGCGGCGACGGATCCCGGAGCTGGGACCTGGGCCTGGACCCACATCACTCGCCGCGCCCTCCTGCTCAGCCCCAGATGTCATGGGCTGAGCATCATCAGCAACAGAATCCTCGGCAATGGAGCCGTCCTCTTCTGGGGCCTGTGGGTGGGGAAAAAATAAAAAAAAAACCATTAGTGGAGGCTATATCAACTGTATACATTCACAACAGGACTCTATATACCACTCCCACACACACCAAGGCCAACTAGCAGAATGGAAAATGAGGAATAACACAGTAAAGCAAATAAGGTTCAAGACCCCAACACCAGTGGTTCTCCTGTACACTCACCTCGACCATTCCAGGAGCTCAGCTAAATACATAATTAGTTGTTTGTCACGTAGCCGTAAGCCAATATTAGGACATGTCACCACAACACCTTGATACTGGGGGCTGTGCTGGCCAATGACACATATTGGGCACCTTCCCATTAGGAGTCCTTTATGGTGAGAATCCACCCCTCACTCAATTACCTTTAACCCACTGGCAACAAAGCCAACACACATGTGAGACAGCACCATTTACTACATGGTACTATGTGGCTGTTTGAGAACAAACCACCTGCTATCTTGAAACCCTTAAATAACTAACCTAAACATACCAAGATGTTGTGGAAGAAGCAACATTGCAATACGGCTGGAAGCATAGAATAGAAAAGTCTGGCAAGTCATGGAAGGAGGGCAGATAGATTGACACCCCAAGGTGTGCCGCAGCAAGGAGGTAAATATGCCAACACATTTGGTGTGAAGGATTTATCGAAGCACACATGTGAAGGAAACATTGTGGCCCACCACTGTCACACAATTACCCACCTCCTGTGGCGCAGGTGGTGATGCAGCCGGGCCTACATGGGACGCAGCAACGGGGCAGTTGGTGGTCGTTCGATGCGGGCGAACCTCGCCCAGGATGAAGGTGAACAGGGGATAGTACCATAGGGTAGGTGATGGTACCTCCTCTGCTCCAGCCCCTGAGCGACGACGCTGGTACAGAATGTGAGCCCGCATGAACGCCGACCTCATGTTTTTGATCTTAAGTGCCACCATAGGCTGGTCCCACGTCTTGCCTACCCTTGGCTCCAAGCGATTTGCCAGAGCCACAAGACTCCTGTAGGCCTCGGCCCTCGCTGCCCGATTTTTATATTCGGGCAGCGAGCTGCGCCACAAACATTCGTGCCGCTGATACTCCGTGAGAAGCTGGGTTTCCAATTCCACAGTACCCGTCGGCATCTGCCGATGAAAAAATAAACAAAAAAAACACAGTCACAACACAAGGCATACCGACATTTCAAAACTTGCCACAATCATACACATAATCATTAACTTTCTACAGTGATCATCTATGCAGCTATTTTGTGGAGTGAAACTGGGCATGAGTGGGGCATTTTCTCAATCTCAGACCGCTACTAACTCAAACACATGTATGCAGCCATTATCAAGGGCCGGATATCGGTGTCCACCTACAGATGTTTCAAACATGATTTCTGTCCCCAATGTACCTATTGCAACACACCTTGACACGGTGTGTGCGTACATACCTGTAGAGGGCAACATGTGACCTAACACGTTGTGTGCTAACTAGTACCTGGCCAGTGTCCACAATGGTAAGGGGTCACTATATCAGAAAGGCGGCCTGGGTGTGTGCCAACACTGCACATACTACATGTAATGTGCACCCAGATGATCATGTAGGTGTTCCTCCAGACGTGGAAGTTCCATTTTAACAATGTACCCAACATCCCTGGAATGTCCGCCACAATTCTACCACCCCTGAAATGTTGATGTGAAGTACCAGCCAAAGAAATAACAGCGTGCTCTTTTACCATTGCCACAAAGCAGAAGGTGCAATACATACTTACACTACATAAGTAGAGGCACTACGTGGCTACTGGGCGACAGAGAATAAGGTTCACATATTGAATATTACGTGGTAAATATTTGCATGCCGCTTCAAACATGGCCATACACACATCGCCTAAGCTGCCTGTGCCAGAACCAGCTGCGTTCATTACATTTTCTTACAAACCGCTAAAGAGGCTTACCGTCAGAGCAACAGAAGTCAAACAGGACACTAGTAGCTCAATGCACATCGACGTCTGGACACGGAGCAGTGGCCATTGACCTGCCTTTATAGTCCGGGACACCAATCACAGCGGACACAATAATGCACATCCTGAAGGGGCACCTGGGTGCGGATTTGCCTTCCGCTAATTGGTGGAGATCGCTGAATCGTGATAGGTTGGCGGCCCTTTAAAAGTTGCCCATCCCGCCAAACATTACGCTTGCTGGCCAGACCCATTAGGTAAGTTTTTGTGGACACACATGGAATTGGCGCAGGGTGGGGTGCATATGTTGATGTTCTTGGAGAGCGCCGGAGACTGGTGTAGCGGCCGATATAGGGGTTTGTATTGTAGGGGACGACATATAGTGTAGTGTGTGGGTTAGGATACGGCATTTTGTGTGGCCCTTGACACTTTTGTTCAGATACATTGCTGTGTTTGTTTGCAGACAACATACAGGAGAATGGATGCATGACTGTAGACGGAACTGTGTCACTCATGTCGACTGGATCGATTTCTGCATACTGGTTGTGGCCAATGGAGACTGTGTCCAACGGGAATGGGATGACACAGGGCTTTGAGGTGTTGGGCGCCAGACATGGCATACATGTGTATGTAAAATGACACCTTCAAAAACCAATTACACCATGGGTAACCATCCGCAGTCATGTGCAATGTTGTTTGGTTCATGTAGCCTTCCTCAACCTTCCATATCGGGGTACGTCACATTCGTTATTCTTCACATTTTTACTGTAATCAATAGACATTATGGGCTGTGTAATGGATTATGGGACCTGTTTGACCAACATTATTGGTGACACATGTCCCTTTCTAACTCACCTAGGTGCAGATGTGTGAATTTTGGGAGCTCCCATTGACGTTGATGTAGAGGAGGCCACTCTCAATCGCCGTGTGCCATGTTGTTTGGGGTGACTACTGGGTGTTTGCGGTCCCTTGCTTCAGGGTTGTGTTTTGGGCCCACACAAGAGATCCCATCATCTTGGCTATAGTGTGTAATCGAAAAGAGGTGTGGCTTGCTGAACCTGCTGACTTGCCCACATTTTGGTCTATGTACTCATGTTGTGTATTCTCATCTACAGGTGCTGATATTGAGGATGCAGAATATCCATGACCGCAATGTTATCGTGGCTCTTGCGTTGGTGGAAGAGCAAATGTGGTATCAGGATCGGTATGAAAGGTTGATGAGGCGCAGACAGCGGCGGATGTGGACCCGTGATTGGCTTCTGAGGCGGGAAACCCGGGGCCACATGCAGCTGTTGCGGGAGCTGGAGCTTAACTGTCCTGATGATTACCGAAACTATCTCCGTATGCCCGAGGACTGTTTCACCTTCCTATTGGAGCGTGTAGGGCCAATGATAGCGCGTCAGGACACTATAATGCGACCATCAGTATCAGCTGCTGAGCGGTTGGCGATCACTTTGCGGTTCCTGGCTACAGGGCAGTCCATGACATCCCTCACATACGTGTCACGTGTCTCCCTGCCCCTGCTGAGCCGCCTGATCCCTGAAACGTGTTGGGCCATCTGGAGAGCTCTGCAGCCAGCCTACATGAAAATGCCATTAACCGCTGCAGAATGGCTGGAAGTGGCCCAAGGGTTTGAAACCCGGTGGAACTTCCCCAACTGTGGCGGGGCATTGGATGGTAAGCACGTGAGGATTACCAAACCTGCCCACTCTGGCTCTTTGTATTACAATTACAAAGGGTATTGTAGTATAATCCTCATGGCTGTAGTAGATGCCAACTATGAGTTCCTCTACGTGGATGTTGGAATGCCTGGTCGCAACTCAGATGGGGGGGTGTTTGCCCTAAGCTCCTTGGCAACACTACTAGGGAATGGTGGGCTAAACTTACCCTCAAATGAGCACACGACCGAACATCTCAACTTTGCGTTTGTGGCGGATGAAGCATTCCCACTTCAGGAGCACCTACTGCGGCCATATCCCCAGAGGGCCCTTACTTCTGCGAGACGCATTTTCAACTACCGGCTATCCCGGGCCCGCCGTGTAGTTGAAAATGCGTTTGGGATAATGGCCAATAGATTCCGGATTTTTCATACACCTATACATATGAAACCGGAGTCTATTGAGGCGGTAGTGGTGGCCTGCTGTGTGCTACATAACTTCCTGCGTCGTAGGGATAGGGCATCATACACGCCAGGAGGTTATGTAGATAATGCAGACGCT
Source organism: Allobates femoralis (assembly GCA_033576535.1). Taxonomy (NCBI): domain Eukaryota; kingdom Metazoa; phylum Chordata; class Amphibia; order Anura; family Aromobatidae; genus Allobates; species Allobates femoralis. Next base: position 37,171,249 of record JARQOC010000001.1, on the reverse strand, counting down.
ACAACAGGGGAGCTCCGTCCAGGGTCTTGGCGTGATGAGGCCCATGTGATTGTGCCACTCCAGCCGCAGAGCCATGGCCGCACTCGGCAGGAGGCCAGGGACAGTAGAGAAGCTTACTGCTCCTACTTCAATGGGTCTGGTGCAGTGAGCTGGCAGGACCAGGCCATATAATGTGGCTGGCTCTGGGAGTTGCTTTTTGTGTTTTCAATGGAGGTGACAGCAGGTTAGCTGCACCCCTTTAATGTTTGGTTGACCTTTTCCATTCTCTTTGTTTGCATTATGTGCATGAGTTTTCATTATGTAGTTATTTAGTTAGTTAGTTTAGGTTATTTTAGTATTTTTTCCATCCACAGTTTGCAATGTGTGGTGATTTGCTTATCCATTGAATTTCCCTGATGAATGTCACCTGCTCTTGAATTCGACAATGTTTTTACTTTATGTATATTTTGTTTGCACAAGACAAGGTCAAGATTCATGCAATATATTAAACCTTTTTCTGTTGGATCCAACATCATCTGTGTGAGCCTGATTACTTGGTGGAGGAGGGCAATGTGATGCAGGGTTGGGTGGGGGCCTGGGATGTCATAGCCACCTATTGGCTGGGATTGTGCACACAATATGTGTGGGTAGCCATGTTTTTCGGAAAGTCTTTTGCCCAACAGTGTTTGTGGCCATTGTGCGTACATGATCCTTTATTTTGTTGTAGGCAGAGGGTCCCCTGCACACAGCACATTGATGCAGGACATATTCTTGTCAGGTGTTTGCTAATACACTGTCACACAGATCTTTGACTTGGTGCCTTGGAAGCTGTTCCACTACATTCACATCTGTCAGCACATATATTAAACCCCATTCAGCCTGTATACATACACATACTTCGCCACAGTTGTCACAGATTTTTGACAGAAAACGCACATACTGTCTTTTGTAAGACGCTAATGTGTGGCACACAAACGCACCTCAGTTCAATCTGCACACGCGGCTGTCACAAGCGCTGATCGTGCGTGACACGGCAAACACTTGTACTACGCACACATAGCCCCGGACCGCTACTTTAATACACACGGGATATGTGACTGGCCACCGCTCTAGCGTGACCCATTACCATCGATTTGGATGCATTCGCCAGGCTCCGCCATGTCACAAGCGCTTATTCCGTGCCACACTCCGTTCACTAGTACGGCACGTCTCGGCCATCCGCCCTTTCCGTCGTGCCCAATCACAACTCCGTAGTGTTGGCCAATGGTTGTGGTTTGGGCGCGGCGTACAGGTCTGTGGCACGCCTATTTGTTTTACGTCCTGCCTTTGTTGCTCCCAGATCACTCTGTGGTGGCTGTGTGTAAAGCTGGTACGCTGAGCTACAGACGGCTACTTGCGACACCCGGCGATGTATGTAGCTGTAGATGTAGCGTAGCGTAGCGCACCTTGTGGCGGCGTGTATAGAGGGTGCGGTTCCCGTTGGTAACCGTTCGGCCGTGCTCGTGCACGTGAAGTTGCCGTTGGTATCCATCCTGTTGTGGCGGCGTGTAAAGGTACCATTACAGACAAGTAAAGGTAAATGAAACGTTTATTGCTGTGGACTCCAGTTATTTCTGTGCACCCTCCATCCTGCATCCTACACATAGACTTTCCATACTGCCCCAGGGATTGGCTTTACCCATGGAAAGCTATCCCATCTCAGCTGCTACCCATCATCCTCGGAGGTTCTGCAGCAGCGGTGGTCCCCACTGACCACATACCACGGGAGGCGTCACAACAACCTCCCTTGTACATATCCCCTTTTTTAACTGACACCCAGGCCACAGGACTGGGTCACGATCCCTGTGACTCACCAGTGACAGCAGCAGCGATATTGAGTACCCCACGGCCTGGGGGCACCTCACACTCGTCCAACTTTTATCCTAGTTTGAGCAAGCCCTTAAAGAAACATTGTCAAGCCATGCAGTGGCAAAACACACACTGAGAATTATGTAGGGGCAGGCAAGGAGATGTCTGGCAGTGTAGGGCCAGCAATTGGTAGACATGAGTGCAGTGAGCACTGCAGGTAATCAGATGTGCGGATGTGCAGTGGCAATGGAAGAGGCTGCACATTAGATGACTAGCCCAGGGTATGGGGACTCGGGTATCTGGGCCCTCTGCTGCGGTAGGGATGCCACTGGTGGCCTGCCCAGACCCGTGGCCCTGGTGGTCAACTAAAAAGGGGTAGTTAGAATGGGAATAAAAGTGTATACGTTTATCGTGACGCCACCCGCAGATTCTGGTGATTAGCACCAGTGCCGCTTCAGACCTCCGGAAGGCAATGGTACAGCAGCCGAGATGGTGCAGCTCCCTGCAAGTAAAGCTGGTCCTCCGAGGCAGGGATGCACCTGTAGTAATCAAAGTGCTGATGATTGAGATAAGTAAAATGCAGTGCAGCAGTGAATAAGCACACGGAGACTCTGTCACTCTACTTTACTGGAACAATGCTGATATGCTGATGGTACTACAGTTCACAGAAGACAACCATTGTTAAGTAAGGATAGCCGGCCAGGTAGACACAGTGGACTGCAGGATCCCTTGGAGTCTCCCGTGGTATGTCTTCCTTGTCTCTATCCCGTGTCCTGCTGCTACTGCCTGTCCAGGAACAGCCTGCTTAGTACCAGGCCCTATTGGGGTGCTTCCTGAGTATCCCAGCTTCCCGCTCTCTTCTCTCCTGCACTGGATCTCAATCCCAGTGGGTTATCCTTGTGTGACTGGTTTCCTTTCTGACAGGGTGTCTGGGCCGGTAGATGGACCCATGACGTCCGGTGTTACGGCTCAGGGGCTGAACTCCCTGTGCCTTGTATGCGGAACCGGCACTCCGGTAAATGAACCAGGGTTCCCTCCCGGAGTATGACCCTTCATTCTGGGCTGCCTGTTCTCTCTCTCCAGATCCCCTCTATCGTAGTCCCCTTCTCTCTCTTGAGGCTCCCGTGCTCCTCTGTTCCTCAGTGCAAACTAAAACTCACTGTATTTCTACCTCCCTCCTCGCCTAACTCCCTCCCCAGGGTATGGGCCCTTACCATCTGCCTAGGTGGGTGTGTGGGAGTGCTAGAATGGGATCCTCTTACAAATCCAACATTCCACTATGACAGGGATAACCGCACACTTATTTATGGGTGCAGTACCCGAACTGTGACGCCTGAACAGTGGGGCGTCACATTAGACAATTAGGACAGGGTAGGAAAGGAGACTTAAAGCAGTATAGAACCAGCAACTGCATGCCTGACAGTAGCATTGCAATCTAATAATAATAATAAATTTTATTTATTCAGCACCAATATACTCCGCAGGGGGGACAACGTACAGTTAATAACGACAATACAATATATAGTTCACCAGTTACAGGAGGGTTGAGGGCCTTGCTCGAAAGCTTACAATCTATAAGGACATAGGGGGACACAGTAGGTAGGACATACTTGTAGGGTCTGGTTCAGCCATGAATAGGCTTTTTTCCCTGTGAGGCTACATGCTCCACTCAGTAGCCGGTTTTGTCTATACGCACTTATGTGCTGTTAGTTTTAAGGAGGATGTAAAGACAGATGAATAGGAAGGAACAGGTTGTGTTTAATATTCAGAAGGATGGATCAGGGAACAGGGGAAAGTTATGTTTGTGACGCACCCACAGGGACTGGGGTACTCAGGAGTGGGCTCTACTGTCTCTGGGGTGTCAATGTGCCGTTGCCCAGTCCCGTTGTCCCAGATGCGGCAATAAAAAGGGGTATTTCCAAGGGAGGTGAAAGAGGTTTTTTTCGTGCCGCCACCCATAGTATGTGGTCAGGGTGGCCATCGCTGCCGCATTCCTGCTGGGGGACGATGATGACGGGCAGTGTAGACGGTAAGCCCTCCACGGGTAGGGCTGGGTGTCCCCAGGGCAGGTGTAGTGGGGGCTGCGTACTCTGGATGCTGCACCAGCTCTTCTCCTGCAGCTTCTGAAGCCAGCACGCAGGGACAGCAAGGCGGCTCCGTAGGTGCAGAATCTGCTGCAGTTTAGCAATAAACAGTCTCAGGCACTTTTGAGCTGACCGGGTACTTTACATTCCATTGTTCTTAAAAGCAAGTTACAGCACAGTTCACAGTAGATGTTCTTACACTTTATCGGGGACCAGGGTTCTACTGCAGCTCAGATGGTTCCTCTGCATCGTTTTCCTCAAGATACCTTTTAGGCCCTGCTTGTCTCTCTCTCTGTCCTCACACATGAGTTTGGTCTGGCCGTCACAGGCTCTTTAGAGATGCTTCCCTCTGCTTTAGGGTCACTAGCCCTTGTACGATGGCTGTGTTCCTACTCCGTGGCGGTAGGTAGGTCACGGGTCATAGAGTCCCCGCACCACGCCGAGTTGTCTCGTGATTAGGGTCGTGAAGTTTCCCCAGTCACCTCTTACAGAGCCCGTTCTCTGGTTGTCCTGGCCTAGCCCTCCAGTTACCCAGGTGTAATTTGGGCTCACCAGGCTCCTTCTGCCTCTCCGGATGTCAGCTCTGGGCCCTCCGACCAACTATATTATTGACGGCTGCCGGGCCCGTTGTTCTCCCACTATTGTCAGTGTTCAGCTGTGGGGTGTATCGGCTTGTGGTGCTTCTTCCCTCCCTTTTCTCTCTAGAGTGAGTCCTCTCCTGGGTATACTGTCTCCAGGGAACTGCTGCCTCCAGGGAACCTCTCCTCCTGGGAATCAACTCCTCCAACCTAGTGTTCCAGTGTTTTTAATACTGTTCCTCCACCCACTTGTCCGGGTTCTACCTCTCTCTCCACCCACACTTCTCTAAACTCCCGCCACCCCTTGCCCTATATAGAGTGATTGGCTCAGGGTCGGAGTGTGTGAGTGTGTGGATGTTTTAAGTCGACCGTCTTACCTCGTCTGGCTGCAGTTCACCCTGTGGCCGCCCTGGTCGCAGGGGCGCCACATTAGTGAGCTGAGGTGATAGGCCTGTATACAGAAATATGTTTTTAAAGCACACTTCAAAACATGGGGGCTAGAGATTATTCATAACGTTTAGGATAGTGCATTCCGGGGCTGCCGCCGGGATAAGCAAAGTGTTCTCTGTGTTTTTAAACTTGTAATTTTATTTCAAAATGTGGCTATACTGTCTCTAGGAGGTGCCCCCCCCCCCTAGAGACCAACCACCCACTCAGGTGGGAATATAATGATTTAATATCTTATGTACAGCAGCCGGCTCCTGTCAGCTGCTGTACATGTTTATGAATGAAGGTGCCAGCTCCTCTGAGAGCAGCGCGCATACTATAGCTATTGTAGGTATAGTATGTGCGCTGTCCAGGGTCCTGCAGGCTTATACAGTAAGATCTATGGACAGCGCTGCCCATAGATCTTACTGTATAATGCTTCAGGACCTCGGACAGCGCACATACTATACCTACAATAGCTATGGTATGCGCGCTGCTCTCAGAGGAGCCGGTGCCTTCATTCATAAAAATGTACAGCAGCTGACAGGAGCCGGCTGCTGTACATAAGATATTAAATCATTATATGCCCACCTGAGTGGGTGGTAGGTCTCTAGGGGGGTTGGCACCCCCTAGAGACAGTATAGCCACTTTTTTAATAAAATTACAAGTTTAAAAACACAGAAAACATTTTGCTTATCCCAGCGGCAGCCCCGGAATGCAGAATGCGAAATGCGGCAGCAGGGATGAGCAAACTATCCTGTAACCGGATTGCTCCGGATTACACATCCAGAGCAATCCGGTTACCGGATTGTGGCTTCAGCAATCCGGTTAATGGATTCCGGCTTGTCTGAAGCCAATTACGTTCACCGCATCCAGATCTGGATGTGGTGAACGCAATTCTATATTTAAGTGTGACCCTAGCCTTATTTTATCTCTGAAAAAATATCTGAATCATGTAGCAATTTCAGATATCCAGTGGCATTGAGGTTTCCATTGCTGGAGAATGGCCCCACTATCTTTGTACCCCGTGTACCACTCCATACCATCAATGTTTGTGTTCCAACAGTCTTGGAGGGATCTATCCACTGTGGGTTAGTGTCAGACCAATAGCGATGGTTTTGTTTGTTAATTTCACCATTCACAAAAAAGTTTGCCTCATCCCTCATCTGAAGGCAATTGTCTATGCTGTGAAGATACGAGATGTGCAGCATCTGAAGCAACGGCTACTGGAGGCCTGTGCAGCATTTCCCTTGCGGTGTTGCTATCAGTGTGTCAGGAGTGGGAGAAGAGGGATGTATTGACAATCCAACACAATGGACAGCACTTTGAACACATTCTATAAGTGGTCATAAACTTGTAAATAACTCTTGAAAGAATAAAGTTATGTTAAAACCAAGCACACCATTGTTTTTCTAATGAAATTCTCAATACGTCTGATGTGTCACATGACCCTCTTCCCATTGAAAAAAACAAATTTGGATCCAAAATGGCCAACTTTAAAAAGGCCGCCATGGTCACCACCCATCTGGAAAAGTTTTCCCCCTCCATATACTAACGTGCCACAAACAGGAAGTTGATATCACCAACTCACCTTACTGTATTAATGGTGGCTGGGTATCTTCTAGTAGTCAGATTATGATACAGAGATTCAGTTGACATCCATTTGCTACATTCCCCGCTATGCCACTGTTTATTATAAATTGTTGACTTTTCTCGGAGTTGCAACTTGGAAAAGCTGCCAGATAGATCATTGCTACCTTGTGGGGGGGGTTAATAGGGACGAATCGAAAGATTACTCTATCAGTGCAATCACATCCAGACAGGAGAAATGGTAACTCTATACAAGAACCAATCAAGTTGAACTTTACAAAGGGGCTCTACTTTGGGCACCAACTCCACTCTTCCTACACACATGCTTTAATACACATCCTTGTAAACGTTAGATAATTTATTGGGAATAAACTAAAACTAAATCAAACCAATAAACTATATACCTTCTTCCAGAGGCAAATTGAAGGAAGGGAATACAAGGAAATGTTTATTTAGACTGTTGTCTTAGAATAAAGGCAGGAAATAGTAAAATGTTGTACACATTCAGTTATGTACATAAAAGAGAATCCATGCCAATATCAGCACTTCTAGACATATGTCATCTTAGTCTTCCTCTAGCAGGTGAGCAATTGACTGTCTTCCTTGCCAGAGTTATAAACCAGTCTTCTTAATGCCTCCTAATACATATATTGGGAAGTTTAGAGGAACAATTAGCACAAAAGACCAACTAGCTTTGTAGTCCAGTCCATTTATATTGCTCGGCTATCTTATTTTATATTGTAATACCAACGCGGACCTAAACCAGTAAAGAGTTGAGAAAGGGTCAGTCCAGTTGAAAAAAGTTTTGTTGTGTTTAACATAGAAATATACTTCAAGGGGGTGGTCCAAAGGCTGAAGAAATGTCAATGTAAATCCCCATCTATATATCGCCCCAATCTAAATTAATTTCGAATTTGGTCACATAAAAAATTTCCTACCCTTCCTTGATGACACTATCTAACTACTATTGATTTTTGTTCCCTACTTCCTGTCTGACGATGAGGACTGTGGAGTTGGAGCCGGAGTAGTGGAGTCAGTGTCCATTTTGGTGGAGTCATAGTAGGAGTTGGATTCAGGGACATTGAGGAGTCGGAGTCAGATTTTTGACTTACCGACTACACAGCGTTGCTGATGACGCTTCATTTAAGAATGTACAAAATAGCAAAAGGTGATACAGTATGGGTATAGGATTCACGCTCGAGGAAAGGACAAAGTAGAAGCTTACAAACAAAAGACATGAATGTTCAGTGTTGCTGCAAAAAGTGGTATTTGTTCCAATTCGGCACTAAAGGAAAACAGAAAAAGCAAACATCCAGTTCAAGGTCTTTGTCAAGGATATCTGTCTAGGGAAGGCCGGTCTAATAGGAGCCGTGTATATTTATAGCAACCTGTGGGGTCCATGTATGAAGTGCCGGGTAAGGTATAGCAGAAAAGGACTGCAGGAGAAGACCAGGTGTATGTCAGGCGTGGGGTGACACCAGTCTGAGGTTGTCCATCAGGTTAACTCATTTGGGAGATAAGTTAGAAACACGCGCATTATATTTGCCAAGAATATATTGAAAAACAGTTATGATTTTGGTAGGAATTAAGGGGCATCTATAGAATATAAAGAGCTTCTCTTAGAAAGCTCCCTGGTATTACTAATTCCATCTTTCCACACCTCTTTATGCAAAATGCATTTCATGAAGCTTGTGAAATTAATGACCCTCAGACCAACACCATTGTCCCTGATGGACACTTTGGCTGATATTCACTCTGGGATTCTGGACAGCAGAGAGGTGACATCTGGGCCAGAGAGGTAGATCTGAGTGTCATCAGCGTACAGGTGATACGGGAAGCCATGGAACTTTATGACTTGTCCCAGGCAAAGGGTATAGATTGATAAAAGTAGGGGCCCCAGGACAGAGCCTTGAGAGACCCCAACTGAGAGGGGATGGGGCGAGGAGGTTGTGTGGGAGTGGAAGACACTAAATGTGCCGTTGGAAAGGTAGGATGAGATCCACGAGAGGGCAAGGTCAGTGATACCAATGGAAGAGAGGATCTGTAATAGGAGGCAGTGGTCTACTGTGTCGAATGCAGAGGACAGATCAAAAAGGAGGTGAACTGAGAATTGTCTGTTGGCTTTGGCCCTGAGTAAGTCGTTAGTAAGGCCATGTCCACACACCTCCACTGTAAGTATTTAGGGGCTCTCCGCTTAATACTTAGGTTTTTTCAGAGAAGCGGAGGTGCGTGTGTGCTGGCACTTTCTGCGGACACAGCCCATGGTTACCCGATGTGTATCGTGGTAACCATTTCACGCTGCAGGCTGCCTAGTGTCCGCTTAAGGCGAGCGAAACGCTGCTAGCAGTGCCAAAATCCCCTGCAGTATCTGTCTCCTCGCGGACCTCACGCTCTTCCCGCGCCTCCCGAAGCCCAGAGGAGCGTGATGCTGGAGAGGATGACGGGGATGCCCCGATAACGCAACAGTGCCTCAGGGGGATCCTGGGGTCCCTGCGGAGATCGCTCCAGGAGGACTGGAAAGAGATGATGAGAGATATCCGTCATGAGCTGGCTTCCCTGGGTGAGCGTACACATAACCTAGAAAACAAGATGGGGGAGTTTGCCTCTGCCCATAATGAACTGGCAACTGATTATGGTGCTATTCAGGGAGGGCTGAAACAGGCACAGTCAATGATTTGTGATTTGGAGGATAGACTAAGGAAAGGAAATATCAGAGTCACAGGTATATCTAAGGAGTCTGGATCTGAGTATCTGGGGAGTTCAATCATGACCCTTTTGCAGCAACTACTTCCTGATGCTTCCTGGGGAGTTGAGTCTGGATAATGTCTTTAGGATCCCTAAACCCCATCATATCAACAAAGCCTTACCGAGAGACATTTTGGTGACTATTCATGTATCAAAAATGGTGGAGGTAGTGATGAAAGCCATGAGACACAAGCCGTCCCTCACTGACCCCTTCTCTGGAGTGTCTATTTTCCCAGAGGTATCTGCTAGCACCCTTGCTAGGAGAAGAGAATTTGCTCCTTATTGTAAGATCCTTTGTGAGAAGGATTTGATGTACAGCTGGGGCTCGCCAGTTAGTGTAAAATTTCGCTACATGGGGTTGAATCAGAATTTCAGCTTCCCTAGCCATTTGAGTAAAGCCTTAAAAGAATGGAATCTTGCCCAGGACGGAGCCAAGTCCCCACCACAGACGGGATTAAGCACCTACACTGGCAGCCAAGATAAAAACAACCGTTACATCAGACTGGGAGAAAGTGGGCTGACTGTCTTTGATTTAACCTCGGGTTGCCTGTGAATATTCTTGGAAGTCAGGTTCCTGATTCCTTCCCTCCACCTTACTGGGAAGTTGCTGGTGTGGGGGAGGACTGCATTCTCCCCTGGTAGCTTGGTCTATTGTTGATGGTCCGGGCCTCATTTTGTTGGGATGCAGACGGACAGGTTCTACCCCCGAAACAGGCCATGGCCTGAGTTTAAGTTTACATATGTGTTCTTTGTCTGTTTTCTTTCTTTTCCCCTTCCTTGACCAGGTTACCTTTTCGCTGGTTCGAGCCAGTGCACCTATGTCCTAGTGCTTTTTCTATAATCCATGAGTGGCAAAATTACTTCACTTAATTTTCGGGGGTTAAACTCCTCAGTCAAGAGGTTCTATCTCTGGGGGTAAGGCGATTAGATGCTGTGTCTTCAGGAGACTCACCTGCTAAGTCAGGATAATTTTAGATTGGCTCATAAATGCTTTTCCAGAGGTTATTTTGCTAATCACCCACAAAAGAAAGCAGGTGTGTGCATTCTTGTCAAAAATTCGGTTGCGTTCCAGCTGAGTGATGTAATAGCAGACCAGGCAGGGAGATACATTATTTTAAATTGTTCTATTGCTGGGGTCCCTGTGACCATTGCTAACGTCTATGGTCCGAATGCAGCTCAGATTAATTTTATGAGAACACTCCTGGAAAAGGTATCGGAGGAGTCTAGGGGGCTAAAATTCATATGCGGGAACTTTAACATGGTGATGGATAAGGCCATGGATTGCTCTATGAGGGGGGCACATGGGGGTCGAGAGCTCGGCCCTTTAAGCAGAGAATTCCGCCTTCATGATGTATGGCGATATCTCCATTCGACTGAAAGGGATTACTCCTTCTTCTCGCACAGATATGGGTCGTACTCACGTATTGATTACTTTTTGGTAGATGATAACTCTTTATCGGCCTGTGTCTGTGCGGAGGTTGGACTGATCACTTGGTCTGACCACGCCCCTGTTTCTTTGGAAGTGGACTTTGGGCGCCGCACACCTCCCCCAGGCCACTGGAGGTTGAACGTGGGGTTGCTTTCCCATCAGGCTATGCTGGAGGAGGTTGCTAATAAGCTGGGCGATTTCTTCCAGATTAATGATAACGGGAAGGTGGGAGACAATACACCCTGGGAGGCCCACAAAGCTTATATCAGAGGCATCTTTCTTCAGAAGGGCTCACAATTAAAAAAAGAGAGAGATCGCCAGAGAGTATTTTTGATTTGAGATTTGATTTTGAGATCTGGCTAACCACCCAATTCAGAGTCTCTCCTGCATAGGATGCAAGCCTTCAACATGTTGTCACTTCCTAAAATTGCATATGCTTTTAGAAATCTTCCCGTACCCTTCCCGGGTAGCCTGATGAGGAAACTGCAATGCTTAGTATTTAGGTACATTTGGGCACAAAAAAGGCCAAGGGTGGCAAGGTCCGTTATCTTTATCCAACTGCAGAAAGGGGGAATGGGAGTCCCTAAACTTCTGGAGATTCACAAGGCGTGAGTGCTGGAAGACGCAAAATCCTGGTGGAATGCCCCAGTTCATAAAAAATGGGTCCAAATTGAATCGCATTTTGAAGTGGGGGGATCCATCTGGGTAGCCCTATCCTCTGAGATGTTGGGTCTGTTTAAGTGGAGCTCCCCGCTGGATACTATGATGGCTCTTCTCTTGTGCTGGAGGAAGGTCCCTCGGGGTTGGAATTCTTTTCCCCCTAATCAAATTCCACTCTGAGATTGAAAGAGTCATCTCTCACTCTTTCATTTGAGGGTCTGGGAGGACGCAGGGGTGAAATTCATTGGAGAGCTCCTGGAGGAGGAGATTCTACACTCTTTTGAGTTTCTCTCCCATAAATTCCCGGGGTTGAGACCTCACTTCCTCCAGTACTTGCAGTTGAGATTCTTTTTCTCTGATATTGATTATAGGGGTGGGGGAGGCAGCTCCTGGGATAATTCCTATCTACAAAAAGTCATCTTCTCTGACCCCAAAGTATCAAAAAGTTTCTCGGGGCTTTACAAGGACCTTCTTGACCTGGGGAGACCTTCTTAACTGCCATGCATACTCAAATGGGAGGCGGGTATTGGCTTCTCTTCTTCAGCGGAGGAGTGGGAGAGGGGAATTGTGGAGATTCAGAAGTCCACTCGTTGTATAAATTATATTGAGAATCTGAAAAAGATCCACATGAGGTGGTATGTTCCTCCCTCCAGACTAGCTAGATTTGGCACAAATCTATCCCCCCTATGCTGGAGACAATGCGGGCTTTTGGGGTCATTGGCCCACATGTGGTGGACCTGCCCCAGGATCTTGTCCTTTTGAATGCTGGTAGCTAGCCTCATTGGCTCTGTCATGGGGATTCGGGTGGACCTCTTACCGAGCCTAGCTGTTCTGCACATAGGCATAGATAAGTTTCCTCCAGTTATACGTGGAGAGGTAACATACATTTTGATTGCCGCCAGGCTATGCGTAGCTGGTAGTTGGAAGTCTCACACCCCTCCTATGCTCAGAGAAGTTATCGACAAAACAAATTAAATTTTTCAACAGGAGTATTTCCTAGCTCTGGATCGCCCTACAAAGAACAGAACACTGGATAGCTGGCAATTGTGGGTGTCTCACCCTTCTGCTACTCCATGCCCAAGTAGTTGACCTCTGGACACTCAATCTTTTCCTAGGTCTTTTCTTGTTTAAGGAAGTTGATTTGTTATTTAGGTAGCGTGGATGCTCTTCAGGCGGGTTTCACTTGGTTGACATGAATGCACCCCTCATGAAATAATGATTTAATTATTCATTATTTACAAAGAAGCAGGACAAAAGTCACATGACAAAACAATATTACGATTGGTGTCTTCAGGAAGGAACGTGACTGCAAGTTTACGGCCAGGTCCACATTACATTCCTGCTTTGTGTCCCGTCGGCGGCATTTAAAATCAACATTAACGCAGTGTAACGCTTGCATTAATGCTGCCATAGACATGCATTGCTGAAAGCATCCAAACGCATGCAAAAATGTGCATACGTTTGAAAGCATGCAGGTTTTTTCAACGCACATGATAACGCGGATCATTATATTTTTCATTAATATGTAAAGGATCCATTTCTTTCTTACTGGATCAGTTTCAAAAGGAAAATAAATAGCAATCTGTTACCAGATCCATTTTCAATAGACTCCCAAGTTAAAAAAATGATCCGACGAAGATGACTTTTCAAAACGAACAAAAAAGTTTTGTTTGCACTACATTTTTGCCACCGGATCTCTGCAGGGAACGTTCTAACAGATGATTACTGGACATGTTTAAGGTTAAGGCTACTTTCACATTGTGATTTTAGAGGCTCTGTTGCTGTCCGTTGTAAATCGGACAACCACGGATCCGATTTGGCCCCTATGTTATCCTATGGGGATTGGATCAGATCAGATTTGGCCTAATTGCCATCCCATTTTGTCGGATCCAATTTGTGTCTGATTTCTTGCTGTACCCAAAATCGGAGACTGCTCCTATTTTGGGCACAGAAAAAAATCGGACACAAATCAGATCTGACAAAATCGGATGGCAATTAGGCCAAATCCGATCCGATTCGCGGCCTTTAACATGGGGGCCAATGGAGCACGGGTCCGATAAAAGACAGAATCGTTTCTGGGACCCGATTTTAGTCTACTGAGCATGCTCAGTACACCAAAACTGCTCCTAACCATCTAATCTCACTTCCGCAATGTATATATATACATTGCGGAAGCGAAATTAAGTAAAAGCACGGGTTAAAAATAGAAAATCTGCATTCTCACCTTTCCAGCGATCTCCCTATGGCTCCAGCAAGCTCCGGTGTGACTACAGGACCTGTCGTGACGTCACATCAAGATCAGCTGATCGGGTCACATGACCGGTTACCGCGGTAACTGCGGTCATGTGACCTGATGATGCTGCCGGGTTGCGACGTCACGGCAGATCCTGTAAGCATCGAGAGCTGCTGCAGGCATCGGTGGATCGCCGGACAGGTGAGCATAGAGATTTTTTTATTTTTAACCACTTCTTCTACTACATTTCATTTCCGCAGTGTATGTATACACATTGCGAAAGTGAAAAAGCCCCGCACAGCTCTTTCTGTGTCCGGACTCGTGATCATCACAGACCCGGACACAGAAATGGTCACCTCCTGTGGTGTCCGTTCCTGTCCGTGGGGATCCCACCGACAGGAAAAAATATGTGATGTGAAACCAGCCTTAGATTGAAAACTCAAACGACCAAACTGTATCTTATAGGTTTAGATTTGTATTTGACAAGTAAGGTAGACTATGATTCCTGTATTGTTCTAATATCCACACTTAGAGAAACATTTGCATATATATTTGGAAATGTTACAATGTTCCCATTCATTACCGGATGAGTGAATAATTAGGTGCTGTCAGCTATTACGGCTCTGTAAAAACTTATCACTCCAACACGTGGAGCTTTTGTTGGGAGCAGAGCAAACAAAACTCAACATTAAATGACATTGTTCTTCTGTAATTGCAATAGAATAAATTTATGTGAATTCAGAATGAGTTTCCTACAGGCTTGTTTACCGACCAACGCTTACCAAATCTGAGCAAACATCAGCATTTCCAAAACACACTGAACAGAACAGTGTGAGATCTCGTCTCTTCTGTTATCCTTCCAAGCAAAGAATCTTCAAGATATTCCCTGTTTTTTATGGAAGATGAGGTCCCTTAAAGGCACAATAGCATATAATAGTTTTCTTTTTATTTTATATATTTTTATTTATTTATCCTATATTTTGTAATAATTTAAACCAAATATATTTTCATTTTTTCTTTGTTTTTATTGTATGAGTTTTATTTTTTTTTCATTTTTTATATACATGGATATAGGAGTATCTTTAGCTTCGGTTACCAGCAAAAATAAATATGTTTTAAAATGAACCACAAATAGCAATAATGGAAAACGGATCCAGACACTGATTACTATATATCTTACAAGTAATATATGGAAGGGAAACTTGGACGTTAAAGAAACAAGACAGAAGAAGAATCAACGCTTTCAAAATGTGATGCCGGATAAGGATGTTGTCAATAGCATGGATGACAAGAAGAAGAAATAAATCCATTTTTGAGCAAATCAAGCCAGACATGTCACTCAAAGGAAGGATCACCAAGCTATGACTTGTCTACACATCATATGAAGAGAGAAATCCATGAAGAAGGACAATATGGTAGGAAGCATAGAAGGTACAAGGCGAAGAAGAAGACCAGTAACCCGATGGCTTGATACTATCAAAATAATGGTGAACAAGACCTTGATGGACCTATCTAGGTTTGGAGAAGACTCTGGTGGACCTATCTAGTCTTGGAGAAGACCGTGGTGGACCTATCTAGTCTTGGAGAAGACCCTGGTGGACTTATCTAGTCTTGGAGAAAAACCTGGTGGACTTATCTAGTCCTGGAGAAGACGCCAGTGGACCTGTCTAGGCTTGGAGAAGACCCTGATGGACTTATCTAGTCTTGGAGAAGACCGTGGTGGACCTATCTAGTCTTGGAGAAGACCCTGGTGGACTTATCTAGTCTTGGAGAAAAACCTGGTGGACTTATCTAGTCTTGGAGAAGACCCTGGTGGACTTATCTAGTCTTGGAGAAAAACCTGGTGGACTTATCTAGTCTTGGAGAAGACCCTGGTGGACTTATCTAGTCCTGGAGAAGACGCCGGTGGACCTATCTGGGCTTGGAGAAGACCTTGGTGGACCTATCTAGGCTGCACAAGATCGATCTTCCTAGAGAGCATTTGTCCATCAAATTGCCATGGCTTGAGATTGAGGTGAAGGAAGATAAGCGAATAAATAAAATTGAACCTTGGTCAAGTAATCAAAAAACTATTCTTTAAAACAAGGATGTGGAGTCAATAAGCCAAACGTCTGACTTTGACTCCTCAATTCAATTTTCCTGAATCCAACTCCAACTCCTGCTCCCTCATGCTTACATGATACATTTATTATAGTACAATGTGAACATCAGGCTTCAGACAGTTGACTTTGCTCTTTAACCCATGCAGCATGTGGTCCTCAGTTTACATAGCAAACACCTGCTGACAGATTCCCTTTAACAGATCCCTATTCCATAGACTCGAATGTTAAAAGAATGGATCCTGCAAAAATTAATAAAAATCGGAAATAAAAGTTTTGTTTTTGCAAATTTTTTTTCCAACTGATTGCTACTTATTACTGCGCATGTTAACTCTGCCTTATCTGTCAGTTCACTGTCCTGCCTGTGATGATAATGAGAAACCAGTGGATATAACATTTGTAAGTAACTGCTAAATATTAACATTAATAATTTCCATTTTTTCCACTTTAGTTTTCTACTCTTCTTCCTAACAAGAGCCATAGGGGTGCCTTCACATTTGCGTTCCCCTCCGCAGTGTTCTGCGGAGGGGAGCCGCAATGTGACCATAGCACCGCAAGTCCCTATCTTTATAATGGGAGCGCACGGTGCTGTGCTTGACTGCGCATGACCGTGCGCACCCATTCACTGCCATATGTGATCTGTGCACAGGCGGATGCCTGCGCACAAATCACCCAGTCTCGTCCGCACCAGAAATGCAACATTAAAATCTGAGATTCCTCAGTGGGTGATAGCTTTTAAGGGTTCACTGTAAAGATGGTAATAAGTAGCAGCTTCCGAGACAACTGAGGCCTCTTCATCAGACATGTTATAACACAAAATCTGAAGTCATATATTTATACACAAAAGGGTGATTGGATCATGCAGTACATAAGACAAATGACGTGAAGCAGAACACATAATTGTCACATGTTCACTGCTCTGCAGTCTATTGGAAAGGCTTTGAAGTAGTTAAATTGGGAGTAAATTCCCTTTGGCACATTCAGTGTTAATGTCAGAAGCTGCTGCTCTCTATGGGTTTATGGCTCTTCAGATGCTGGTGAGCTGCTGCTGGGTGTTTTAACTGATGTAGTTGTCCACTCCCCTAGCCTTTAAATGTTTACCTGTTCCACCAGCAGGTGTTGCTGATAGAGTTTAGTCTCTGCAAGACGTGCATGCTTTCTGCTGTAGCATTCCTGGTGTTTTCCTTCTTTTGTGAGAGCTGCGGTGCGTCACAGTCTTTAGGAGGGGTTGAGAGGGTCCTAGCCTAGTCTAATCAGGAGCAAAGAGCAATGATGTCCTCACTATCACAGGTAATTCGAGATGCAGGGTGAGCCAGGGACTCCCAGTCTAAGGGTCAGTCTAGCTCCCCTAATCGCTTTTTGCCCATCTAACCATCTAACCATCTTGCTTCCTTATCCCCTTAACTATTATACCACCCTGGGTGACAAGAATGGTCAGTGTGGGAAGAGTGAAAGCAGCTGGGACAGTACATTTTGGAGTAGTTCATAGATTAAAAGTGTGACAGCTGATTGTCCTTTGATTACGTGGTCTGCTCCTGGATTTGAAGAGCCTTTAATTGATGCCTGATGAAGAGACCTGAGGGGACTCGAAAGTTTGCTGTTTTTTTACCATCTTTTCAGTTAGCCATTAAAAGGTAACAAACAACCTCTGAGAACTCAGATTTGAATATTTTCCCCCCAAAAAATGCATTCTGACTTTTTTTTGGGGGGTGAAGGTAGGAAAGAAAGATTGTTTCTGCTATTATGGCATTCATTGTGAATGAGCTGTCAACATAATTAGGTCAGTATGATTACGGCAATAACAAAATATTTTTTATTATTATTCTTTATTGATGTAACAAAATTTCCATCGATAGAGCGATGTAAGGACACGTTTTTGCATCCCGAACTGTAGCTTTTATTAGTTACATTTTAGTATATATATATGTTTTTAAGAATTTACTTTTTATTTTTTGTGGACAATTGAGTATATAAAAAATGACAATTATGCTTCATTCAAACAGAGTGTTTCTGATCCATTTTTGTTAATCTGTTTCTGCACCAAAAACAGATCCTGTTTTTGCAAATAAAGTATCACAAATACATCATCCATTTGTGTTGCTTTTTTGCTTCGTTTTCGGAGGACACAGACAGACACACAGACAGACACACAGACAGAGACACGCACAATTTTTTACTATCCCCTGTGATCCCACGGTGAGCTCCGTTGATGTCTTCCTTCCAGGCTTCCTCAGGACCTGTTAATAGTAAGGCTAGGGTCACATTTGCATTATGACCCTAGCCTGACAAAAGAGTTAAATACTTAGAAATTTCAGCCGCAGCGCATAGCATTAACGATATGTGCTGTCAGGCAATGGAACCCTATAGAAACCCGATGTTTACCTCAGCAGCCGGCTCCATACAAATCTCCCGGATGTGCACTTTTGCACAGCGCACAGGAAAACGCTGCAGACTGAGTTTCCTGTGCGCTCAGGTAAAGCACACTTCCTGGAGCTTTGTGTGTGGCCGGTTGTCAAGGTAAAAAGTGGGTTTCTATAGGGCTCTGTTACCTGGCAGCTAGCACAAAAGTTATGCAAATAGGCTAGGGTCACACTTGCGTCATGACCCTAGCCTGTCGCAAGCACTAAATACTTAGAAATTTCAGCCGCAGTGCATAGCGCTAACGCTATGTGCTACCAGGCAATGGAGCCATATAGAAACCCGATGTCTACCTTGTCAACCAGCCACACACAAAGCTCGTGGATGTGCACTTTTGGACAGCACACAGGAAAATGCTGCAGACCGCGTTTCCTGTCAGCTCAGCTACAGCCCACTTCATGGAGCTTTGTGTGTGGCCAATTAGCAAAGTAAACATCGGGTTTCTATAGGGCTCCATTGCCTGTCAGCGCATGGCATTAGCGCCATGCGCTGCAGCTGAAATTTCTAAGTATTTAACGCTTGCGTAAGGCTAGGATCACAACGCAAATGTGACCCTAGCATAAGAGTACTTATAGGACCTTCAACCATGTCACTCTCAGGCTGAGTCACATGGGCAGGTCCTGTCAGTACCATACCAGCAGGTCCTGCTGATGACCAGAAGGGGCTTGCTGTGGTATCGCTGGGGTGGGTAAATAATGGAGCGTTTGTGGTCTGGAAAGTGCAGCAGTAAAATGGAGCAATAATTGACGTTCATTATTTTCTGGATCCGCTTTCTGCACCACTAACACAGCAGTCAGAAACGCAACATCTGCACAGCAAATCCCATTTACTTTGCTGGCAGACACAGTGACTGATCCCTTTTTGGTGCAGTTTAAAAAAAAAAAAAAGCACTAAAAACGGATCAAAGACATCCAGTGTGAACATGGCCTTAATCTGACATTTTGTATTTTCTTTAGAGAGCTTATTTTATGATGGGATAAGATGGAACATTAAAATCTTGAGTTGTTAGTAATTCACATAATGACGGGTCTTTTATTTCTACAACATATAGGGCTGTAGCATCATATACAATTCACAATTCCAAATCCAAATAGGTAAATGCATTAATCTTCATGCTAGAAAACAAAACATCTTATCGGGGCAGGAAATGATCTTCACTGATGGCAAAATGTAAAACCAAGAATAAGATGCCATATTTTGTCATCGTGTAAAACACTGTAACTTACGAGGCAAGTGATCTGAGCTCTCCAGGCCTCTAAAATTGTAGAATACGACTTCTGTTGGCAACGTAAACCAATAAGCATAGTGTTTGTTATAGCCGGGTTAGGTTTATATGGCTATGAAAATGCCTTCTGCTGCTTGTAAACGCTTCAAGGACATTTTTCAAACCTAAATTTATTTTGCATTCAGCTTTTTCAGCCAAAGTTTAAGAAAACAAAGTCTTAGCTTTCTTTCTTTTCTTTCTTTTTTCTGTATAATGGCGTCATTGAGTTAACGAGCTTGACGTCAGTTGTGCTCTCTACTCCATGGTCATCCTAATATGTTAATAATTATATATATTAACACAGTGACAATTCCTAGCAGTCAACTCTCGAATTAAACTTTGGGAAATGTGTGGCATTAGTACCAACCAGCTAATTTTGCTCATATTATCACTTTGTAAATTAACTTTTTTTGTGTGGGACTTTAAGCATCTGAAAAACAGCAATTCTAGCATTTTGTTTCTCTTTATGGATCTTAAATTAGGAGTTAAATACTTTATGCCTTAAAAGATAAGACTTTTAAAGATCCTGTGATACCAGATGTGCTAAACAAGCATGTTTTAATAATATTACATATATTAAACCCTTTTCTTGTTAACTTCAAGCTCACAAGACAAAATAAACAATGAAAACTATATTGCACAGTGAGAAAGGGAGGAAGGAAGAAATTGACCCTATCAACTATTCTCCCGCCTCACCTCCGCCTTACAGCGGGGGTCGGCATTCTAATCAACGATATGGTGAACCCACTCCTTGTTGGCGGTCCCTAAATATGCCCTTGACTGTCCCTATAGGCCTGAAACAGTGCAAACCGGATATAACATGCCATTAAGGGCTGCAATAGTATCTCATAGAGGAACCACCGGTGGTACAACGGTGCACACAGTGGTTAAAAAAGGGCTATTTGACCCTGGTTTCTCCGCTCTACCTGTCGGTAGGGGTTGGTGCCCTAAATTGCAATGTGGTGAGGGCGCTCCCGACGACTCATGCCTAGGCTTGTCCCTGTGTTCTGCAACCTCAATAAGGGAATAACTGGGACAAAATAGCATTACAGCACTTATCTTTTAGCTGTGACCAGAGTCATCCAGACCCCCAGTTACACTTCAACACGTTTCACTCTCAAGATCATCAGGAGACTGGTATCCTGCACTCCATCTGGTGTGCTTGCTGATGCTGGCGATATGACAGGCATATCAATGAATGAATGAATGAATGAAAGAATGAATGAGCCGATGCTCATTCGTCAGGTGCAATGATTTTAGAAATCATTATTCTAACATGATATTATAAGGATACAGAATAATCACTTTAACGATTGTTCTGAACATATACAACACTCATTGGCCTACTAAAATCGATTTCTAAATGACCGCTTGCATATAGTTGATCAGCAGTAGGTTTTAAGCCAAAATCATCCATTGTAAAATGAGCATTATAGAGCTCCTTGATGAAGGTAAATTTTAACATTTTCCTTATCTCTATATAGGGCATCAATTTTTAATACTATAAGATATTTAAAACTATGGCTAAAATCACAACGCGTTTCAGCATGTAGCTCTTATCTAGGTCCTAGATAGACCTTTATGACTATACCCAAAAACGCGTTGTCGTTTAAGCCATAGTCTGTGACTAATTTGGTGCCAACTATGTACTATCTGGATTTTAACTATTGCTACTAATAAAGATGGCACTTTTTAATACAAGACTGCTGCTGGATGGAGAGGTTTCCACTTAATTGTTGGTACTTGGTGTCTACTTCGGTTTCAGGCTTGCCTCAGCCTAATCTAGGTGGACTATTCAAGCAGGAAGATAGAGGATTCAGTCTGCACATCTCTGGGTGAGCTGGCATACCTTTTTCTTATTTCTAACGCAACAATAAACAGAAATATGACGGTATAAATATGAGGTCAGACTCGATAAAGTAAAAAATGTTTGTACCGTGTTAGCCATTAAATAGTAAAATATATTAGAATCTGAGAGTCCTCTGTGGTTGATACCTTTTAATGGCTAACTGACAAGATGGTAAGAACAAGCAAAGCAAGCTCTCGAGACCCTATGGCCTCTTCATCAGGCTTAATAATTAAGCCTAATGAAGAGGCCATTGTGTCTCGAAAGATGCTTTGCTTACCATCTTGTCAGTTAGCCATTAAGAGGTCAGAGTTTATCCATCATATAAACCAGATATAGTTTAGGGCAGGCAACAATCCAAAGGCAAAGTCAAATAACAGTGCAATAGTAGAATGGCAGAATAGTAGAGTTGGAAGGGACCTATTGGGACATCTGGTCCAATCCCCTAGCACCTTTTTCATTTTTACAAAGCAATAGAATTGAGGTGATACTGATCAACAGAAATGGAACCTAACTGATTGCAATCAGAAAATCTGAAATTTCTTTTGTGCCTCTATAATATTATTGATTCCATTTGCATAAAGATGAAATGAAACCTAACTATGAAATTAAAGTGAAAAAACATTTCAGTGAATAGTTTTTCTTTATCCAACGAGCAAAGCACAAGACAATATTTATTTTTCAGGACACTTAACCACCCAAACATTTAAAATGTATTTGGTGCTCCAATACTGTATGTGTGCTCAATCTGTGGGATTTTCTATAGGAATTTGCTAAAGTTGTAGGCTACTGATTTTGACATATGATGGATTATCTTCTATTCTCCAAAACGTCTCCAGATTATCACTGATGATTTCTGATATTACATTAATCCACCTGATAACTGTATCTTTCTTCTTTACCTCTCTGAAGAATATTTGTCTTCTTCAATAGATCTTCATTTCATAGTAAAACATTGGATAAATAATAATATTTTTCTGATTTGATAAGTATAAATTGTCCTTTACACATTGGTACATAAACAGGAGAACATTTCTTACGACAGTTGGTGATTGGACATATTTTTCAGCTAAACAAATGATCCCTTTTATTTTTCAAAAAATGTACGAATTGACAGGAAGCTTGGACCTTTTTCTCAGAGTGTTCATTGTATCATAGAGAATCATAGAATGTTAGAGTGGGAAGGGACCTCCTGGGTCATCTGGTCCAACTCTCTGCTTAAAGCAGGAGTTACTAAATCATCATAGACAGATGTCTGTCCAGCCTCTGTGTGAAGACTTACACTGAAGGAGAACTTACATCTCTCGTGCTGCCTGTTCCACTCGTTGATCACCCTCACCGTCAAACACTTTTTCTAATATCTAATCTGTATTTTTTCCCTTTCAGTTTCATCCCAATGCTTCGTGTGTTTCCATGTACAAATGAAAATAAATCAGATCCCTCAACAGTGTGACAGCCCTTCAAATATTTGTAAAGAGAAAATCATTCAGCTCACCCCCTTTTGTTGATCTCCATGATTCTGGATCCTTCCCCAGCACTTGGAAATGCCTTTGGCTCGAGCAGCAGTACAGCAAAATTTAGAAGGTCAAAATCTAGTGACTATGGGTGGTTGGAGTACATTAAAATGTCCAGTTTATTTCATAAGTATAAAAGTACAGTGCAGAATGTTGTATCCCTCTCACAGAGCACTGGAACGCAATCCTACTTGTTTCAGCTTATGAAGCCTTAGACAAGATTTCTAAGCTGAAACGCGTAGAATTGAGTTCCAGTGCTCTGCCAAGGGGCCACAACATGCTGCACTGTACTTTTATACTTATAAAATAAACTAGACGTTTCAATATACTCCTACCACTAATAGTCAATGGATTTTGACCTTCTTCATTCCAATATTTGTAGACCACTATTAAGTCTCCTCTCAGTTTTCTTTATTGCAAGCTAAACATTCCCAGATCCTTTAACCGTTTCTCGTAGGACATAGCTTGCAGTCCGCTGACCATCCTGGTAGATCTTCTCTGAACTTGCTCCAATTTTTCAATGTCTTTTTTATAATGTCGTGCTCAGAACTGGAAACAGTTTTCCAGATCAGGTCTGACCAAAGAGGAGTAGAAGGGAATAATGATTTCACGTGATCTAGACTGTATGCTTCTATTAAGCCCCCGTCACACACAGCGAGATTGCTAGCGAGATCGCTGTTATGTCACAGGTTTTGTCACGCAACAGCGACTTTGCCAGCGATCTCGCTATGTTTGACATATAGCAGCGACCGGGCCCCCGCTGTGGCATCGCCAATCATGTCGGAATGGCCTGGACCATTTTTGATCGTCGGATTCCCACTGTGCAGCATGCATCGGTGTGTTTGACGCCTTAACAACGACCTCATTGGTGACTCAGAACTCGTAGGTCTGAATCGTCAGACTAGCTGCTGTGTGACAGGGTCCCAATGACCACCGAGGTCAATATATGGGTCGCCGTATCTTTGCTGCGTCATTGAGTAGATCTGACTGTTTGACATTTCACCAGCGACCACATAGCGACGTTCCAGCGATCCTTACGAGGTCGTATCATTGTCGGGATCGCTGAAACGTCACCAAGTGTAACCGGACCCTTAATACATCCCAGAATTGGGTGTGCCTTTTTGCTGCTGCATCTCACTGTTGACTCATGTTCAGTCTGTGAACTATACCCAAGTCTTTTTCACACGTGCTGTTGCTTAGTTCCATTCCTCCCATTCTGCAGCTGTTGTTGTTGTTGTTGAAAAATTGTATTCCTCGGTTTCCAATAGATTATATGAGGGTTCATTATCATACTCCATTCAAGAAGAATAGCTATTAAAATATCTTTTTTTTTTTTTTTTACTTTGCATACCAACTAAAAACAATTTCCATGCAAACTCCAAATGATAAAAATGTTAAACAAAAAATAAAGCTTAATTCATGTTGAAATGAGATCCTCAGAGATTACCCGGAGACAACAATTTGCAACAAGTCCCCCCTTAAATTTGAAGCCATTGTATTTATGGGGTAAGTATAGTAATCTGGAACTTTTGGCTTATTCAATCTCTTGAGAGGGAAAAAAAACGCTCCATTATAATTTTAAGACTTGGAAAGGTTGAAGCCTTTTTAGCTTTATTGACAGGAAATGCTATTATAAGTATTCACCCATAAAATTCCAACAACGATTTGTGTTCTTGCTTGTTAGTGAGATTGAAAAGTGACATGAGCCATAGTAATCATTGTCCAAAAAAACGAAGGATATTGCTCCGGGTCTGATTGAAGAATCATTTAATGCCGTTGGCTTGTGTTAAGGTTGAAAGTGGATCAAAGTAGAAAAATATAATGTAATACAAAATATCCTGATTGACGGGCCCATGGTGTCATAATAGAAAACCGAAACACAGCAAATTGCAGTGCAGCCTAGTTATGTTTATATGGTAAAATAACAGTAAAACGCTTCAGCTCTTTAAAGGACTTGCAGATGTTGTGTTAAGGTAGCATTGCCAAACAACAGAGCAAACACGGCTTTTTCAAATACGAATCCCAGAGGCAAAGGAAAAATGTTCGACAGTATTTGTACTGTTCTGTTTCTTAACAACAGGCTCCGTGAACATCTAAAGTGTTAAGGTTTTAAATGTTTTGGCCTTTGGAAAAGAAAAAGAATATTATCCGAGCATTTGAAGCCATGTCAGAGCTACTATTGTGTAATCCTTGTACTGTATGGCGGAGACTAGAACAAGAATTTAGATTCAATGTTTTTGAAGGTCAGTGAAGTCATAGTTTGAAAGGAAAACAATGGATTTTCTTTAGATCAGGACATCTGCGTGATGAAGGTGAAAGAGTGCATCCAGTGAAAGAGATCCAGCTCCAATTGCGCAGGAGGCTTAACAAAACGAGTGTAAAATCTCTTGCCGGAAACTCTCTAAGACGCAAATGTTTTGGCTCTGACTAGACTGGGGTGTGTCGAATTTAACTGCCGCAAGGAGGTAAGTACTTTACTAATTGGATTTCCAACTTATGATTAACATAATAGTGACCAATTGTTGTCAGAATCCTGGAAATAAATAGATGTGGTCTTGTTAAGCCGGCGTCACACAAGTCAATGTCGTCAGCGATCTGATCGCTGGCGACATTGACGGCTGATCGCTGGTGAGCTGTCACACAGGCAGAGTCACCAGCGATTAGTGGACCAGTGAGATCGTGGAAATTATTTAAATATCGTTTCCACGATGTCTTGCTCCCACTGACATGCTGCGGTTAGCGGGAGCAGGCTGGTATCCATGGTAAACTGCGGGTAACTAGGCAGCGCGCTGCCTAGATACCCGATGTATACCTTGGTTACCAGCCTTCTCCACTCACCAGCTGGTATCCAAGGTACACAGCGGGTCACTAGGGTCCCTAGTAAATCGCTGTGTTCCTTGGATACCAGCCAGTGAGCGAAGAAGGCTGGTAACCAAGGTATACATTGGGTATCCAGGCAGCACGCGCTGCCTAGATACCGGCATTTTACCATTGATAACAGCTCCCAGCGCTTGCTGACAGGCGCTGGGAGCTGGCTTATTGCGTCTCCCGGTGTCACACGCAGCGATGCTGCGTGTACACAGGGTGACCATTGCCAGGTATTCGGTCCTATCCGAAAACCTGGTGACCATCAACCAGCGATCTGTCACACGTCAATATCGCTGCAACATCACGTGCAGCAGTGATATTGCACGCGATATTGACGTGTGTGACGGCGGCATTAGGCACGGGGTGATGCCTGATGACGGCGGTAAATCGCCAAAACATGTTGTTATGCTTTTCTAATAAAGAAGTTTGCATAAATACTTCCCATCTTTCTGCCTGCTGCCCCCTGTCATCTAACAAGATCACATCTATGTATCTCCTGGATTCTTCATCCCTCCCTCAGGGTACGGTGGCTGGTGCAGCACGGGAACTGCAAGCAAGCAACTTCCTACTGGAGGACCTGCGGTGTTCAAGGACCTGTGGTGTCATCCCTTGGCACAGGTGACTCACTGTTTCCAGCATTGCCAGGAGCTCGCATATTGTGTGATACACAACAAAGGTGTTTACCGCGGTTGTGCACAACCCACCCAGGTCAGTAGATGACGATTCTCCTTCCCCCACCACTGAACCAACAGATAATACCCAGAAGTGCTCCTATTTCTCTCTCTTTATTTTTCAATTATAGCAGAAACAATGATAAAGGAGTATTGTAAACCGGGACAGAGCCAATGATCGTAACCCAGGCAGCAATCAGAAGATGTCTGGTCAAAACACAAGACAGGAATCTAGTTGATAATGGATACAAGGGTCAAAGTTAAAAAGAAACAACAGGTACAGGCACATGCCAAGGATGAAGCAGGTGCAAAGACTAATGCTAAGGTCAAGATCACAATCAATTAAGAGTCAGGATCAGGATCTATAGGACAAGGAACAGCAGTACACACATTATACACTCCAGTAGGCAGAAAATATGTTTCAGATCTTTATTAATTGTTTCTCATATCCAAAATGCACACAAATTAAATGTAAAATATTTCCTTACAAAAACAACATTTCAGGTTAAGTGCTATATATCTGGCATAGGAAGATCACCAGGGATGTGTTATGATTTGTGAGTATTGATCTTCAATTTCCAGGATGGTGTTTTCTAATGGTCTACAGTTTCGCAGCATTTGAGGTATGATGATCATGATGAAAGGTATATAACCTGAAACGTTGCTATTGGCTACACTTTGTCAAGTAAATATTTTACACTTGATGTAGTGTGTATTTTGCATATGAGAAACAATTAATGATGTTCTGAAGTCAGTGGATTAACTATAGTCTGGTATGCCAGAGGGCAAAATTTGGCCCTGGGCCCCCACGTGCATGTTGGTCAGATGAATGGTTCATTGCAGGGTTCTAGATCCTATAAACATATGTACATATGTGTTCACTAGAGATGAGCGAACTTTACTCGAACATGTTCGCCAATTTCAAATTCAGCAAGAACATGGCTGATTCGGTTCGATGGTCACAGACCCGAATACTTTCTCCGAAAATCGGCGAACGTAGATTTGTTCGGGAAAAAGTTCAAAATGGTCCTAAAACTTTACCTGTTTACTTGGGGCCAGGTCTAACATTGGCCCAGCATTAAGAATTTCAGACTTAATGCCAGCTGGCAATACAAAGCTGGCATTAAACCCTTATTACCCAGTTTGCTGCTGCTACACGGCAACTGAAAGAGCTGTGTAAAGAGCTAGGAATTGGCACTTCTTATGAATGTGACAATTTCTGGGACAGCTGCAGGCTGCTATTCTATGGTGTTGGTGGGCCCAATATTGATGGGCCTTCACCTTGCTGAGAATACCAGCCCTCAGCTGGCTAGTTTCACCTTGGCTGGCAATTAAAAATAGGGCAAAACCCTATGCAATTTTTTTTCCACTATTTTTTTTTCATGCACTATGATGCCAGGTTGGTTGCCATACACTAATGTGTATGACAAGCAAGCACAGACACCATCCAGATTGTGGAAATGCAGTCTGACTGCAAAAGGCAATCACAGACACTTTCATATTGCGGGTCAGTAAAGTGAAGTGAATATTCATGAAGCTTCATGAGGTGGGAACAGGAGTGAGAGGGACAATGGACCCGCAAGCAAGCAATGGGAGACTGGTAACATGATTTGTGTGTCTGTGTGTTTGGCAGCTTTTGCACATCTTTGAATGTGTTGATATGTGTTTCATGTTGCCTGTCATTGATTTCATTAGGGTTTGGTAGGTTTGGAAAACTTTTCGTTGAACAATTCATCAAACACCCCAAATTTGAACACTCAGGTGTTTGCTCATCTCTAGTGTTCACCCCATGTAAGAATGTCTTCTGTCCTTGCCTCCATTATGATTCTCTTTTAGTAGTGAAATACTCAGTTCTGGCCTCTTCCTCGAATCATGTCTCCCATTTGGGTATAAGGTCCTCTTTCCTGGCCCCTTCCTGAAAATTGAAAATACGTCCCCCTGAAGGGCCCCTTCTTGTCATAATGTCCTCCATCTTGGGCCCGTTTGTTTACTAATGTCATACATCCTGCGTCCTTTCCTATAATAATGGCCCCCATACTGTATCC
This sequence comes from Allobates femoralis, assembly GCA_033576535.1. Taxonomy (NCBI): domain Eukaryota; kingdom Metazoa; phylum Chordata; class Amphibia; order Anura; family Aromobatidae; genus Allobates; species Allobates femoralis. The sequence goes on along the minus strand of JARQOC010000001.1, from coordinate 37,142,952 downwards.
TTTGCGATAATAATGTCTCTCATTGTAGGCCCCTTCCTCTAATAATGTCCTCCATCCTGAGCCCATCCTATTATAAATGTCCTCAATCCTGGCACCTTCTTATAATATATGTCTCTCATCCTTGGCCTCTTCCTAATGTAATGTCCCCAAACTCAGCTGGATCCTATAAGAAAGTACCCCCATCCTGGGCCACATTTTATAATAATGTATCCAACCTGCTCAGCAATCCTATAATAATGTCCCCACCCTGGGCTGCCTCCTGAAAAAAATGCCCCCCATTCAATATTATGTCTCCGTCATGGACCGCATCCTTTATAAAATGTTTCACATCCAGGGTCCTTTCCTATTATAGTGTCCCTCATTCTGCTACTCTTTCACAAAACATTTTAAAAAATATACATATTTTTATTACCTTCCTCCACTCCCATAATGTGTGGCATCTTTCATACTTTCAGAGAGTCCTGCAGCTGACTTTGGCATCCCAGCCACTGGCAGCATATGACATCACTGCCAAGACCGCCTTTGATGGGCTGGCTGTTTTCATTTGGCGGCCTTTGAGTGGCATGTATTGCAGTTCAGGGAACCAGTGTGAATCTGTACCTCAATATACTTCAGCTGAATGAGCATCTTTGGATGCACATCCAGCTGAATTACACACCAATGTTGGCGGTCCTTTTTCCTGCCTGGGTCTGGTCGTAATTGCACCCTCTGCAACTGCGATCATCACAGCTCTGAGTGAAGGATATTTTGTGCTTACTGGGGTGTGGTTCCTTCAAGTATGTATAAATTCCCAATACGCCATTTCTGTGTGGCAGAGGCGTTTTCCTTTTTCCCCATTTAAAACACATGAATGCTCAGACCATTCAAATGTGCAATGGGAAGTTAGAAGAGGTAGCTGTCAGCTGAACAAGCAGTCCGATATCCAGAAGTATAGGGGTTCAGTGCTCAGAGACATGGCCAAGGAAAGAAGTGATGAAACCGGCCATCACTGAATAAAAAGACAGAGAAGCTGAAACATCAAAACATAACGTTATTCTTTCATGAGTTATTTACAAGTTTAAGACCAAATATGAAATGTGTTCAATGTGCTGCCCATTGTGTTGTATTGTCAATACAACCCTCTTCTCCCACTATTGACACACTGATAGCAACACCACAGTAGAAATGTTAGCACAGGCTTCCAGTATCCGTTGTTTCAGATGCTGCACATCTCGTATCTTCACAGCATAGACAATTGTCTTCAGATGAGGGATGAGGCAAACTTTTTTGTGAATGGTGAAGTTAACAAACAAAACCAGCGCTATTGGTCTGACACTAACCCACAGTGGATAGATCCCTCCAAGACTGCTGGAACACAGACATTGATGGTATGGTCTGGTATATGGGCAGGGGCGTAACTAGAACTGGCAGGGCCCCATAGCAAACTTTTGAACGGGCCCCCTCCAAGACACGCCCCCAATGACACGCCCCCTTCAAGACACACACCCTTACCGAATCAGTGTTAACAGGCTGACGCCACCCAGTTTACCGTATATACTCGTGTATAAGCCGACCCCCCTACTTTTGCCCCCAAAACCTGGGAAAACCTATTGACTCGTGTATAAGCCGAGGGTGGACCCCAGCATAGGTATACAGCCCCCAGCAAAGTGGTATACAGCAGCCTCTCCAGTGGTAGTATACAGCAGCCTCCCCAGTGGTATATACAGGCCCCAGCAGTATATACAGTAGCCCCAGTGGTATACAGCAGCCTCCCCAGTGGTATATACAGGCCCCAGCAGTATATACAGTAGCCCCAGTGGTATACAGCAGCCTCCCCAGTGGTATATACAGCAGCCCCAGTGGTATACAGCAGCCTCTCCAGTGGTAGTATACAGCAGCCTCCCCAGTGGTATATACAGGCCCCAGCAGTATATACAGTAGCCCCAGTGGTATACAGCAGCCTCCCCAGTGGTATATACAGGCCCCAGCAGTATATACAGTAGCCCCAGTGGTATACAGCAGCCTCCCCAGTGGTATATACAGCAGCCCCAGTGGTATACAGCAGCCTCCCCAGTGGTATATACAGCAGCCCCAGTGGTATACAGCAACCTCCCCAGTGGTATATACAGCAGCCCCAGTGGTATACAGCAACCTCCCCAGTGGTATATACAGGCCCCAGCAGTATATACAGCAGCCCCAGTGGTATACAGCAGCCTCCCCAGTGGGTATATACAGGGCCCCAGTGAGTATATACAGGCCCCCAGTGGGTATATACAGGCCCCCAGTGGGTATATACAGGCCCCAGTGGGAATATACAGGCCCCCAGTGGGTATATACAGGCCCCCAGTGGGTATATACATTCAGGGCCCCAGTGGGTATATACAGGGCCCCAGTGAGTATATACAGGCCCCCAGTGGGTATATACAGGCCCCAGTGGGAATATACAGGCCCCCAGTGGGTATATACAGGCCCCCAGTGGGTATATACAGTCAGGGCCCCAGTGGGTATATACTGGGCCCCAGTGAGTATATACAGGCCCCCAGTGGGTATATACAGGCCCCCAGTGGGTATATACAGGCCCCCAGTGGGTATATACAGGCCCCAGTGGGTATATACAGCCCCCAGTGGGAATATACAAGCCCCCAGTGGGAATATACAGGCCCCAGTTGGAATATACAGGCCCCCAGTGGGAATATACAGGCCCCCAGTGTGTATATACAGGCCCCAGTAGGTATATACAGGCCCCCAGTGGGAATATACAGGCCCCCAGTGTGTATATACAGGCCCCAGTGGGAATATACAGGCCCCCAGTGTGTATATACAGGCCCCAGTAGGTATATACAGGCCCCCCCCACTCCTCCTCTGCTGCACACGTCACCTGTAAAGGAATACATCATACTTACTTATCTCTGCCGGCTGCCGCTGTCGCCGCTCTGCACCGCGCTCCGTCTTCATCCAGCTTCTTCCTGGTTGTGACCGCCGGGTGCAGGCAATGACGTCACAACCAGGAAGAAGCTGGATGAAGACGGAGCGCGGTGCAGAGCGGCGGCAGCCGGCAGAGATAAGTAAGTATGATGTATTCCTTTACAGGTGACGTGTGCAGCAGAGGAGTGGGGGGCCTGTATATACCTACTGGGGGGGGCCTGTAGCTGACCGGATAGCGGCGTAGCGGCGCTGGGTCCGGGCCCCCCACAAGGGCCGGGCCCCAAAGCGACTGCTACGTCTGCTATGCCGGTAGTTACGCCCCTGTATATGGGGTACAAAGATAGTGGGGCCATTCTTCATCAATAGAAACCTCAATGCCACTGGATGTCTGAAATTGCTACATGATTCCATCTGAGTACCATCTGCTACTCAAATGTTATGTGCATACATTCAGTATTTGGTGACATTTTCACCTCAGTATTTGTAAGATAAGACCAGGACTAGGTGATAAATACAAAAGTGGTGACCTTTTCTATTATATTTTTCCTCTGATTGTTCCTCTCCTGGTTTTGTCTACAAATACTGAGGTAAAAAACTCACCACAGACTCAATGTGTGCACATGGCCTAATAAGTCCTCACCTGACCCCTCAGGCCATGGTCACGCAGTGAGTTTTTGGTGAGTTTTTTACCTCAGTATTTGTTAGACAAACCAGCAGTGGAACAATCAGAGGAAAGTATAATAGAAACACATCACCACTTCTGTATTTATCACCCACTCCTGGTTTTGGCTTACAAATATTGAGGTAAAAAAATTCTCCAAATACTCAATGTGTGCACATGGCCTAATAGGACATCACCTGACCACATAGGTCACATCAACACTGAGTATTTTGAAGCTGTTTTTACCTCAGTATTTGTAGTCAAGCCCAGGAGTGGGTGATAAATACAGAAATGGTGACGTGTTTCTATTAGACTTTTCCGCTGATTGTTCCACTCCTGGTTTTGTCTTACAAATACTGAGGTAAAAAACTCACCAAATACTCAGTGTGTGAACATGGCCTGAGGGGTCAGGTGAGGTCCAAATAGGCCTCATGCAAACATTATGTTTTTGGTGAGTTTTTTACCTCAGTATTTGTAGCCAAAACCCAGAGTGGGTGATAAATACAGAAGTGGTGATGTGTTTCTATTATACTTTTCCTCTGATTGTTCCACTCCTGGTTTTGACTTATAAATGCACAGGTAAATACTCATCGTGCATATGTGGTCAAAGCCTTTTTCTTTCCCCTACTCTTCATCCTTTCCATTCCAGATTATGTCTTCCACCCTCAGATGTCCATAGCTGGTGTATGGTATGTTATTATGACACACGTCTTCTGAGTAATGCATACCTCCCAACTTTTGAAGAACAGAAAGAGGGACAGTCGATGCCGCGCACGCAAATTTTTAGCCCCACCCCTTGCCCCGCCCCTGACCACACCCATTTACAAGTGACGGACATTCAGATGCCCTTATTACTATTAATCTTCTGATTATTGCATTTTTGCTGCATTTTTTTGCTTTTCCAATTCATTTGATGCATTTTAGTGCCATTTAGTACTGACAGCACAGACTGTGGGCTGCCCCATCATACAACACAGCAGGACGGCTGAGACTAGTGCCTGCCCTGCAGCTTTAGTGCAGTTTATAGCCAGGGATGTGCAGTCAGTAATCAAACCTCTGACTCCGAATCCTCAGTTTCCCTGAATCCAACCCCACCAAAATGGACACCGTCTCAGACTCCATCTCCACAGTCATGGTGTGCAGCCGGTAAGCCAAACCTCTGACTCCACCAAAATGGACACCGACTCTGAGTCCACAGTACTGTGTATAGCGCCCCCTGATGGCAGTCTTCCGTCCACTACAGGACACAATACTAGCTCTGAAAATGCAGGAGGGAGATGGGAAAAAGTTCCACAAGGTCAACTATCACTGCAGCCTCCACCAGTCGGGCCTTTATGGCAGAGTGGCCCAACAGAAACCTCTCAAATGAAGAATTTAATTTGAGTGATCCGTTTTATGCAGTGTACTGCAAATAATGGATCAAAAAATGCAGTCTGAATGTAGCCTATATATCTCCATCCTGGTATAAATGGTCTCCAACCTGGTATATATGGTGTCCCTGAGGGTCCATTCGCCACAGAGGTACTGCACCTTAGCCAGAGGTGTGGTACCTCCCCCCCACCCCTGGTAAGGAGAGGGCACTACCCGGTACCCACACATCCGCATCCAACACCAGCCCACTCTAGGCCAGGGGTGCTGAGGCAGAAGAAACCCCATAATGGGCAGACCCCATCTCTGGCTGGAGAAGGGGATTAGTAGGTGGAACAGTTAGGAAGTAGTGGAGCACTAGGAGGTAGGTAGTGACAGTTCAGAGTGGGAGGAGTTAAGCCAGACAGAAACAGGAAGTGCGCAGTAAGTGAGTCGGACCCGGGGACTGGAGTTGTGAGTAGCTCGTCCTGGGGAAGAGGATGGAGAGAAAGTTGGACCCGGGGACTGGAGCCAGACGAGCTCGTCCCAGGTCAGAGAGGACGTAGAGTATCTCCAGAGACTGAGAGGGAGCTCTGAGGGGAGGGGGAGCACCTCTGGGTCGCCACAGAGCTCTGTGTGGAGGAACCCCGTTCCAGTGATTGCCTGGTGGGACTTGCTGGAGGAGCTAGGCCACAGAGGGTACCGGCCCCAGACTAGTGGAGGACTTTAAGATTCAGCTAGCAAACCCAGAGGCTGCAGTATCTTTATGTGCAGCAGCCAAATCCGCACACAATCGCTGAAAAGGCAGCCGCATAGGCTCAAGGGGACAAGAGAGACGTCGCCCGACAGGACCCAAGCTGCTGGCTCTGGACAGTGTGTGTGAAAGGCAGGAGGGCGAGAGCCAGCGCAGTGAGATGACCCGGAAAGGTACACACAAAGGTGGTACCAAACAAGTGCCACCAATCTGCCTAGAAATGACTGGATCCCTGACTCGGAGTACACAGCACCCGGCGGGTCGGCGTACTTCAGAAACTGAGTAAACTGTGAAGACTGCACCCTGCTGTGTCCCCTGATTTATTTACTGCACGACCTGCCCTGGGTTACACCTGTGACCACCATCAATAGACTATAACTGCCCTGGGGTCCTGCTCTACCCGTGGAGAGCTGTAACATCCCTGCTGCATCACCCCAGTGGATCTGAACCGCAGCGTCGGCCATCCAATTGCTGAATACCACAGGTGGCGTCACATCCCATATAAATATCCCCCATTTTTATGACACCACCAGGCTCACGGAGCCAGGTCACGCCACCATGACATTCCCCAAAGAGAACTGAACTGTTCGGTCCGGTTCCGAGTACCTCACGGCCCTGGTGGGCGCGTCAGTATACATGTCCCTATTTTTCTCTAATGTAAGAAAGTATTCTACTCAACTTTCTTCAGCTTCTACATCACCCAGTGTCCTCTGTAACAACGCACAGCTGGCAGCTGACATTGGAGTGTGCGCCTTGATGCAAGAAGTGACTGTCATGTGCTGCCCTGTCACGGTACCGCAGACGTCAGCTGTCAGCCACAGTTTGGCCGTCAGCGTGTATCACAGTGCAGGAACCTAACGGGTCTCTGTACATCAATGCGCTTCAGCTTGATGCGTGTCCTCGGATGCACATCCAACTGCAGTACGTGCTGGGGTCGCCCGGGCCCCTGTATCGCCAGGCCTGGTCGTGACCTCGATCCTTACAATTATGTAGATACTGAACAGAAATTGTTTATTCTTTTATTAGTGTTGTGAAAAAAATTCAGAAATTTGTAATTAAAAATACATTTTTGCTTGTGTCATTTTCCAAGATCTGTAACGTTATTAATCTTTATGATCCGGGCTCTGAGGGGAGGTTTGTTGTGCCCTGTGCTGACATTCTTACTGATACCATGTGGCTGTAGATCATATACTGATTGTTGTTTTTTGTTTACCAATCACATTCATTTATTTTGGATTTTGAGAGGACTGTTATGAATGCAGTGATACCAAATATGGGGGGGGAATTATTTATGTTTTGCTTTTTATGGGAAATAGGGGTTGGTTATAAATTTTTGTTGTTTTTTCCCATATGTTTAAAAACACTTTTTTTTTTTCTCTGTACTGTAAGGGTACCGTCACACCTAGCCATATCGCCGGCGATCCCATAGGCGACGCACGTTTTTGCGTGTCGCCCGAGGTCGCCGACGCCCATTTACACGGGGCGACACCTTAGGCGACGCTCAGGCGACGACCTGACCGGAAATTGCCTGAGCGTCGCCCAAGCCCCAAAGGCGATTAAGTCGCTGGCGGCCGCATACGCGTCACACAGAGCAACCACATTAGCGATGTGGGCGTAATTTTGACCCGCATCTCGGAGATAGGCGTGAACATTATGTTGTGTGACGCCTTGAAGAAATGTGATTGGCCTGGGTGTCTGATGCAGAATTGACATGTACTGAGACAATTGTGTTGGTGTTAAAAAGAGACATTTGGCAATGGCACATCTCTGCACTTTGTAGCACACAGTGGGGCATCAATGCGCTGCTTTTTAATAGAATGTACGCTCCTGGGTATGGCCCCTTTGACATCTGTGTTTATGCTGATTGCGGCAGTTGCGGTTAAAAAAACTGCAACTGCCACGATTACCGCAAGTGTGACCGCACTTGCGGTTCACTTGCGGCAAGCACCATACAATGTCTATGGGGCTTGCGGCAGGTGCGCCAAGTGCGCCAAGTGCGGTTTCGGCACTTGCGGCATGCTGTGGTTTTTTTCCAGCCGCACCTGCCGCAAGCCCCATAGACATTGTATGGTGCTTGCCGCAAGTGAACCGCAAGTGCGGTCACACTTGCGGTAATCGCGGCAGTTGCGGTTTTTTTAACTGCAACTGCCGCCATCAGCATAAAACGCAGATGTCAAAGGGGCCTAATACACCTTTCAGCACCATGGAAAGGAAGACTACATTAATGTGGGACGCACACATCATCAAATAGGACGCTGCGGAACAAGACTACCAATCGTAACGCTGGAGCTGCCACCAATCCACGCGACCGCCAGAGATAGTAACTACGCCCTGAAACGCCTACTGAATAGTTTTGGTGATGTGTGCTGTCGCCTTTCACATCGCTCATGAGATGTTACACAGGGCGATCAGCACACATCGCCCAAGAATGGTCGCTTGGTTTCAGTGCTCTGATGTGAAACCAGGCGACCACTCAGACGTGTCGCCGTCGCCCATTTACATTAGGCGACGCATTGGCGATGTCGCCGGCGACAGGCCACGCCTTAGCGTCGCCTGTGGAATCGCCGGCGATATCTCCAGGTGTGACGGTACCTTAATAGTCTCCTTAGGGAGCTGAAGCTGTATCTTATCGCTTCTCCAGAATGCAGCAGTGCTACAGCCGCTATGTGGAGTGAAAATCATGTTCTTCTATGAACACCACATAAACGCTGGCCCTCACACAAGAACCATCACGATAGGTATGGAGGTCTTCAGCAGACCCCTGGCTGTCATGGGAACCCATCACATCCTCAGACCTCACACAATACCGACGCAGCCGACATCTCCTGCCGGGACCGACGTGGCCGACGTCTCCTGCCGGGACCTACATCTCCTGCCGGGTCCGACGCGGCCGACATCTCCTGCCGGGACCGCCATCTCCTGCTGGGACCGACGCGGCCGACGTCTCCTGCCGGGACCGACGTCTCCTGCCGGGGCCGAAGCGGCCGATGTCTCCTGCCGGGACCGACACGGCCGACGTCTCCTGCCGGGACCGACGTCTCCTGCCGGGACCGACACGGCCGACGTCTCCTGCCGGGACCGACGTCTCCTGCCGGGACCGACATCTCCTGCGTTCACTAGTCTGTGGCCCCTGCGCAGCTCCTGCTCCCTCTTGTGCAGGTGCGACGGATGAACAGACTGTGGAGGACAGAGGAGATGTCAGTCATATCAATCAAGGCAGGAGAGATGGTAAATCAGGATCACAGTGAGCAACTGTCAGACATATAACTCTTGTACCCGGCTCAGCCTCTTTCTCTATTTTCTTTAACACGTAGCGTATTTACCACTTTTTTTTGCAGTGGCGCTTTTTTGCACAAAAAAACACAACTGCATTCACACAGTGCGCTTTTCCCAGCGCGCTTTTCCTGAGCCCATTTTATAATGCGACCCATGGGAAAAGCGCGCTGAAAAAAGTGCAAAGAATTGACATGGTCGTTCTTTTTGCATGTGTGCTTTGCAGTGAAAGCGTGCGCACATCAAAGAGCAAAAATATGCAACGTGTGAAAGCCATAGCTTTTGCTGGATTGCGTATCCAGTGTTGCGTTTCACTGCATTTACAGCAGCATAAAATAGCAGTGCGTAGATGCAGTAAATAACCACGGGTGAAGCCTTACTCCTGCTCTCTGTTATCAGCTTCTCATTTCCTGCCATATTGGTCACTGGTTTTAGTTCTTCATCCAGTGTCTCGTTCTCCAGGGTCATATCTAGGGGAAACTGGTGGGGCATTTGCCCCGACGCAGCAGGCAGGGGGGGCCGCTGGACCTCCTGCTGCAGTGGCCAAGGACGGGTCTCCCCGCCAGCCGCCTGTTACACCCCCCTGCATTGTTCTCCACCAGCAGACAGAGCTGCACACTACATCCACGGCTGCTCTGTACTGACAGGACCTGTGAAGATGTCACATGGAGGGGAGGAGTCAGGGGTCACATTATCAGCTCCTCAGTGTATGCAGGACTCTGCTGTGCTGGTTGTTATGGTGCTGGATAAGGTGAAGGTTATGTCAGGAGGGCTTTACAGTGTGGATGTAGCAGAGCAGATATTGTACTAAATGTACAGAGCTAAGCTGTGGGCGTAAGGAGTGGAGCTGTGTCTCCATGAGGTTTATGGAGCGGAGCCGCGTGTGTACGTGCCTGCATCAGGTGCACGGTGAGGAGCTGCACCTGTATGAGGTGCACAGAGCGGAGCCGTGCCTGTATGAGGTTTACGGAGCAGAGCTGTGTCTGTATATGGTGTACGGAGCGGAGCTGCGCCTGCATCAGGTGCACGTAGCGGAGCCGCACCTGTATGAGGTGTACGGAGCGGAGCCGTGCCTGAATGAGGTGTACGGAGCGGAGCCGCACCTGCATAAGGTGTACGGAGCAGAGCTGTGTCTGTATATGGTGTACAGAGCGGAGCCATGCCTTTATGAGGTGTACGGAGCAGAGCCGTGCCTGAATGAGGTGTACGGAGCGGAGCCGCACCTGCATGAGGTGTACGGAGCAGAGCTGTGTCTGTATATGGTGTACAGAGCGGAGCCATGCCTTTATGAGGTGTACGGAGCGGAGCCGTGCCTTTATGAGGTGTACACAGCGGAGCCGTGCCTTTATGAGGTGTACAGGGCGGAGCCATGCATTTGAGGTGTACAGAGCGGAGCCGTGCCTTTATGAGGTGTACGGAGCGGAGCCGTGCCTTTATGAGGTGTACAGAGCGGAGCCGTGCCTTTATGAGGTGTACGGAGCGGAGCCGTGCCTTTATGAGGTGTACAGAGCGGAGCCGTGCCTTTATGAGGTGTACGGAGCGGAGCCGTGCCTTTATGAGGTGTACGGAGCGGAGCCGTGCCTTTATGAGGTGTACGGAGCGGAGCGTGCTTTATGAGGTGTACGAGCGGAGCCGTGCCTTTATGAGGTGTACGGAGCGGAGCCGTGCCTTTATGAGGTGTACGGAGCGGAGCCGTGCCCTTTGAGGTGTACGGAGCGGAGCCGTGCCTTTGTGAGGTGTACGGAGCGGAGCGTGCCTGTATGAGGTGTACGGAGCGGAGCCGTGCCTTTATGAGGTGTACGGAGCAGAGCCGTGCATTTATGAGGTGTACGGAGCGGAGACGTGCCTTTATGAGGTGTACGGAGCGAGCTTGGATAGGTGTACAACGAGCCATGCTTATGAGGTGTACGAGCGGAGCGGCCTGTAGGTGTACGGAGCGGAGCCGTGCATTTTGAGGTGTACGGAGCGGAACCGTGCATTTATGAGGTGTACGGAGCGGAGCCGTGCATTTATGAGGTGTACGGAGCGGAACCGTGCATTTATGAGGTGTACGGAGCGAGCCGTGCATTTATGAGGTGTACGGAGCGGAGTCGTGCATTTATGAGGTGTACGGAGCGGAGCCGTGCATTTATGAGGTGTACGGAGCGGAGCCGTGCATTTATGAGGTGTACGGAGCGGAGCCGTGCATTTATGAGGTGGACGGAGCGGAGCCGTGCATTTATGAGGTGTATGGAGCGGAGCCGTGCATTTATGAGGTGTACGGAGCCTGTCACCACACTCCTCTGTGTTCTGTTATCATCACCCCTTGTGTTATCCTCAGCCTGTGCTCCCATGTCTTTGATACCTGTGTGCTGTGCTCCTGTCAGTTCCTTCCAGTCACAGGCAGTCAGTGATCCAGGATCCAGTGTGGAGGCAGAGCCCTCTGTCTCCCGGCTGCTGCTGTGCTGATGCTTCCTCCATTGCTGGGGAACTTCACAGAGGCCGCGCTGAGCCGGGATTGGATAACTGAGTTCCGTCCCCTCTGCACAGGGCAGGAGAGAGGTCAGACGACTCACTCTCTGCACTGTGATTGGGTGCTCAGTCCTCCCAATGTGCTGCTATGAGGGGGCGTGACCGGCAGCCGGAGGGGGCGTGGCCGGCAGCTAGAGGGGCCGTGCAGCAATCAGTGAAGTGCCAGACAGCGGGACACTTCTAGACCCGCACGGGACAGCGGGAAGCCCTGACTAAACCGGGACTGTCCCGCCAAATCCGGGACGCTTGGGAGGTATGCTTTATCTCTCTACAGGAAGTGGGAGTGGGTCTTTTTCTCTCTACAGGAAGTGGGAGCGGGTCTTTATCTCTCTACAGGAAGTGGGAGCGGGTCTTTATCTCTCTACAGGAAGTGGGAGTGGGTCTTTATCTCTCTACAGGAAGTGGGAGCGGGTCTTTATCTCTCTACAGGAAGTAGCAATGGGTCTTTGTCTCTCTAGAAGAAAGTAGGGGTAGGTCTTTGTTTCTCTACTGGTCTTTGAGTGTCTACAGTAAGTGGTCACAGGTCTTTATCGCTGCACAGAAGTGTGGCTGAACCTTTACCTGCCTAGAGGACGTGGAGGAGGGTTTTTGTATCTATGGGAGGTAGTAGCAGGTATTTGCCTCTCTACTGGAAGAGAAGGTGGCTCTTTATCTCTACACAGGAAGTAGAAAGTCTATACTGGAAGTGGAGGTCTTTGCCTCCCTACAGGAAGTGTGGGTGGATCTTTGTCTCTCTAAAAGAAGGTGGGGGTTGGTCTTTCTCTCTCTACAGAAAGTGTGGCAGGTCTTTATCTCTCTACAAGAAGTGGAGGTGGGTCTTTTTCACTTTACAAGATTTGAGGCAGGGCCTTTGTCTCTCTGCAGGAAATGTAGATGGGTCTTTGTCTCTACAGGAAGTGGGAAAAGGTCTTTGCCTCTCTACAGGAAGTGTGGGCGAACCTTTGCCTCTGTATAGGAAGTGTGGGTGGGTCTTTGTGTCACTACATGAATTGTGGGAGTGGGTCTCTACAGGAGGTGTGAGTGGGTCTTTTTCTCTCAACATCAAGTGGGAGCAAATCTTCGCCTCTCTAAAGCAGGGGTGGGTAACCTTAGGCCCCAGGGCCGCATGTGGCCCTTGATGACCTTTTATGTGGCCCCTGGTCAGATTCCTGAGGACCGAAATGCACAGAATGGCAGACGCGTTTTGCCACCTTCCTGCCCTTTAAATCCAACTCCACAGTAATTTCTATGCCCCCAGCCTCAGCCTCCCCAGTGACGTATATGCCCCCAGGCTGTCCTGTGATGTGTAGGGCTCCAGCAAACCTGAAAATGCAGTTTAGAAGCCCATGATCAATATCACTTAACATCACAGCCACGTGAAAGAGAAGCAGATCCAGCCACCACAGTAGGGGTAAATTGATTGTTTAACCAAATATAGCCGGTAATTTTGAAGTCAATAATTTTGTGCAGCCCCCAAAGCATGGTAGAAATTCCAAATGACCCCCGGCAGAAAAAGGCTCCCCATGTTTGCTCCAAAGGAAGTGGGGGTGGGTCATTGTCCCTCAGGAGGTAGGAGTGGAGTTTTGTTTCTCTAGAAGAAGTGTTGGTGGGTCTTAGTCTCTTTACAAGAAGTGTTGGAGTGCCTTTGTCTCTACAGGAAGTGGTGGAGGGCCTTTGTCTCTACAGGAAGTGTGGGTGAACCTTTGCCTCTGTATAGGAAGTGTGGGTGGGTCTTTGTGTTACTACAGTAATTGTGGGAGTGGGTCTCTACAGGAGGTGTGAGCGGGTCTTTGTCTCTCAACATCAAGTGGGAGCAAATCTTTGTCTCTCTAAAGTAAGTGTGGGTGGGTCTTTGTTTCTCAGGAGGTGGGAGTGGGGTTTTATCTCTCTACAGGAAGTGGATCTTTATCTCTCTAAAGGAAGTGTGAGTAGGAGCCAGATATATCCGGGATCCCTATATACCTCCCTACCCCCATCCCCCTATTTTTACCATTTGCATTGGCAATGCTAACATGTACTTAGTCCGGCCAATAAAGCTCAATGGAATTTGAATTGAGTAGGTCTCTGTCTCTCTACAGGAAGTGGAAGTGGGTCTATGTCTCTCTATAGGAAGCATTGATAGTCAAATACCCATTCAGTAAGACCTATCTACAACAAGTGAGGGAAGGGAGGGTCTTTGATACTTTACAGCAGGGGTGGGGAACTCCAGTCCTCGAGGGCCGCAATCAGTGCAGGTTTTCAGGATTTCCTTAGTATTGCACAGGTGATAACATAATCACTTGCACTGGTGATGATTCCAATCCATGTGCAATACTAAGGAAATCGTGAAAACCTGCACTGATTGCGGCCCTCGAGGACTGGAGTTCCCCACCCTTGCTTTACAGGAAGTGAGGGTGGGTATTTGTCTTTCTACAAGAAGTAGGGAGAATCTGTTTTTCTTCAAAGGAATAAGTGTGGGTATTTGTCTCTTTACAAGGAACAGGATGCGTCTTTGCCTGTTTATAGGAAGTGGAGATGGGTCTTGCTACTTTACAGAAAGTGGGAGCAGGACTTTGCCTCTCTAGAGGAAGTGGGAATGGATCTTAATTACTTTACAGTCACTGGAGTTGCGTTTTTGTTATTTTGCATAAAGTAAAGGCAGGTCTCTATGTCTCTACAGGGAGCAGAATGGGTCTTCGACCCTCTGCAGGAAGTGGGTGAGCCTTTGTCTCTATAGAAAGTGGACGAGCATTTCTCTTTATATGAAGTGGGTGAGCCATTGTCTCTATAGAAAGTGTGTGAGCCTTTGTCTCTATATGAAGTGGGTGAACCTTTGTCTCTATAGGAAGTGGGTGAGCCATTGCCTCTATAGGAAATGGGTAAGCCATTGTCTTTGTAGGAAGTGGGTGAGCCATTGCTTCTATAGGAAGTGGGTGAGCCATTGCCTCTATAGGAAGTGGGTGAGCCATTGTCTCTGTAGGAAGTGGGTGGAGCCATTGAGCCTTCTGTAGGAAGTGGGTGAGCCATTGTCTCTACAGGAAATGGGTGAGCCTTTGTCTCTATAGGAAGTGGGTGAGCCATTGTCTCTGTAGGAAGTGAGTGAGCCATTGTCTCTATAGGACAACGGGTGAGTCTTTGTCTACAGGAAGTGGGTGAGTCTTTGTCTGTAAAGGAAGTGGGTGAGCCTTTGTCTCTATACTGTCCTCTGTTATTACTCCTGGAAATAATGCAAATAGGTTTTATTTCTCCACGTGTCAAAAAATCATGTCTGTACATAGTATGGCACTGTCCAGGTGTGTAGACATGGCAAGGATGTGTAAGGGCAAAATCCATTATCAACTGCAATCAAAAAACCCTATTGTCAATATAAACATTAATTTTTAGGAGAAATAACAAAGGTTCAACAACAATGTATTAAAAAAAAGATATGTCTGGATAACTGATAGGACCATTTGTCAAATGACCATGCCTGCACATATAATCGTAGACGGCATGCTTAGACGGGGCTAGGACGTGTAGGGGCAAAAATCATTAACAACCGGAATAGAAAACCCCAATTGTCTATATAAATATTCATTTTTAGGAGAAATAACAGAGGTTCAACAATAGTGTATTGAAAAAAAAAGATATGTCTGGATAGCTGATAGGTCCACTTTTTAAGGGGTTGTCCAAGATTATAAAAGGAAGTATTTTTTTTTAAGTTAGTTTTAAGGTTAAAAGATACAAGTCCATTAAGTTCAACCAAAAAACTAATTTGTTGATCCAGAGGAAGGTAAAAAACTCATGATTGCCCCATATTAGGGGAAACCTTCCTTCCTGACCCCTGGATCCTTAAACTCCTGAGGAAGTGTACAGTGAGTACACGAAACGCGTAGAGTCTGGGAGGAATAAAGATCTTTGTTTTAAAGATCCAAGGTCCTTGGAGTCATTTTCTTGGCCAATTTTTCGAACAGCGCGATCTACAAGCCGGATTCCTATATCAACGCATAAGATTTATACAACTCTCCTGGCCGATTGCTGCGTTCGACAGGATCCAATTGTCTGGTTTAATAGTGGTTGTGTCACACTCAACCCGACCAGGTGAGTGCGACCATACTTACAATTCACTGATTATATCGGATAAGACCCTATTGTGCGCTTCCTCTCCATCTATTATAGTGACCCCTGTTATGGCAATCAGACTTATTTCCCTGAATCAAAGGCCCATAACAAAATCTAGAACTAATAACCTGCAATATTATATTATTCAAGAAAGGCACATAGGCTCTCCATGATATATATATAATATATTTTTTAGCAAATTAAGGATTACAGGATCATGTGGCAGAGAGATCCATAATACCATTACTCGCACAGTACAATGACATTTAATTTCAATGCATTTATTTATTTACTTGCCTTCAGCTCAGTCTCGATCCATGGCGAATTGATAGATGAACGTTCTTGTAGGAAGAAGGGAATTGTAGCATTGGTGCTAGAGTGGTAGAATTAACCCTAATGGAAACTAACCAAAGCCCTTGGGCAGATTCCTGGGACCTCCATGCTCGGGCTGGCAGACACGTTTTGCCAACTTCTGCCCTTTAAATCCAGCTCCACAGTAATTTCTATGCCCCCAGCCTCAGCCTCCCCAGTGACGTATATGTCCCCAGCCTCAGCCTCCCCAGTGACGTATATGTCCCCAGCCTCAGCCTCCCCTGTGACGTATGTATGTCCCCAGCCTCAGCCTCCCCAGTGACGTATATGCCCCCAGCCTCAGCCTCCCCAGTGATGTATATGCCCCCAGCCTCAGCCTCCCCAGTGACGTATATGCCCCCAGCCTCAGCCTCCCCAGTGACGTATATGCCCCCAGCCTTAGCCTCCCCAGTGACGTATATGCCCCCAGCCTTAGCCTCCCCAGTGACGTATATGCCCCCAGCCTTAGCCTCCCAGTGACTTATATGCCCCCAGCCTCAGCCTCCCCAGTGACGTGACGTATATGCCCCCAGCCTCAGCCTCCCCAGTGAAGTGACGTATATGCCCCCAGCCTCAACCTCCCCAGTGACGTCTTTGCCCCCACCCTCAGCCTCCCCAGTGTCGTATATGCCCCCAGCCTCAGCCTCCCCAGTGACGTGACATATATGTCCTCAGCCTCTACCTCTCTAGTGATGTATATGCCCCCAGCCTCAGCCTCCCCAGTGATGTATATGCCCCCAGCCTCAGCCTCCCCAGTGACGTATATGCCCCCAGCCTGTCCTGTTCATCTGATGAAGTGACCACTGCTAATTTACCGGTGTCATGAAACGTACGTTGGGGTGAGACTGGGGGCTCTCCCCTCTTGTGTCCTGGTGCTGTGTGGTATGGCCTGTGGCAATATGGGTAACTGTTTATTGCACATACTGTGACTGTTTTCTGATCCAATGAGCATGAGCCTATTTTGCATAACCTGTGCAGACTGGATCTCTATTTGTGATAGCACTTTCCAAAACTGTGGGTACTAGTGTAGTATGGAGGTCTGATTCTGGACCCCTATTATCGCCCAATTGGTTGTATGCATTTTACTTATATGAGACACTGCATTTGTTGTAATCTGTTGTAACTTGTGTGCTCTGAAGATTGTTTATGATTTTATGTCCTTCATGTGCTTTTGATGTTTTCTGTACCCTGCTTTACCACTGCACCTAGCACTGCACCTAGCTCTTGTTTTTGTGCCATAAAAAAGGATAAATTAAAATCTGTAGATTTATTGCGACACACAGGCCCAGGGATCTCTACCTTCACCATTATACCCCTGTACAGGAAAAGAGAACTGGCCACAGGCCCAGGGATCTCTACCTTCACCATTATACCCATTATACCCCTGTACAGGGATAGAGACTGGCCGCAGGCCCAGGGATCTCTACCTTCACCATTATACCCATTATACCCCTGTACAGGGATAGAGACTGGTCGCAGGCCCAGGGATCTCTACCTTCACCATTATACCCATTATACCGCTGTACAAGGATAGAGACTGGCCGCAGGCCCAGGGATCTCTACCTTCACCATTATACCCCTGTACAGGAAAAGAGACTGGCCGCAGGCCCAGGGATCTCTACCTTCACCATTATACCCATTATACCCCTGTACAGGGATAGAGACTGGCCGCAGGCCCAGGGATCTCTACCTTCACCATTATACCCATTATACCCCTGTACAGGGATAGAGACTGGTCGCAGGCCCAGGGATCTCTACCTTCACCATTATACCCATTATACCGCTGTACAAGGATAGAGACTGGCCGCAGGCCCAGGGATCTCTACCTTCACCATTATACCCATTATACCCCTGTACAGGGATAGAGACTGGTCGCAGGCCCAGGGATCTCTACCTTCACCATTATACCCATTATACCCCTGTACAGGGATCTCTACCTTCACCATTATACCCATTATACCCCTGTACAGGGATAGAGACTGGCCGCAGGCCCAGGGATCTCTACCTTCACCATTATACCCATTATACCCCTGTACAGGGATAGAGACTGGTCGCAGGCCCAGGGATCTCTACCTTCACCATTATACCCATTATACCGCTGTACAAGGATAGAGACTGGCCGCAGGCCCAGGGATCTCTACCTTCACCATTATACCCCTGTACAGGAAAAGAGACTGGCCGCAGGCCCAGGGATCTCTACCTTCACCATTATACCCATTATACCCCTGTACAGGGATAGAGACTGGCCGCAGGCCCAGGGATCTCTACCTTCACCATTATACCCATTATACCCCTGTACAGGGATAGAGACTGGTCGCAGGCCCAGGGATCTCTACCTTCACCATTATACCCATTATACCGCTGTACAAGGATAGAGACTGGCCGCAGGCCCAGGGATCTCTACCTTCACCATTATACCCATTATACCCCTGTACAGGGATAGAGACTGGTCGCAGGCCCAGGGATCTCTACCTTCACCATTATACCCATTATACCCCTGTACAGGGATCTCTACCTTCACCATTATACCCATTATACCCCTGTACAGGGATAGAGACTGGCCGCAGGCCCAGGGATCTCTACCTTCACCATTATACCCCTGTACAGGGATAGAGACTGGCCGCAGGGCCAGAGATCTCCACCTTCACCATTATACCCCTGTACAGGTATAGAGACCGGCCGCAGGGCCAGAGATCTCCACCTTCACCATTATACCCATTATACCCCTGTACAGGGATAGAGACTGGCCGCAGGGCCAGAGATCTACACCTTCACCATTATACCCCTGTACAGGGATAGAGACCGGCCGCAGGGCCAGAGATCTCCACCTTCACCATTATACCCCTGTACAGGCCTTCACTATTATACCCCTGTACAGGCTTTCCCCATTATACCCCTGTACAGGATAGAGACTTGCCATAGACCCAGGGATCTCTACCTTCACCATTATACCCCCTGCACTGGGATAGAGACTTACCATAGGCCCAGGGATCTCTACCTTCACCTTTATACCCCTGTACAGGGATAGAGACTTGCCGCAGGCCCAGGGTTGTATCTACAGAGTAGCTGCTGTCCGGAGGAGGGAGCTGGATGCTGGAGTGGTTGATTTATCGCTATCTAAATTCAATATAGCAAAAGAGGGCAAGAGTATTTATCTGCCCTGAATAAAATGGAGGCAACACAGGTGCAAAATACTCAGGGCCGGCGTCAGCACCCGGCATACCCGGGCAGGTGCCGGGGCCCTGACCTAATACAGGGGCCCATCTGTGCCCACACACATCGCGCTGTCGCGCTGGAATAATCGTTTTTCCCTGCATTTTTTATTTATTTCTGAGGCAGACCCGGCCGCTCACCGCCGCTCTTTTCCTTCCTTTTTGGGGCTGTAAGTTCCTCCTATTTGCTTTCCACTGCGCAATGCATATAAGAGGAGGAACAGCGTTCAGGCTCCTATGCGCATTCCACAGTGGAACCTGGAACGCATGCTGCCCGATACCACCGCATCCACCTCTGACTGCAGTCACAGTGTCACACAGATCATGGCTGAGCTCAGCTCATCAGCGCTGCCTCCTGCAATGTCCAACCTTTGGCACCCGCAGGCTTCCATACTCCCCTCTGGGCCGACACCCGACACAGAGCAGCATGGAGGTGGCTGGTGAGGACTGCACTGATATTACAGTGATATGTGAAGCAGGGTATGTATTACTGGGGTCAGGAGGTGATGGCAGAGGAGGCTCGGGGGCCACCCGCAGTGTCTGGGGGAGGAAGAGGAGGATTGTCTGCTGCTGACAACTCTGGGGCCACCACCTCCTCTGCTCATAACAAGCAGAGACCTGCCCTGTATGGATTAAAACAGGGACAGAACCACAACTCCCAGCAGGCTGTGTTCGCTGCCCAGTGCATGCTGGGAGGTGTAGTCCTACAAATGTGGAGTAATGAGTTGCAGCCACCAGTCCAGGACTAGGAAGATCTGTGGTTGTTGTCAGTGAGTCAAAAACACAGCAGGTAAATGGCTTTCTGCACTTAAAGGGGATCTCCTATTTCTTAAAGTGACGGTATATGGCATTGCAGAGTGGATCCAGTGCTCAGGCCATGTTCACACATAGCAACCGCACCACCAACTCATGTAGTTGTATAGAGCTATGCTGCAGGTCTCATTGTACAGCCGGGGGTGCCACTGTGCAGAGAAAACCAGCACTGCAGTCCCTTCATTATGAGATCTGTGGCTGTGCTGGGCTATATATATTATTTGGAGGCTGTGCTGGGATTATACATATATTATATTTGGAGACTGCAACTGGACTGTCATAGCCTTTAAATAGTATATGAAGCCCAGCCCAGTCTCCAAATAATATACATAGCCCAGAGCCTTCTTATTATGTATACACAGCCCAGCACAGCCTCCATATAATATATAGAGCTCACAGACTCTATATTTTATAATATTTAATAATGCAGACCAGCAGCCTTTATATTATATATACAGCCCTGCACAGCCTCAATATTTTATAAATATTATATACAGAGCCCACCCTGTAGGCTCTATTTTATATATACATAGCCTGCAGCTTCTATATAGTATTCATGAATCGTGGTATAGGTTAAAAGGGCCCACTGAGACTTTCGCCCGGGGCCCACAAAAACCTGGAGCCGGCCCTGAAAATACTGATGAGACAATCGCCACTGACTAATTCATGGAGGGACTCAGCATTAATATTGCACATGGAATCTCTGGTCACATATATGTAGGCTTATAGCCTATTAATGATACCCATACTGTTAGATCAGGATGCTGCCCAGCATTATCAGTACCCCCCCCCCCCCCCCATTGGGACAGGTGCCCTAGATAACAGGGCTTACAGCCTATTAATGATACTAATCTACTATTAGATCAGGATGCTGCCCAGCATTATCAGTACCCCCCCCCCCCCCATTGGGACAGGTGCCCTAGATAACAGGGCTAATATAGATGAAAAATGTAGAAAGACAGTAACCAAACCAGTATAAAAAGATAAATTCCTTTATTGAAATAATCACATGGATGTTAAAAGCATCTTGTCAGGCAAAGACCGAAAGCAAGAATAGCATGCAAAACTTTATATGATAGGTATGAGGTATTGGTCGATATTTTGGCCAAAATATGCAAGAGTTCAAGTGTATATATGCCAAATTTATTTGGCATTGCTCGATGTTTTGGCCAAAATACACAAAGCTCGCAACCCGCGTCAAGGGTCCTCATAGTCTTGCGAGTTTCCTATCCTAAAATTAAAACCAAAGGTCACAGCAGGAAAAGGAGTTAAATTTCCTCCAAAGTTTATAGAAAAAAAGGACAGGAGACTTTGCTGTGACTGTTTTTAATTTCTCCCCATTTAACTAAAGAATTTTCCCCTTTGTAATTTAGTCTAAGGCTGTCGGCTCAAACAATCTTCCTGGGGCAGACATGCTGATACCAGAGAAGCGCTGGCCGACAACCTTAAACCTCAATACAGGGACAGTTTTAAGGCTGAAAGACACAAACAAGTCAAACAAGTTCAACCTAAAAACAAAAGTGTTGATCCAGAGGAAGGCAAAAACCCCTATGGGCCCCCAAATGGTCCATTTTAGGGAGAAAATTCCTTCCCGACTCCAGTTAATTGGCAATCAGACTAGTTCCCTGGATCAACGTCCCAGGTATGAGGTCTTCCTCTACAATTCAAGAACACAAATAGCAAAATCATTAGGCGCCCTCGCACAAAATATGCTTTGTCCTTGTGTTCAGAATGTAGAGGCAGACCTCATACACAATACAAGGAAGAAAGAAGAGTCGTGGTCTCAGGAGTGTAGAGTGCAGCCTGACAAATGGCTGTGCAGCTGCCAGGTTGGGGTTTTATGCCCGCTGACCACTGTGTCGTCACAAAGCGATGACCTAGTCAAGTGGGCGGGGCTCCTTTATTTAGTCATCGGCTGAACTTTACATTCTACGTCTCAAACTTTTTTCACTTCTGTTCTGGGCTGTGGTTGGCTGATGTCATCCACCTGTGATGTCATCACAACAACAGACACGAACATTCCATCTCATCTTCATCTGAACCAGCAATGAAAACAACAAGAGCTTCAGGTTTCAGACTTAGTTTAATAAAATAATAAAACAGTTGAAACAAATACATAATAGTGTGTGAGATGCAATCTATGCGGTACCCAGGTTTGGAAGCGCACAAACATATAGGAGAATTAAAATAATTTTATTCATATTCAAAATAGAACAAATGAACACAAAAAAAATAGGAGAAATAGGTGAATTAAAAACAAAGATGGTACAATACTGGTGAAAGTACTTGACTACACATACAGCACATGGATGTAATGTGTATAATAAATACACTCAAAAGGTACCAAGATAAGGTAAATGTTGGGCCCAAAAAAAAAAAAAGTAATATATGTTTATGTATATATATGTATATACAGTATGTGTATATATATATATATGTGTGTGTATATATATATATATATATATATATATATATTATATATATATATATATATGTATATGTGTATATATATGTGTATATATATATATATATATATATGTGTATATATATATATATATATATATATATATATATATAAGTGTGGCCAGTATGCATGGGCAACTCTGGGCTCTACAACTAATAGGTACATAAAAGGCAAAGCAGTGCAATATATGTCAAAGATATAAACTACATTATATATATATAATTTTTTTTTTGAGCAGCATATGAAAATATATATATAAAGGGAGCACTTCAACATTACATTGTGTCGTTAAATGTTCCCTTCATCTTTTTGAGCAGTGTATATATATATATATATATATATATATATACATATATATATATATTAGTGTGGCCACTATGCATGGGCACTCTCTGGACTCTACAGCTAATAGGTACATACAGGGCAAAGCAGTGCTATATATGTCAAAGATATAAGCAGGGCCGGTTTTAGACCAAGTGGGGCCCTAGGCGAGATTGAGAGTGGGGCCCCAAACTATGAAATAAAAATAGTACCCGTACAGTTGTATACAGTATATACAGCAGCCCCAGTGGTATATACAGGCCCCAGTAGTATATACAGCAGCCCCAGTGGTATCCAGCAGCCTCCCCAGTGCTATATACAGGCCCCAGCAGTATTACAGCAGCCTCCCCAGTGGTATACACAGGCCCCAGCAGTATTACAGCAGCCTCCCCAGTGGTATATACAGTCCCCAGCAGTATATACAGCAGCCTCCCCAGTGCTATATACAGGCTCCAGCAGTATATACAGCAGCCGCCCCAGTGCTATATACAGGCCCCAGCAGTATTACAGCAGCCTCCCCAGTGGTATACACAGGCCCCAGCAGTATTACAGCAGCCTCACCAGTGGTATACACAGGCCCCAGCAGTATTACAGCAGCCTCCCCAGTGGTATATACAGGCCCCAGCAGTATATACAGCAGCCCCAGTGGTATACAGCAGCCTCCCCAGTTGTATATACAGGCCCCAGCAGTATATACTGCAGCCCCAGTGGTATACAGAAGCCTCCCCAGTTGTATATACAGGCCCCAGCAGAATATACTCAAGCCCCAGTGGTATACAGCAGCCTCCCCAGTGGTATATAAAGGCCCCAGCAGTATTACAGCAGCCTCCCCAGTGGTATATACAGGCCCCAGCAGTATATACAGCAGCCCCAGTGGTATACAGCAGCCTCCCCAGTGGTATATACAGGCCCCAGCAGTATATACAGCAGCCCCAGTGGTGGTGTATACAGGGGCCCCAGTGGTGGTGTATACAGGGCCCCAGGGCCCAGTGGTGGTGTATACAGGGCCCCAGGGCCCAGTTGTGGTGTATACAGGGCCCCAGGGCCCAGTGGTGGTGTATACAGGGCCCCAGGGCCCACTGGTGGTGTATACAGGGCCCCAGGGCCCACTGCTGCTGTATACAGGCCCCAGGGCTCACTGCTGCTGTATACAGGGCCCCAGGGCCCACTGCTGCTGTATACAGGGCCCCAGGGCCCACTGCTGCTGTATACAGGGCCCCAGGGCCCACTGTTGCTGTATACAGGGCCCCAGGGCCCACTGCTGGTGTATACAGGGCCCCAGGGCCCACTGCTGGTGTATACAGGGCCCCAGGGCCCAGTGGTAGTGTATACAGGGCCCCAGGGCCCACTGCTGGTGACTGTGTACAGGGGCCCCCTCCTCCCCTCCCTGTAAAAGAAGACGCACACATCATCATACTTACTCTCTGCCGCTGCCGCTGTTCGCCAGTCTGCACCGCGCTCCGACTTCTTCCTAGCTGCTTCCTGTTGTGACGACTGTGCCTGCGGCTGCGCCCGGCGCCGGTCAAGCCGGATGAAGCCGGAGCGCGGTGCAGAGCACTGTCTGCAAGCGGCCGCGGCGCTGCCGCGCCGGCGGCGCCGGCTGTCATCCGGCCGGGCCAGGGGGCCCTCTGAAGCTTAGGGGCCCTAGGCAAATGCCTAGGATGCCTGCCCCTAATGCCGGCCCTGGATATAAGCTACATTATATATATATATATATATATATATATACACACTAGCTGTAGTACCCGGCTACGCCCGGGTTAATAAATAACTGCTGTTAGCTATAACAAAATAGAATTTGAATTTGTCATATTAATGACCTGTAGGAAAATAGAAGCTGAGCTGTGATTGGTTGCTATAGGCAGCCTAATAAATCTCCAGCCAACAGTAAACCCTCCCCCCGACCGGGCAGTATATGTTACCTCACACATACACATAATAGACAGCTCATGTGACTGACATCTGCCTTAATTCCCTATATGGCACATGTCTTGCACATTTGCTGTTTTTAATCAGATGTTTATTTTTGGAAATTAAAGATAGCACACGTATGAGGCGAGTTGTATGAGGCGATTTGTGCACATCTGTGTCTGTCTGTGTGGTGTGTGTGTTCCTGGGGTGTGTACGTGTGTGTCCCTGTGGTGTGTGTCCTGTGGGGGGAGGGGTGTCTCTGTGGTGTGTGTCCATCCCTATGGGGTCTGTGTGTTTCTGTGGGGTGTGTGTGTGTCTCTGTGTCCCTATGGGGTGTGTATGTCCCTGTGGGGTGAGTGCATGCGTCCCTATAGGGTGCGTATGTGTCTGTGTGGTGTGTGTCTCTTTGTGGTGTGTGTGTTTGTGTTCGGGTGCATGGTGAGGATCCAATGTTGGGGCTCCACCTTAGCTGCTACTCTTTGTGTGCATACATGTCCCCGTGCGTGGTGAATATCTCATGTCAGGGCCCCACCTTAGTGACTATATGCTGTTAGTCTTTGGCGCTATCATTAAGCCCCTCTTATTCACAACTGTCAACTGGTAACTGTCACTTTTTCCCCATTATGTAGATAGGGGCAAAATTGTTTGGTGAATTGGAACGTGCAGGGTTAAAATTTCGCCTCACAACATAGCCTCTGACGCTCTCGGGGTCCAGACGTGTGACTGTGCAAAATTTTGTGGCTGTAGTTGCGACGGTGCAGATGCCAATCCCGGACATACATACATACATACATACACACACATACATACAGCCTAACGAGGTGATTAGGAGCATCTAAGTGAACTGTAGGAGCCACAACTCCTATTGGTTGGTAGGGGATCAAATACTTATTTCTCTCTGCAAAATGCAAATAACTTTATATAATGTAGACAATGTGATTTTCTGGATTTTATTTTTGATATTCCATGTCTCGCTGTTAAAATTAATCGACCCTTACAATTATAGACTGGTCATGTCTTTGTCATTGGGCAAAGTTACAAAATCAGCAAGGGATCAAATACTTACTTCCTTCACGGTACCTTCCATGTATATAGTGATATGTCTGCGGTACTGTTCTTGTGATTTTGAATAGGTTGGCTACAGAAGTTCCAACAGCGCTGCAGACAATTGCTGAGCTCAGCAACCCTGCCTCAGTGATTGGCTGCAGCGCTGTCGACGTTACATCATCCCTTCAGCAAAAAAAAAACAAAACATCAGAGCCTGGGGCAGCGCCGGAGACACAGGGGAGGGTTAGCAAAGAGCGGCTTGTTTATTTACCAGAAACTGTGTCAGTATGAAGATGTTTTCTAAATTGGACAGCCCCTTTAAGAAATCGTGCTGTCTAGACTATGGGATATCCCTCTTAAAGCAGCCTCATCCCATTCATACTTATACAAAATGATTGCAATAAATAGGGATGAGGTGCAGTACCAGAAATGGCCTGCATCAAAGTGTGGCGCTATTTCTAAAAAAATATATATATGTATATTTTAACCTTTACAGTGCCATCCAAAAAATATCTCTGGCCAATTCCTCCTTTATGTTCCTGGATCGTATGCTAGGAATGATATGACGGCGCTCCAAGGTGCCCAGAATAGTCTTTGTCATCTTCATGCTGAGAAATATAATCGATTTTTTTTCCTTTGGGGGAAAACCTTTGATGGACGTTCTCTTTTGCAAGAGTTAAGAGACTGGTATTAGGTACTAATTTATGACCCAAAACGTCCTCCAAGTTTCAGGAGCCCGGAACTTTTTCCATAAGGGTACCGTCACACCTGGAGGTATCGCCGGCGATTTCACAGGCGACGCTAAGGCGTGGCCTATCGCCGGCGACATCACCAAAGCGTCGCCTAATATGACTGGGCGAGGGCGACACATCTGAGTGCAAAATAATCTTGACCTACACAACCATACACCTGTGTTTATACATATTCTGTACACACACATGGACAAGGGAATGTTAGGTGACCAATACATATGGGCCACATAACTGCAAACACACAAATATCTGTGCACACACATACTTGGTCAAGGCTCCAATATTATCCTGACCAAGAACGCAAGAGTGATTATATTAGACAACGTAGTAGCACAACGCACATTACATAAGCGCCATACGGCTTCACTATACAATTACTCGACAGGCGAGCGCCGTGTTTTGCCTTGTTGCCCACTCCAATGCCTGCAGCAATAATCTGCTACACATCACATGAGAGGTGACTGAGCACCGAGCCAATACGCACATGCATGCTTTACATTGTGCGATGTTGCGCTGCGAACACGGACACAGTAATTGGTGTTTGTTTGCAACCAATCACACTTCTTCGAGGCGTCACACAACATAATGGAATGGAAAATCTGCTCCAATTGTTAGCGGACACCATGCCACGTATGGAGAGCCCCTGTGTGCCTAAACATTGGAGCCCCCCACAAGTGACCCCATTTTGAAAACTAGACCCCCCAAGGAACTTAATTAGATCCATAGTGAGCACTTTGAACCCTCTGGTGCTTCACAAATTGATCTGTAAAAATGAAAAAGTACTTTTTTTTTTTTTCACAAAAATTTTCTTTTTTCATTTTTACGGATTAACTTTGATCTCCAAATCAGATCACCTTGAAGCTCAAAGTTAACCCTTGTGTGACCCCAGGATCGTGATAGGTCATGAACTCACTGAGTTCATGACCTATCATTTCCTGGGCACACAGCGGCGCGCACACGCCCATGTGCATACAGGGGCATGCACACACGGAGGTGCGTGCACAAAAGAGCCGCGCGCGCACATTGCAGGCGGGCGTGCAGCAGACGGGTGGAGAGGCTCCCAGGATCCCAGAACTGGAGTCAACATCGTTGGTAGGTAAGGGGGAAGAGAGGGAGGCAAGGGGAACCTGACTGGGGGATGGGGGTCTACAAGGTTCATCCGATGTGATGTTTGGTCACATCGGATGAAGTTTCAGAGGCAGCAGCGGTGGTATGCATGGGCACTGTAGCTGGATGAGGGGGCAGATGGTGTCCAGAAACTGGC
The DNA here is from genome assembly GCA_033576535.1 of Allobates femoralis. Lineage (NCBI taxonomy): Eukaryota > Metazoa > Chordata > Amphibia > Anura > Aromobatidae > Allobates > Allobates femoralis. The sequence goes on along the minus strand of JARQOC010000001.1, from coordinate 37,115,308 downwards.
GGACACCAAAGGGGACTGGGGAGCATCGAGGGAGGTCATTTTCATGCGGCCTGACATGTGTAACATGTCAGGCCGCATGGAGATGCAGGGGAGGCAGCGGGGTTTCGCGCCCGCCGCTGCCATTTTGTGATGGACCAGGGGAGAGGTGGGGGTGGGAGGAAGATCCCTGGTACCGAGGGTCTTTGAGGTCTTAGGGGTTAATGTTTCACTTTCATCCGAGGTGTTTTGATGTCTGAGGAAAGTGAAAGCGTTTTTTGTAATGTCATGACCGGTCATCACATTACTGGTACAAAAAAGCCCCTGATCCATAATCTCGAGGGTCTCAGCTAACCCCAGTAACTGAAATCCTGGAGATTTTCGGTCATCGGGGGGTGCTATAGGCTTATTCCTGGCTGACGTCTACAGACGTCAGCCAGGCATAAGTACCCTCTTTTTCCGACATGTGTAGACGTTAGGCCGTCGTTATGGGGTTAAATGGCCTCCCCAATCCCCTAAAAAAAAAAAGCAGATTGTTTACATAGGGTCTTTATCCCTTGGTCTGAAAATTGCCAAATAAGCTGGTGAGCCACTGTCTCTATAGGAAGTGGGTGATCCATTGTCTCTCTACAGAAACTGAGAGTGGATCTTTCTTACTTTATATAGGGTATTTGTCCAATACAGAACCTGAGGGTGGGTGTGCAACTTCAACCGGAAGTGTGGGAGTGTCTTAGCCTTTATGTAGGTCTCACACTGCAGATCTAAGAATTACGGACATGCTAAAAAACAGTGAATATCTGAATGTTTTAATAGAGAAAGCATCAGCCTAGATCAACAGCTGCTCCTTGAAAATCTACTGTATATGGTATATGACATGGAGTGTACAACTTTTTTTTTTTTTTAAACCAATCAGATTTTTATTAAATTATGAGAAACAAATATAAGGGGTACACCATAACCACAACTGGGTAACACAAACCTTTCGGAAAGGAAGAGGAAGGAAGGTTGAGGAAAGGTAGGGTTGGGTGGACATCATAGATCAGGCTTATAGTACTCAGGTACACACAAGTATTGTAATGATAGATCAGGCTTATAGTACTCAGGTACACACAAGTATTGTAATGATAGATCAGGCTTATAGTACTCAGGTACACACAAGTATTGTAATGATAGATCAGGCTTATAGTACTCAGGTACACACAAGTATTGTAATGATAGATCAGGCTTATAGTACTCAGGTACACACAAGTATTGTAATGATAGATCCGGCTTATAGTACTCAGGTACACACAAGTATTGTAATGATAGATCAGGCTTATAGTACTCAGGTACACACAAGTATTGTAATGATAGATCAGGCTTATAGTACTCAGGTACACACAAGTATTGTAATGATAGATCCGGCTTATAGTACTCAGGTACACACAAGTATTGTAATGACAGTACAAAAACAAAACAGAATATGCGCTGTTAGAGGTAAATCCACATTATACAGTTATAAAGAAGGGGTAGGACTCCCATGGGTCCCACCAAGAGAGGACTCTGTTCTTTTTGGCCAGAGATTGAGCTAGAGATGTCTCATATTGGAAATGTAGGTTTAGACGTGCAATGAGCTCCTCCTTGGTGGGGACAGATGAGGATTTCCAATGTTTGGCTATGCACAACCTAGCGGCAATCAATATGTTGGAAATCATCGCTTGAAGCGGAGAGGGAAGTTCAGGTACCCAATAGACCCAAAGGACCCGTCAGCTGAACAGGGATCCCTATAACTCCCTGTATAACAGACTCCACACAATGCCAGAACGTCCGGATCTTTGGACAGTCCCACCAATTTTGGGCAGGGGAGCCAAATACCCGACACTGTCTCCAGCATGCAGGCGAGGATGATAGGTAGAAATGGGCAATACGGGAAGGGGTGAGGTACCAGTGTAGCTGAATTTTCCTTCCCTGCTCCAAATGATTAATGCAGGCCGTAAACCTATAAGGTAGAGTGAATGCAAGCCGCCAAGCGTCCACCGAGGCCGAAAAGGTGAGGGCGGATTCCCATTTTAACATAAAGGGAAATTTCGTATCACCATCAGGAGCAAGGAAAGCCTTATATAAAATGGATATCCCATGTGAGAGTAGGGTGTTGGGTTTAAAAAAAACGTTGAACTGGATCATCGGGGAGGGAAGTAACAGAGTAAGGAAAATGGGATGTCAGCAGGACATGTCGTACCTGTAAGTATGTGTTTGTATGTGGAAGACTTGGGGGGGGTCGAATTTGGAGGCTAAGTTAGAAAATGAGTGTAGTCCCAATGTGTCATATAAATCAGAAACCAGCCGGATCTCCCTTTCCATCCAAGAGGAGAGAGAAAGGCCATCAATGCTATGTTGAATAACTTGCAGAGAGACATATCTAAAAAGACTAAGAGATGGCAAGGGCTGCATAAACGCCATCATTTAGTTAGGGACTGCATAGAGAGAAGAGTAGGGGAACGAGGGGGGTTATGAAGCATAGTTGTTTCCAATAAAAGTCTGAGAGAGCGACGTGGAACAAAATGTGATTCTATTTGGAGCCACAAGAGGGAAGAACCTCCCTCCCACCACAGTTTAGCTGGTTCCAATAACGCAGCTCTATGGTATGCCTGTATTTTGGGGACTCCTGCACGAGATCCTATGCGGCCTATTATTCCTATTATATAACGGTCCACAATGGCCGAGATATATCTGGAAGGAATGAGGAGAGGGAGGCAACTAAAAAGATATATTAATTTGGGTAGGAGTAACATCTCGACTGTCTGGATCATTGCCATCCATGAGAACATCGGGAGGGAAAATTTGGAGAGTTCAGATTTAATGATGGAAGGGACTTCCTCACAGTTAATACGAACAAGGTCACATAGTTTGGTTACTTTAATTTCTAAATAAGTGAAGCCTAAAGGGGACCATACAAAGGGGAACTTACATTCGATTTGAATATGAGTGGTGGGCTGCAGATGAAGAGGAAACAAAGTGGATTTGGTCAGATTTCATTTGTAAAAGGAGGCCAAAGAAAACTCCTCCAAGATGGAGGTGACCGCATCCAGTGACTCTAGAGGGTCAGTGCAGGTCAAGACCACATCATTCGCATAGAGGCCGATCTTGTGTTCTACATCACCAATCAGAATTCCCCTAACATGGGGGCTCTGTCTGATGATAGCTGCAGGAATACACTGGGGAGGCGCCCTCCCCCCCCCCCCCCCCGTCCACCACATCAAGGAGATCGATCAGCCGTACCATCTCTCGTCTGACGACCAGGAACAAACCCAACCTGGTCAAGATGCCCACCAGAGGGAGGATAGACATCAGTCTATTGGCCCAGATCTTGGCATAAATGTTTGCGTCACAATTTAAAAGAGCAATCGGACGGACGTTCCCTGGAGATGTCATGGGTTTACCGGGTTTGGGCAGGGTTGTTATTGTAGCCTCTAGACCCTCTGACTTAATTTCCCCTTCATCCAACCAGCGGTTAAAAAGGCGGTGCAGGTAGGGGGACAGAATGGGGAGAAAAAGTGCGTAGTAAGCAAAGGGGAAGCCATCGGGGCCAGGGAGGATTGGTTTTCGGCCGAGTGAATGACATGGGAAATTTCCAATTCCTAGAGAGGGCCATTTAATTGAGAGAGAAGCACAGGGGATATTTTTGGGAGATTCGCCCGATCTAGAAAGGCAGCAATATGGTGATTAGATGGTTGAGGGACTTGAGGGTCAGCGTTCAAGTTGTAAAGGGCAAAACCAAAGGGAATCGTCAGGGACGTCACCTGTGTCATTCATGGAGAAAAACCCCTTGAGGTGTCTCTATGGCCTCTACATTTGAAGAGGCAGTAAGAAGGTGTTCATTGTGGCGCCACTGGGCGGGAGGCTTCAAATTAGATGGGTCTGAAGTAGTAAGGGTGATCCGACCAGAAGATGTTACCAATGTCCGCCGAGACACAATGGGGCAACGCCACATCATTCACCAGAAAATAGTCAATTCTACTATATGTGTGGTGTCTCGGGAACATGAAGGTGTAGTCCCACTCGTCACAGTGAATATATCTCCAAATGTCATGTAAGCTGTGTAGAGAGACCAAGGGACCCATTTCCCCCCGAGAGTGGGATGGTGATGGGCAGTCCAAATTTTTGGACATAGGGATGTTAAAGTCTCCAGCAACAATTGTGTATCCTTTTTTAAGGGATCTAGAGTATGGAAACAATTTTTGAGGAAAGCAGATTGACCAGTATTAGGGCCATATACCGAGGCTATAGTGTAGGGAATGTTGTTTAGTAAGCACAAAATAATTAGGAATCTGCCTTGCGGGTCAGAGATGGTATTTTGTAGTTGAAAGGCCAACTTTGTAGAGATAATAATAATAATAATAATAAAGCTTTATTTATATAGCGCCAACATATTCCGCAGCGCTTTACAATGTAGGGTTAGCGTACAGAAAATATACAGTAAGTAATTACAATAGAGAACAAATAAAGTACAATCATTGGATACAAAAACAATAGGCATAGAATCAATGTGGAAAAAAATACAATAAATAAAGCAAGAAATGAAGGTGACCCTGCTCAAAAGAGCTTACAATCTACAACGGGATAGGGGTTGTACAAGGTGCCGGGGCTTATTGCACTGGTGGTCCAGGCATCTTGAGGAAATGGGGTATAGGGCTAAGCTTACATGAATGGTCATCGGTCTGTGTAGACCTTTATGGTTTGGTGGAGTTTGTAGAAGAATAATGTCCAGAGGATAGCCCATTCACTGTCTACAGTACAATGGACATGTTAGGGAGTATGATAGGCCGCCTTAAAAAGATGCGTCTTTAGGGATCGTCTGAAGCCATGCAAGTTGTGGATAGTCCTGATTTCTTTGGGTAAAGCATTCCAGAGGTTTGGTGCAGCTCTGGAAAAGTCTTGGAGCCGGGAGTGGGAGGATCGGATTAGTGCAGATGTTAGTTGAAGGTCATTTGAGGAACGTAGAGAGCGGGTGGGGTGATAGACAGAGATGAGGGAGGAGAGGTAGGGGGGAGCTGCACTGTGAAGAGCTTTGTGGGTGAGAACAAGCAATTTGAATTTGATCCTGTAGTATACGGGCAGCCAGTGCAATGACTGGCACAGAGCAGAGGCATCTGAGTAACGATTGGCCAGATGGGTGATCCTGGCTGCTGCATTAAGGATGGACTGGAGAGGAGAAAGTCTGGTGAGGGGGAGGCCGCTTAATAGAGAGTTGCAATAGTCAAGGCGGGAATGGATTAGGGCCACGGTGAGGGTTTTTGTTGTTTCCAGGGTGAGAAAGGGGCGGACTCTAGAGATATTCTTCAGGTGTAAGCGACAGGAGCGGACGAGAGATTGCGTGTGGGAGGAGAAGGAGAGATCGGTGTCAAATATAACACCCAGACAGCGAGCTTGCTGTCTAGGCGTTATCGTGGTGCCGCACACTGAGAGAGAGATGTCCGATTTAGGGAGGTTAGTGGATGGGGGGAGCAGAAGAAGTTCAGTTTTGGAAAGGTTTAGTTTCAAATAGAGAGTGGACATGATATTGGAAACTGCAGCTAGACAGTCATTGGTGTTCTTTACTACCGCAGGGGTAAGGTCAGGGGCTGAAGTGTATAGTTGAGTGTCATCAGCATAAAGATGGTACTGGAAGCCAAATCTGCTGATGGTCTGTCCAATCGGGGCCGTGTAGAGAGAGAAGAGGAGAGAGGCCAAGGACTGAACCCTGAGGGACCCCAATAGTGAGGGGAAGAGGGGGGGAAGTGGAGCCAGCAAAAGATACACTGAAAGAGCGGTCAGAAAGATAGGAGGAGAGCCAGGAGAGAGCAGTGTCCTTTATGCCAATGGAGTGCAGCATAGAGAGTAGGAGCTGATGGTCGACAGTGTCAAAAGCTGCAGAGAGATCAAGGAGAATAAGCAGAGAGTGGTCACCATTACGTTTTGCTGTCAGAAGGTCATTGGTCACTTTGATAAGTATTGCTACCACCGGCCTTTTTGGAACTATTATTAGCGAAGAATTGGTGGTGGGTACAAAGCAGAGCGAATCCTAATATTGTCATTAGCCAGTAAATGAGTCTCCTGGACGCAAACCACATCATGGGAACCCCTAGATATTTGTCTCCATACTACCGACCTCTTACCCGGAGAATTGAGGCCGTTAACATTAATCGAGTACAGTGAGATACTCATGGTGGAACCCTTAAAGAAGCATGCAGCAATATAAGCACAATCCAACACTTTGACGGAGGCTCGCGTGTACCTAAAATGGAGAAGGAGGGAAAAAATGGGGGGAAAGAGGAAAGGAAAGGGAGGAAGGGGAAAAGGGAATAAACCCAGAAGCAAAACCATTACAAGCAGCACAAAAAACAACATTTTGTGATCGAGGGAACGGGTAAAAAGGAAAAAATTACCCAAGAATCAGAGAAAACGTGAAAAAAAAAGAACAAAAAAAAGTGAACAAAAGTCACCTAACTGGGCAGCAACCGGGACAGCCGACAAATATCTAGAGAAGAAAGAATAAAGGAAAACTCACATGTCCACGTCCCAAATGGGAATATATCCAAGGAGCAGCCGGTGCAGAATCTTCTCAGGCGGTCTCCCACTCAGGATCTAGGCGTGGACGGAGGATCTCGTTGTGTCTGGTGAAGGCTGAGTGTCCGGGGGTCTCAAACCCAAGTTCTAGAGACGTTTGCCCGCTTGATCTGGAAGAGGACAGGTGGAGGTAAAACCATCTTTACGGATCATCAATCTTGTGGGGAAACCCCAACGGTAGGGGATACCCTTGTCATGGAGCACGGTGGTATACGACTGAAAGGCTCTCCGGAGGGCTATGGTGCCCGGAGACCAATCCGGAAAGACCAAAATCTGGGAAAACATGTCAGGCAGAAAATCTTCCTTGAGTTCAAAAAAATGTATACGGGCGAGCACATCTCGTGGTATGGAGGGGCCCAGGGAGGAAGGTTTGGGCCCACGGTGAATACGGTCAATTATTATGTCCTTCCTATCAACGTGAGGCATAGCTGCCATTATAAAATCCTGTAGGAAAGATTGCAGATCTACAGCCAAGATGGATTCATCTATCCCTCTCAGTTTAATATTGTTTCTCCTAGACCTGTCCTCTAGGTCTAGGGTTTTGGCTTTGGTCTTTAATGTAGCTTGGTGTAGGGAGTCGTGCGTCCCATAAGTTGTTGTGGGACTTAAGCAATTCAGCCATTTTGTGCTCGAGCCTGTCTGCACGAGCTCCAAGCTCCTCCACATCTCCCCTAATTTCTGCCATCATGCCCCGGATATCCTCCTGTAGTGAGGAGCGCAGCACAGCCAGCATGTCCTGCATAGCTCTCTCAGTGAGCGGAGCCTTGGGGCATTCCGGAGCCAGGGGACCCAGAGAGGGATGAGAACCCTGTCGGGCTGCTCGAGCAGCGCGATGAGAAGGCGACGCCATATTGGGGCGGGAAGCCAGGCGCCGGCAAAGAAATCAGTTACTCACCTGGGGAGATCTCTGGAGCCAGACTTTGCTTTCCCCATCCGCGCGCCGGAGCCACCAGAGGAATAGGGCAATGGTAAGGACTAAAATAGACCGCCGGAGAGGTAGAAATAGCCACTTCTTGCTCCCTGGGTACGGAGCTCCCACTCTAAGCGACCTCCGGCATTAGCAGGCAGGCTACCCCGCCCTTGGACAACCCTTTTGACAGACAAATTAATGAAATTCTTGTCCATTGCTTAAAGTTGTGATATATTCCTCCACATGCAATCGTACACAAAGAGTAATTGTGTAGCACCTGAAATGCAGGTTAAACAACAATGGCAGAACCTCTGCAAGGCCTGCACTGTGTAAGGATTGGCAGACCATACAGGAACCACAGCACTGATGAGAATTAGTCAGTATCATAAATAATCATTTACATCTGGGTACCTTATAGATGACCTTGTCTCTGATCAGGATCATCTTTTTCATATCTTCATCTTTTCCACACACCATGATGACTTTTCACATACACGCTTTGTCTCTATGTGGCGCCCCGCAACGAGTGCGTCACAGGAGGGTATTGCAGCCATAAATGCAGCAGCAATATTCTCTGACCCAGTAGTTACAGTTAGGGGCAGAAATATTTGGACAGTGACACAATTTTCGCGAGTTGGGCTCTGCATGCCACCACATTGGATTTGAAATGAAACCTCTACAACAGAATTCAAGTGCAGATTGTAACGTTAATTTGAAGGGTTGAACAAAAATATCTGATAGAAAATGTAGGAATTGTACACATTTCTTTACAAACACTCCACATTTTAGGAGGTCAAAAGTAATTGGACAAATAAACATAACCCAAACAAAATATTTTTATTTTCAATATTTTGTTGCGAATCCTTTGGAGGCAATCACTGCCTTATATCTGGAACCCATGGACATCACCAAACGCTGGGTTTCCTCCTTCTTAATGCTTTGCCAGGCCTTTACAGCCACAGCCTTCAGGTCTTGCTTGTTTGTGGGTCTTTCCGTCTTAAGTCTGGATTTGAGCAAGTGAAATGCATGCTCAATTGGGTTAAGATCTGGTGATTGACTTGGCCATTGCAGAATGTTCCACTTTTTTGCACTCATGAACTCCTGGGTAGCTTTGGCTGTATGCTTGGGGTCATTGTCCATCTGTACTATGAAGCGCCGTCCAATCAACTTTGCAGCATTTGGCTGAATTTGGGCTGAAAGTATATCCCAGTACACTTCAGAATTCATCCGGCTACTCTTGTCTGCTGTTATGTCATCAATAAACACAAGTGACCCAGTGCCATTGAAAGCCATGCATGCCCATGCCATCACGTTGCCTCCACCATGTTTTACAGAGGATGTGGTGTGCCTTGGATCCCTTTCGTCTCCAAACTTTTTTCTTCCCATCATTCCGGTACAGGTTGATCTTTGTCTCATCTGTCCATAGAATACTTTTCCAGAACTGAGCTGGCTTCTTGAGGTGTTTTTCAGCAAATTTAACTCTGGCCTGTCTATTTTTGGAATTGATGAATGGTTTGCATCTAGATGTGAACCCTTTGTATTTACTGTCATGGAGTCTTCTCTTTACTGTTGACTTAGAGACAGATACACCTACTTCACTGAGAGTGTTCTGGACTTCAGTTGATGTTGTGAACGGGTTCTTCTTCACCAAATAAAGTATGCGGCGATCATCCACCACTGTTGTCATCTGTGGATGCCCAGGCCTTTTAGAGTTCCCAAGCTCACCAGTCAATTCCTTTTTTCTCAGAATGTACCCAACTGTTGATTTTGCTACACCAAGCATGTCTGCTATCTCTCTGATGGATTTTTTTTTTTTTCAGCCTCAGGATGTTCTGCTTCACCTCAATTGAGAGTTCCTTTGACTGCATGTTGTCTGGTCACAGCAACAGCTTCCAAATGCAAAACCACACACCTGGAATCCACCCCTGACCTTTTAACTACTTCATTGATTACAGGTTAACGAGGGAGACGCCTTCAGAGTTAATTGCAGCCCTTAGAGTCCATTGTCCAATTACTTTTGGTCCCTTGTAAAAGAGGAGGCTATGCATTACAGAGCTATAATTCCTAAACCCTTTCTCCGATTTGGATGTGGATACTCTCATATTGCAGCTGGCAGTGTGCACTTTCAGCCCATATTATATATATAATTGTATTTCTGAACATGTTTTTGTAAACAGCTAAAATAACAAAACTTGTGTCACTGTCCAAATATTTCTGGCCCTAACTGTATATGGTTAACTCAGAGATTCATACCCTGCATGCAACACTAGTAGAGGGGACCAATCCAGGCCCTGGTGGGCGGAGGGCAAGGGTAGTGTGTAGTAGAAAGTTTAGTCCAGCTTAGAGAGTTCTAGTCTCGGTCTGGAGAAGTAACAGCAACTTAGAAGACCTCTGCAGACTTCCAGCTCTGCAACCTAGGAGAGGGGGTTGCACAGTCGGTGCAGCCCCCTGGCCACCTTCTACCGGCCATCTCCTCACCCTTACCACGGTTGAGCACCATTACTCCCGGTGCATCACCAACTAAACTTGGGCATCCAAATGCGGGTCCAAAACTACCCCGCGCCCTTATACAGCCGGTTTGCTGGTACCGAAGCTAGCAGCAGTTCAGCTCTGCTACGCGAACCAGAAGAGTGGAGGAGCAGCTTCACAGGAGCACCCCACCACCCGCCAAATTCCAGTCGTCTAACCAGCGGTGTACCCACCGAGGGATCCAAGGCTCTCCAAAACATCCATTACGTATACTTTGGATAGGGCATTGAAGCAGCCTCCCCGTACCCGTTCTGGTATTCCTGGGCGACAAAGGCAAATACTTAGCTAGAATGGAGGAACACCGCGGATCTCTGAGGGACACCTATCACTGCTGAGTCCACCCGGTCCACTACCCGTTAACTGTATGCCATATACTGCTTGCTGGTTACAGTAAAGGACCCGTTACAGAGACTTACAGTGTCCGTGCTTCCTTATGACTACGTCCGTCTGCACACAAGGTAACCGCAGCTGCCGCACAACATCTTAAGCAGTTCCAGCCTCCGGGTCACCGCTCAGCCTGTGGGGAGCGTTCCATCTTGCTGCTATCCATCCCCCGGAGGTCCCGCAGCGTCGGTAGGACTTACCGAACTACTCATAGGTGGCGTCACGAATAAATTAACCCCTTAATCTCCTACACTGTGTCCCAGAATAAATAATTGCTCCTCCTCACTGTTTCCTTCACAAAATATGATTTACACACTGTCCCTCTTCTGGTACATGACCTCCACACTGCCCTCTCCTTCCCATACTGGGCTCCCTGGTCACACTGCTGTCTACACTGTGTCCCCATATACTACCCACTGCTTATAGCTATACTGTTCTCCCTCCTCAAACTCCCTCTCCTCTGTATACTGTCCCCTCCTGACTGTGGCCTCACACGCTCCCCGCTCTCCATACATCCCCACACAACTCACTCTCTATTCTGTGCCCCATTACATTTTTCTCATCCCCTATGTTTCCTCACTACTTCACTCCCCCCCACTCCTCATAATGTATTCCACACCCATCCCCCACTCACTCCCCATACTGTGTCAGCGGCAAAACTCCCTCATTTCTCATACTGTATCCAAACTCATCCACCCCCTCACTCCACATACTGTGTCACAGTCATCCCCCCTCACTCTTTATACTGTGACCACACTGATCTCCCCTTAGTCCACATATTGCTCCACAGCCATCCCCCTCATTCATACTGTGTCCACACTGATCACCCCTCACTTCACATACTATGCCACAGCCATCCCTTACTCCTCATACTGTGACCACACCGATCTCCCCTTACTACACATACTGTGTCACAGCCAGCCCCCTCACTCTTCATGATATATCCACACCCATTCCCCCTCACTCCCTATACTGTGTCGGCAGCAATCCCCCCTCATTTCTCATACTGTATCCACACCCATATAACTCCTCCTAACTCCACATATTGCTCCACAGCCATCCCCCTCACTCATACTGTTTCCACACTGATCACCCCTCACTTCACATACTATGCCACAGCCATCCCTTACTCCTCATACTGTGTCCACACAGATCCCTCCTCAATCCACATACTATGCCACAGCTATCCCTCCTTATTGCTTATACTCTATCCACTGTGTCTGACAAAAGTAAAGCCTCATCCATGGAGGGGATCATATGTCTAAGATCATGACCATGAATAAAACATGGGATCTAAACCTACTCCAAGAGCAACATTTCCCATCATCCAGGACAATGTGGTGATGGTGGTTTTTCTCCCATGGTCATAAGGCAAAAGTGAGAACCAAGTGGCTCCAGGAAGAAAACATTGACATTTTTGGTCCGTGACCAGAAAACATCCCAGATCTCAGTCCCATTGAGAACCAGCGCTTAGTCGTTCGGGCAGCACGGTGGCTCAGGACAACGTCTGCAAGGAGTTTGCATGTTCTCCCCTTGTTTATGTTGGTTTCCTACTGGTGCTCCGGTTTCCTCCCACACTCTGGAGACATATTGATATGGAATCTATATTGTGAGCCCAGTGGGGGACAGTCATTATGATACCTATAAAGCGCTGCAAAATATGATGGGGCTATGTAAATCACTCTCTAGACAAGAACGGGTCATCAGTCAGGATCTGCCGAGAAGCCGACGGGGAGGACAGTAATCTGGATTAATCAGAGTCAGCGCTGGAAATATTCAGGCTTTAAAGAAACGTCATTTAATTGTCAATAAAATGTTAAAACCTAATAAAATGCCGAAAATTGTACTTCAGTGACTATAGAAATGTCTGAATGAAAACCTAAACACACTGATGCAGAAAGACCCTGCGCCACTCCATGCAGAAAACTGTTGAAACCAAAACTTGTGCCAGTCTTCAAACATAAGTTTTAACATAAGTTTTAAGACTGACTGTAGGGTGATAGGACCATTCATAGACCAGTATCTATGTCCATATAATGATCAGTCTGTGTCCTATAACAAAACCTCTACTTGTCGCTGATGAATACGAACATTCAGCCCCTGCAAATCTGAAAAAAAAAGGTCTCTTTACGTCAGCAACAAGTATGAGATCTGTTTCTTTAGCTTTTGATAGTAAAAATTAAAGGCATAGGCTGGGGTCACACATGCAGCTATGTGTTTTTTGGACTTTGCCATTTTTTGCCAAAAAATACTAGCAAAAACAGATCCGTTAACAGATGGTGCCTGTATGTGCCATTTGTTAACGCATCCGTTTTCCATAGGGTCCCATGTTAAAAAAAAGGATCATTTGTTTTTCTGCACCCAAAAAACGATGCTTGCAGCATTTTTTGGCTCCTGTTAAAAAACGCATAGCAGAGCAGTCACACTTGAGTCCTGGATCTGTTAACCCTAGAACGCATACCAATAGAAATCTACACATTCACGCACCTGGGGCCTTTTAGGCCCGTTTTCAATTATCATGGAATAACTAAAAAAAAATACTTTTCAAAGTTTATTGCAAAGTAAGGATTCATTCCCACTAGCGCTGGAGTCCGCCAGGATGGGATTCCGTAATGGATCTGACCTCCTGGTGACCCCAGCTAAGGCTGGCGGACGCATACCTGGGGCCTCGCAGGCCTGCCAGGTTACCTGTTTTCTATTTTCTGTAAAATTACTTTAGTTAGATTTTTGAAACTCTAGGTATTCCTCAGGTATATAGTTGTTAGTAATTTCCAGTTGTTCATATATTTTTATGCTATAGGCATTTTGGTATAACAACCTTTTTTTGGGGACTACCCCATATTCACGCACCTGGGGACTTTTAGGCCTGTGTGCAAATAACACGGAATAACTCAAATAAAAATACTTTTCAAAATTTATTTTACAATTGCAAAGTAAGGATGCATTCCCAGTAGCGCTGGGGTCCGCCAGGAGGTGATCCGTAATGGATCTGACCTCTTGGTGACCCCAGCTAAGGCTGGCGGAATGACTGTGCCATTGTAATTTTAGATGTCAGTAAACTAAAAAGAAAAAAAGAAAAAGATTACAATCAGGCTTGTGCACTGTAAACAGTATGTGATAAGACTCTTTGTTAGGGTCCCAGCACACCAAGCGATATAAAGCAGGTAAAGTGCAGCCCCCCTCCTCTTACCTCCAACAGATCACTTTCTTGTAGTGCAGTAGAAGCCTCTGGTTTTGGAGCTCAGAAAGTTTCTATTTCCAGACAAAAGAAAGCTGACTTCTTCCTCCAAAGCTCCAGCAATTAGGACAAAAAGACCTGTGATGAGGTCAGAGACACATGACTTTGTGAGGGAGCCTCCCTTCCAAGATCACATGACCATGTTGTCATGCAGAATCCACACTCTTCCCAGAGTCATAAAAGTTCTTCCCCAGCAACAATACAGACAAAAAGACTGAATATCACATGTAAACCTAGTACGGGCCTAAAAGGCCCTGGGTGCGTGAATATGGGGTAGTCCCAAAAAAAGGTTGTTATACTGAAATGTCTGTAACATAAAAATATATGAATAACTGGAAATTACTAACAACTATATACCTGAGGATTACCTAGATTTTCAAAATTCAAACTAAAGTACTTTTACAGAAAATAGAAAACAAGTAACCTGGCGGGCCTGCGAGGCCCCAGGTATGCGTTCTAGGGTTAACAGCATGCAAATAACGGATGCAGGGCTTATGTGTGACCCTAGGCAGTTAGAGGGAACCTGTTAGGCTGGCTTCACACCACGATTTTAGGGATCCGGGGCTGTACGGTGTGAACCGGACAGCCCTGGATCCGATTTTGGCCCCATAGTTTTCCAGTGATTTGCCATCCAGTTATGTGCTGTCCGGGAGGATCAGGCACATTTTGTTTTTTTGCTCTGGACACAAAATCGGAGCTTGCAGTATTTTTGTGTCCAGGGCAAAAATAGGACCAAATCGGATCCTCCCTGATTCGGTGCGATCCGGCACCCCCTAACATGGGAGTCTATGGGGGCCGGATCGCGCCACATACGACATAAAACCATTCTAGTTCCCGGACACTGGGTGCTGAAGTTCAGCGGCGGCTGGCGCTGAGCTTCAACACCTGGAGAGCTCCCGGCTGAAATTTCAGCACTGGACAGCGGCAGCAGCCGCACATTGCCGTTTCCGGCAGACAACAGGATCAGAGGACATGTTTGTCCTCCGGTCCTGTTTGTCTTGAGCTGTCAGGCTGTGTCCGGTGCATCCTGCAAGACGCCAGACACAGCCTGACAGCTCAAAAAACATGGTGTGGGCTTCCGGTTCCGGCGCCCTGATGAGAGGACGCACCTGAGGCAGCTCCGGAGCCCGCCGCTTCAATCCGCCTGCATCCTCAAACCTAGGATGGCGGCGACCATGGACCGGTATGTTATTAGAGCTGCTGAGGTCCCGACCGCCGCGGCTGCACAGGATGGCGTGAGCGGGAGTGAGGGCACTAAAATGGCGCTGGCAGCCGCTTCCGCGTCTACAGCGGCTTCTTCCCAGCTCAACACTCAGGAGAGAGGGAGCTGTCATCCAGGTGGGGATGTGATAGTTACAGCGGAGGAGAGGTCAAAGGAGCAGTCACAACCACAGGGGGAGAGAGATTGCGAGGGGGAGTGATGGTGGAGGGGAATCTGCACCTGCATCAGCACACCAGATTGATTATAAACTTTTGGCCAAAGAGCTAGCGATCCACCTGGCTACTGACTTCAAGGAGGCTGTGGCTGAGTTGGTCTCAGCAGCCACTAAAGAGATGCACACTAAGTTGGGGAAACAAGACCAGCGGTTACAGGAGGCGGAGAGCAGGGTGGCAGTGATGGAGGATAGGGTGGAGTAACTGGAACATCAACTACAGGAGCTACAAAAACGCTCTTCTTATGCGCTCAATAAGCTAGATAACATAGGAAATAGAGCGCGCAGAAACAACTTGAAAATAGTGGGTCTCCCAGAAACCGTTTCCCCGACCCAGCTGATAGAGGTTTTTGAGATGGAACTGCCGAAATCATTGGACTTGGCGCACAGATGCAAGACTGAACGCACGCACAGAATCGCCCCCCCCAGAGAGCCCACACTTACTAACACGTCTGCTGGTTCTACAAGGGACAGAGTTCTCAATAATCCTCATCATGCTATAGCAAAGTATCTTAACCACAGGGACAAGGAAGAGATACTCCGCACCTACAAAACCAGATGCCAGCCTCTTCTAATCCTGGGCCATAAGGTATTGATATTTGCCGATTACTCCATAGAAGTAAATAACCGCAGAAGATCATTCAATGAGGTGTGCTCTACTTTATATAAACGCAATATTAGGTTCCAGCTGGCATACCCTGCCATTTTAAGATTTCGCTCACGCAATAGGAGCTACGCTTACTTTCACGGATCCTAAGGAAGCGATGTCAGCCATAACTGGAGGCGCTGGATCTTCTACCTACAAGTCCCTCTCCACCTAACAACCCCAGGGAACCAATGTCAGGACCTGCAGCAGACCTTGGTCGCACACACCTGCCCCCGGTCAGGATATGGACTCTGCTAGACACTATAGTCTCCTATAGTCTTCGATCTGGCACTATGGGAGACAATGGCTCTTCAAGAAGTTCGACACCTCGAAGCCAGTGACAACCAGTGGCCAAGTGGAGCAAAAAAAGATAATGAGGACTTGACTGACTTATGTAGGACTCGTTGCCTGTCGCGACCCCCCTTTGTTATGCTCTCTCCTCGCTACCCCATGGACGAGAAGTTCTAAACGAACTAGAGTTACCTAACCTATGTACTCAGCCACGCCCGGATGGATGGATGGAAGAGGAGAGAATTCCACTAACCCATTTTTGCCCTTGACCCTCTCCCCCCATGTCCTTCTCCCCCTACAGTCCCCCTCTCTTCCTTCTTCTACATCTACGATTTCCCTCCCCCCTTCCTCTAAATTATTCTTCGATCTTCTCCTCCCCCCCCTCCCTCACCCCTTTTTTTTTTTTGTTCCCCCCTTCCTCTCCTCTTCTTCTCTCTCCCCTTATCATTAATAGGGTCGGACTTTGGCGCTGTTGTTAGCGGCGGAGGAGAGTCGTATGGAGTACCGCGGTTCCGAGATCCGACCAGGTATGACTTTTCCAACTAAAATCGAGACGAGGTCTGGACTTGGGCACCCAGGGGGCAACATTCCTGTGCCCCTATCCCTTCTTAAGAGATAATTTGGATTGGCGGCGGGCGGAACCCAGTGTGGTTCATGCCATGAAGGAAAAAAAGAAGTTACAATTGCGATATGTTTGGGGTTGGGGGGAAGGGAAAAGGGTTTGTTAAGCAAAATAGATTCGCCATTGCCTTACTATAGCTCTATTGCTGCCTGTTTGTTTACAAAATGTTCATATATTGAGTTACTGATGATTAGGCTTCCTCTTGGGCACTCTGGATGCCCTATGGTATTGAATTTTGGCTGCAGATGTTCATCATCCTTACCGGATCATCATGGTTAGGTGGGTTTCCTGGAATGTGAAGGGACTGCGTTCCCCAACAAAACGCATGATGGTTCTCCGTCATCTCAATCGTTTACATGCGGATGTAGCATTGCTCCAGGAGACTCACCTAACCTCAGTACACTTCAATAGACTTAAAAGGCTATGGGTTGGGGAGGTGTATGGTAGCGGTGCTGTCAAGAGGAAAGCTGGTGTACTGGTTCTGATCCGTAAATCCATGGCGCCACGGTCATGTCCTCACACATGGACAATGAGGGCAGACTGATACATTTAATTCTGAAAATACAGAACGACACCTTTAGTGTATATAATATTTATGCCCCAAACGCAGCCCAGAAACCTTTTTTCCAGAAAATACAAAACAGGTTATTGCTGGATCTCAATTGTCATCGTATTGTAGGAGGAGATTTTAACATGGTGGCTAACGAAAACGAGGACAGAAAACACTCTAAACCTCGACCTCCCAATGATGGGGATATAGCGCCTTCCCCTGGAGATTGCTTTCTGGAGGACTTATTTAAAAACTGTAACGTAATCGACATATGGCGTGCGATGCACCCATTGGAGAGAGAGTTTTCTCACTTCTCTCATCCCCACGGTTCTTGGTCGAGACTTGATATGTTCTTGACCTCGCACCTAGTCTTCCAGAAAGTAGTGGATGTCACGATAGAAACTATGGCCGTCTCCGATCACAGCCCGATAGTCATGGAAACGAGAGATAATCACCAGAAGGGGTCTGACTACCTCTGGAGATGCCCTGACACCTTAACCCGGGAGGAGAATTTTGTAAAACAGCTTAATGAGTGGTGGTCGGACTATTCCTCGCACAATGACATACATGGCTCTGATCCTGCTCTCTTCTGGGAGGCAGCTAAGACTGCCTTCACATTAGCGTTTGCCGCCGCAGCGTATGATGCGCATGCGTATCCGCAAGGCAATATGCATGCATACGCAGTCAAACGCACATTTTTTTTATATGCATGTGCATCCAAAATCCTATAAAAAAACGCAGCGTTTCCTTGCGTATGCATGCGTTTATGCATCCGCATGCGTTTATTCTCATGGGTGGAGAGTGGGCGTCTACCTTTAAACCTTTTCTGGGCATGCGCACTATGCTGTCCGCATGCGTCCCAAAACAAGTCATACGCAATGTGTTGCTTAGTCTTGCGTATCCATAGACAGCAATGCTAATAATATTCGCAGGTGTCCGCATGCGGATGGTTGCGGATTTTTCATACTCCAAAAAATGCAACATGTTGCGTCCCGGGTGCGGACGCAGGACCCTGGAGGGAGCAGATATCGTCCGCATCCGCACCCGAACGCAGCAAACGCAGGCACTATGCGTTCCTATGTTAAACATAGGAATGCAGAGCGCATGCGTTTGACTGCGTATGGGAATGCAGCATAAGCTGCGTTCACATACGCTAATGTGAAGGCAGCCTAAGTCAGTTATGCGAGGACATATCATGGCATTCAGTGCAAAACTAAAAAAAAGGGTAAAAGAACAATACTTGACACTCAGTCTGAAAGTTAGGGACACCTACTCTCTATATAAGCGAACGATGACAGAACGTGACAAAGAGGTCTGGCTTGCAACCAAAAAAGAGTTTGACTTATGGGCGGGTAGGCGAGAAGACCTGTATAAAAATAGGTTGGAACTAGATCTGCATAGGTATGGAGATAGGGCGGACGGTTACTAGCCAGATTGGCAAAAGGTAGAGTAACATTCACATCCATTACAGCTATTACAGACAAACATGGAAATACTTGGTCAGAGCCAAAAGATATAAACAGAGTTTTGGGAAAATATTATGCATCCCTTTACAAGGATGGTGGGAGAGAGGAGAGAGGGGAGAAGCCATGGCTACATAACATCAACATCCCAACACTATCGGAGGATGATAGGCAGCTTCTGCATGCTCCAATATCTTTGGGTGAAATTGATCAGGTGATTAGACACTTAAGGCCGGGTAAGGCACCTGGACCTGATGGGTTCAATGGGGCCTTCTTCAAGGCTCTTCGAGAGAAGATTTCTCCTGTCCTGACAGAGCTGTTTAACAGTTTCTTGCAGGGATCTCCAATCCCAGAAAGGATGAATGTTGCCCATATTAAATTGATACCCAAAACGGGTAAATCGTCAACTGACCCCGCAAACTTAGACCAATTTCACTGATTAACCAGGACCTGAAACTTCTCTCGAAGATCATGGCCGATAGATTGGCCAGATTAATTCACCCACACCAGGCAGGTTTTGTGAAGGGGCGCTCGACGACCACCAATATAAGAAAAGCAATGCTTCTCATTGATGTTGTTGGCCGACAGCGGCGAGTTGGGGGGGCGGATCCAGCTGTGGTCACCTTAGACGCTGAAAAGGCATTCGACACTGTGAGGTGGCCATGGCTGGAAAAGGTCTTAAACATCATTGGACTTAGCTTTCGTCAGTTCTTGGGTTCTCTTTATAGCAACCCCAGGGCATGTGTAAGTACCCCAGGATTCCTGTCCGACCTGTTTGTTCTGGAGAAAGGGATGAGACAGGGTTGCCCGCTTTCCCCTCTCCTCTTCAATCTAGCTATAGAGCCTCTGGCCCTGTACCTGGATTCACATAATTTATATGAAGGATTGAAGGTAGGCAATAGGAAAGTGAAACTATCTCTGTTCGCCGACGATATAATCCTTTATATGCAAAATCCGGTGAAGGAGTTAGCGGGAATTCTGACCACAATTGAAGAATTGGGGGAAAGTTCAGGTTTACGTCTGAACAGGAATAAATGCGAGATTCTATTCATTCAAAAGGAAAGTGAGGTGGGGAGAGGTAACGCTCTTGACGGCATCAGAATAGTACGAGACTGCTTTAAGGATTTGGGCATTTATTTAGCCAGGACCCCAGCACATCTTTATAGACTCAATTTTACCCCCACTATAAACAAGATCACACAGGAACTATCTAGATGGAACGGTCTTCCGTTGTCTCTACTGGGACGCTGTCACCTTATCAAAATGATTAGTTTCCCGAGACTACTCTACCCACTTCAAACGATTCCGCGATTACTCACTCACACGGATGTTAGGAGACTCAATACCGCATTCTCGAACTTCCTTTGGAGGGGCAGGAAATCTAGAATAGCCATCCACACCTTATTGCAGCCCAAAGATAGAGGAGGGCTTCAACTCCCTGACGTACGAAGCTATAACCTCGCTTGTATCATGCGAAATGTGTCAGATTGGCTTAAGGGCACGGGGAAGTTCTCGGATGTGGGTCTAAAAGGAGAAATAGCGAAACCGTGGGATCTAGCCTCTTTGTTACACACAGCACTCTCTCAAATACCGGGATATATCAAAAACATGACCATTTATAAAGACACCATAATGACCTGGAAATCTGTCCGTAAGAAATTACACCTGTCATGGAGGATATCGAGTCATCTAGTCCCATGGACCTGTCCGTCTTTTCCATTGGGTAGGGACAATGCATTATTTAGATTGTGGAGAGTTAGGGGGATCAGATCTTTGGCGGATCTCATTCATGTTGGAGAGAGGAGATGGATGACTGGTGAAGAAGTTTTGGCTAAATTAATCTCCCGAGAATCCATATAATTCAATACCAGCAGATATACCATCACCTTCTGTCCAACCTGAGAGACATCTCGGAGGAATTGGATAATGTCGTCTGGAAGGATCTGATGGCTCTACGGGGAGAGGACACCTCAATATCAATATTGTACAGTAAGCTGCAGCCAATTCTTAGCTTAACGGGGAAGAGCAAGCCCTTTATGGGTTGGAAAAAACACTTCAAGGATCCAGATATTGCCCTGAAACTCTTGGAGGGCTGGTCTTGTATGAAGAAGGCTGTCACTAATGAAAGATGGAGGGATACGCAATATAGAATTCTCCACAGAGCTATATGGGGTTTCAATATCTCACCCACACAAGCCAATCAAACAAGATTGACGCATTGCCCGAAATGTAGAGCTCCCATGACAGACCTGGAGCATGGCCTTTGGTCCTGCCCCAATTCTCAGAGGTTTTGGGAAAATGTTGGGAGACTAGCCGCGGGATATTACACAAACGAGAATAGATTGAATCCTATGCTATGGCTGTTCCACTATCATGGAGGTGGGACGTTGCCCCGCTCCCCCCATCTCTTATTCCACTACATAGCCATAATAGCCAAAAGACTCCTTCTCCGACACTGGCTGGACGCCTCCATCCCGGGTGTGGGAGAAATACACAATCTTCTAAGGAAAACTCTCTCTTTGGAGACAATAGAAACATTACGCAACCCGAATGCACTTTCCCAGAAATTTTTCTCTAAATGGCGACTATATATAGAGAGGGAATTCACGGAATCAGAAATTAGATCTTTTATGTATCCTTTTAGATCCACAATCTGGTATATTCAGGAAGACCTAGGAGGGACACTGGGTAGATTGAAATGTACAGTTTGAGATATGATGACGATAGGGCAGCAGTTACTTACATATACCACGGGAATTAAATGAGGCAATGGCGAACATAGGGATTTAGAAATGGAGTTAAGGCTTGATAGGGGAGTCTATGTTACCACTTCTCAGTCAGATTTTATTATTTAATTCGAAGGAATTCTGCTACTCCAATGAATGACATTTGTTTTGTTTATGCTCCTTACAGGATTTGTTATGAATTATTAATAATAATGGTATTGACTTTACCCTTACATTATATGTAAAAATCTTACATGATAACCCTTTAACTACATCAAAGTTTATTGTTATTTTCTTGTTTGCTTCAAAAAATTTTTTTCTTCTCAATCAAAATGATGGTTCAAAAAAAAAAACATGGTGTGAAGCCAACCTTAACTACCCAATGCCTGGTAAGAGAGGCGGTTGCAGAATAATGTCTTCTACGATCTGCCTTCACCATATATCTCTGACCTAATCTCCCAATATGATCCACCTTGTAATTTTCAATCCTCCCAAGACCTCCTTCTTTCCTCCACACTTGTACATTCCTAATCCTACCACCTGCAAGACTTTGCCCAAGCATCCCCCATCTTCTGGAATTCTGCACCCCAACACGTCCAACTGTCCCCTACACTCAGATCCTTTAAGTGGAACCTGAAAACCATCTTTTTGAACAGCTTACAGCCTAAATAATGTAAAGTGGAAACCACCAGTGCTTGTCTTCATAAAATTTTGTTCTTATTGTTAAATGAAATTATAAAATCATTCAGCGTGCTAGCTGGGCGCTAGACCGTTTCGGAAGACACAACTTCCTAATCATTAGCTAATTAGCTAAAGACAAAATTTTATGAAGACAGCACCGGTGGTTTCCACTTTACATTGTTTCCTGGGCAGTTGCCAAGCTGCCACACCAGGTGCAGGAATCCAGGAGGATATGGCGGTGGAGCGGCCTTTTCCCTTTCCCTTTCCCAGTGAATACAGCCTGAAATGACCCACCGCACCTGTCCTGGCGTTTCTCCACCACCTGGCCTGGCGCTCCACCACCTCGGACCTGGCACTCGACCACCACCAGACCTGGTGCTTCGTCACCATCGGAGTCGGTGCTCCACCACCACCTGACCTAGCACTCCACCACCATCAAACCCGGTGCTCTACCACCACCGAATCTGACGCTCCACCAGAGCTGACCCAACCTCCTGTCTCCCTCCCCATTGCCCTGTAGAATGTAAGCCCGCAAGGGCAGGGTCCTCTCTCCCCCTTGTACCAGTCTGCACTGTTAGTTTGTTCATTGTATTTTTAACTTGTTTTGTATGAACCCTTTATCATGTACAGCACCATGGAATCAATGGTGCTCTATAAATAAATAGTAATAAGGTGAACAAGTCCAGAAAATAGGTTTTTATGATTACAGCTATCATGCCTTTTTTCAGGACTTGATCCAGTGACCTTGTGTTTGGAGTTAGTTTCCTTTCTTGCTAAGCCACAGCCTGGTCAGTCTTTGTCCAAATGATGATGATCTTCAACCTTTGCGTCTTTCCTTTTGGTAGTTATCAGGTGTCCTATCACATCCCTAGTGGGGCTATTTATACCCTTGTGATACCAGCCTTCTTTGCTGGCTATATTACTATGTGGATTCTGTTAAGGAGCCCCAGCCCTGCAGCTAGGGATTTTTGCCTGTTACACAGAAAGCAGTGTTGTATTTAGTCTGTGATTTCTCATTTATCTTACCTGTATCTTTCTCTTGTTTGCTGTTAGGTTTGTAGAAGGCTTCTCTATCTTATATTTGCTATTTAACCTTTTCTACTTGTGCACATGTTTTATGTTTACTCACCTTGGGTCCATACCTATCTCTGCTAGCCTCCATCATCCTCCAGTATCCCTCTGTAGCCCCCATCACCTTCCACTATCCCTCTGTAGCCCCCATCATCCTCCAGTATCCCTCTGTAGCCCCATCACCTTCCAGTATCCCTCTGTAGCCCCCCACCCATCATCCTCCAGTATCCCCCCATCATCATCCAGTATTCCTCTGTAGCCCCCATCATCCTCCAGTATCCCTCTGTAGCCCCCATCAACCTTCCAGTATCCCTCTGTAGCCCCCCCATCATCCTCCAGTATCCCTCTGTAGCCCCATCACCTTCCAGTATCCCTCTGTAGCCCCCCCATCATCCTCCAGTATCCCTCTGTAGCCCCATCACCTTCCAGTATCCCTCTGTAGCCCCCCCATCATCCTCCAGTATCCCTCTGTAGCCCCATCACCTTCCAGTATCCCTCTGTAGCCCCCATCATCCTCCAGTATCCCTCTGTAGCCCCCATCATCCTCCAGTATCCCTCTGTAGCCCCCACCTCCATATCCTCTGTAGCCCATCATCCTCCAGTATCCCTCTGTAGCCCCCATCACCTTCCAGTATCCTCTGTAGCCCCCATCATCCTCCAGTATCCCTCTGTAGCCCCCATCACCTTCCTGTATCCCTCTGTAGCCCCCCATCACCTCCAGTATCCCTCTGTAGCCCCCCATCATCCTCCAGTATCCCTCTGTAGCCCCCATTATCCTCCATATCCTCTTAGCCCCATCACCTTCCAATCCCTCTGTAGCCCCCCATCATCCTCCAGTATCCCTCTGTAGCCCCCATCATCCTCCATCTCCATCTGTAGCCCCCATTATCCTCCATATCCATCTCTAGCCCCCCATCACCTCCAGTATCCCTCTGTAGCCCCCCATCATCCTCCAGTATTCCTCTGTAGCCCCCATCATCCTCCAGTATCCCTCTGTAGCCCCCATCACCTTCCAGTATCCCTCTGTAGCCCCCCATCATCCTCCAGTATCCCTCTGTAGCCCCCATCACCTTCCAGTATCCCTCTGTAGCCCCCCGTCATCCTCCAGTATCCCTCTGTAGCCCCATCACCATCCATATCCCTCTGTAGCCCCCCATTATCCTCCAGTATCCCTCTGTAGCCCCCCATCATCCTCCAGTATCCCTCTGTAGCCCCCATCATCCTCCAGTATCCCTCTGTAGCCCCCATCACCTTCCACTATCCCTCTGTAGCCCCCCATCATCCTCCAGTATCCCTCTGTAGCCCCCATCATCCTCCAGTATTCCTCTGTAGCCCCCATCACCCTCCAGTATCCCTCTGTAGCCCCCATCATCCTCCAGTATTCCTCTGTAGCCCCCATCACCCTCCAGTATCCCTCTGTAGCCCCCAATCACCTTCCAGTATCCCTCTGTAGTCCCCCCATCATCCTACACACACACACAAACTGATTTTTACTCGTTGCTTACTGCACCTCAGCCGTCCTGCGCTGGTGTTACAGTAAGTCAATAACAGCGCAGGAGCCCTGAGCCAATCACAGCGCAGGAACCGTGAGCCAATCAGAGGATATGGACTAACGTCAGCTGGCCTCGGATTGGCTTACAGTTTCTGCGCTGTGATTGGCACAAGGTTCCTGGCGGAGATCTACACACAGCTCCGGAGCCGTTATTGGCTGATGGGCTCCTGGGCTTGAATACAGCGGCGGGCACCGGACAGCTGGGACGGCGGGATGAGGCCCAGCTGCATGCCCCGGTCTTGTGATCGGAGGCATGCTGATCAGGTATGCCTTATTTTCTGGGGGGTGCTTTATCTTTGCAGGCACATGGCACCCCCTAGCATGCATTATTTTCTGGAGAAAAAAACGTATATAAGGCGCACCGCACTATAAGACGCACTTTTGATTTCTAAGAAAATCTTAGTCTTTTAGGTGCGCCTTATAGCCCGGGAAAATACGGTATAAGGATTTTTGGTATACGGTTCTTCACAATATATTTTTATACATTTGAAGTATGTTTAAAAAATGTTATATCCTGAAAAAAGTATAAATAAGTCTTGTTAAAAATGCAGTGAAAAGGGCAAGGAAAACAAAAAGTGGTGGACGGCGGCCACGATCCCGGCTGTTGTACTTGTCTGAAACAAAAAGCAAAGATTCTGCCTTATTATGATCGTTGCTATCTCCTGTAGCAGAATAAAAAAAAACATGAACATTAATAAAATGATGTCATGCTGAAAAATTCTGTTGATTTTTGGCACAATTTAGGCCAGTCAAAAATACCATATTTTGCAGATTACAAAACGTGCCCCAAATTTAAAGGAAGAAAATAGCAAAAAGATTTATGTTAAAAAAGGGGGTCTGTTTTATAATCTGGATACTGCTGGGAAGGGAGGGAGGGTGTCAGTGGAGCAGGGACCAGGAGGCAGAGTTGCCGCTACAGGAAGCCGGTGGCAGCACAAGTGAGGTAATGCTGTGGGTCCTGGGCTGGGAGGAGGGGGTGTTGCAGAGACACCAGTGGGGTGAGGCTGCGGTCCCTGAGTTTCGAGGAGGGGCTGTAGCGAAGGCACCAGTGGGGTGAGGCTGCGGGTCCTGGGCTGGGAAGAGGGGGTGTTGAGGTGCACCAGTGGGATGAGGCTGCGGGTCCTGGGCTGTGAGAAGGGGGTGTTGCAGTGTTATCAGTGGGGTAATGCTGCAGGCCCTGGACTGGAAGGAGAGGGTGTTTCAGTACACCAGTGGGATGAGGCTGCAGGTCCTGGGCTGGGAGGAGGGGGTGTTGCGATGCACCAGTGTGGTGAGGCTGCGGGCCCTGGGCTGGGAGAAGGGGGTGTTGCAGTGGCATCTGTGAGGTAATGCAGCAGGACCTGGGCTGGGAGGAGGGGGTATTGTGGTGCACCAGTGGGGTGAGACTGCGGATTCTGGGCTGGGAGGTGGGGGTGTTGCTGTGGCATCAGTGGGGTAATGCTGCAGGCCTTGAGCTGGGAGGAGGGGGTGTTGTGGCCGCACGAGGCAGGAGCCATTGATCTCCCGGCAGTGGACATGATGGGGTTCATGAAAATGGTATGCGCAGATTGAGATCTCGGAGCCGGTTCTGATGTGATGGACTTCAGGAAAATGGCTGCAGAGGTGGTGTATGCACAGATTGAAACTGTGGCTCTCCAAGAACTCAATCTGCATGTATGCTGCTTCAGCAGCCATTTTCCTGAAGCCCATTGCGTACCCATCTCCGTGCCCGGAGAACAATGGCGCCCACATTGCACCGCCACAACACCCTCTCCTCCCAGCATCGCCCTACTTGTGCCGCCAACTTCCTTCAGTGGCGACCATTCCTCCTATGACCCCGCTCCACTGGCAAGCTATATCCAGATTATAAAATGCATCCTCATTTTCCCCTCACTTTTAGGTGGAAAAAAATGCATCTAATATTCTGAACAATACAATACAAAACAAATAAATATTGACTTGATTCTGGTACAGGATATAGAGGCTAATATACTGACAACGAGCACAAGGTATATAGCAGAGTGCAAGCTGTCAGCATTGAAGCTTCTGAGGTAAAGTGAAAGCTGAGCTCTGATTGGTCACTATGAACTGTGAGGACATTTTCTGCTTTATATCTATAGATTCATCTATTAGATCTCTGATCAGTGTGAGGTGATTACTAAGGGTCATAATACTAAGGACGGCTTATAAAATATCATGGATAACTTCATTAGCGTCCACTCGCCTCGACGATCACACAGATCACCTATGGCAGAGTGCAGCTGCTGAGGTAAAGTGAAAGCTGAGATCTGATTGGTCGCTCTGGACGGTGAGATCCTTCAGCACATTTTGTGCTTTATATTTATAGATTCATCTATTAGATCTCTGATGTCTGTCGGTCCAGTAGCCTCCTCCACCCACACAGCCTCCTCCATCCTCACAGCCCCTTCCATTCTCACAGCCTCCTCCATCCTCACAGCCTCCCCTATCCTCACAGCCTCCTCCATCCACACAGCCTCCCCTATCCTCACAGCCTCCTCCATCCACACAGCCTCCACCATCCTCACAGCCTCCTCCATCCACACAGCCTCCACCATCCTCACAGCCTCCTCCATCCACACAGCCTCCACCATCCTCACAGCCTCCTCCACCCACACAGCCTCCCCTATCCTCACAGCCTCCTCCATCCACAGAGCCTCCACCATCCTCACAGCCTCCACCATCCTCACAGCCTCCTCCATCCACACAGCCTCCTCCATCCTCCACCATCCTCACAGCCTCCTCAATCCTCACAGCCTCCCCATCACTCAGCCTCCTCCATCCTCACAGCCTCCGCATCACTCAGCCTCCTCCATCCTCAAAGCCCTCCTCCATCCTCACAGCCTCCACTATACTCACAGTCCTCCCCATCCTCACAGCCTCCCCATCCTCATAGCTTCCTCCATCCCCACAGCCTCCTCCATCCTCCCCATCCTCACAGCCTCCCCCATCCTCACAGTCCTCCCCATCCTCACAGCCTCCCCATCATAAATAGCAATGCTGAGTGCACAAAAAGGCACTTGGCAGTACAGGGGTCCGGCTCATACCCATAGATGCCGGTCTATCTCCGGCATCCTCAGGTATGAGCTGCTTGCACTGGGAGCCGACAGGCTGGCACTGATCTCTAATGTACGCGCTGCTTTAATCTTATTACCTATCTGTTATTATCAGTGGCGGATTATAATGAGGTCAATATGGGCTTTTGCCCCGGGCCCAATGGTGTCTAGGGGCCCACAGTCCAGGGGGTAAATTGCCCCATTATAATCCACCACGGCACCACCACACAGCACTCTGCACGCAGGCACAGCATCCATACCTCCCAACTTTAGAAGAGCAGAAAGAGGGACAAAAGATGCGGCGTGCACAGCACGCCGCACAAATTTTAGCCCCGCCCCTGACCCCGCCCAAGCCAAACCCATTTACACAGGATACACAGGGGTACAGGATAATGACACTGGGGGTACAGGATAATGACACTGGGGGTACAGGACAATGACGCTGACGCTGGGGGTACAGGACAATGACGCTGGGGGCACAGGACAATGACGCTGACACTGGGGGCACAGGACAATGACGCTGATGGCACAGGACAATGACGCTGGGGGTACAGGACAATGACGCTGGGGGTACAGGACAATGACGCTGACGTTGGGGGTACAGGACAATGACGCTGGGGGCACAGGACAATGACGCTGACACTGGGGGCACAGGACAATGACGCTGACGGCACAGGACAATGACGCTGGGGGTACAGGACAATGACGCTGAGGGTACAGGAGAATGACGCTGACGCTGGGGGCACAGGACAATGACGCTGGGGGTACAGGACAATGACGCTGACGTTGGGGGTACAGGACAATGACGCTGGGGGCACAGGACAATGACGCTGACACTGGGGGCACAGGACAATGACGCTGACGGCACAGGACAATGACGCTGGGGGTACAGGACAATGACTCTGACACTTGTTCTGATGTAATGGGAAAACTGGGTGCAGAGGAAATGGTGTATAGCACAGCAGGGGATGGGAAAGAGCTTGTTTCCCTCAGCACCCCCACCTTTTCCACCCCCTGCTCTGCTATACACCTTTTCCCAAGCACTCAGCCTTCCCATGCTCTTCTATCCTCTATCCCTCAGCACTCAGCTATCCCATGCTCTTCTATCCCTCAGCACTCAGCTTTCCCATGCTCTTCTATCCCTCAGCACTCAGCTTTCCCATGCTCTTCTATCCCTTAGCACTCAGCTTTCCCAGGCTCTTCTATCCTCTATCCCTTAGCACTCAGCTTTCCCAGGCTCTTCTATCCTCTATCCCTCAGCACTCAGCTATCCCATGCTCTTCTATCCCTCAGCACTCAGCTTTCCCATGCTCTTCTATCCCTCAGCACTCAGCTTTCCCATGCTCTTCTATCCCTTAGCACTCAGCTTTCCCAGGCTCTTCTTCTCTATCCCTCAGCACTCAGCTTTCCCATACTCTCTCTTCTATCCCTCAGCACTCAGCTTTCCCATGCTCTTCTATCCCTCCGCACTCAGCTTTCCCAGCTCTTCTTTCTATCCCTCAGGACTCAGCTTTCTCAGGCTGTTCTATCCTCTATCCCTCAGACTCAGCTTTCCAGGTTCTTTCTTTTCTCTATCCCTTAGCACTCAGCTTTCCCATTGCTTTCTATCCCTCAGCTTCCATGCTTTTACCTCATGCTCCCTTCATCTCCTCTATCCCTTCCCTCAGCACCCAGCTTTCCCATGCTCCTCTATCCTCTTTCCCTCAGCACCCAGCTTTTCCATGCTCCTCTAACCTCAGCACCCAGCTTTTCCATGCTCTTCTAACCTCAGCACTCAGCTTTCCCATGCTCCTCTATCCTCTTTCCCTCAGCATCCAGCTTTTCCATGCTCTTCTATCCTCTCTCCTCGGTCTCAGCTTTTCCATACCCTTCTATCCTCTTTCCTCAGTCCCAGCTTTCTCATGCTCTTCTATCCTTCTTTCCCTCAGCACCCAACTTTGCCATGCTCTTCTAATCCTCTTTTCCTCAGCACCCAGCTTTCCCATGTTCTGATTTCCCTCAGCACCCAGCTCTCCCATGATAGCAGAACATGGGAAAGTTGGGTGCTGATGGAAATCAGAACATGGGAAAGCTGGGTGCTGAGGAAAAGAGGATAGGAGAGCATGGGAAAGCTGGGTGCTGAGGAAAAGAGGATAGGAGAGCATGGGAAAGCTGGGTGCTGAGGAATAGAGCTTCTTCCCCTCAGCAGGCAGTTTTCTCATCCTCTGCTGCTATCACTTTCTTCCTTCGGCTATATGGTGGACGTGTCACTTACAGCACAGCCAGCAGGTTTTGGCACAGTCAATGTAAGGCCCCTTTCACATCAGCGTTTTTGTCCAGATCCGGTGGATCCGGATAAAAACCGAATCTGCCGCAAGTGCCGGAACCACGGCTATACCGCACTTGTCGGACCTGCCGCAAGCCCCTTAGACAATGCATGGGGCTTGCCACAAGTGCACCGCAAGTGCGGCCGTTAGGCGGCAGATGAGGTAAATCTGCCGCAATCAGCGAAAAACGCTGATGTGAAAGGGGCCTAAGGCTGGCTTCACACTAGCGTTTGTGTCTACATGAGTCTGACATGCAGATGCAAATGTAGTCATACTGATGTGAACGCAGTGGGGATTCTCCACATGCCTTCACATAGTATGCTGCCCAGCCAGCCAATCAGCTGTCTCGGCGGTGGCCTGGAGATCAGCAGTGTCCGCTACTGATCTCCCGGTGGCTGCCTCTGATTTCTATGGAGATTTCAATAAATCCGCAGCATCTGCCTGCACTGTCATGCGGAGGACACTGCGGATCCATTTTAGCTCCATGCATTCTTTGTGCACTTGCGGTCACTTGCTGATAAAATAAGCCCCCGCGAACGCACAGAAATTGCAACATGTTGCGTTCAGAGGGTGCTATTAAAAAATGCATCTGAACGCAAATGTAACCAAACGCAGCCATAGGCAGGTACTATGCGTTCCCATATTAAACATAGGAATGCAATGCGCATGCGTTTGGTTACACTGCGTTCTGTACGCAAATGTGAAACCGGCCCAATAGCCCCAGCCCTCCTCTCACAAGCAGTCACACACACCCTGGGCAAGTACAGGATGGAGAAACGGAGATGTAAAGAACTCTATACACCCCCCCAAACACACACACATACACACACACAAACACACATACACAAACACACATACAAACACACACACATACGCACACACCCACAAACACAGACATACACATACACACACAAACACACATACACACACATACACAAACACATACAAAAACACACATACACACACACACACATAAACACACACACACACAAACACACATACACAAACACACACAAAAACACACACACAAACACAAACACACATACACACATATACACACACACATACATACACACACACATACACACACAAACACACACACAAAAACACACATACACACAGACACATACACAAACAGACATACAAACACACAAACACACACACAAACACACATACATATGCACACACACACACAAACACAGACCTACACATACACACACAAACACACATACACAAACACATACACACACATACACAAACACATACAAAAACACACATGCACACACACACACAAAACACACACAAAACACACACACACAAACACAACATACGCACACACACACACACAAACACAGACATACACATACACACACAAACACACATACACAAACACATACACACACAACACAAACACATACAAAAACACATACACACAAAAACACACACACAAACACACACACACACACACACACACACAAAAACACACACACAAACAAAAACACACATACACACATATACACACACACATACACAACACACACATACACACACATACACATACACACATACACACAACACAAACACACAAACACATACAAAAACACACAAACACACACACAAACACAAACACAGACACACACACGCATAAACACACACAAGCTCTATAATTTCATCCCCTTGTGGCCTCCCCCCCTCTCTGTTTTCTCACCCATGTGCTCTGTGTCTTCCTGAGCTGCACCGTGACTGACTTTACATCACCGCCCCGCAGCTGACGTCACAGGCCTCTGCCGGCTCATGAATATTCATGGCCCACGCAGTCTGGAAGCTGGGGAGGCGAGCACAGCACGGGGAGGCGAGGAATAAAGCCGACAGGGACATGTTAGTCCCGGGGCACAATGTGTCGGCTTCTTCTCAGTGCTCCGCAGGACATTTAATGTCCCGGGCGGGATAGAGGGACTGACCATCAAATTCGGGAAAGTCCCGGCGGATCCGGGACGGTTGGGAGGTCTGGTAATGATGTGCAGTGACCACAGTCTGGTCATACTGAAAGTCCTCTCTTGGAGTAAAGAGGCAAAGACAATGTGCATGACATGGGAAGGGGGAAAGAGTAGGAATAGAGGACCAGATGGCGGGTTGTGGGGATGGTGGAAGGACAGGTGCATGGTGCACACTTAATGCGGAGGTTACCATTATTTTACATTTCATTATGTGCAGGAGTCATGGAAAATAACTTCAATGCAATTCAAATTTTGCTTTCAAATTTGCATTCATATCTCAGCAAATCGTCACAACATTTAGAGAAAAAATGGAAACGAACTTCATCTTCATTAACATTTTTAAAAAATGTTACATTTTAAATGTGTCATTTTCTAATGATCCATTTCCTTCTGCTCATTATCTCATTAATCAATGTCAGTCTATGCTTGACAAGAAGGATATTCATTCTGGCGATGAATGGAGAAGTCTGCAGGCTGGACGCTCACATGGTAGAGGGTCTACATTTACCTTCTAATACTTTAAAGATGAACCTGAGTGTTGTATATTTAATGTTTCGCCAGAGAAGGAAATTGATAATTACTGCGGGATGATACCGGTGAGGACCACAGCTGTCCGCTCAGAACAATGCTCTGTCTGTGCTTCCCGATCAAGGATGATTACTCTAAAAATGCTCGCAATGAAAATACTGCACTTATGAAAATCATCTACACAGATTGTAATCCCTCCAATGTTTGAACAGAGTGTTCTACATTTACATGGATTAATGCCATTTCCTCTTGTAATTCTTCAAATTCTAATTCACATTGCAACAATTAGACTGGAATAGAACAAACACTGAGAACAAACACATATTAGGAGAAGGCTAATTGCAGAACTATTAATCCCTAAAATAGTGGCTTTATGTACTTCATATTGGCCAATACTAGTCATTTTTAGTTAATTATCCACATCTTAAAAAAGTCAGACTCTCATGTATTAATTAGAGAGGATGTGAATAAAGTCGAGTGGAATTGAATTCTATTCAAAGTTTACAAAAATCCAAGCTTTGCCAAATTAACGATTTTGTGTAATTCACTTCTACAGGGATTCAGTAAAAAAAATGCAAGAAACCTAATTTACATAATAAGTGAGCGAATAGTGCAGAAACTTTGCAACATCAAAAACTCACTAAAGGCTCATGGTGGGACAAAATAAAAACGACAATTTGGGGCTCTATACAAAATTCATAAATCCCGTGCACCATTTTCGTGACTTTAGCCCAAATAACATTAGCAAAAGCCGCAAGTCAAAGATAGAAAAGTGATGCAGATCTCAGAACTGTCCAAAAATAACATTTTAGCAATTGATATTTCAATTAGGCGGCCGTCACACGTCTCGACATCGTGAACGATATTGTACGCGATCACGTGCATGCGCGATCGCTAACAATATCGTTCACATCGCTGGTGAGCTGTCACACAGACAGACTCACCAGCGATGTGGGCCAGCGAGATCGCTGGTAACATGGTACACATCGAGTTACTAGGCGCCGCGCGGCGCTTAGTAACCCGACGTTTACCATAGATACCATCTCCCAGCATAGGCTCTGCCGCTGGGAGATCGTTCATCGTGGTGTCATACACCAAGATGAAGCAGATTGTTAAATCGTTCATCGCTAGATATGAGCTCCGGCTCCAAATCTGCGATGTCACGATCAAGCGATTTTACATTGTAAAATCGCTTGATCGCACGTAACGATGCACAAACGATATCGCTTAAGCGATCAAAAAGCAGATCGCTTAAACGATATCGTTCAAGATATTGCATCGTGTGACGGCCGTCTTAGACAGACCATCAGCAGATTTGGCTTCTAAGTCACATCTTTATGCTGATGACACACAACTTTAAACTTCATCCCCTGACCTTACCCCCGCTGTGAATTGTGAAGAAGCACCTATACTTTGTGTCACTCCCACCTCATTGTAGATTCTAAGCTCTTATGAGAGAGGTTGTCATTAAGTTTGCTGTAATTATTATATTTGTTATTACTCTTAGGGTAAGTTACACGTCGCAACATTGCATGCAATTTCACTTGCAACTTACTGGTTGCAGTGAAATCCTGGACACATTGCTACATTTGTACACGGCAACAAAATGGAACAATGTGTCCATGATTTCACTGCAACCAGTAAATTGCAAGTGAAATTGCATGCAATGTTGCGACATGTAACGGTACCCTAAGGCCTGGTTCACATCAGTTTTTTTTTTAATTTGTGGCAGATCCGATAGATTTACCGCATCTGCGTTTTTTGCTGTGATCCGGCAGTTGCTGCAGGTCAAAAAAACGCAGCTAGCAGTGTTTTTTTTCACGCGCTGCAAGTGCCGCAAGTACCGGATTCGGCAAACCACATTTACCGCACCTGACCACAAGCCCCATAGAAAATGAATGGTGTGCAGCAATTGTAGTCATTACGCGGCAGCTGCGGTAAATTATTATTATTAATATTTATATAGCGCCATTGGTTCCATGGCGCTTTACATGTGTAAGGGCAGAACAATGACGAGAACATAAATAACGACGAATAAATCATACAGGTAAATTAGGGCAGAGATCCTGTCCACGAGGGCTCACAGTCTATAGGGGATGGATGGGAGACAGTAGGAGGGGGAGAGGTGAGATGGTGCAGCGGATTAGGTCTCAGTATGGGTTATAGGCTTGAAGGAAGAGGTGGTTCTTCAGGTTTTTCTTGAAGGTTCCCAGGGTAGAGAAGTGTCTGATGTGGTGTGGAAAAGAGTTCCAGAGTATGGCGGATGTATGAGAGAAGTCTTGTATGCGGTTGTGGGAGGTGGAGATGCAGGGGGAGACTAGAAGAAGTTCTTGAGAGGAGCGCAGAATGCGTGAGGGGTGGTATCGGGAGACAAAGTTGGAGATTTGTGGAGGGGACAGGTTGTGGATGGCCTTGTATGTCAGGGTTAGGGTTTGAACTGAGATCTCTGGGAAGTAGGGAGCCAGTGGTGGGCTTGGCAGAGGGGGGAGACGGGGGAGTAACGGGGCGACAGGTGGATGAGTCGGGCAGCGGAATTGAGGATGGTTCGGAGGGGAGCAAGGGAGGAAGCAGGGAGGCCAGTGAACAGGAGGTTGCAGTAATCGAGGTGGGAGATAATGAGGGCATGAACAAGTGTTTTGGCAGTGTCATGGTCAAGGAAGGAGCGGATCCGTGAGATGTATTTAAGGTGGAGGTGGCAGGAGGTGGCGAGGGCCTGGATGTGTGGATTGAAGGAGAGGGCAGAGTCAAGGATTACACCGAGGCACTTGGCGTGGGGGACAGGTAGAGTGGACAAGTGATGATTAGGTTGGGTAGGGGGGGAGAGCGACTTGGGGGGAAGACGATGAACTTGGTTTTATCCATGTTGAGTTTGAGGAAACCAGCGGAGAAGAAGGATGCCGGATAAATCTGCCGGATCTGCCGCAAATAAAAAAAAATGCTGATGTGAAGGGGCCCTTACTTTTGACTATTTGTATATGAACCTCTAATTTGCAAAGCGCTGCGGAATGTGTTGGCGCTATATAAATAAAAATTATTATTATTATTATTATTATTATTAATAAAATTAATTGTTCTTCCCAAATTAAAAAAGGTAAAAAGAAATTATTGAAATTCTTACTATAAATTGAAACCTTATAAAACTATCTTTCCTCCATCTTTAACCCTATATGTCATATCTGACCTCCATATGTCAGACTTGTGTACCTCATTGTTCTTGTGGGGAGTCCACTAGAGTAGCAGGTGGGATAGTATCAGGAGACCAGAGGAGGACTCTTAATCCTTTGCAATTAATTTAAGTGTAGGAAGTATGTTGATCCAGGGCAAAATCCGACTGCCATTATAGAGTTCGGAAGGAATTTCTCTTTCCCCTTACGAGACAAAATGTTCAGATGATTTAATTGAGGTTCTGACTTCCTTTCTTGACTGCATGTTACAATAACTTGAAGGTAAAACTTGCAGGTGATACAGGCTAAACTCGCTGCCACCCACTTCCCCTATGACTCTGCCCAATTATATAATTATTAGGAAACTGAAAACTCTATTTGGTAACTGTTTTTTGTAGGAAATAAGGCTTTCGAAAGCTTGTAATTGGCAGATGTCAAGGAAATGGTCCTATCATAAGGGACATAGTGCGATGATAGGTATGTGAAAATATTTTGCATTGGAATTAGAGCTGATCATTACTCATAATTCACATTTCATTTAATACATGAACTTGATAATGGAAAATCCACTCCACTAATTCTGCCGACAATTATTGACATATGATGACTCTGCCTCTCTGAGGATGATTAAGATTATTATTAAGGTTCCTGTGTTTGATTCTTTGACTTATGAAGTATGTAGTCTGCATTTAAGACAATGAGGCAATAGATAAAGTATATTGATATTTCTTCCTTTCTACTATTGTACCTACAACCAATATGAGTGTTTTTAGGCTTGAAATATGGGCAGTTTATGTTAATATTATTATTATTATTATTATAGCACCATTTATTCCATGGCACTTTACATGTGAAAAGGGGCATACATAGACAAGTACAATAAACATGAGCAATACAAGGCACACACAGGTACAGAAGGAGAAAGGACCCTGCTCGCGAGGGCTCACAATCTACAGGGGACGGGTGAGGATACACTAGGAGAGGGTAGAGTTGGTCGTGCGGTGGATTCAGTAGACTGAGGATTACTGCAGTTAGTGTAAGAGGTGGTTTCAGGTCATTGAAAGTTTGTAGGTGGGCGACAGTCTGATGTGTTGGGGCAGAAAGTTCCAGAGTATGCAAGAAGCCGGGATAATTATTATTAATATTAGAGTTTCCATGATTAAACAGATTGTCCACTACTAGGTCAACTCCACCTGAATTGACTTGTTTCCCCCAGTTAAAATAATAGACCCTGTACTCACTTCCGTTGCAGCCTCCATTCCAGCGCTGTAAGTAACTGCGGCTCGGGGCCCATGTGACATTGTGACATCATTCGAGCCTTGCGTCCAATCACTGCCAGCATCCTTCTCCCCTCCTTTTGACCAAACGAGCTATAAACAGGATGTGAGCACTGTGGCTGCCACTCACTTCTTGTTGATTGCTCCTATGTTCGAAGGTGGGGAGAAGGAAGCCAGCAGTGATTGGACACAGGTCTCGCGTGATGTCACAATGTTGCGTGAGCACCGAGCCGCGGTTACCGATAGCACTGGAACAGCAACAGCATTGAAGACTAGTACAGGGGTTATTCTTTTAACTAGGGGAAACAATTAAATTCAGAAGGATTTGTCCTAGTAGTTGACAACTACTTTAAAAAACATAGCTTAATTTTTTTCCCCAGAAACAATTCCAATAGATTGTCTATGGATGAGGGAATAAATTTAATGGGAATAGAATTTCTGTTGAAAATTTAAGAAATTTATTGTACGCAGTAAATTCAATCTATTTGCATTTCAATTAGCCCAAACAAAACCCACCATAGTTTTACACAAACCAAACTATTTTTTGAACAAGAGAAGGTTTACATGACCTCAGGTCTAACCATGCAGCATACTCTGCAATGCCTTTTATCTATCATATCGGGTGGCATAGCACAGCCAATCAGGAGGGACTATCAAAGGCTGATTAAAAGCAGAAGCAGGGATTGCAGCTGCCGCATTGTAGTGAACTTGGATAGCGCAAAAGAGAAAAGGAGAGGAAGTAAGCAAGTGATCTATCTGTTCTCTGAATCACTTTTAAAAAGTAAGTAAACGAGTCATAAAATAACTTTATGTAAACTAATTGTTAAACAGTAGTTCTTTGATATAATATTTAAAATTACTCCTTATTTTAACATCTAGGTAAAAACCAGCATCTCAACTGTCCAGGTGTTGTCTTGTTCTGCAGATCAGGTCTATTAAAGTGAATGTAGGTGAGCTATAACATGACATACAAGCTATAGAAAAAATTTAGAGAAAAAAATCATCTTTTTTATAATCCAGCACCTCCCCTTCATTAGCATAGATTTGTTTAAAAAAAGACTACAATTTTTTTAAAATTGTGGTTGCTTGTTTCTGCTTGTTCTGCAGAGTTCAATATGGTATGTTACATTTTTGGCCATTCTACAGCTGATCAGGTGCACATTAGCTAAAAAAAAAAAAACACACACTATTTTTAGGGGTTTTGCACATTTTCCAAAATAGAAAAGAAAAAATTTGCATGCAACGCAGCGACAATAGTGAGAATTTTTTATCATGTTCAATAGATAGTGCTCTATTGATGTGGAATGGATGTGTACCATTATTTTTAGTAGTAGTATGCTCAAGTCCCATCCAAATTTTTCACCTTTTTGAGTTCCAGATGCAGTATCTGATGACCGTTCCTATCTGCTGGTTATTAGTTGGGTATTGGGTTCTGCTAGTATGAGAACGGCAACAGATCAATTAGGGCTGTGAGTCTCAATTTAATGAAGATGGCTTTCTTATTGGGTCTGCATTTGCAAAAAGTGTGCAGACCCCACATGGCTGTATCCTTCCAACCTTCAGTTACATTAGGAAAACCATGGTTACTACGAAAAATGCACACTGTATATGAAAGTGCTCATTTGTTTTTATATTTGCAAGACAAAAGGGATGGAGAGGTGCAATTGAGGAGTACCTGGTGGTCTAATGGGGTGGTGTTAAGAAGGTGGAGGGCTGAGCTTCTCCCCTGGCCGGTTGTGCAGCCTGCACAAGCAGGGTTTCCAGCACGAGAGCGGGAGAGTTTGCGGAAGTAGTTTCGTCACAGCTTTTCTGTTCACTTCCTGGTTAGATCATGTGGTATGGAGTCCGCCGCTTCACCGTGACGTCATCCAAGGTCCTTCAACGCTGGTAATGGGAGCACACCACAGGTCCTGCAGCTCCAGCTACAATCTCTCAGGGGGAATAGCAATTACAAGGTTGATTTTTGTGGTTAGTAGAAGGAGCGCTATGAGACAGGGAGGCTCAAGGGGTATTATTACTGACCTGTTTATTGAGTAATAACACAACGCATTTTGACAGTGACCCACTGATTCCTCAGGTGAAGTGAGTAACACAGCAGGTCACTATCGAAACATCTCATGTTATTTCTCAATAAACAGGTCTGTAATCATACCCCTTGAGCCTCCCTGTCTCATAGCGCTCCTTCTACTAACCACAAAAATCTATGTTGTCATTGTTTTATATTTGATACATAAGTCAACTTTATCTTCAAACCCTCATTTGCTCAATGAGTGGCAAAAAGAGTGTCCATTTTAACCTCCATCAAAATTATTTTCATTAATATCTTTTTCTGATGTATAGAATAGGCAGTTTGCCGAGCTTTTTCATAAAAAAACAGAAGGGGCATAAAGTTTTTAGTAAGAGTATATTTTTCTGTTTCTTGCTATCAGAATGATTAAAATAATTCACATCTATAAAGAACTTGCTTTAAAAATAATTCTCTTTGGAAAAAGAATACCCTTCGATAAACTGGTGCCAGGAAATCTCCAAGCTACAGACCACAATATGTGAAAGAAATTAAGGGATTGATTGGCTACTACTTGGACAACCACTTCTTATTCCACATATTTCCCCCAATTAAAATAAAAAAAAAAAACAATACTCACCTCTGGTGGTGATACAGTTTAGGCGGTATCTTTGCTTGCACTCTCAGGTCTTTCATGAGATGCTTTTTTACACCGCAGACAGAGGCATAGGTAGGACCTGATATACATGAGAATACCTTAAAGACTGGTTATCGGGCTTATATGTAATGCATTACATTATCTAAAATTCTCATTTTGCTTATGTACATTCTTAGCAGTTTTACAATTTTCCTCATCCAAATTTACATTAGCTTTATACATTAGCCATTATGCTATATTTTATACTTGTATCTTGTAGTGTTTAGTGTGCAGCGGATTATATATATATAGTAATGACTTTTCTCTTGCTATGTTAATATTTTCATGAGATTCTGACATTACGTAAGCCCCATGCCCAATCACCATCATCTCCTTTCTTCTTTCTTTCAGATGCAGGAATAATCAACAAGACATAGCTCTCACTACTGGTTGAAAAACTCATGTGTCCAAAGGCGGGGAGAGAGAAGCCAGTGGTGATGGGTGATGTGAGCCCCAAGAACCAAACCCAGACACCACTGGAACCACACCACCACTGGAGGTGAGTATAAGCTTTTTATTTTAATTTGAGAAAACGTGGAATGAGAAGGGTTTGTCCTAGTATTGGACAAACCCCTTGGCAGCAAGTGTTCAATTTTGGCACAATGCCACCAGTGGTGAATTGAGGCATTAATGTTGCCCCATTGAAACCAAAGAGCCTTCATGCAATTCCCAGACATGATGAGTAGAGATGAGCGGATTTCTTGTGTAAGCCCAAGCCATGATGCTGGTCAGTGCTCTCTGGCTGTGGATAGGAGCTGCACTAATTTCTTGAGCTTCTGGATTCCCCAGTGTGGTGTTTGTTTCACTGACCACCTGGCACAACATCATCTGGTCGGCGTATGGCACACAGGTGATGTCTCACCAGCCTGGCTAATCATAATCTGAGCCTTGGATCCCAGAGGGTTAAGCCCCCGCCACACTAAGTGAGATCACTAGCGAGATCACTGTTGAGTCACACATTATGTGACGCAACAGCGACCTCACCAGTGATCTCGCTTTGTGTGACACGTAGCAGCAATCAGGTCCCTGCTGTGAGATCACTGCTCGTTACAAACCGTTCTGGACCATTTTTGGTCATCGGGCTCCCGCTGAGCAGCGTATGTTTGACAGGGACAACGACCAATGATCTGAACACCACCCCGAGAGTGGAGAGTGACAGAGTCCCAACGACCGCCGTATCGTTGCTGCATCGCTGGTGAGATCTGACTGTTTGATATCTCACCAGCAATCACGTAGCGACGCACCAGCGATCCTGGCCAGGTCGGATCGCTGTTGGGATCGCTGGTGCATCGACAAGTGTGAAGGTACCCTAAGGAAATATGTGCAGCTCCTGTCCACAGAGAAAGGTCAATGACCTTAATCACGGGTCAGGGTTGCACTAAGCAATCCACTCATCTTGGGTCCTCCAAGGAAAAAGAAACAAATTTAGCAACCATTCTCCAATACAACAATAGGTTTAAACTAATGGGTTCTCCTTATAATGTGTTTCCTAAATTTGACAACTCCCTTATAGGCAACTCGCTACACAGTCAGATGGGTTGTAAAGTATAGTTTTAAATGAGAAAATATATTTAAATTTAGAAAAAATGTAAAACAATCTTCATATTGCTAATTTATTCACTATTATTTTTAAATTAAATTTCAAGACTTTGCTTTATGCATTTGGTTAATATCCACAGCAGCTCCGGAGTGACATTCTGGTACGGTTCAGTAGAACCCAACATCGCGGTAATGTAATATCGAGAAGAAAACATGAATGCAATTCATAGAAAATAAATGTATCAGAGCTGTCTAATGTCACTTGGCATATGCCTGCCTTATTCCATTAGAGACAAAAAGAAAATATATAAATGAAAATTAATTAGTTATTGTAAAAATATTTCTGAAATGTCATCCATGCGAGTCACTTACATAAAGTAGCCGGCACTCGGAACATTAGCCGATCACTCAGCGTGGAGCAAATTTTTCTCCTAGTTCTCTGTCTGCTCCGTTTCAATCTGGCTTAGTCCTAAAGTGTAATATGACATATTTGGCAACTCTATTTATATTAACGGGGAAAAAATGACCACTGTGTAGTATTTTCCATAAGCCTAAAAGCAAGGATTTATCTATAGAAGGCAACGTTTACGCGGCTGGGTTTTTTTTCTCGTGATTTTTCGGGGCCCATTCAATGGTATCACTTATTTGGCAATTCTGGCAAACATTGGCCCCCATGTATGAAGGCTTTCATTTTGTACTCTAGTATGCTGGAGTAAGATGCGCCAAATTCATTGGGAGGCATGTACCTTTTATTCAATATAGTGATCTTTCAGCTGCCGTGTACACCCACACGAGAATGTATTCGTGTTTTTAGGAAAACGACATCACTGTTCGCTCTGTCCACTAGAGTTACTAGTGGTAAAGATAAAGGCCGCACATTATACAGCGAACTTATACAGACCCGCTGCTAAGAAACTTCAGAGCTAATGAAGAGGGAGAGGTAATTGAATGTTCACTGTTGACTTTGCATTTAATATGGTGTAAAAGTTAGGGTACCGTCACACTTGGCGATGCACCAATGATCTCGACAGCAATACGACCTGGTAGGGATCGCTGGTGCGTCGCTGTCGGGATCGCTGGTGAGATGTCAAACAGTGAGAACTCACCAGCGACGCAACAAAGATTCAAATTGATACGGAGGTCGTTGGGACCCTGTTTCTCAGACCTGTAGTATTGAGGTCGTTGGTCGTTGTCCCTGTCAAACACACAGATGCATGCTACCCAGCGGGAGCCCAACAATCAAAATATGATCGACTCTGGCGAGGTCACTGTTGTATCACCAAATTTGTGACTTAGCAGCGATCTCGCTAGAGATCTCGCTTAATGTGACGGGGGCTTTACTAATCAATCAAGAAACATATAGTGTCCATGTTTCTTTTTTTAGAATAATACATTTTTTATTGAAAGAAAGATCAATTTCCATTACAAAAGTTATCAGTAACTACAATGCCAGCATAAACATGTGAAGGGTGTTTTGAAACAGAAGGAGTACATGAGAGGGAGGTGTGACTGGGGGGAGAAAGGAGTAATGGGCACAAGAGGAAAGTCAAGGGAGGGGAGGGAGTCCAGGTTTTAACAGCGATCTAGATACAGTTAACAGTGTCAGAGAAACTCTTGATAATGGTAACGCAAATTCTGATGACGCGCACAAGTCCCAAAAGTTGCCAATACGTTCACGTTGTTTGAGAGAAGACAAAAGATGCCATTCTTGATGATAGTGTGAGTTAATTCTGGCAATTACTTCCTTTTGAGTAGGTAGTCTCGGATCTCCACGCTGCCACTTCAATTAATGGAGATAAAAAACCAGCCACACGGGAATGTCTGGATCAAACAGGATTCTTCTTTATTTGTCCAACATGTTTCGGAGTTATCTCCCAACTCCTTCCTCAATTATCTCCATTAATTGAAGTGGCAGCGCGGACCCACGGTACTTTGTCCTACAAGCTGATTGAACCACGGTGATCTGTGGAAAGTACGGTCCTGCAGCAAACCACTCATAGATGAGCAATCATTACTAGTTGTGGGTTCTCACAACTGCATCAGGTGAGCAGCTCCCTCTTTACACATATTTTAGCCTTATAAAAGAAGGTATTACCCTATGTGCGCATTCTTGAATTGCTTTTAGCATAACGATGAGGACAATTGTCAAGTTTAGAGAGTTTATGCAGCATTAAATACCAGTGCATATGGATCTTTTTCAACTGCTCTAAATGATTAAAACAAGAGGA
The DNA here is from genome assembly GCA_033576535.1 of Allobates femoralis. Taxonomy (NCBI): domain Eukaryota; kingdom Metazoa; phylum Chordata; class Amphibia; order Anura; family Aromobatidae; genus Allobates; species Allobates femoralis. Next base: position 37,071,857 of record JARQOC010000001.1, on the reverse strand, counting down.
AACATTTTTGGTCACCTTAGCCACCAGCCACCAATCCCCAGGAGTGGATGTGAATGTCAGAGCCCTCTCCCACCTTATCACATAAGAAGTCTTGATGGACTGTACCAGCAAATTTAGGGTTGTATAAATTATTAGGGTAGTTTAATTTAATATATTTCTGAAATGGGTCAATCGGCCTCAACGTCCACCAGTCAGGAAGGGTGCAGAATTGTATAAAATGTCGAATTTGCAGATATTGAAAAAACTGGATCAGAGCATTTGAAATCTGTGGGACAGGTCTGCAAATGATAAAAGAACACTGCCCTCATAAAGACTAGCCAAAGATACTATTCCCGCCATAACCCATCTCCCAAGGGACAGCCCAGGGATGTGTGCTTCAAAAGCTGTGAAGGTAATATATCTATAAAAAGAACAAAGGAGGTCTCTATCTAACCTATTCCAGTACCAGAGTAGAGACAACATAGATTGTAAAGGAAACAATTGCTTTAAGGGTTTCAAAGATTAATTTCCAGTAGACTTCTGGTAGACCCTTGAGGGGCGAAGTTCAATTCCATTTGAACCCACCTATGATTACTATTATTGGCCCACTAATCCTTTGCATTTTTCAGTATCGCTGCTCTATGGTATAAGTATAAACTTGCCCCATCTGAGAATGCCATAATGAGGCTTCATGGCAGTTGACTAACATTCGTCCTCTCTTCTCTTCTCTTCATACAGGTAATATTCCAACACTGCTTGCTGTCATCTACTTTTACTCAACCCATTGTACCAGTGCATGTTAAATATACCTGTGATTGCTGCAATGATCTCCATAGTATCAGCTTGAATCACATAGTCTAATGGTAATATTCCATCTCTGCACTTATTGTAAAGTTTTCTGTGTCATCTGTATGCATTACATTCCTCACTCACCAGTATATGACAATTTGCCACATTATAATTGTTATCTTTTTGGAGGTGTTATAGTGTAGAGGAAGTCTTGTCTAATGTCTGTGGCCTTTCATCCTCTATTTCACCCCTGCTGTTTCTTCTAGTTAATTACCTGATACCATGTGACCTCCCACCATACCCTCACCTGAATCTGTAGTGTGTCCTATAAATTTAGTTCATCCCTAAGGGGTACACGTGTGGGGGGCTTACACGTGTGGCATCTCATGAAAAGTGGCATTGAATGCTAAGTGGATGCAGTTACTTCATGGCAGTTAGTCAGGGCAGGACTCAGGTAGCCACTGTAATTAACAGGGAGAGGGGAGCAAAAAAATAAAAAAAAAAAAAAATTTTTTTTTTTTTCTTTTTTTTTTTTTTTCTATTTTCCTTTCCCTATAACCATGTCCTTTACTTCAATATCTATTGTTCTATGTGCTCTTGCTCTTTACCTTCACCGCCCCTTCCCCCCTCCATCACCCCACATCCACATAAACCCCTCTCTCCTTCTTCTACTTTATTGAACTCCCATACTCTGTTCACCATAGTGAATAATCTCGGACCACCATGCTCCAGGGTATTGCACCAAAAACAATGTCACCATTACAAAAACTGTTTGCCTTTCCTCTTTCTACTGCTGCTTCTGTCAGGGGACATCTCTCCAAATCCTGGTCCACCGTCCACCAACTTCTACCCCTCCCCCACCACACATAGAAACCCACCAACCTTATAAACATTACTTGCACGTCCTCTTTTAATTGTGTTCTCTGGAATCCACGGTCTGCATGTAACAAACTTCCCTTCATTCATAACTACTTTCTCACTAACTCCCTTAATCTGCTGGCCCTCACTGAAACCTGGATCCAGAAGTCAGACACAGTGTCCCCGGCCGCTATTTCTTACGGCGGCTTGCATTTCTCTCATTCCCCAAGACCTGGCAACAGACATAGTGTTGGAGTTGGCTTACTCCTGTCCCCACACTGTACTTTCAAGGTCATACCCCCCAGCTCCATCACTCACATTCCCCTCTTTTGAGGTCCACACAATTAAGCTCTTCCATCCCCTCCCCCTTAGAGTAGCGGTGGTTTACCGCCCCCCAGGGTCACCCACCCAATTCCTCGACCATTTCTCCGCATGGCTGCCGCATTTCATGTCCTCAGAATTACCAACCATTATTCTGGGAGACTTCAACATCCCCACAAACAGCCCCATCTCCTCATCTGCATTTCAGCTCCTATCTCTAACCACATCTCTTGGCTTCTCTCAGCTCTCAACCTCGATAACACACAAGGATGGTAACACCCTTGACCTAATCTTTGTCCGACTCTGCTCAACCTCCTCCTTAGATAATTCAGAACTTCCCCTCTCTGACCACAACATTCTCTCCTTCACACTCACTAACCCTCGCCCACCCCAGCACATTCCTACATATCACAGATTCAGAAATCTACAGGCCATAAACCCTCACACATTCACAGACTCTCTACACGCATCACTGTCGCCAATCTCCTAATTTTCCTGTCCCGATCTGGCAGTCAATCACTTAAATGACTCTCTCAGAAGGACCCTAGACCAAGTAGCGCCCCTCACCCTCAAAACCTCCAAACACAGAGCAAAACAGCCCTGGCTCACGTCACAAACTCGATTCCTCCAGTGATGCTCTAGGAGTGCTGAACGTCTATGGAGGAAAAGCCGCACTCCAGAAAACTTCATTCACTAAAAATTTATGCTGAGAACTTACAATTCTGCCCTTCACCTTGCCAAACAAACCTACTTCACCACTTTGATCTCCTCACTATCCAGCAACCCAAAAAAACTCTTTGACACCTTACACTCTCTCCTCAGTCCTAAAGTGCAGGCCCCCATCACTGACCTCTGTGCTGATTACCTGGCTTCCCACTACACAGAGAAAATAGAAAACATCCGTCAGGAAATCAACTCCCAACCACAAATTGCTGTTACCCCCACCTCTCCCCACATTTCCTGTGGCTCACTCACTACTTTTGACCCGGTCACAGAAGAAGAAGTCTCCAGGCTCCTCTCTTCCTCTCGTCCCACCACATGCACTGCTGACCCCATCACAGTGCAGCACCCCCATACATCTCCTCCCTCATCTCTGTCTATCACCCCAGCCGTTCTCTTCACTCTGAAAGTGCCTTTAGACTCACTTGTACATTAATCCGAACATCCCACTCCCGGCTCCAAGACTTCTCCCGAGCTGCACCAATTCTTTGGAATGCTCTACCCCAAAAAATTAGGTGTATCCACAACTTACCGTATATACTCGTGTATAAGCCGACCCGTGTATAAGCCGACCCCCCTACTTTTGCCCCAAAAATCTGGAAAAACCTATTGACTCGTGTATAAGCCGAGGGTGGACCCCAGCACAGGTATACAGCCCCCAGCAGTGTGGTATACAGGCCCCCCAGTGGTAGTATACAGCAGCCCCAGTGGTAGTATACAGATTCCCCAGCAGCCCCAGTGGTAGTATACAGATTCCCCAGCAGCCCCAGTGGTAGTATACAGGAGCCCCAGCAGCCCCAGTGGTAGTATACAGATTCCCCAGCAGCCCCAGTGGTAGTATACAGGAGCCCCAGCAGCCCCAGTGGTAGTATACAGCAGCCCCAGTGGTAGTATACAGGAGCCCCAGCAGCCCCAGTGGTAGTATACAGGAGCCCCAGCAGCCCTAGTGGTAGTATACAGGAGCCCCAGCAGCCCCAGTGGTAGTATACAGGAGCCCCTGCAGCCCCAGTGGTAGTATACAGCAGCCCCAGTGGTATACAGCAGGCCCCCAGGGGTACATATAGCAGCCCCCAGGGGGTACCCAGCAGCCCCTGGGGGTATCCAGCAGCCCCCTGGGGGTACCAACAGCCCCCAGGGGGTACCAACAGCCCCCAGGCGGTACCAACAGCCCCCAGGGGGTACCAACAGCCCCCTGGGGGTACCAACAGCCCCCAGGGGGTACCCAGCAGCCCCCTGGGGGTACCAACAGCCCCCTGGGGGTACCAACAGCCCCCAGGGGGTACCAACAGCCCCCAGGGGGTACCCAGCAGCCCCCAGGGGGTACCCAGCAGCCCCCTGGGGGTACCAACAGCCCCCAAAAGCTGGCACTGTCCCCCCTTGTAAGGCCTCCCCCCGCTGCTTATACATTACCATCCCGGTGTTCTGATCGGCGCCGCTCCTCTGTGCTGCGTCTTCATCCTTCCGTCCGCACTGGCTGCATCCAGGATCTCCGGCGGTCGCGCGAATGACGTCATATCGCTGCGACACCCGAGAACCCGGATGCAGCCAGCGCAGACGGAGGATGAAGACGCAGCACCGAGGAGCGGCGCCGATCAGAACACCGGATGGTAATGTATAAGCAGCGGGGGGGGGTGGGGGGGGCCCTTACAAGGGGAACAGTGCCAGCTTTTGGGGGGCCATATGCACTGCTTCCCCCTGCCGCTGATTGACAGGGGAAGCAGTGCATTATAATGAGCGGCCCCACGTGACGGGGCCGCTCATACAGCAGCCCCCCCCGCTCTCTCCAGCCTCCACAGCCCCCGGGACACAGCCCCCCGTATATGACCCGTGTATAAGCCGAGGGGGGGACTTTTCATCCCAAATTTTGGGCTGAAAAACTCGGCTTATACACGAGTATATACGGTAAATAGTTTTAGGCGATCCCTAAAAACACATCTTTTTAGGGTGGCCTATCATGATTCCTAGTCAGTCATCTAAACATAGCCTATCCGCTCCGCCTCAAGTGGATCACATATAACGGGTTGCGGCCACATATTCTGCTCCTATCTGTTCCCCATCTCCTCAAGCTGACTATACCATCATTGTAAATAAGCACCTGTACCTTGTCACCTCCACCTCATTGTTAGATTGTAAGCTCTTATGAGCAGGGTTGCCATTTTTTGCTCCAATTATTGTATTATGTTATGCTTTGTATTGTATTGTTTTTGGCATTGTATTTTCTAATTGTTTCTTATGATTGTTTAAATGTGAGCTTTGTATTGTGAAGCGCTGCGGAATATGTTGGCGCTATATAAATAAAAATTATTATTATTAATTATTATTATTATTATTATGAGGCGGGGTATGACGTCCGGGGATCCCAGATGTAGAAGGACGGGAGCAGCGAGGACGGAGCACCGAGGAGCAGCGCTGAGCAGAAGACCGGGATGGTAATATAAGCAGCGGGGGGGGGCCCTTACAAGGGGGGCGAGTGCCAGCATTTGGGGGCTGCTGGGTACCCCCTGGGGGCTGCTGGATACCCCCAGGGGGCTGCTGGGTACCCCCAGAGGGCTGCTGGGTACCCCCAGGGGGCTGCTGGGTACCCCCAGGGGGCTGCTGGATACCCCAGGGGGCTGCTGGGTACCCCCTGGGTGCTGCTGGATACCCCCTGGGGGTTGCTAGTTACCCCTGGGGGCTGCTGGATACCCCCGGGGGCTGCTGGTACCCCAGAGGGCTGCTGGGTACCCCCAGGGGGCTGCTGGGTACCCCCTGGGGGCTGCTGGGTACCCCCTGGGGCTGCTGGGTACCCCCTGGGGGCTGCTGGGTACTCCCGGGGCCTGCTGTATATCCCTCGGGGGCCTGCTGTATGTACCCCTGGGGGCCTGCTGTATGTACCTCCGGGGGCCTGCTGTATATACCCCTAGGGGCCTGCTGTATATACCCCCGGGGGCCTGCTGTATGTACCCCGGGGGCCTGCTGTTTGTACCCCGGGGGCCTGCTGTATGTACCCCCGGGGGCCTGCTGTATAAACCCCTGGGGGCATTCTGTATAAACCCCCGGGGGCCTGCTGTATGTACCCCCGGGGGCCTGCTGTTTGTACCCCCGGGGGCCTGCTGTATGTACTCTCGGGGGCCTGCTGTATAAACCCCCGGGGGCATGCTGTATAAACCCCCGGGGTCCTGCTGTATATACCCCTGGGGGCCTGCTGTATATACCCCTGGGGGCCTGCTGTATATACCCCCGGGGGCCTGCTGTATATACCCCTGGGGGCCTGCTGTATATACCCCTGGGGGCCTGCTGTATATACCCCTGGGGGCCTGCTGAATACCCCTGGGGGCCTGCTGTATACCACTGGGGGCCTGCTGTATACAATACTACTGGGGCCTGTATACCACTGGGAGGGCCTGTATACCACACTGCTGGGGGCTGTATACCTCACTGCTGGGGGTTGTATACCTGTGCTGGAGTCCACCCTCGGCTTATACGCGAGTCAATAAGTTTTCCCAGTTTTTGGGGGCAAAAGTAGGGGGGTCGGCTTATACACGGGTCGGCTTATGCACGAGTATATATGGGTAAGTGAAATTAGACATTTCCCAAACAAACGGGAATTTTTCAACCAAGGCCGGCCTATCTGCATCCGGGACATTGATTGGAAAAGCTATTGATTTTGTAGTGTTCTGCTTATAGTACGAGATCAACGAGAATTCAGATAGTGTGCTCTCAATATCAGTACAGGAATTATCATGTCATCTGCATATAACCCTATTACATGTCTCTGGTCTCCCACTTTAATCCCTTTAATCCCCTGATTGAGTCTAAGGGCTTCTAAAATTGATCATACCATAAGGGTAAAAAAATTGGGGGACAACAGGTAACCCTCACGGGTGCTGTTCGTAATTGTAAAACAGTCCGAATACATGCCAGAGACATTTACTGTAGCATTAGGGTTGAAGTATGACAGGATTGCTCTCTTAATGCCAAATTTCTCAAGTACCTGCTCCATGTATCCCCAGTGCACTCTGTCAAACACTAGAGATAGATTTTCCTTACGTATAGTCATTGTTTTTTTCCAATAGATAATAGAATAGATTTCTAAGGAGGTAAGGGGCTACATTTTTTGAAAAGCAACAAAAAAATAGTAACCATTAGAAAATCCGTCCAGGCCCAGGGCCGAACCCGTTTTAGTCGCATTAATGGTCTGTTCAATTTCCTGGGCTGTTAAGAGAGAGTTAAGTGAAAAGTGTAAAGTGTAATGGATGTGTCTGACCATACAGGTACATGGTCTGATCCTAACTCATCTCCTGGGTGCCGTTGGATACAAAAGAGTATTAACACATTACAGCCAGGGATCTCAGTGCCGTTTTCGGTATGGAAAAAGATTCCTCTGACTGTTGAAAAACTTATTTTCCCTCACTAACGTATGGCATGTGATGCAAGCGTTATTCTACCACGATCCTCTCCTACGATCAGATCACAGGTGCAGAGGAGAAGAAGTCAACAATTTCTCCATCTTCTCTGTTGCCAGTCTTGGCATATATCACACTGCAATCGGATGACATCCTAGTGCAGTGCAATTTTTCACATGCACCCATAGACTTGTATAGTGCATGTGATCCAAGACTCCCAGGATGTTGCGATTTTTTTTCTGATGCTGATTAGGCATGACAAAAAAAGATGCAGATAGACACAGCCTCATTGTTTAACATTGTTGCGAGTGCAACCCGATGTTTGATCGAATTGAACTCTTCTATTGTAAACGCAAGTGGAACTAAGGTCTTAGACAGATCTTCGCTGATGACCGGATCATGCAGCTTTATTAAAAACCTCTATGTATTACAATGTTCAAAACACAAAAACACCAAGAAAATATTTGCTGCGACACTAAACATGATGAGTGTGAACTAGCTACATGGCTATGAAACATGGCTATGTACAACTAAGACAAAGAAACTGCTTTGGATTATAGAGAAAAGAAAGTGACTTAGCTTTAACAATGGTCACTGCGGAAGAGCCCGGTAACCGTGACAAGGTGCTCTCATCTTACCGGATCCTAACACTACGTCACAGGCATAAAAACCCAGTTCACAGGCATAAAAGCCCATTCTAGCAATTGTATACCGCATGTAGTGATGTAGTGTTAGGACCCAGTAAGATGAGAGCACCTTGTAACGGTTAGCGGGCTCTTCAGCAGTGGCCATTGTTGATGCTAAGTCTCTCTATTTTCTCTATAATCCAGAGCAGTATTGACTGTGTTTCTTTGTCATATATGCATTCTCTTAGTTGTACATAGCCCTGTTTCATAGTCATGTAGCTAGTTCACACTCATCATGTTTAGTGTTGCAGCAAATATTTTCTTAGTGCATATATCTTTTGCTTGCAACTTTACATGCAGGTGATGCTGGTTATATATAGCAAAACAGAGAAACAAACTGGGCACTACGAGGTCACACATACCAATGAGCCAAAACCACACTGCGTTCATGCCGGGTATGCTTACTTCTGGGGTGCACAAAATGAGCCAAGTCATATAGTCCACAATTCGAGAAAGAAAATTGCAGCACCCACCCAGGAGATGATCAAAGTCTTCTTTATTTTTGGGTAAGCCATTACATTCTGTGCAGGGAGGGAAAGGGATGGGGGTGACCGAAGACTTTGATCATCTCCCGGTGAGTGCTGCAGTTTGCTTTCTCGAATTGTGGACTATATGTTACAATGATAGCTGCACCCTACATGACAAGTACATTCTACCTATTGCGCTCCCCATATAATTGTAGCTTGCGAGCAGGTCCCTCACTCCTCTTGCTATCTGGTGAATTGTGTTACTCTCTAATGTCATTATTGTCTGAACGTGTCCTGTTCAATTGTAAATTGCTGTGGAATATGTTGGGTGCTATATAAAATTATTATTATTATTATTATTATTATTATTATTATTAAAACTCGGTTAAATTAACAAGCCAGGTCAATATCAACACAACAAGAGCCTACACACTTATACAGTTTTGGGAAACTAAGGTCCTTAATCTAATAACGTCTTGGGTATATTGGTATTGGTTGACTTCAACGTCTTTGGCACACACTGGCTCTCTGAAGGGTCTGAAGCCAAGACTTGTTTGCCACCCAGAAGCAGAACGGCATGATGACGGGAAGAGGAGCCGGACACCACACATTGAGGCGGTGATTTGTTACATACTGCTACTACTTAGGAACGTGATGGAGAGATCTTTTTGGATTGAACCAAGGGTCTGGATCTATTTATCCATGCTGTAACTAACTGATCTACGCATGATGTATTTTGCATGGATGAACACAGTAGAATACTATTGCCATAGACAGAGGGATTTGTATATTTGAACATTTTTTTTCTTACTTAATTTTGGCTAAGGACTCACCCGTCTGCCCAAAAAGACATTTGAGGTATAAAACTTCCTCAACACGGCTAATCTTTTCCTTATTACCTAATTAATTGTACCATTGTTTAGCACTAGTATACATTAATATGTAACTGATCTGACTTGTCACTTCCGATATATTTCCTCAATTAAATCTACATCTTGGCATGGATCGCAGCCTTTATATTAACATAGAATAAATCTATTATTTATATTTGAAGGGTTTTTGCCTTAAGGAAGGAAAGGTAAATGAATTTCGTAGCGTACAACGGTTGGCTATTAAATAGTCTATAGAAAGCTATGACAAACTGTTGCAAGCAAACCTTGTAAATTACATGACAAGCGTATTTTCACATTTTTTACACATTGAGCCATGGATTGTAATATTCAAAGATATCTTTTGTTAATTTGTTACCTTTATTTATAAATATTCTGGTCATATAATAAAGATATTTTGTCTACAACTCTACTTAAATGAAAGCGAGGTAAATAAGTGACTCAAGAATTGGTGCAGTACCTACAGTTCTGTCAGATGTCACATTTTCTCTACTCTGGATCCTGCCGTCATGACCTTAAACCTCCGGGGGTATCCCCATTGTTATAATTTGTCTTATCGGGCCCTGGAGTCACTAAGGGCCTCTCAACTATGTATGTGGGCTTTTTGAACTATGACATCCCGACAAAATTACCGTATATGAAGAGATGGGAGGGAGACCTAGCTTTTTCTGCAGATATAGAATGGGAGAGGGCAACTCGAGTCACCTTCGTTGGTATACCCCCCTCTAAGCTAGCTAGATTCAAACAGGGACTTTCTTCCCTGTGATGGAGACAGTGTGGACAAAAGGGAGACCTAGCCCACATGTGGTGGGGTTGCCCTAAATTGGCACCTTTTTGAACCTTAGCAGCCGGCCTAGTGGAGTCTCTTGCAGGCATTGGGGCCCCCTTGCTCCCCCAACTCGCTGTTTTCCACATAGGGGTCGAAGCCCTCCCTCCGATACCTAGGCTTCTTGTCACATTTGTCCTGACCGCTGCCAGGATATGCGTAGCAGCTAAATGAAAAGAGGTGACTCCCCCAAATATGAGGGACTTAACAGACAAATTAAACTCAATATTATGCTACGAATATTATTTAGCTATGGATTCTAAAAAGAAGTGATACGTGGCAGAGGCTTGGGATTGTTGGGCAGCTCACCCCCTGGCGATCCAAATCCCTTGTTGAGGCCCCCTGCTCTTCCCCTTGGAGTTTCCCACCATTCTTTTTATGTTTAATCCGTTTTTATTAAAGTAGAAACAAACAAACAATCATACAGAGTGTATAAAATATACAAGTATAACATACCTGGATATCTATACTTGTCTTTTAATAATGTATATGAATCTATCACTTCAATTCACTTCAATTCACTCATCTTTCCTGCCTGGCTCTCTCCACAAGAGGAGTATATGAATCTATCACTTCAATCAACAATATACTTGTCTTTTAATAATGTAATATACTGAAATCATCTTACTGTCTGTGATGTGGGATGTTCAGAGGTCATCTTTGGTTTAAAAGTGTTTATGACCCAGGATGGCCAGAAACTCTTGTTTATTTGTCTTGCATTTATTACCTTCTGCTGTGCTGAGTTTCTTTGATTGATTGATTAACAAGTGTAATAGACCTAGATTAAAGTAGAAACTCACTATATATGTAGACCCAGCTAAGGGGTGCAATCATGCGGGGTCTTGCAATCATGCCACCTGCATAAGTGCCAACTGTACAAGTGCAGTTACACCGGGCACACCGGGCCAACTGTACAAGTGCAGTTACACCGGGCACACCGGGCCAACTGTACAAGTGCAGTTACACCGGGCAGTTAAACGGGGCAGGAAACGGGTAAGTCATGCAAGACAAACAAACAGATATGCATTTTGTTCACTTGTACTGCAATTATGTATTCACTGTGTAAACCCCAGACTACTCATCACTACTGACCTCTCACCCACCACTACAGCTCTCCTTCCCACTGCATCTGACCCACGCTACTCCCATCCCCTGCTCACCATCCACAATGTATCCCCTCCTTTGCACTCTCACTCCCATCCTTCTCCACTTCCTGCTACCCCCGCTCATCCCTCCACCCAGCAACAAAGTACTTCTCTCACCCTCTATCCTACCTAACCATCTCATCCACTACTCTGAACTATTCATGCACTTTCAATCCTTCATCTCCAATCAGGCACGGCCACCACGTAAACTCTCATGCTCCCACCTGCTAACCCTCTCCCTGCTCCTCCTACTCGCTGGCGACATTTCCCCTAATCCCGGCCCCCCCCGCCACATCCCCACAGTCACCTACACCCCACCCCCACGTCCCATCACAAACTCTCATAACCCCACCATCACCCACCCTCGCAACCTGACCAACCTTAGACCCATCCCCCCCAGCCCCTACTCCTCTAATCTCCCTGCCAGGTGCACTCTGGAATGCCCGCTCAGTCTGTAATAAGTCACAGACATCCATGAACTCTTTATTTCTAATAAACTCTCATTCCTTGGCATCACAGAGACCTGGCTCACCCCCTCCGACACGGCCTCCCCTGCTGCACTATCCTACGGCGGATTCAATCTTTCCCCACACACCCCGCCCCTCTGACAAACATGGCGGAGGTGTCGGCATACTCCTATCCGACACCTGCTCCTTCGCCCCTATTCCATTACCCCCCTCTGTTACTCTCCCATCTTTCGAAGCCCACTCTGTCCACATCTTCTCGCCCTGTAACCTCCAGCTAGCCGTCATCTACCGCCCCCCTGGATCCATCCCCACCTTCCTCGACCACTTTACCACCTGGCTACTTCATTTCCTCTCTACTGACATCCCCACCATCATTATGGGTGATTTCAATATCCCCATTGACACTGCCCACCCAACCGCCTCTCAACTTCTTTCCCTGACCTCCTCCTTCGGGCTCTCCCAATGGTCCTCCTCTGCCACCCACAAAGATGGCCACACGCTGGATCTCATCTTTACCCGTCTTTGCTCCCTTACTAATCTCACAAACTCAACCCTCACCCTGTCTGACCACAATCTGCTGACCTTCTCCACCCTCTCCTCCCCTACTACATCACCTCCTCTCCGCAAACTTGATCATCCCCGCAGAAACCTAAAACACATTGATCTACACTCACTCTCAGAATCCCTTCTCCCTCTCGCCAACATAACATCTATACGTGACACAGACACTGCCACCACCCTCTACAACACCACATTAACCAAGGCACTCGACCTAGCAGCCCCCCTCACACACCACGCTCCACGCACTAATAGGCAACCCTGGCACACCACCCTCACTAAAGACCTGAGACGGGCATCCAGGATCGCCGAGAGGCGATGGAAAAAATCACCTTCCACTGAGCATTTTGCACTGTTCAAACAGTCCCTCATCGCCTTCAAGACTGCACTTGCCACCGCCAAACAAACCTTCTTCCTATCCCTAATAACCTCCCTGTCCCACAATCCCAAGCAACTTTTCAAGACCTTCAATTCCTTACTCCGCCCGCCTGCTCCCCCTCCCTCTCCACTTATCTCTGCAGAAGACTTTGCCTCCTTCTTCAAAGAAAAGATTGACAGAATCAGAGACAGCTTTGACCCACTGTCCCCACAGCCTCCCCTCTCACCTATACTGCCCTCTACTTCCATCAACTGCTTCCCCCCCATAACTGAAGACCAGCTCTCCTCCCTCCTGTCAAAATCACACCTCACCACCAGTGCCCAGGACCCGCTCCCATCCCACCTCATTCCCAACCTCACCTCCATTATCATCCCAGCCCTAACTCATCTTTTCAACCTATCACTTACCACTGGCACCTTCCCCTCAGCCTTCAAACACGCCTTGATCACACCCATCCTCAAAAAACCCTCCCTCGATCCCACAACTGTCTCCAACTACCGCCCTATATCTCTCCTCCCTTTCGCCTCTAAACTACTTGAACAGCATGTCCACTCTGAGCTGTTCTCTCACCTCTCCTCCTGCTCCCTCTTTGACCGCCTGCAATCTGGCTTCCGTCCCCTCCACTCCACTGAAACAGCCCTGATCAAAGTCACAAATGACCTACTGACTGCCAAAAGCAAGCGTCACTACTCTGTTCTCCTCCTCCTCGACCTGTCAGCCGCCTTCGACACTGTTGACCACTCCCTTCTACTACAGATCCTGGAATCTCTTGGCATCACGGACCTTGCCCTCTCTTGGATCTCCTCATACTTAACAGACCGCACCTTCAGCGTCACCCACTCCCACACCTCCTCCTCGCCCTACCCCCTATCTGTCGGGGTCCCCCAGGGCTCGGTTCTTGGACCATTACTGTTCTCAATCTACACTCTCGGTCTAGGGCAACTCATTGAGTCCCATGGCCTCCAATATCACCTCTACGCCGACGACACCCAAATCTACCTGTCTGGTCCTGACATCGCCTCCCTTCTATCCAAAATTCCACATTGCCTGTCCGCCATCTCATCCTTCTTCTCTGCTCGCTTCCTTAAGCTGAACACGGACAAAACCGAGTTCATAGTCTTCCCCCCAAGATGCTCCCCCTCACTACCTGACCTATCCATCATTGTCAACGACTGCTCTCTCTCTCCAGTCCCCCAAGCCAAGTGCCTCGGGGTTATCCTTGACTCTTCCCTCTCCTTCAAGCCCCACATCCAGGCCCTCGCCACCTCCTGCCGACTCCAGCTCAAAAACATCTATAGGATTCGCACTTTCCTTGACCACGACACTGCAAAAACCCTTATTCACGCTCTCATCATCTCCCGCCTCGATTACTGCAACCTCCTGCTCACCGGCCTCCCTAATACCTCCCTTGCACCCCTCCAATCTATATTGAACTCCGCTGCCCGTCTAATCCATCTGTCTCCTCGCTACTCCCCTGTCTCCCCCCTCTGCCAAGCCCTTTATTGGCTCCCTGCTTCCCAGAGATCCCGGTTTAAAACATTAACCATGACATACAAAGCCATTCACAACTAGTCCCCTCCATACATCTCTGACATGGTCTCCCGTTACCTACCCTCACGCAACCTGCGATCCTCCCAAGAGCTTCTCCTCTACTCCCCCCTCATCTCCTCTTCGCACAACCGCATACAGGATTTCTCCCGTGCTTCACCCAGACTCTGGAACTCACTGCCCCAACACATCAGACATTCTCCTACCCTGGGAACCTTCAAAAGAAGCCTGAAGACCCACCTGTTCCGCCAAGCCTACCACCTGCAATAAGACCCAGTCCACCACACCGCCTCATGACTGGAATTTCCCCCTCCCACTGTATCCGCACCCGCCCCTCGTAGACTGTGAGCCTTTGTGGACAGGATTTCTACCCTCTTGTTTCTGTACAACTGAATTGTCAACATTTATTGTTACTTGTATTGTTACTTGTCCTAGTCTGCCCTTTTTAACATGTAAAGCGCCATGGAATATAATGGCGCTATATAAATTAATAATAATAATAATAATAATAATAATAATCTATGTAGCCTATGTTCAGATATTACTATTGCATAGTATTAATCTTTTACTTTACTTCCCTCAATAAATGAACTCAAGAATTTCTATCCTTTCTATCATTCTCTAATTTAACATTAGGCTGTTATACATATGCCTCGGTCCGTTATCCGAATCGAAGCCATACGCACTCAATGTACCCTAAAAACGTTCAATATGTATTGTTCTCTAAAGCGTCTTCCATAGTATCTCCACACTTTGTGCTCAAATTACATATGTACCTGTCAATATCAGGTTATTCTATGGCACATGTTGTGCCTGCTTTCAATCAGTTACCAAAAAAGATAAAAAGGGGGGGGGAGAAGGGTAGAGAGATGATGAAAGGGGGAATAAAGATATGGTTCGCCGCCGCACCACCTCCGGAGAGGAGAGACCCGTTCGAATTACGATCCATCCCAGCTTTCAGTTAACTTCTTAAAGTCCTCAGACTCCCTGAATATGATCCAAGACTGCCAAGTCCTCACAAACCCAGAGTTATCTCCTGAAGCCTGAGCCAATAATTCCTCCATATGATGAACGTGGGAGAATTTAGCCAACCATTCTGCCATGGTTGGAGCCACTGTTGTCAGCCAGTGTCTGGGTATAACGATGCGAGCCGCCGTCAGGCAAAATCTGAGAATACTGCGTTTTTGGCTCGCTATGGGGTCAGGTAGCATAGAAAGAATAGCCATTTGAGGTGTGGGGAGTATCCCATCCCCAGTAATGACAGTATATGCCAAGAAGACCTTGTCCCAAAAGCTCCTTACACCCGGACACTGCCACCATATATGAATCATGGTGCCCTTGGCACTTCCACATCGCCAGCACCTGTCCGACACCGAGGGGAAGATAACATGTAACCTGACAGGGTATTGATACCATCGAGTAAGAATTTTAAAATTCTTTTCTTGCGTACAGCCAGCCGGGGGCATCCCGTGTGTGTAGAGGAAGGCCGCTGCAATGTCCTCCACATCGAATACACAATCTATTTCGGTCTCCCAGGCTTCCCACCATTCTTTTTATCCTTCTTGCCCTGTATCTCCTCTGCTGAATCCTCTCTATTCTCGACTTTTCTTTTCCTAACAGCTAATTCAGGCATCTCCCCTCCTCCATTCTTCCCCTTACCCCCTCTCACCTTGTTTCCCCCCTCTTTTCACTTTCTCCCTCTCCTTGTCTATCCAATCTGCTCCCTTCTCATGTTGTCTTCCCCCCCTGTATTTGATAGAGGCTGACACAATGACTTTGGTCCCAGATTTGAAGTTGGGAGATTCTAGTGGAACTGATACCACGTGATTCCCCAAAGTTTTGTCTACTGGTATACACAGCTTCTAAATGTTACAAAACTTACTGTACAAAGATCTACTATCATTTCACTTTTATGTCCATTTGTATGTTTAAGATGTATAAATGTAATAAAAATGTATTGAAGATAAAAGAATTGGTGCAGTAAGGATGGAAACAAATGTTCCCAGAGGCATGTGAGTTAATTTATGTGAGGCCAATGAAAATGTAGAGTCCCTGTAGGTGAAGATAAGGGATTGCTTAGATCAGGGATGGGGAACACCATACCTCAAGGGCCCTTAACAGTGCAGGTTTTCAGGATTTCCTTAATATTGAACAGGTTATAATTGAATCACCTGGACAGACGATGATTCCAACCCCTGTGTGATGCTAAGGCCTGGAGTTCTCCACCCCTGCCTTAGGTATCAAAAAAACCCCTTTTAAAGGTGTAAGGCTGGGGTTACACATAAGCCCTCAGTCAGTTTTTGGCTTCAGTTTTGTCATTTTTTTTTTCTAAGTCCAAAAACTGACAGAAAAACGCATTGGGTGTAATAAACACCCTGTGCGTTTTTCTCTGGAGCTCAAAACATTGCCCTGTCCGTTTTTGAGCCAAAAACGCAGTAAACAGCGTTTTTGGCATCAGTTAAAAAACGCATGCGTTTTTATGCGTTTTTTTTAACATGGGGCCCTATGGGAAACGCATGCGCGAACGCATGCCATATTTGGCACTTGCGTTTGCGCATGCGTTCGCGCATGCGTTTTTTTAATGAAAAGTCCAAAAACGTTCAGGAGTGCAGGAGACACAAAAAGCACCCTATAAAAAACAGATTGGTGATGAAAAGGACTTCCAAAAACGGATTTCTATGTGTAACCCCAGCCTAAGTCCCTCCAATCACATACCAATTCCTATAAAAACAACCCTGGAGCCAGGCCAACATAATATTGAAAAGTGCTCTTTATTAAAAATTAGTGCATAAATGCAGCAATAAAAGTAATGTCCAGGCAGCACACAAGACAGGAGACCACATGAAATACAAAATGCAAGTATGGCAGTAAACAGAAATAAATCATATACCAGGCACCAGCCAATAGTGCTTCAAATTATAGGTACATGCCAAACAAGCACACATTTAGTTCACCAAAAGTCAATTCATGGGTCTGAAGTTATTACCTGTCCGTGGCCACCTCCCCCTAGGAGGAGGTGGCCACGGACAGGTAATAACTTCAGACCCATGAATTGACTTTTGGTGAACTAAATGTGTGCTTGTTTGGCATGTACCTATAATTTGAAGCACTATTGGCTGGTGCCTGGTATATGATTTATTTCTGTTTACTGCCATACTTGCATTTTGTATTTCATGTGGTCTCCTGTCTTGTGTGCTGCCTGGACATTACTTTTATTGCTGCATTTATGCACTAATTTTTAATAAAGAGCACTTTTCAATATTATTTTGCTTTGCCTTAGGTAATAGTGATCAAAAAATAACAAGTATTCATTTATCCATGAATAAGTAGTAATATAGTAGAGGGCCTACAAGGACACTAATCTTCTAGAAGGTTAATTTCCTACAGCTATGAGAAGATCATAGTGCTATAAAATGGGACAATGTTCTTAAAACTAAAAGTACACAAAACAAATGGGAAACTTTTATAATGATCCTGACTAGGACCTGTACACAATATATACCCTATGGGCATAAACATGCTAGAAATAGGAGGAAACCATTATTATTATTATTATTATGATTTATTTATATAGCGCCATTAGGTTCCATGGCACTTTACATGAGGATAATGGAGACAAGAACAAGTACACTAAATCTAGGCGATTAGGACGTACAGGTACAGGAGGGGCAGGGACCCTGTCCACGAGGGCTCACAGTCTATGAGGGCGGGTTAGGATACAGTAGGATGGGGGAATGTCAGGTATAGGGCGATCGCCTTGGTCTCATGGCAGGTTGTAGGCTTGACGGAATAGGTGAGTCTTCAGGTGACACTTGAAGCTACTCAGGGTAGGAGAGTGTCTGACGTGTTCGGGCAGGGAGTTCCAGAGTAAGGCAGATGCCCGAGAGAAGTCCAGGACGCGGTTGTGCGAAGAGGTGATGAGGGGGGAGCAGAGGAGGAGTTCTTAGGAGGAGCGGAGGTTGCGTGAGGGTAGGTATCGGGAGACCAGGTCGGAGATGTATGGTGGGGCCAGGTTCTGCATGGCTTTGTACGCCATGGTTAGTGTTTTGAATTGGGATCTCTTGGAGACGGGGAGCCAGTGAAGGGCTTGGCAGAGGGGGGAGACAGGGGAGTAGCGGGGAGGACAGGTAGATGAGTCGGGCAGCGGAGTTGAGGATAGACTGGAGAGGTGTGAGGGAGTTAGCCGGAAGGCCATTGAGAAGGAGGTTGCAGTAGTCTAGGCGGGAGATGATAAGAGCATGAATGAGTGTTTTAGCGGTGTCGTGGGTGAGGAAGAAGCGGATCCGCGAGATGTTCTTGAGCTGGAGGCGGAGGGATGTGGTGAGGGCCTCGATGTGGGGCTTGAAGGATAGGGAGGAGTCAAGGATTACCCCGAGGCACTTGGCTTGGGGGACTGGGGAGAGGGTAGCAGTCGTTGATGCAGATGGATAGGTTGGGAGGTGGGGTGGAATTTCTTGGGGGGAAGACTATGAATTCAGTTTTGTCCATGTTGAGTTTAAGGAAGTGAGCAGAGAAGGATGAGATGGCAGAAAGGCATTGTGGGATTTTGGAGAGTAGGGAGGTGATGTCAGGGCCGGACAGGTAGATTTGGGTATCGTCGGCATAGAGGTGGTACTGGAGGCCATGGGACTCAATGAGTTGCCCTAGGCCGAGGGTGTATATGGAGAAAAGTAGGGGTCCCAGGACCGAACCTTGGGGGACTCTGACCGAAAGGGGGTAGGGTGAGGAGGAGGTGTGGGAGTGGGAGACACTGAAGGTCCGGTCCGCTAGGTATGAGGAGATCCAGGAGAGGGCAAGGTAGGTGATGCCTAAGGATTCCAGGATCCGGAGAAGAAGGGAGTGGTCAACCGTGTCGAAGGCGGCAGACAGGTCAAGGAGGAGGAGGATGGAGTAGTGGTGTTTGTTCTTGGCGGTCAGTAGGTCGTTGGTGACTTTGGTCAGGGCTGTTTCGGTGGAATGGAGGGGTCGGACGCCGGACTGTAGGCGGTCGAAGTGGGAGCATGAGGAGAGGTGAGAGGACAGTTTGGAGTGGACGTGCTGTACAAGTAGCTTAGAGGCGAATGGGAGAAGAGATATGGGGCGATAGTTAGAGACAGAGGTAGGGTCAAGTGAGGGTTTTTTAGGATGGGCGTGATTAGGGCGTGTTTGAAGGCCGAGGGGAAGGTACCAGTGCTAAGTGAAAGGTTAAAGAGGTGGGTGAGGGCTGGGATGAAAATGGAGGTGTGGTTCGGAATGAGGTGGGATCAGGGCCGGTTTTAGGCAAAGTGGGGCCCTAGGCAAAAGGTTAAAGTGGGCCCTAAATGCTCAGGCCACTTTCACATCTAACGCTTTGCTGCATTTTGCTCAATTTGCATTTCCATGCGTTTTTACCGCAAAAACGCATCAAAACGCATGCGTTTTTGTTCCCATTGATTTTAATGGAAACACATGCAAAAACGCATGTAAAAACGCATGTGCGTTTTCAAAAACAGAAAACGCATGCGTTTTTGCCAACGCTGCCCAAAACATCGGGGAAGACGTTTTGTGCTGCGTTCGCAAAAATGCATGGGTTTTGCGTTTTTGAAAACGCACATGCGTTTTGCATGCGTTTTTACATGCGTTCCCATTGAAATCAATGGGGGAAAAACGCTAGCGTTTTTAATGCGTTTTTAGCGGTAAAAACGGCTAGAAAGGCAAATTTAGCAAAACGCACACCAACCTTAGATGTGGAACAGGCCGTAGTTATATGGTAAGAGTGACTTCATAAGTTGATTATCTAGGTCAGAATAAGAACATACTGAACATCATTTTTATTTCAATCATAAAAAAACCCAGAAATTTGTAAAAAAAAAAAATATTTTTTTTTTATTTTCCGAGACCCATGATGTTTTAATTTTTGAAGATACATAGATATGTGAGGGCTTACTTTATGTGCCCTGAGCTGACATTTTTACTGATACCATTTTGAGTCAGATACAACATTTTGATCGCCTTTTATTGCATTTTATTGTAACAACGTGGTGGCCTAAAAAACATAATTCTGGCGTTTTTATTTTTTTCCCATTACGCCATTTACCAATTGGATTAATTTACTTCATATATTGATAGCTTAGATTCTTACGAACGCAGCGATACCAAATATGTGTATTTTTCCATTTTTTTCACTGTTTTATTGCTATTTTCAGTTCAGCTCCTTTGGGGGCCCCTAAGAGAGTGGGGGCCCTAGGCAACTGCCCAGTCTGCCCCCCCTAACGCCGCCCCTGGGTGGGATGGGAGCGGGTCGTGGGCGCTGGTGGTGAGGTGTGATTTTGACAGGAGGGAGGAGAGTTGGTCTTCAGTTATGGGGGGAAGTGGCTGATGGAGGAAGAGGGCAGTGTAGGTGGGAAGGGGAGTTGTGGGAATAGTGGACCAAAGCTATTTCTGATCTTGTCGATCTTCTCCTTGAAGAAGGTCGCAAAGTCTTCAGCAGAGATGAGGGGAGAAGGGGGAGGAGCAGGCGGGCGAAGTAAGGAGTTGAAAGTTTGAAGAGCTGTTTGGGGTTGCGGGACAGAGAGGTTATAAGGGATAAGAAGAACACTTGCTTGGCGGTAGCAAGTGCCGTCTTGAAGTCAGTGATGGATTGCTTGAACAGAGCAAAGTGCTCGGGGGTGTGGGACTTTTTCCATCTCCTCTCGGCGACCCTGGACGCCCGTCTCAGGTTTTTAGTGAGGGTGGTGTGCCAGAGTTGCCTGTTAATGCGTGGAGCATGGAGAGTGAGGGGGGCGGCTAGGTCGAGAGCATTTGTTATGGTGGTGTTGTATAGGGTGGTGGCAATGTCAATGTTGTCAGCGGAGGGTATGTCGGTGAGAGGGAGGAGTGATTCAGAGAATAAAGGAAGATCAAGATCTTTTAGATTTCGGCGAGGGTGATCAAGTTTGCGAAGAGGGGGTAGTGTGGCAGGGGAGGAGAGGGCGGAGAAGGTCAAGAGATGGTGGTCAGACAGTGTGAGTTCCGAGGTTGTAAGGTTAGAGAGGGAGCAAAGGCGGGTAAAGATTAGGTCAAGCGTGTGGCCTTGTTCGTGGGTGGGAGAGGAGGACCATTGGGAGAACCCTAGGGAAGTGGTCAAGGAAAGAAGGTTGGAGGCGGCTGGGCAGGGAGTGTCAATGGGGATATTGAAGTCGCCCATGATGATGGAGGGGATGTCAGTGGAGAGGAAGTGAAGTAGCCAGGTGGTGAAGTGGTCAAGGAAGGAGGCGATGGGTCCGGGGGGGGGGGTAGATGATGACTAGTTGGAGGTTGCAGGGTGAGAAGATTCGGACCGAGTGGGCTTCGAAGGAGGGGACAGTGACGGATGGGGGTGGGGGAATAGGGCTGAAGGCGCAGGAGATGGACAGCAGTATGCCGACTCCACCGCCGTGTTTGCCAGGGGGACGGGGGGTGTGGGACAGGCTGAGGCCGCCGTATGATAGTGCAGCAGGGGAGGCTGTGTCGGAGGGGGTGAGCCAGGTCTCGGTGAGGCCAAGGAATGACAGTTTCCTGGAGATAAAGAGATCATGGATGTCAGGGAGTTTGTTGCACACTGAGTGGGCATTCCAGAGTGCGCCGGGTAGGGCGGTAGGTGGGGCATGGGTTGGGGGAATGGGTCTGATGTTGGTGGGGTTGCGAGGGCTAGTGGTGGTGAGGTTGCGAGGGTTGGCAGTGGGTCGTGGGATGAAGGTTGTTGTGGGGATGTGGCGGGGGGTGCTAGGATTGGGGGAGATGTCACCGGCAAGGAGGAGGAGTAGGCAGAGGGTTAGCAGGTGGGAGCATGAGAGCTTGCCAGGAGGAGGAGTAGGCAGAGGGTTAGTAGGTGGGAGCATGAGAGCTTGCGAGGCGGGCGTGCTTGTTTGGTGATTGAGGATTGAAAGTGAATGAAAAGGTTGGTGAAGTAGGTGAGGTGGTTTGGCAGGATGGAGGGTGAGAGCAGTATTTCGTTGCTGGGAGGGGGTATAAGTGGGGGTAGTAGGAAGTGGAGAAGGATGGGAGTGAGAGTAAGGAGTAGCGGGAACATTGCATATGGAGAGCAGGGAGTGAGTGTGGCAGCAGGGGTTAGAAGCAGAGTGGGGTAAGTTGTGGTAGTGGGTGATTGTTCATCAGTGGGGAGCAGTCACGGGATGAGGTGATGACCGGGGATGAGATGCAAGGCGGGGGGTCGGATGGATGGGCCAGATGGGGCAGTTGGGGGATCGGTCGGGGTTGACAGAGGAGATTGCGGGGTTGGCTGGTGGAGCAGCCGTGGGACAGGTGAGGCATCCAGGATTCAGTCCGGGGTGGAATGCCATCAAGGTATGAGCTACAGTCCAGTGGAGATGTGGCTGGGGACGAGATCTAGCAGTCCAGGACAGGATGGTGGAGGCGAGGACAAGGTGATGCAGCCAGTATGGGGAGAAATAGTAGTCAAGAGGAGGTAAGATGGTTGGGGAGGATGGGTTGACTGATGACTAGTTTCTTACTTGTGGAAGGGATTTAAGGATTTAATATGAAATGAAGAAGTAAGGGTGGTAGAGATTAGAAGGGAAACATTGTGAGGGCTTTATATTCCTTTACCTGCCAGTCTTTTCCAGTCCATTTCTAGTCTATTTCTAAGTATTGTACTTAGAAAATGTACTTTGAAAGATATAGTTTGAAAGATACATGGATCAGACAAAGTCTGGATCAGACTTGTGGTTCTGAATATATCTGCTGCTAGAGATGTTTCAGGTGTGGACTAGGGCTGGGTGTGGGTGAAGTGACCAGATGTTGTGAGCTCAATAGAGCTGTAAAGAACGCAATAAGTGACAAAAAGAAAGCATTTAGGGAATTAAAGCAAGTAGGTAGTGATGAGGCATTAACCCCTTCACCCCCTGGCAATTTTCTGTTTTCCATTGTTCATTTTTCCCTCCCCTTCTTCCAAGAGTCGTCATTTTTTTATTTTTCAGTCAATATAGACATATGAGCTCTTGTTTTTGTGGGGTGAGTTGTACTTTTGAATTCACTATGTTCACTATATGGTAAAACTGACATGTTGATATGATGCCTTAGGTCAGTATAGGTTTGTAGATACCAAACATGTATACTATTACTGTTATCTAAATAGTGAAAAAAAATTCTTAATTTAAAAAAAAAAGAATTGCAGTTTTCATCATTTTCTGCAAAACATAGCATCCTTATTTTTCAGAATCTGGGGTTTATTTTTTACGCCTTGAGCTGACCTTTCTAATGATGCCATTTTTGAGTGGATGTGCTGTTTAGATCATCCATTATTGCATTTTATAGCAATGTTGCGGCGACCAAAAAAACCTAATTTTGACATTTGGGCTTTTTTTCCTGTTACGCAGTTTATAGATCTGGTTAATTGATTTTATATATTGATAGATCGGGCATTTCTGAATGTGGCAATACCAAATGTGTGTATATTTTTAATCTTTTAATAGTTTTATTTTCAATGAGGCAAAAGGGGGGTAATTTTAAATTTTAGAGGTTTTTTTTCATATTTTTACAAACTTTATTTTAGAGAGACTCAGTACTGTCTGATCGCTTCCCCTGTGTTCAGATGAGCTACAGCACATCCAAACATAGGGGAAATGATCACTCCCTGCCAGTGATGTCACTGGGTCATTGTTGGAAGGAAGTGATTCAGGACAGCTTCCAGATTCAGATGACCCGGGGCTGTGCAGGTAACAGCAGAGGTCCTGTTATCGCTCTATGGGACCACCCATCACGCCGGAGGACACCGATCGGGGGGCGGGACACGGCCAAGGATATATATTCATCCTTGGTCGCGAATGGATTAAATAATTATAGAGAAACAGATTGTGCAAAAAAAAAATATCACGACAGCAAATATTAAAACAAAGAGGTACAAGCCAAAGAAGGTAAAAATCATCCAAAAATATTTCAACTATATAAGTACAAAATGATATTGTTGGCCCCTAAAAAAACTAATCTGATTTAAATGGTAAAAGAGATGAGGGAAAGGCCAATGAACTATAAGCCTTCTTTTCTACAGTATTTATACAAGAAAATCCTATGACAGATGACATGATCAGGGACACTATATATTCTCCATTAAATATCATCTATCTAACCCATCTACAAGTACAGCTCAAAACACTACGGTAGAGAAATCAACCTGCCTGGATGTTATGAACAACGGAGTTTAAAAACTGAGCCTGGAAACTATAGACATGCAAGTGAGTCGCCCACTGGGACCATGGGGTACTCGGAACCGGGCAATCTCGACGTCGTCTGGGCTGGCTGGGTGGTCATGTTGACGTTACACGGCCCCGTGATCCTAGGCGGTCAATGGTGGGGATTAATAGTTGTTAAAGTATAAATTATGATGCCGCCTGTAGTGTGTGGCTAAAGGAGGCCACTACTGCAATCGGGACCACTGGGGTGATGGTGGGTGAAGCCGGATGGCGAGCCCTCTACGGGCAGAGCTGATCCCCAGGGCTTCCAAAGGTGTAGTGTAGTATAAGTGTGTAAAGTTCCCCATACCTTCAGGCAGCATTCACAGTCTCTGCACGGTTGCTGCTTCTCTTCTTTCCACACCGTACTGGGCTTCACTGGGCTTTTACTCGTAACTTTTCGCTTAACAGTTCACACAGTTCTTTTACAGAAGTTACCACAGACTTAGGCTCACACAGCAGCTCGGTACTTTTCTTTATGGGCTTAGGTTCTCACTGCAGCTGGGACGGGTTATCTGCGTTACTCTCCCATGAGTGTACCTCTCAGGCCCTTTCGTTTTCCTTTCCGCGTGTGGTTACGGTCCAGCCGTCACGGGCTCTTTAGTGATTTGTCCCACTCTTTGGGTCCCTAGCCCTAGTACAATGGGTTTCTCCTTTACCACACCGGTTGTTAGATTCCGGGACATAACAGTTCCAGCACACATCTACAGAGCCGGCACTTGGGTTCTTTGGCCCAGCCACCAGTGTCCCGGGTCAGTTGTGCACACCTGGCTCCTTCTGTCCTTCCTCAGATTCAGCCAGGGTCCCCTGTCAGCCAGCAATGGTGCAGGCTGTCGGGCCCCACTTTTCTCAGTGTGGTCTCATTCACTGGCTGGCTGATGGGTGTTTCTGCTTGGGGATGCTTCCCACTTCACCACCCTCCAGGGAATTCTCTCTGCAACTTAGTGTTCCTGGGTTTTTACTCCAGTTTCTCCACCCCTTTCCCTGGTGCTGTACTACTTTCCACCCAACAGTTAGCTCCTCCCGCTATCCCTCACCTGATATGAAGTGACTTAGACTCAGGATCGAAGTGTGCATGTGGGTGTTGGTGCGAGATGACCACCTTACCATCCCAGTTACAGTTCTCCTCTGTGGCCACCCAGTTGCATGGGCGCCATACCAGATTAGTAATTAAAGTGTAAAACATCTTTCTGCAGCGCATTCGGGTGTTTCTGTCTGAGTCCACTAAAAATAAGATTCAGCTGAAGTCCTACCGGAGCCATAGATTGTAATGGCATGAACTCCTTTTGTGTGGAGGGGGGAAAGCGTTTTTGTACAATACGGTATCCATTTGTTCACACGCCCAGAAACTTTTGAAAAAAAAAAAAAAACACAAATGCAGTTCAGTTAATCTCCACTCATCTCATGGCAATCCATGGCCTGGGTCCCTACAATCAATTGTACTTGCATCTTTCAGGTACAATTGGATGTCTGGTATTTCCAGGTAAGCGCGATGTTAGCAGAATAATCATGTAATTTAAGCACGCTGTTGACATCACACCTGCACTGCAAAGGAGTTATAATAATAATAATAATATTTATTCACTTATATAGCGCTATTAATTCCATAGTGTCAAGGAAATTCATGGGAAATGACTGCACTGCACACCAACACATCTAAAATCCATAGGTGCCTGTTTATTGTAAATCCATGATCAGGAGATGGAAGACAGTCACATTGTACGGCTACAACTGACGCGTTTCTGGCGCTACTGCGTTACTTTCTATAATTAAGGGCGCAGTAGTGCATCAGTTGTAGCCGTACAATGTGACTGTCTTCCATCTCCTGATCATGGATGTACAGTAAACAGGCGCCTATGGATTTTACACATGTTGGTATGAAGTACAGTCATATCCCATGAATTTTCTTGATGTTAGGTTGGACATAATGAAGGACGATCACCTGCCACAACGTCAGAGCTGAAGCCTTGAATTGCAGTCTGCAATGTGGTTAGATTTTTTCTTGTCTTTATATACCGTAATTCTATAGCACTTTGCATACATCAGCAATACAGTCACCATTGGAGCTCACAATCTAAAAAACCTATCAGTATGTCTTTCGAGTGTGGGAGGAAACCCATACAAACTCCTTGCAGATGTTGTCCTTGGTGAGCACAGGACCCCAGCCGTGCAACGCTATCCACTGAACCACTGTGCCACCTAGTAAGCACTAGATCTATTTTGGCAATGAGGCTAAGTGCTTCCATTGGAGCTGTAGGTACATGAGGAGTTTTATATGTGGGAGATGTTGTGAGGGGGCAGAATGGGGTTTTATGTGGGAAGATAGCATGATGGGTTGTGCGGTTAATGTGTAAGGGACCAGTATAGAGTGGGAATGTAAAGGGACACTATGGGTGGGGAAACTGTGATTGTACACATTATAGAGACTGAGTAGTATGTGTGTGGGGCAGAATAGAGAGTGGGGGCAAGAAGGTGACAGTACGCAGGGAAAGGAGGTGTGAGGTGGGTGCAGGGTATAGAAATTAGGCAGTATAGGGTGGACAAAGTGTAAGTGTGAAATTGGAGCCAGTAAGGAAAGGGGGAGAGGTAAAAGGAACCTTTCACATCCTCAAATGCTATTAGGGTAAGTTCACACATACAGGTTTAGGGCCGTTTTAGCAGCGGAAACCGCCGGTCGGTTTCCATGAGGTTTATGCAAATTTATGTTAATCCAAAAGCGGCTTTTGGGTTAACATATAAACCTATGGAAACCGACCCCCGGTGTGCACACACCGGCGGTTTCCACATGCTCATCTGTTGCTAACCCGCTGGGTTCCCAGCGGGTTAGCAAAGAATGAGCATGTTCTATAAACCGGCCGGTTCTGCAGCGGCTGCAAGCAGAATCATGTGCTGCTTCCAGCCGCTGCAGAACCGACGCCACTAACCCGCTGTGCACCCGCCTGTCTCCCGGCCGTCTTCCGCCGCACATACCCGACAGGAAGACGGTGGACGGCTGCCGAGCTTCCTGTCGGGTCCGCCCTGCCGCCGCCGACCCTAACCCGCTGTGCACCCGCCAATGTGTGAACTTACCCTAAAAATTCAGATATGGGTTAATCTGCAAATTAATAGTGTTCTATAGTCAACTGTCTGACGCACTGAAAGCACGCCTCCCATGAGGAAATATACTTTATTACTTCGGCAGGTTATGGCTTTCAGTCATGGAGGCCTGCCAGCATATCTTCAGTCACCACTCAGAAAATAGCGAGGGGTGGCTGTAACCATGCCCCAGCACTGACTGACAGTCATCTCTGCACTAATGCACTGGAGAGCCGGCTATCAGTCAAAGTGCTGGGCTGGAGACAATATTTTATAGGACAGGATAGGGTGGAATGCCTATACCATAAGAGGAACAGTCTAGGGGCCATATTTTGAGCAGGAAATACAGTAAGGAGCAATTATTTATTCAGGAGCACAGCAGAAGGGGAGCTATTTTTATTCAGGAGTATTATAACCACACTGTTATTTTAAGGTCACTATGTAAGGATTTGCTGCAGAAGACCGGAGAAAATGAGAAGTCTGTACAGGTGAGCTGTGGATGTGAAAGTCCTTATAGCATCTGGACAAGATGGAGGAGGAAAGAAAGAGAATGACTCAAATCATAGGAGATGTCACCTATAAGGTACCTGGATGTAAATTTTTAATTGTTATACTAATTATGTCTCATCAGTGCTATGGTTTCTGTATGGTCTGCAGTCTGATGATGACTGTTAAAAACAACTCCCAGTACTCCTTACCTTTGTGAAGGACATACTGGAAGTTGTAGGTTCATGCGACTATGTGGCTGAACTAACATTGTAATTTATTACTATACTGAGCTTGAGGAGATATTCATGTACTGATTGTGGTTCTGGTGATGCATTTATGTACAGATGACTGTCCCAGTAATGCGCTCATGTACTGATGGTGGTTCTATTGATATTTTCATGTATTAATGTGGATTCTGTGTTGCATACTTTTACTGATAAAAGTTCTGGTATATAATGTATATATTGATGATGGTTCTGGTGATGCATTTTTGTACTGATTGTGGTTATAGTATTATTTCCTTTGCTTATGATGGTTCTGGTTAATTTATTGATGGTGGTTCTGGTTACATATTCATGCTCTGATGATGGCCCTTGAGATGTATTCCTGTACTGATAGTGGTTCTGGTAATGAATTTCTGTACTGATGGTGGTCATGATACTGCATTTCTGTACTGTTAGGCCCTGTGCAAACACTGCATTTTATCACATTTTTATGCATTTTTCACAAAAACTGCAAGCAAATCCTTATGCCAGCAAAGTCAATGATAATCCTAAAGTGTTGTGCACATTTTACTTATTTTCCCTTGTAGATTTGGTGCACAAATAAATCTCCTGTATTTTTCAACCCCAAAAAGCAAGAAAAATGCAAAGAAAAAACGCATTAAAAATGCATAAAAAATGCACTGAAAATGCTGCAAAAATGCACATTATTACATCTGTATTTATGTTAGGGGCATTAGTTATAAAATTAAACACTGTAGAATGCCAAATCCTAACAGCGTGTAATATACTCATGGGACAGCCCAACTCCACAGCCGGGGGTACTCGTTACTGGGCCAGTTGTTATGGCTCTTTTTGGGGAATGTCAAGGTGGCCACCCGGCTCCGTGACCCTGGCAGTGTCATTTAAATAAATGGTAAAGATTGGGGAAGACAGGGAAAAGGAGTATTCATGACGCCACCTGCGGTGCGCGGCAATGGGAGGCCGCCGCTGCTTCAGAACCTCTGGCGACGATGACTGGCAGCCTGGATGGTTCCGCTCCCTGCAGGTGGAGCACGGTAGTCAGGGCAGCTGGAAGGAGGGTTCAGTTCGTACTTTGGCAGATGTTTGTTAGGTCATCAGCACCCCGGTGTTTCATGCGGCCTCTGTGGCCGGTGGTCGCTGCTATGGAAAGTCTCACAAAACCACAGCTGGAGTTCCGTAACTTTTACTTAGTTGTTTCAGCATGGCCGCTGGGTGCTTCCCCTTGCCAATCTCTGGTTCAAAGTTGTCTCCAAAACCAGGACAGTGCAGTTGAGCCTCTTTTGGTGTTCCTCTCTCACTCTTACTGGGTGTATCTTTCTCTGGTGGTCCATCAGCGCTATAAGGTAGTCTTCCTGTTCCTCTCAGTGCCTCCGCACACAGAGCTCAGGTACTGACATCCATGGGTGCTCAGTTGTACCACTTCCTGATACTACTCCCTAGCTTGGCCACCTTCTCCAAATTGTGTCAGGTGTTCAGCTGCAGCTCCCATTAGGAACTCGGGGCCTCCGTTTTCAACGGTTCGGGCCTACAGCATCCATGTGGTATTAAGGGCCAGTTTACTGTGTCGTCCACCAGCCTATCTGTTCTCTCACCAGATATGGGCGTATGGGGATCTATGTCTCATTCCGTAACCCGAGGGTTGTGTTCTTCCTCCACACCCGTCATTCAAATCCCTCCCGGGGCGAGCGTGACCGTGCTCCAGCCCGCGGGAGCTAACACCTCCTCCTCCATACTTCTGCTACACTCAGACTCCGTCTTCTCTCTCCTGCTCATGACTAATTGACTCCACACTTCCTGCACTCCTCTTTTTTCCTCCTGGCTACGCTTGGGTCCTCCCACCATCACGGGGTCCTAAGTGTTGTGTGTGTGTGTGAAGCTCAACTGCACCATCCCAACGCCTGGAGAGCAGAGGCACAACTCTCCCTCTAATGGAGGAGTGCAGTAACTCTGATGGCGGCCTGCCCGGTGGAGCGCCACACTCACTGTCAGGATTTGGCTCTACTTGCTGGTTCCAGTAGTCATCATGTGACCAGGGGCGTTGCTAGGGTCAAAAAACATCCGGGGCTCGGGCCCACTGAGCTGCATTTTTCGTAATAAATTTAAATAAAACCCAAGTAAAATGTACTTAAATAACCAGTGACACTCTACACATATAATATTAACAGTTTTAATGCTTTAAAACATTATAGAGATTGCCAACATGCACTCAATAAATACACAAAATATAACAGTATTAGGCCAACATCCAAGTAATCCTAAGGCTTCTTTCACATGAGCGCTTTTCTGGCGTTAATACCGTGATTTTAAAGTGCATGAATTTCGCTGTCAAAAAAACGCCATTAAAGAACATGTTCTATAATGACGTTTTTTTGGCAGTATCTTCTTGACCCCATTGACGTGAATGGGGCGTGCTCCCGGTGAAAATTGGGTGCTTTAAAAGCACGCGATTAGTGTTCGGGGAGAAGCGCTTATCTGAATAAGCCCTAAAAGGGTTTTCTCACTACTTTGATCCACTCCTCTAGGATACAGTTCTATCTATTGTGTTAAGGAAAAAATAGCCCCAATGGTATATACAGGCCCCAGCAGTATTACAGCAGCCCCAGTGGTATACAGCAGCCTCCCCAGTGGTATATACAGGCCCCAGAAGTATTACAGCAGCCTCCCAGGTGGTATATACAGGCCCCAGCAGTATTACAGCAGCCTCCCCAGTGGTATATACAGGCCCCAGCAGTATTACAGCAGCCCAAGTGGTATACAGCAGCCTCCCCAGTGGTATATACAGGCCCCAGCAGTATTACAGCAGCCCAAGTGGTATACAGCAGCCTCCCCAGTGGTATATACAGGCCCCAGCAGTATTACAGCAGCCCAAGTGGTATACAGCAGCCTCCCCAGTGGTATATACAGGCCCCAGCAGTATTACAGCAGCCTCCCCATACTTTGAAGCATATGAATGTCAAAGGTGGTGAAAGGGTTAAATTACATTATATACAGCACACATGTACTGGATAACACATGCTCATTACATACATCATACATGTCCAGAGTACACACATACTATATAACAGATGCACAGCAGGTACACATCATATACACAGAACATGCATGTAGGACAAGTGTATATACACACTTCACTATACTCAAAATATATCCTAAATACACAGAGACACAACACACACAGAGGCACAACATACACAGACACAACCCGCACACAGAGACACAAAACCCACACAGAGGCACAACATACACAGACACAACCCGCACACAGAGACACAACCCGCACACAGAGACACAACCCGCACACAGAGACACAACCCGCACACAGAGACACAACCCGCACACAGAGACACAAACTGCACACAGAGACACAAACCGCACACAGAGACAACATACACACACACAGACAACATACACAGAGGCAACATACACACACACACACACACACACACAACATACACACACAGAGACAACATATACACACACACACAACATATACACACACACACACAGACAACATATACACACACAGAGACAGCATATGCACACACACAGAGACAACATATACACAAACACAGACAACATATACACACACACAGACAACATATACACACACACACAGAGACAACATACACACACACAGACAACATATACACACACACACAGAGACAACATATACAACACACACACACAGACAACATACACACACACAGACAACATATACACACACACACACACACAGAGACAACATATACACACACAGACAACATATACACACACACAGACAACATATACACACACACAGACAACATACACACACACACACAGACAACATATACACACACACAGACAACATACACACACACACAGAGACAACATATACACACACAGACAACATATACACACACACACACACACAGACAACATACACACACACACAGACAACATATACACACACACACAGACAACATATACACACACACACAGACAACATACACACACACACACACAGACAACATATACACACACACACAGAGACAACATATACACACACACACAGAGACAACATATACACACACAGAGACATGGAGACACACACTCCCCTGTGCTGCAGGGGTGGAGGCTGGTGTACATGTGCTTTACCTGCTTCCAGCAGCTGAGCACCTCCCCCACTCTCTGCCAGGACTGTCCAGCAGGAGAGCTGTCATCTGGTGGATTAGAGCTGCTTCTCCTCTGGTCTGGATCTTCCATAAGAGGTGACTACTCGTATGTGCCGGCTCTCACCTCTTCACTTCATAGACCGCGCCATGCAGGAAGAGAAGAGCACTGGCCAATCAGCTCTGCTGTCACTCGGTTAATTGGCCAGTGCTCTTCTCCTGCAGGACATGCCCCCTCTGTGAGTTGCTGGACCCGGAGGAGGGTAAAAGCTGCTGCACACACAGTGCACACATGAAAGTGCAGGTTCCCGGCCGCAACAGAGCAGCAGACAGAGGCACTGTAGGAGATAGCAGGAAGTCAGGGAGAGAAGAACTGCCAAAGGCAGTATCTGATAGAGCGGCCCTTCAGCACCCCCGGAGATTCGGGGCTCTATGCATAAGAATCGGGGCTGCAGCCCCGATTCTTAATGCATAGCGACGTCCCTGCATGTGACCACTCATATGTGATTTTCATACTTACAGTCTTGCGCAGAAAAGCTTCTCTTCCTACTTCTCTCAATGAAAGGTCTGTAGTTTTGAACTGAACATTTAGAGAATTAGGAGGAACAGCTAGTTAGTATGTGACTATTTGCAAATCATAAATGGGTGGTCATATAACAAATCCTCAAACCCCTTAATCTGTATATAGGAAGAGACTCCAACCTGAAATTTTGTCTGGGATGCAGGAAAACCTAGAATCACCTCTGAGTTGTGTCTTCTTTCAACCTTAAAACTCTAAAACTATGAATGAAAACTCTAACAGGCTCAGTCAGTAATGGAGCAGCACCTGTACCAATTGACACAGGTCTGCCACAGTTGTTTGTCATTTCATACTCCATAAAGGCAGGGGTTTACAAACCATGGGTTCTCTTACCTTAACTGGGCCTCCTCCAATCCCAAGCCACCCACCAAAAAAATATTTCATGGATTAGGCAGGGTCACGGCACAAAAGCCCAGTCGCAGATGATCATACCTCCCAACGTTTCGAGACAGGGAGAGAGACATGTACTGCTGCGCCTATAAAGTAATTGTGTATCTACTGAGGACCTTTAATTTTCTCACCCACCTTAATACCTCTTTTATGGACTTCAAAAAGTTTGATACCACCCAAAAATCCTGGACACTTTATCTGCACAGTTAGCAACCAAAATACCTTCACATAATATGTCCCTTTCCACATTCATAGCAAAGTATGTGTCATATGGATGATACTAGAAAGACAGTTTTCTTTGCTCAAGAGCTTGCCTGTAAGGCTGACCCTATTCCTCCCTATGGAGGGGAATTAAAGGGAATCTGCCAGGTCAAAAATCCATATGCATCATTTTCTAATTCATTTCTCTAAGCTCTATCTATTCATGTATTTCTATTGTTTATGCTTCCCTCCTATCCTCTGTAAACTTCAAAATAAAAGATTAATTCCACCTGTCAATCACAGTGAGCTCTCTGCTGCCCACTCCCCAAGGAATGAATAGTCATGCATCACTACACTGTCCTGCCCTCTCCTCTGATCTGTATTCAGTGTGACTCATTGCAGAGGAGAAAGGAGAGGAAAGGAGGTGTTTGATTTTAGCTACAGCTCTGACCTCTCATGTCATTGTGTGCATCTGAGGCATGTGTGTAGTGTGTGCAGTCTGAGATATTTCTATATGATTATGAGAGCATTTGATCATTTGCTCAGCAGATGCACACATTACATATATGTAAGAAAACCAACTTTCATATAATAGAAATTTCTTACAAATACCACACAGTGCAGGACAAAACACCTCCCCCTCCCCAGCATAGAGCACAGAGGGGAGGGACAGAACACTAGCTTGGATAGGTGTGAATATTTAAATAATATACTGTACAAATCAGTATTTGGTCAATGAGAATGAATCATATAATAGGAGCAATGGCATAGATGAAAGTAATGCTTTTTTCAGCCCATTGAGAAGGAAAGAAGGGTTTATTACATTGAATGACTGTCAGGGAAAGAGGGATCTGTAAGGGGTACATTTTCTCCTTGTGGAGAGTGACATGGCAGTAATCAGGAGACTAATTAGCCGCAATGCTTGTCTGGAAAATAAAATATCCAAATTGTCTCTTCTGAGAGGAAGAAGATGAAGTCTAGTGCCACCTATTGGAAGTTGCAGTCCTAAAAGTCAATTTCATCTCTTTAACGAGACTTGTCAAATGACAGGATAATAATGAAACCAGAATGTCAATTTGCAGACACTGAGTTTTGGGGTATTGCCCCTCATCAGTGCAAAGTATGAGATCTGATTTGGCTAGTAGACAGACTAAGATGGGTATCTAAGGGGTAAGGATTCTCCTTGTGGAGAGCGACATGTCAGGTCTAGCATGCCAGTATGGGGAGACTTAAAAGCCACAATGATCCTGTAATAGGCAGTACAGGGCCATGTTGCCCTGCCTTGGGGAATGCGGGGCTCAGCTGTTCCCTATGGTTCATTTGCAGTGGACTTCTACATAGACTCAGACAAACCGGTCACCAGCGTGCTTGCATCAAAGGAGTCTTGGTCTAACGGTAGCCCTGGTTGATCCTCTGGATGATTCCCTGTGAGTGGGATAGGGCTGGTGTCATGGAAGAGACTTTATAGATTTGGGGGAAGGCACAATGGTGTGGAAAGGGTTGTAGAAGAGTTTTGAGGTACCAGAACAGTGGGAGCAGTCTGCACTAAATGCTATGAAGGTAATTGTCTCGAAATGTGTAACGTTCAAGAATCATGCCATGTCTCTGTTCAGCGGGAGTCATGTGTTATTACAGGTAATGACTTTTGGCAAAGAATATTGACTCACTGTATACCTTGACCCTCACCGAAGGTGACAATAACGTCGAATTGGCACGCTCAGGGCTGCTCGGCGGCCTGGGCCTGGACTCAAGCCAGGCTACTTGACCCCCATGCCGCCAGCACCTCAACACCCCTGTGGGAAATAAAACATGCAAATTGCCTCTTCAGGGAGAAAGAAGACGAACAGGAAAAGAGATAGAAAGAGTTAGGAGGACTTTCTGGGTGAGAGCAAAAGTGTCAACATAAGAGATGATATGGCTGGAGAGATCATTAATAGTATTAACATTATGGAGTAAGCTGAGTCGAGAGTCGGTAGGAATTCTTAGTCCATGGAGCACGTTTTCTCTTAGCGAGCACATTCTGTTACAATGAATATGATGGACACCAAGCACAAACACGACCTGATTTACCGTACAGATAACTTGGCGGCTTCATTGTTTCTATATCTGCTGCAAATATTTTCAAATAAATATTTAAAGATGTGAAGACTGACATATGGATTCTCTATTAAATCGCTCACATAGTTCTCTTACAATAAGGTGGTGCAATCACATTCTGTTCTAAAATATTTCTGGCTCGGAGACCTCATTGAGCAATGCTTGAGGAAAAAAGGTCACTTGAGATTGCTTCTGGTTTTGCATTGTTCTAGACCAGCATTAAATAATATAACCTTGGTTAATCTCCCGAACATGGCTTCTCCAGAGCAAATAAACACACTCCCATGTAGAACATGCTAATTCTTCAGCCAAGACAACCATTTTCATTTTGCTGTAACTGCTGAGGAATATTACACAATATATTATCCCAGATGCTGTAAAGACTCTTTTTAAACAGTCTGAGAAGCTGGTTGAAAGTGGGGGAGGGTTGACCAGATCTGTAATATTGCTGACCTATCCTTTGGATACATCATACAAAGAGAGCAATCCCTAGAGAAGGACATCATAGTGGGAAGAATAGAAGGAATAAGGCAAAGAGGAAGACAGCAACCCAATGGCTTGATACTATCGAGAAAATGGCGGAGAAGATCATGGTGGACCTACTGTATCTAGGCTTGGAGAAAACCCTGGTGGATCTATCTAGGCTTGGAGAAGACCATGGTGAACCTATCTGGGCTTGGAAAGATTTTGGTGCACCTAGCTAGGATTGGATGAGATCCTGGTGCACCTACTGTATCTAGGCTTGGAGAAAACCCTGGTGGATCTATCTAGCCATGGAGAGGACCCTGGTGAACCTATCTAGGCTTGGTAAAATCCTGGTACACCTATGTAGGCTTGGAAAAGTCCTAGTGGACCTATCTAGACTTTGAGAAGAACCTGGGGACCTATCTAGGCTATACAATATCCATCTTCCTACGATCGTTCCTCCATCAAGTCACCATGATTCAAGATCAAGCTGAAGGCCAATTTATAAATAAAAATAAATCCTTATTGTCATATGTGTGGGGGGCCCAATGTCTGTCACCCTCTCTGCATCAGCTGTTTGCAGGTCCCAAGGCAAAAGAAGACAGTGTATGGAGTTGGAACACAACAGCGCCATATACTATGCAGTGGCCATTCTCACATATTACAGCTCGATTCACAATCACATCAATAGTTGCTGAGCTACAATATCTGAGAACAGCAACACCCAAGAGAAAATCAAAAAATGAGCAAATACCCTAAAATAAGTAAAGTTAATAGCAATAGTGCAAATCAATAAATTGAGTACTTAGTCAACATTATTTTGGTGAAAAAAAAAACATGAAAGTCATCTCACCACAACAAGGTACCCATATCGGGATGGTCCTAGCATCTAATAATTAAAACCTTACTATATGTTAGGCTACGGGTTGAACTATGTTACATGTTAGGCTTTGGGTTGAACTAGATGGACTTAAAGTCTTCCTTCAACCTCAAAAACTATGTTACTATGTTACAATGTCTAGTAACGCAGCTGTGAATAGGACTGAGCTGGACTGGGGGCCAACACTTACTGGACACTCAACAAGGGGGAGCTACAGTGCCTACAATAGTCTTTAACCCCCTGCATGATTTAGGTGGTTTGATAAGATGCAAATAAGTTAGAGCCTTCAAACTGCAAACGAGAGTAGGATTTATTAACAAAAAGCATAAATCTTACAAACCAAAAAGTTATGTTGCTCAGTTGAATTTAATAAATTTTAAACATAAAAGTGTGGGTCAATTATTATTCAACCCCTAGGTTTAATATTTTGTGGAATAACCCTTGTTTGCAATTACAGCTAATAATCGTCTTTTATAAGACCTGATCAGGCCGGCACAGGTCTCTGGAGTTATCTTGGCCCACTCCTCCATGCAGATCTTCTCCAAGTTATCTAGGATTCTTTGGGGGTCTCATGTGGACTTTAATCTTGAGCTCCTTCCACAAGTTTTCAATTGGGTTAAGGTCAGGAGACTGACTAGGCCACTCCAACACCTTGATTTTTTCCCTCTTGAACCAGGCCTTGGTTTTCTTGGCTGTGTGCTTTGGGTATAGGTACTAATTACGGACCTAGTCTGATGGAACGGAGACCAATCTGCGGTGGAGTATCTTTCTATGGTATTGACTGAGTAAACCATATGTGCCCCACCTGCACAGGAGATCTTTCCGGAGCTCCTTCATCCTTGTTGGTCACCTTGGGTTATAGACCTTGAACTCTTCGACAAGTCCTAGGCTCTGGCACTGGACGAGTGAATACTTTCAAAGAAGTGTCCAGGCCGTGGAACGGCAACCATGCGGTGTAGTAGTCAATGGGTATTTAGCCACTGTGCAATTTTCTGGAGATTTCTTTTTCTTGTTTGTTATGTCCTTACTTTCGGAGTGGGCTCCACAGGAAATATTATAAACTTATGGCGGAACAAGCATAAGCTTACGGATGTGTAACGTTGGTGGCCCCTTGGGGAGGGTTTACAGCTTACATATTTTGGCCAAAATATCCACAAACACCCCACATTTTCATCTTGAGTGTTTTATTGCACTTTTTTTATCTGCAGTTTGTAGCTGGGCCCTCTGGGGGGCGCCTGTCATTGTGTGAGGCATGTAATCAGTGCGGAGCAGCCCGCCTGATCTAATAGAAGGGCGTGACCAATAGGCTGTTCTGACACTATGCCTTGCATGCATCATGAGCGGCAGAGCCCTATGGTAACCTTGTGTCTTTAAATGCCACCAGTCACCTCCCTGACAGCATGGCCGGACGCTGGTGCCACAACCGCCCCCACTGTGGGTTGCAGGTCACTGAGTACCGGTATACAGACACCTGTG
Source organism: Allobates femoralis (assembly GCA_033576535.1). Lineage (NCBI taxonomy): Eukaryota > Metazoa > Chordata > Amphibia > Anura > Aromobatidae > Allobates > Allobates femoralis. Next base: position 37,033,624 of record JARQOC010000001.1, on the reverse strand, counting down.
TTGCCTCTCAGAGGAGCTGGCAGCTGCTGCTAGGTGCAATGGGTATTTACCTGGCAATTTTTTGGTGATTTTTTTTTCTCTGTTTTTATGTCCTATTTCGGTGAACCACAGAATATTAGATATACATATGGCGACAAGCATATGGTTAGGACTTGTAAGCGTGGGGGCCCTTGACGGTGGGTTACAAGCTTACATATTTTGGCCAAAATATCCACAAACACCCCACATTTTCATCTTGAGTGCTTTATTGCACTTTTTTTATCTGCAGTTTGTAGCTGGGCCCTCTGGAGGGCGCCTGTCATTGTGTGAGGCATGTAATCAGTGCGGAGCAGCCCGCCTGATCTAATAGAAGGGCGTGACCAATAGGCTGTTCTGACACTATGCTTTGCATGCATCATGAGCGGCAGAGCCCTATGGTAACCTTGTGTCTTTAAATGCCACCAGTCATCTCCCTGACAGCATGGCCGGACGCTGGTGCCACAACCGCCCCCACTGTGGGTTGCAGGTCACTGAGTACCGGTATACAGACACCTGTGTTGCCTCTCAGAGGAGCTGGCAGCTGCTGCTAGGTGCAATGGGTATTTACCTGGCAATTTTTTGGTGATTTTTTTCTAACAGTAGTTCCATAAGCCTTCCACTTCCGGATGATGCTCCCAACAGTGGAGACAGGTAGTCCCAACTGCTTGGAAAGGGTTTTGTACCCCTTGTCAGCCTTGTGACCCTCCACGATCTTGTCTCTGATGGCCTTGGAATGCTCCTTTGTCTTTCCCATGTTGACCATGTATGAGTGCTGTTCACAAGTTTGGGGAGGGTCTTAAATAGTCAGAAAAGAGATAATTAATCCACACATGTGAAGCTCATTGTTCTTTGTGCCTAAACTACGTCTTAATACTTTAGGGGGACCAAACAGAATGCTGGTGGTTTGAGGGGTTGAATAATAAATGACCTTCTGAATTAACTTTTAACGCTTTAAAAAAAAAAATAAATAAATAAAAAATCTTTTTGGCTGCAGTGCATTTCACACTTCCAGGCTGATCTACAGTCCAAATGTCACAATGCCAAGTTAATTCTGCATGTGTCAACCAGCTAAATCTGCAGGGGTTGAAAACTACTTGTAGGCACTGTATATACACCGGCGATCGAAATTAGAGAACAATGTCTGATCAAATACTCTCTGACTCTGTTCTACTACTATCCTCCATATCCTCACTCCATGACACAGATAATGTCACAGCTTTCTACAATTCTCACCTCAGCTATTCATGCAACCGCCCTTCTCTTTCATGGAAGAACACGACAAATCAACAGACAACCCTTTCACACAATCATCAGTAAAAATCTGCGACGAGCATGTAGGGTTGCTCAGCGGTGCTAGAAGAAAACATATTACCAGAAAGACTTCACAGCATTCAAATAAACAATTATCACATTCAAGTCTGGAAACTTGCTATCTACCTAAAGGTACCGTCACACAGGGACATATCTCCGGCGATATTGCCGGGGATCGCGGGAGCGCGCATCCCTGACAACATCGCCGGGGAGCTGTCACACTGAGCAACTTACCGGCGATGTCGCCGGCTAGTTGCCGCGGCTATCGCTCGCTGAGTTGCCCGGCAACCCAGGGAGCGATAACCCGCAATGTAGTAGATAGGCGGAATCGCCCGATCGCCGCGTTACACAGGGCGATCAGGCAGAATCGCCTGAGCAACATCGCCAGATTTCCCAACATGGTTGGGAAACCTGGCGATGTGACTCAGGCGATTCATCGCCTGATTATCGCCCTGTCACACGCGGCAATTCGCCGGCGATGTCGCCGCAACCTGGCCACGCCCCTCGGTTGCCGGCAACATCGCCGGAGATATGTCCCTGTGTGACGGTACCTTTATGGAGACAGCGAAGTAGGTGAGGAGATTGTAGCCACTTCCCTCCTCTCAGATATATGCAAATTTGCACTTCTTTAAGGAAGTGGAGAAACTCCAGTGCCGCATTTAAGCAGCTCCTCAAAGTCATAATCATATATCTGAAAGGAAAGAAGTGGCTACAATCTCCTCACCTACTTCGCTGTGTCCATAAGGTAGATAACAAGTTCCCAAACCTTGTCTTCGCCCACTCACACAGCCAGATCAGAATATCCTACACACTACAGTGATGAGGGACAGGTACCCCAAAACACAGCGTCTGTAGTTTGGTGTTCTGATCTGGCACAATTCCCTTACTCATATTAAAAGCTTGTTGGAAAGCGATTATGACTTTGAGGAGCTTCTTAAATGCGGTACTGGAGTTTCTCCACTTCCTTAAAGAAGTGCAAATTCACATTCAAGTCAGCACTCACCTCCACTAAACAGGCTTACTTCACTACCCACATATCCTCTTTGTCCTGCAACCCCAGGCAGTTATTCAACACAAGTAACTCCCTCCTCCGCCCTCCTCCACCCCCCACTGCCTCCTCCAACTTCTCACACCTCTGCAAAAGACTTTGCAATACACTTCATGAATAAGATTAATCAGATCAGAAAAGTCCTTACTACCCAACCATCACAACCCGTATGTATAACAGACCACTCACCTCCTCCACTTACTCTCCTCCCCTCCATCACTGGAGGAGAACTTGCACACCTCCTCTCCAAATCGCACCCCACCACTTGTGCATTGAACCCCATCCATTCCCACTTCCTCCCCAACCTCACCACCACACTTATCCCAGCCCTGACCCACCTCTTCAACCTATCATTAACTTCTGGTACCTTTGCTTCCCTTTCAAATACGCAACAATTACACCTATCTTAAAGAAGACATGACTCGACCCGACCTCTACATCCAGCTACCTGCCCATATCGCTGCTCCCGTTTGCCTCCAAGCTTCTCGAAGAGCATGTCCATACTCTACTCTCATCCCACCTCTCATCTAACTCTCTCTTTGAAAACCTCCAATCTGGCTTCTGCCTCCACCATTCCAGCGAAACCACCATGACCAAAATTACTAAAGACCTACTTACTGCCAAAGCTAACAGACAGTTCTCTATCCTCCTCCTTCTAGACCTGTCCTCTGCATTTGACACCGTCGACCACTGCCTCCTATTACAGATCCTCTCTTCCAATGGTATCACTGACCTTGCCCTCTCCTGGATCTCCTCCTACCTCTCCAACCGCACATTTAGTGTCTCCTACTCACACACTACCTCCTCGCCCCATCCCCTCTATGTTGGGGTTCCTCAAGGTTCTGTCTTGGGACCTCTTCTTTTTTCCATTTACACCCTTGGGTTGGGCTTCCAGTACCAACGGCACTCAGATCTACCTCTCTGGCCCAGATGTCAACTCTCTGCTCTCCAGAATCTCAGAGTGTCTGTCAGCCATATCCTCCTTTTTCTCCTCTCGCTTCCTTAAACTAAATGTAGACAGAACCAAACTCATCATCTTTCCCCCTTCTTGTGCACCTTCCTTACCTCACCTATTTATCACAATAAATGGCATAACACTTTGCCTTGTATCTGAAGTCCGCTGCCTCAGAGTAACCCTTGACTCTGCCTTATCATTCAAACCACACATTCAACCCTTGCCACCTCCTGTTGTCTCCAACTCAAAAATTTTTTCAGAATCCATCCTTTCCTCAACGTCAATCTACTAAACTACTAGTGCATGCCCACATAATCTCCCGTTTTGACTACTGCAACCTCCTCCTCTGTGGCCTCTTGTTAACACTCTCTCACCTCTACAATCTGCCCTCACCTCTGTTGCCTGACTAATCCACCTCTCTCCTCGGTACTCCTCCACTTCTCCCCTCTGCAAATCTCTTACTGGCTTCCATTTCCCCAGTGTATCCAATTCAAACTACAACATTGACTTACAAAGCCATCCACAATCTGTCCCCTCCCTATATCTCTGAACTAATCTCCCATTATCATCCAACTCACAATCTTCAATCCTCCCAAGACCTCCTTCCTTCCTCCTCACTTGAACATTCCTCAACTAAACGCCTCCAAGATCATCCCACATCCTCTGGAACTCTGCACCGCAACACATCCAACTATACCCTACACTCGGAGCCTTGAAGCGGATCCTGAAAACCCATCTATTCAGAACATCTTACAGCCTACAATGACCATGATGACTCCACCACCACTGGACCTGGCGCTCCATGACCAATGGACCCAGCACTCCACCACTACTGGAGCAGACCCAACCTACTGTCTCTCTCCTCATTGCCTCGTAGAACGTAAGCTCACAAGGACAGGGTCCTCTCTCCCCTCTGTATCGATCTGTCACTGTTAGCTTGTTTGTTGTATTTTTAACTTGTTTGTATGTAACCCTTTCCCATGTACAGCGCCATGGAATCAATGCTGCTCTATAAATAAGTAATAATAATAATCACTTGATTTTTTCAGACAGAACTTAATCTGTATTGAAAATGACTCATCTAAAAATCAGGTCTCACACGCACATCACAGATCAATCGACATTCTCCTCTGGCAGCTGAATTCCTTCTCTCAGGCTCCTCATAAAGTCAAATCATCTGGTCTCCTTCAAACGGTACACGGGGTCTTTTCTTTGGTCCTCCCCTCCTTCAAGTAGCACATTAACTGCTTCTCCTTGGGAGAGGTTTGTTCCAAAAACAACAAATCAACCTCTGCGTTCAGCCAATCAGCGCCCGTGACTTCACTCTGACATCACGGCAGGCCCTGGCAGGACGATACCTCTGCATCGGAGACCGGAGAAAAGGCGTCGGAGGGTAAGTATTTGATTCTTTCTTATTTTTCAAACATTTGCCTTTATTTAATTTAGATTTCACAGTGTATGTTAATACACTGCGAAATCTAATGGGGCTGTCACAGATTTCACAGAGGGAAACAGGAACCAGGATTCTTCCTCCCCTCTGTGACATCACCTGCGCTTCATGGGGTGAAGAAAGCGCGGTGTGTGAAAGCACCGTCGTATTTTGTTGCACTTTTTTGCGCGGCCGAAAATCGCTGCAAAGAGTGTGCGCAAAAAAGCTCAACAAAATACGCAAATTTCAACTTGTTAAACATGTAAGCATGGAGACATGAGACAGGGGGAAGGATGGAAATGAACTATGGCCATTTCACGCTGATCTAGCCAGAACCTGTTGAAGTGCTCCCATCCTCCCTCCTGTCTCATGTCTCCGTGCTTACATGTTTAACATGTTGAAATAAAGAAGTCCGCCAGCAACTCGTTGAGTGCAACTCTTTTCTTCTCTTTATACAATAAATGTATGTTTTATGGTCCAATTGAAGAAGCAGGACCCGTCCAGGATAAAATCTTCTTTATTGAAATAAAGTTAAAAACTTACAAGCAGTTGACAGAGCAGGGAGAGGGAGTGGCGGCTCCACGCCTCTCCCTCTTCCCTGATCCATTAAGGCTGGCTTCACACCACGGTTTTGAGCTGTCAGGTTCTGTCCACTGTTTTGCAGGAAGCATCAGACAGAACCTGACAGCCCCGGACAGAACAGAACCGGAGGGCAAATATGCCCTCCGGTCATGTTTTCTGCCTGAATTGACAGATCACAAATCTCAGGAGTTGTCCCTGCTGAGATTTCAAAATCCTGAAATATCAGTGGGGAGCTCTCCACAGTGCTGAAGTTCAGTGCCGGCCGGCATTGAGCCTCAGCACCCAGCGTCTGGCAGGCGGACGGATTTTTTTGTCAGATCCGGCGCAATCCAGCACTATAGACTTCCATGTTAGGGGGTGCCAGATCTGGAACCTATTTGTAAGCTGCGATTTTGTATCCGGGACAAAAACCTGAATTCTCCCGGATCCTCCCGGACAAATGGGAATCGGATGGCAAAACAATGCCATCCGGCACCATCCTGCCTGATAGGAATACTTTGGGGCCGAAATCAGATCTGGGGCTGTCTGGTTCACACCGGACAGCCCCAGATCCCATAAACCGTGGCGTGAAGCCGGCCTGACTGCTTGTAAGTTTTTAACTTTATTTCAATAAAGAAGATTTTATCCCGGACGGGTGCTGCTTCTACGATTGGATAATCTGTATTACCTCCACATCTGGGACTCCTGGCGGGTACCTCCTTCTCGGAATTCAAATAACTCCTAGTGGACCCAACACACGGTACATACACCCCTTTCCTTACGCTTATCCAGCAATGGTGGTGTAGTTCCTTGTCTAGTTTCTCTGAAATGCAAAACTTATGTTTTATACTCACACACATTCTGTGTTCGCTGGAGATTCTTCCTTCTTCCTGTGCTGTAACCTCTGACATCCAGACACTCAGAAGTCACAGTTACAAGATGGCGCTGCAGGACCAGAGTGACACCGATGAAAGGTAAAAAAGCCAAAGGATGAGTATAAGATCTGGGACTTGGGTTTAAAGCACCACTCCACCGGCGAAGAAATGAAAAATGACAGAGTGGTGCTTTAGCCATGTCCTTAGTGTAAATCATATAAATGCTCCCAGCAGGAAGAGAAATATATTAGATAAACGTAATCCAGTTTATTCTGCTGCAGTAAATTTTTTTTCTCCACATTCCCATTTTGATTGAGACATTTATATGATAGAAGTTGAAGAGTTCTTGTTTCTTTCTCTCCCCCCACCCGCTCGCAGTATGAGTCCTGAGCTGTAGTGTATCAGCCTTGGAATTCCAGAACTTTACTCTGAGTTTTATTTCTGGAATCCAACGGCGGGAGCAAAGGAACCAGTCGGTCGCCATGGTGGATACATTAGACTTTGGTGTGTTTGCCTTCCATGACCTAAATAAATCTACAACAATAAATATCTTGTGAGTTACATCAAAGAATATCCAGTCAGCCCATAAATAGAGGCGATGAGCTTGCTGATAAATCTCCAGATCTCATCTCGTATTGACTTGCCAATTTTTTTTCTTTTACACACTTATTGCCCAAGACGTGAACATATTTGTTTCTATCTGAATGTTTGTGGTAACTGTAACGCTATTGAGATGATGCAATTTCTTGAGTTAATGATAAATAACATTCCTGCAGTTTTGAGTATGAATCTAATGAGGGGCCTCATCTAGATAAAGTCTATGGATCCACAGACATCGTCCCACTCAAAAAATTATCGGCAAATTGGAAAAAAAATAATAAACAAAGCGTCCCCTATTAGCACCATATTATTTATAGTTTTTTGTTTTTTTTATTACACTTTGCTTTCAAAGATGAGTCAAACATGTACCCCATTCTGCCTTTAGAATTTAATTTAATCAACTTCCAATCTACAGCCGCTATGGTGAATTCTTTTTGGTTGAGCTGTGAGACGCATGCTCACTGTTGTGCTCATCTCTTTAGCAGATGTGAAATTTTATCTTTGTGGGGCTTCTTTCAGGGATTAAACAGGTGATAGTCGGATGGAGCAAGATCAAGACTATAGGAGGGATGCCGTAACGCCTCAAAATGAAGATTTGGAGCATGTCATAGAATCTTAGAATTGTGGAATTGGGAACCTCCTGGTCATCTCTCCAACTCCCTGCTCAAAGTGTGGAGCCCACTGGCACGGGGTACTCGGTACCAGACCAGGGTATATGCTGGGGATATCACGGCAGTTCTTGGTCCGGATCATGTCCCGAACCCACAATAAAGGATTGGGGGGGATTTACCAGGGGAGTTTGTCGTTACACCACCCACGGGTTGTGGTCAGGGTGACCGCCGCTGCTGCAGAACCTCGGGGATGATGTTTGGCAGCCGGTGATGTAATGGCTCTCCACAGGTAGTTTTAAGAACACAAGAGAAAGAAGCGTAAAAGCAGGTAGAGCTTGGTTCCCCGGGCAGTGATAGTAATAGTCTAAAAATGATTCTGAGTAGGGGTAGTGGTGGAGATGATTGCTGCTTGTGAGGGAACGTAGGTTTGAGCACAAGGATCACACAGACTCACGGTTTTGAAGTTTTCCAAGTCTTTACTGCAGATGTTGTTAGCAGAGTACTGTCCACAGAGTCTGTACCGGGGCCGGGTTGCTCCCACCCTGTCCGGGTCCTCAGCTTCCCACTCCAGCGCCTGCATGTGGCCCTGCTGCAGCTTTAGCTAGGCTGCTGGCCCTGCTTCTCCTCACAGGTACCCACCGGCTAAGCAACTTGAGTCTTTTCTCTGTGTTTCTGACCCCGCCGTGTTGCTTCGCTGTGGTACAGTGCAGATCTGTAACCTTCACTAGTCCAGTGTTTACTGTGCTGCATGTGTCAGTCACAGTTTCGGATCCGGTATCCGGTCTCTGCGCTCCTCCCGGGCGAGTTATGAGGTAACTCAATCTCCCAGATGTGTTCTTCCGTTCTTATTGACTCCTTCCCTCAGACCCTGGCTAGGCCTGGAATTGAGTAGCAGACTGTGGAGAGGCCCGAGGCAGCCTCTTTACACCACAGTCTTCCTTCCTCAGTTCTCCCAGGAACTGAACTAACTCCTCTTCACAGTACTGCTACGTACTGAACTACTACTTCCTCTCTACACCAGAATATATAGGGGAGCTGCTTTAGCTCCCCCTTGTGGCCTAGAGACGCTAGTGCAATGTTAGGTGTTGTGTAGGGAGTTAACCCTGGTTGATATTACTGTGGCACATTAGCCCCTGGGGTGCCACAAAAGCAGGATTCACTAAATAATCCCAAACAGAGGTCTGTCCACCCACTAAACTATCCCACACAGATGTCTGTCCAGCCTCTGTGTGAAGACTTCCATTAAAGGAGAAGTCACCACCTCTCATGGCCACCTGTTCCACATGTTGATCACCCTCACTGTCAAAAAGATTTTTCCAATATCTAATCAGTGTCTCCTGCCATTCAGTTTCATGTCATTGCTTCTAGTCTTTACTTGTGCAAATGAGAATAAAGCTGATCCCTCTACAGTGTGACAGCCCTTGAGATATTTGTAGACAGCTATTACATACCTTCTCAGTCTTCTTTTTTTTGCACGCTAAACATTCCCAGATCCTCCAAGGCTAGGGTCAGACTTGCGCCATGCATTTGCTAAATGCATGTGCTATTTTCATGTGCAAATGTTGAAAAACGCATGTGTTAACGCACCTATAGACTCCAATGCAAAAAACGCATTGCAAAAGTGCAATGCATTGGACGCTGTGCATTTTTGCAAGTGCACCAAAAAATGCAGTAGGCAGTGTTTTTTGGTGCTTTTTCAACAGCGCATGCATTTTTTTTTTAACATGGGAGTCTATGGGACACGCATGCATTAACGCATGGTACATATATGTACCATGCATTAACACATGCACTAAAAATGAACATACATGCCATGAAAATGGCAAGGGAATAAAAAGGATCTTTTAATGCACCCTTCCAATGGATGCAAGCTCCCAAGTCTGACCCTAGCTTAACCGTTCCACATAGGACATGGTTTACAGACCGGACACCATTCTGGTCGCTCTTTTCTGAACTTGCTCCAGTTTGTTTACCTCTTTTTTAAAATGTGGAGCCCAGAACTGGACACAGTATTCAGATGAGGTCTGACCAAAGAAAAGTAGAGGTGGATAATGGCTTTACATGATCTTCTAGACTGTATGCTTCTGTTAATACATTCCAGAATTGTTTGCCTTTTTTGCAGTTGCATCACACTGTTGACTCCTGTTCAGTCTGTGATCTATTAGTATACCCAAGTCTGTTTCACACATGCTGTTGGTTAGTCTTATTCCTTCCATTCTGTATATATATACTTTTTTCAATTTTCTTGCCCAGATGTAGGAGTTTACCTTTTTCCCCCTGTTAAAACCAGCAGAGACAGGGACAGACAGTAAAGGCAAAGGTTTGACACTTCTAAGACTTTTCTTGAACTTCTCTATCCATTCATACACACTTCTTCTAAAACACTGTTTCTATACAAAGTAAATACTGGCAACAGACAGCCTTTGACCATGCAAATTATAAGTGAGGCAGCCATTGTTTCTCATGTCGCAGTCACAAATGGAGATCTGCAGAGCAGCAACTGGGGAGAGAGCAGCCTCGGAAAACAAAGGTTGGATCCAGCTGCCAACAGAAGATTCACAGGCTTAAAGCATAACCGCTGTTTAAATTTTTATTTGATAATAATGTAGAACAAGTGATTTTAACAAACTTTCCAATATATTTCATTAGAAAATTCTGGTTGCAAATCATTCATAATCCTTCTACAAAGTGTCCCCTCTGCACTGTGTGTGAAGCAGACACATGTTTTTTTTCAGTCACAGCCGTCTTCAGTGAATACGGACTTGTAACAATGTATCACTTTAGGCTCGCTCAGAGTAGAGTTGCTAAGCAACATCAGAGTTCAAGATCAGGTCACACTAGTTTCTGCCAGAAAGATGTGTCACAATCTCTGTTAATCTCTTGTCTGCTGGCTCCACACAGCTCAGGATCTCTGTTAACCCCTTCTCTGTTATCACATCACATTGCACTAATCCCTATGAGCTGCTGGCCACTCCCACACAGACAGAAAGTGCTGTTTTTCAAAATAGCACAGAAAAATGTTAGAAAATATCTTATATGGCAGAAAAATGCATTATATTAGCTGTTATATGACCCATCATTAACAACCAGTGCAGTATTGCTTTTTTGTTTATTTTTCAATGAAATGACATTCACACTTTAATTACAATCTGAATGCAGAAAGTTTTGACTCATCTTTTGTTCCTAAAGGTCTGGTTTCCATTTCTCTGATCCAGAGATCACCTGTATAGACAAGGATTTAAAATATAACATTCTGGCTATCCGCCGATGTCACTAAAGGGAACTTAATGGGGCTCTGTCAGGTCATTTTTCATAGAAACAAGTTGTAGCGGTCTTGTTGAAGCGCCTGATGAAGACAGATATCTCTGTCGAAACGCATTGTGGAGCTGTAAAGGGGCAATAAAGGTTTGCTAATTATACAAGAAATTTTGCCATCATTGCTTTTTCCAGCTTCAACAAGACCACTACAACTTATTTCTATATATTTCCCTTCCCTCGCTGAGGGAGTAGCGGCAGGAGCAGCTCCAGGTTTCAACTTCCAGGATTGAAGGACCTAGCGTCACCCGGCAACAAGGAATAACGCTGAAGGACATGTGGTGACGTATTTCCGGTCGGCCCGGTCACGCAACCTCAACCGGAAACAACGCAGGGGCAGCGGCTTGTGGTGGTCTCCACAGTCCCCAATCCCCAATTTAAATAGCTCAAACTGTTTAAAAAGTTAAAAAAACCATGATAGGGCAGCGCGGTGGCTCAGTGGTTAGCACAGGAGTCTTGCAGTGCTGGGACCTGGGTTCAAATTCCCACCAAGGATAATAAATGCAAAGAGTCTGTATGTTGGTGTTATCCGGTTTTCTTGCACACTCCAAAACTGATAGGGAATTTAGATTCTGAGCCCCAGTGGAGACAGAGATGATGAGTATATAAAGCATTGTGGAAGAAAGTGAATAAATATTATTTTCCTCACCAAACCTTGGCTGCTTCCATTGTGACACTTACCTAGCCCCCCCTGGTCTCTACTTTAGCATCCCAACTTTTATCACCAGAAATAGCCTCAATTGACCAGATAGCCAAGGGTGTAAACTAGGGATGAGCGAGTCTACTCGTTAATATTCGTTACTCGCTGAATATTAGGGTACTTGGGATACTCGTTACTCTGCGAGTTTCCTAGCGATTACTCACACAGTAACGAGTCTAATGTAAATCAAGAGAAATGCAATTCCTCTGCTGCTGGACAATATAAAGAGGTCTGGCAGCAGAGGAAAAACCTGCAATTCCCTAATTCATTGTTTAGAAGCCGTAAACTGTAAATTAAAACCGGATTGTCCCGGATTGACCCGGTCCGCGGCAATCCAGTACCATACAGTCCCATGTTACGGTGCGCCGGATTTTCCCAGATCGGTTTTGTCCGATTTTTATAACCGGATCAAACCAGATTGCCCCGGTCCGGAGCAATCCGGCGCCATAGACCCTCATGTTAATTTTCGCCGAATTGCACCGGACCGAGTGAATCCAGTTTTGACCAATTTTTAGCATTGTACTATAAACCAGATTCTCCCGGATTGCCCCGGTCCGGAGCAATCCGGCGCCCCCTAACATGGGACTCTATGGTACCGGATTGCTCCGGACCGGGGCAATCCGGGAGAATCCGGTTTTCATTTGGAGTTTATGGCTTTTTACCGCCGGCTTCTAAACAATGATTTAGGGAATTGCAGGTTTTTCCTCTGCTGCCAGACCTCTTTATAGGGTCCAGCAACAGAGAAATTAATCGCAATTCTCACTTCCCCATTGACTTAAATAGGACTCGCTATTCTCGTAACGAGTACTGAGTATCGGGACTTACTCATTACAAGTCTCAAGAGTCTGAATATTTTAGTACTCGCTCATCCCTAGTGTAAACTCGAACAGTTTTCCGAAAGGTCTTCGTGAAAACTGCAATTTTCCCTTTGACTTCCATTAAATTCAGTACATAAGTCGAGCCTGTCCAACCTGCTCGTTTCCACCAAGCATAGTACTGCTCACTCATCACTAATCACTATGTAATACTCAATCTTTCATTTAGGGCTGCTGCAAAGAGATTGATCACACACTGCAACATAGTGTGTAATATAGTGTCTTAAAGGAAATCTGTCAGCAGGTTTATGCTATAAATCTGAGAGCAGCATAGTATATGGCAAGAAAGCCTGATTCCAGTGATAAATGACTTCCTGTACTACTTGGTTTAGTTTTGATAGAATCCCTGTTTTTTCTGCTGTAGATGTAGCAGCACTAAGCTTTCTGGGTCGTGTATAACTCCGCCCACAGCTTCCTATGAACAGTCACCAATGAGCCAATCAATGGTAGGGGCAGGGTTACATAGACTTGCCTGTTAGGCTGGCACATGAGTTGTTATCAGGCAATGATAATCTACTGCTAATAAAATACGGATTGTATTGAAACTACAACATACAGCCTGGTAAGTAACACATCCCTGGAATCAGGCTCTTGTGCCCTACATTATTGGGCAAAAATAAATAGCAAAAAACCTACTAACATGTTAACTTTAATGTACTTACCGATCACCGTTTTCTATGGTTTAAAGCTCTGCTTGGGTAATTGACTTGTATTCTGACTTTTTGGCTCATACTTGGGTTTATGTTTGAGCTAAATGTTGCTTTTACAAATGTTGCCTTGTCCTATTGCTCCATAGAATGGAAAAAGTAAGTATATTAACACACTTACACTACATCACACACACTTTTATAACAGGTTTAGCAAATAAAAAAAACTATTGAGTGCTTCTGTAAGAGCCCTTCTGACATGTAATGTGATCCAAAGTGGAGAATGTAAAAGGCTATGGACAGAATTGCATTGATTGTTATTCTAATTGTTCATTTGTTTCTTAAATGCAAAATTGAAAACTTTATAAAAAGTCTTCATTCAAAATGATCTACTATTCTACTAATGATACTATTTTGCTGTTGCACAATTCCTAGGTATATTTCTTATACATAGCTGACTGTCCTGCAGCTTCAGACACAGATCTGACAGTGTCACCTCTCTCTGATTTACCTCTGCTTCTTCTTATACAACCCCTGGCAAAAAGTTTGGAATCACCTGGCTCAGAGGACGTTCATTCAGTTGTTTAAGGGTGATTTCACACTGGCGTATGCAAACGCAGCGCACTGAATGCAGCCAAACGCTTGTGTGGCACCCTGCCACCAGGGTTGCCACATGGGGAACTGCAGCCAGGCAGATAGGAGACAGTTTGTGCATCAAAGACCCTCAAAGCACACACCCACGAGACACAACACCCAACCCAGAGCCCGGGACTCTAGGTGGGAAAGGGGTAGTGGGGTTTAGAGGAAAGTGGGTGAGAAGGTAGGTCAGGTGGTAGACCAGCACAAAAGAGAGGAACAAGGAGGAGTTAGCCAGTAGGCCAGAGTGAGCCGAGAGGTAAAGACAACAACAGACAGAGTGACACTTCCCCGGTGGGATAGGGCTCCCTGGAGATGCAGAATCCAGAGCGATGCAGATCCATGGAGAGAAAGCTCGTCCATAGCCTGCAGCCCATGGGGAAGTAAGGACAGAGACCGGACCGGTTCCAACGGGTCCGAGGAGTGTGGCAGCATTGACCGACTGCAGGCGGGAAAGGTTTCCCTTGAAGTATCTGGAAGTCATACGGGTTAGAAGGAGTCAGTGATCCCTTGCAAGATAGGGACACCTAAGCTAGGCTGGGACCAGAGTGTCGGCTCTGAGGGGGACTGCTGCTACACGCCAGCTCCCCAGACAAACCGGCGGGGAACACTGATTCCAAGTTAGTGTTCCTACTACAAGGATTGGAGGCTCAGCAACATTTTAGAGGACCCAGACTTACTGCCCACGCACCTAAGGAGAAGTCACATGAAGGGACGGTTGCCGTCATACAACCCACAGAGAAGGACTGAGAATACAAGCCGTAATGGTTGCAGAAAGAGTGAGGGGTCTCACGAAGGTAGCCTGGCTGCAGTGGGTTCAAAGTGTCCAGAGTTATCAGTGTAAAGAGACTGTGTTAAGAACTGAACTGTTTGTATTATTTCACTTGGAAGAACTTGCAAGTAAACCTGGTGAACCCTGTTTAGTCTCCCGTGACTGATTCCAGGTATACAGAACTTTGATTACACCTTTTACCCTGTCAGGAGCAGCTCGACCTGCGGGGGCTCATCCATCTAGCTGCAGCCCCATCCATCCTCCTGGCAGGGCTATGCTGCAGCGGTGGTCCCCTCATTGACCACAACCGAAGGATGGCGTCATGACAACAATCCCCTGTAAATATTCCCTTTTACTTGTGATAACACGGTCCGGACCAATATCCGCCGTGATATCCCCAGCAGCAACCCGGTCCGGACCGAGTACCCGTCCCAGTGGGCTCCACACTTGCGCACTACGTTCCTATGTTTAACATGGGAACAGCACGTGCCTTGTTTGGCTGCGTTCGGTTGCGTTTGCGTTCGGATGCGCATAATTTGTGCACCCTCTGATGCATCCGAATGCAGTCTGTGGCATTTTTTGTGCGTTTGTGGGCGCTTGTTTTATCTGCAAGCGTCCGCAAGTGCACAAACCATGCATTGAAGTCAATGGGTCCGCAGTGTCCTCCGCATGACAGCGCGGGAGAACATTGCGGATCACATTGAAATCTGCCCGGGGGCCGCCGCTGATCAGCAGCGGCCACCGGGAGATCAGCTAAAGCCGCCACTGATCTCCTGCCGGCTGTCAGCACGGGAGATTTGAAGAAATAGCTGATCTGATCGCTGTTTCAAATCTCCCGCGCCGACATCACCTATTCGGTGTAGGCGCGGAGATTTAGGCTAGGGTCACACATCCGTTTTTTTTTTTAAAAAACCTAATCCGGTTTTGAGCCTTTAAAAAGCTCAAAACCGGATCAGGAAACTCTCCTCATTGGAGCTATTATAAAAACAGGATTGCTTCACAAGCAATCCGGTTACCCGGATCTATGGGCAGCGCTGCCCACAGATCTACTGTAAATGGCTTCAGAACCTCGGACAGCGCACATACTATAGCTACAATAGCTATAGTATGGGCGCTGATCACAGGGGAGCCCAGAGCCTTCATTGATAAAAATGTACAGCAGCTGAAAGGAGCCGGCTGCTGTACATAAGTGATTATACCGTAGCATTATATGCCCACCTGAGTGGGTGGACGGTCTCTAGGGGGGAGTGGGCACCCTCTAGAGACATTATAGCAACATTTAATAATAAACTTAATAGTTTTATCACACAAGAACAGTTTGCTCATCACTGCGGTAGCAGGGATAAGCAAACTATCCGGTAACCTTCCTGGATTGCTGGTTGTCTGAAGCCAATTGCATTCACCGCATCCGGATTTGGATGTGGTGAACGCAATTCTATATTTAAGTGTGACCCTAGCCTTAAACAGCTGTCAGATCAGCTGTTTCTTCAAATCTCCCATGCCGACACGGTGGGAGATCAGCTGTGGCCGGGAGGAGGAAATCTCCACCGCTGACCTACGCCTCCCGGCCGCCGCGAGACAGCTGATGGGCTGGCCGGGCTGCATACTAATGTGAACGCATGCGGAGATTCTCCGCTGCATTCACATCAGTATGGCTGCGTTTGCATGCATGCAGATACAAATGCCGATGTGAAACCAGCCTAATTTTGTAGAAAAAAAGCAGATCACAGATATGGCATAAAAATAAAGTAATTTCAAATGGCAACTCTCTGCCTTGAAGAAACTCTAAAAGAAATCTTGAAAAAAAAGGGCTAGCCAGTAACGGTTACTTTTGTAGACCAAGCAAGGGGAAAAATTATAGAATCACTCAATTCTGAGGAAAAATTATGAAATCATGTCAAGCAAACAAAACAACACTCCAATACATTACTAGTATTTTGTTGCACCACATCTTGCTTTTATAACAGCTTGCCATCTCTGAGGCATGGACTTAATGAGTGACAAACAGGACTCTTCATCAATTGGCTCTAACTTTCTCTGATTGCTGTTGCCAGATCAGCTTTGCAGGTTGGAGCCTTGTGATGGACCATTTTTTTCAACTTCCATCAAAGATTTTCAATTGGATTGAGATCCGGACTATTTGCAGGCCATGACATTGACCTTAAATGTCTTCTTTCAAGGAATGTTTTCACAGTTTTTGCTCTATGGCAGAATGCATTATCATCTTGATAAATTATTTCATCATCCCCAAATATCCTTTCAATTGATGGAATATGAAAACTGTCCAAAATATCAATGTAAACGTGGGCATTTATTGAAGATGTAATAACAGCCATCTTCCCAGTGCCTTTACCTGACATGCAGCACCATATCATCAAATACTGTGGAAATTTGCATGTTCTCTTCAGGCAGTCATCTTTATTAATCTTATTGGAACAACATCTAACAAAAGTTCCAGCATCATCAACTTGCCCAATGCAGATTTGCGATTCATCACTAAATATGACTTTCATCCAGTCATCCACAGTCCACGATTACTTTTCCTCAGCCCATAGTAACCTTGTTTTTTTCTGTTTAGGTGTTAATGATGGCTTTTGTTTAGCTTTTCTTTATGTACATCCCATTTCCTTTAGGCAGTTTCTTACAGTTCGGTCACAGACATTGATTCCAGTTTCCTCCCATTCGTTCCTCATTTGTTTTGTTGTGCATTTCCTGTTTTGGAGACATATTGCTTTAAGTTTCCGGTCTTGACGCTTTGATGTCTTCCTTGGTCTACGAGTATGTTTCCCTTTAACAACCTTCTGTCACGCTGGGAGCGGGAGAGGCACTCAGCGTAGGACCACGACGGGGGGGGGGGAATAAGGAGTCCCTAAAGCTATGGGCACAAGAGGGAGAGGGTGACCCCTAGTCTTACTGGGGCTGACCCTGTCTGCCCTAGCGTCCCTATACAGTTTCCTCAACTGTCGCCGACCACGAACCTCGTCCCTCTCTGATCCTAGCACTACCTTATCTAAAGATCAGATGGAGAGGTTCACTAGACCCCTCCACTAACAACTAAAGACAAACACAAGGAAAAAACAGACAATGGGGAAAGAAAACACTTATCTTGCAGCAGAGCACAGCAACCTCCACAACCTCAGCTTCTGCTGGAGCAAGGATAATGAGTGCACAAGGAAATATCACCTGCACCGAGGGAGGGCAATGAAACTCCTTATAAAGGTGGGAAGAACCTGCTGGGTCCTAGAGACCCAGAATACTGGTGTAGAAACCAGACCGAGCACAAGACCTTCCCAGCCGTCTCCCCATGATAGGGAGGTCTTATCATACCTTCTCTTTATCTACACAGAAGGTAAATGCCCCTGAAAGACGGACCGTCCTCAAACCTTATGGCTGATTGGCCAAACGCTGGGACCGTCTGCGCGTGGCCTCTACCCTGTCATCCGTGCCACCCGTGACAGTACCCCCCCGTCCACGAGTGGCCCCCGGACACTCAGGACCAGGCTTATCCGGATGGGAACGGTGAAAAGCGCGGACCAGCCTAGCGGCGGAGACTTCCGACGCCGGCACCCACATCCGCTCCTCAGGACCGTATCCCCTCCAGTGCACCAAATACTGAAGAGAACGGCGCAACCTGCGAGAATCAACCACCTTTGAGATCTCAAATTCCAAATTCCCCGCCACGCAGATGGGCTCCGGGGGCAAAGGAGACGGGTTAGACGACGGCACATACGGTTTGAGGAGCGACCTATGAAATACATTGTGGATTTTAAGAGCGGGAGGTAACGCAAGACGAAACGCCACGGGATTGATAACGGCGGTTATCTGATAAGGGCCAATAAACCTGGGCCCCAACTTCCAAGAGGGCACCTTCAACCTCACATTCTTGGTAGACAACCACACGTAGTCATTCACACACAGGTCCGGACCTGGCGCACGCTTCTTGTCAGCCATACGTTTGTACCTGTCGCCTAAGAGCTTCAAGCTACTCTGTACCCCCCGCCAAACCGAGGAGAGGGATGCGGTAAATCGGTCCTCCTCAGGAACTCCGGAAGGACTAGTACCACTAAAAGTACCAAACTGAGGATGAAACCCATATGCACCGAAGAACGGTGACTTGCCAGTGGACTCCTGAAGACGATTATTAAGGGCAAATTCGGCCAAGGGCAGATAACTCGCCCAAGTCTCCTGATTGTCAGAGACAAAACACCTCAGATAAGTCTCCAAATTCTGATTCATACGTTCGGTCTGCCCATTAGACTGAGGATGAAAAGCAGAAGAGAAGGACAAAGCAATTCCTAAACGTGCACAAAAAGCCTTCCAAAACTTGGAGACAAACTGAGTACCACGATCAGAAACCACCTCGGAGGGAACTCCATGAAGCTTCACAATCTCACTTACAAACACCTGTGCCAGTGTCCGAGCATTAGGAAGTGCGGGCAGTGCCACAAAGCGAACCATCTTACTGAATCTATCAACCACTACCAGCACTACCGTCTTGCCTGCCGACGCCGGGAGATCGGTGATAAAATCCATTGACACATGCGTCCATGGCCTCTCAGGAATAGACAATGGCAAGAGAGAACCAGCCGGACGGGTATGCGGAACCTTAGCCCGTGCACACACACTACAGGCAGATACGAATTCCGCTACGTCCTTCCTAAACCCCGGCCACCAAAAGCGGCGAGATAAAAGATCGAAGGTGGCCCTACTGCCGGGATGCCCTGCCAATACGGAGTCGTGATGCTCTGACAGCACCCTGAGACGCAAAGATGATGGCACAAAAAGTCTCCCAGAAGGACAGGAGGCAGGGGCGCCCCCCTGGACCTTCAACACCTCCCCCTCCAGATCAGGGCAAAGAGCAGAAACAACCACCCCCTCCTGTAAGATGGGAACGGGACTTTCATGAGCACTACCACCCGGGAAACTACGCGACAACGCATCAGCCTTCACGTTCTCCACCCCCGGACGGTAAGTGACGGTAAAATTAAATCTCGTGAAAAACAAGGACCACCGAGCCTGCCGGGGATTGAGACGCTTGGCGGACTCAGGTAAGACAGGTTTCTTGTGGTCGGTAATAACCGTGATGGATGGACAGCCCCCTCCAGCCAGTGACGCCATTCCTCAAAAGCCAATTTAATAGCCAACAGCTCCCTATTACCAACATCATAATTCCTCTCGGGCCGACGACAACTTCTTGGAGAAGAACGCGCAGGGCACCCATCTCCCAGGCGAAGGGCCTTGCGACAATACAGCCCCCACCCCCACCTCAGACGCATCCACCTCCCCCACGAAGGGCTGAGAAAGATCGGGCTGACGGAGAATAGGCGCGGAAACAAAACAACGCTTTAGGAGGAGAAAGCCCGGCGAGCAGACTCCGCCCACTCGGAAAAATCTGTCCCCTTCCTAGTCATGTCCGTAAGAGGCGTCACCAGCACCAAAATAGTTCCTAATAAATTTACGGTAAAAGTTGGTAAACCCAAAAAACGTTGCAAATGCCCATAGATTGTCCGGTTGTTCCCAGTCCAACCGCCCGGGACTTTTTCCGGATCCATCCGAAAAACCCAACGGCGACAGGAGGTACCCCCAAAAACCGTACCTCCTGAACGGCGAAGAACATTTCTCGAGTTTAGCATACAGCTTATTGTCCCGTAAGACCTGTAACACCTGCTTGAAAATGGGACTGATGCGTCTCCAAATCGGGGGAATAGATCAAGATATCATCTAAGTAAACAACCACAAATCTACCCACCAAATGATGGATATGTCATTGACAAAGTGTTGGAAAACCGCAGGGGCATTAGTGAGCCCGAACGGCATTACGAGACTTTCAAAATGGCCGTCCGGGGTATTAAATGCCGTCTTCCATTCATCCCCTCTTCTGACCCTAATCAGGTTGTAGGCCCCCCTCAAATCCAACTTGGAGAACCATTTAGCACCCACTACCTGACTGAATAAATCAGGAATCAGAGGGAGGGAGTACGGATCACGGACAGTAATCCGATTCAACTCCCGGAAATCCAAGCAAGGACGGAGGCCCCCATCTTTTTTCTTAACAAAAAAAGAACCAGCCGCAACCGGCGAGGTTGAGGGCTGATGTGACCCGTCTGCAGACTCTCGGAAATGAAATCCTTCATCGCCTGTCTTTCCGGACCCGTATATAGTAAACATCCTAGCTTTGGGCAGTTTAACTCCGGGAACGAGGTTGATTGGGCAATCATATGCCCGATGGGGGGGCAGGTCTTGGCACCCCTTCTCTGAGAACACATCCTCATACTCCGATAGGAACGGGGGCAGAGATACAGCAGACACCACCGAAAACGATGGTAACCAAACAATTCTCAGAACAAAAATCACTCCATTCCACAATGTCCCGGGACTGCCAATCCACTACGGGATTATGTTTAATCAACCATGGCAAGCCAGGACAATGGGAGCGGGGAGACCGTCTAGAACATAGCAAGATATCGTCTCTTGATGTTGGGATCCAACCGTCAACTTAATGTCATGTACGATATGTGTGAGACTACCTTGAGCAAGAGGTGCTGAGTCGATGGCATAGATACGGATGGGGCGAGACAATAAACAGCAGTTAAGCCCATGAGCGTCTACAAAATGAGCATCACCATGCTGACCCCCGCACCACTATCCACAAACACCGAAATACCCTCCGTTGTGCCCTCCAGCGCCACCTCCGCACTTAGGAGGAAACGGGAAGTACAAATGAGGATACACACACCTCCCGCTCGACCACCTCCACACCCCCATAGTCACAGAAGGTCCAGGCCCCCCTGTCCGTTTAGGGGTGTAGGGACAGGCCCAATAAAATGGTTCCCCTTTCCCACAGAAAAAACAGACCCCCTTCCCCTTCCCCGGGAGGTACCGGAGGAGAACCTCGAGTGCCGCCGCTCCTCCTAGCTGCATAGGTTCCTCGCACTCGGGAGGACGACTCACCCTCCGCGTGACCTCCGGTAACCAGGAATCACCACGAGAATGGCTCCCAGTAACAGGAGGTCTACCCCTCCGCTCCTGGAGGCGTCTATCCATACGAATAGCTAACGACATAGCCGCCTCCAGGGACGGAGGGGTCTCATAAACGCCAGAGCATCCTTCAGCTCTCGAAAAGACCCTGACAAAAGTGACTCCGGAGCGCCGGATCGTTCCACTTTCGTGTCCGTAGCCCACCTGCGGAACTCAGAACAATATGATTCCGTCCGACCGAGTCCCCTGGCGAGATGGCGCAACCTGGATTCAGCCCAAAGAGACTCGGTCAGGGTCATCATATATGAGGCCCAGGGCGTTCAAAAAATTCATCCACAGAGCGGAGACAAGTAGAGTCCTGTGGCAGAGAGAAAGCCCAGGACTGGGGATCTCCCTGCAGTAGCGACAATAATAATTTCCTACACGGCTGCTGTCATCACCAGTGGAATAAGGCCTAAGCCTAAAATATAATTTACAGGCCTCTTTGAACACAGTAAACTTATCTCTACCTCCTGAAAACCTGTCAGGGAGGGCAACCTTAGGTTCAGGTCTGGCCTGACCCAATGCTTGATTCCCCAAGACACCATTTTGCGGTTGCGGGCCCTGTAAAGCCGACCGAAGGTCCGCAACCTCCAAAGACAGGGACTGCAGCTGCTGGGCCAAAGCAGACACAGGATCCAAAAGGAAAGGAAGAAAAATGGGTTTCCCTCCCCTGTCCTTCAGTTTACAGTTTTGGCAGGTGAAAATGTCACGCGGGGGAGCGGGGAGAGGCACCAGCGTAGGCCCACGACGGGGGGGGGGGAATAAGGGCCCCCTTTAAAGCTAGGGGAAACCAAGGGAGGGGGTGACCCCTAGTTTACTGGGGCGGGGCCCCCTGTCTGCCCTAGCGTCCCTAAAAAAACATTTTCCCTAAACCCTGCCCGCCGAAAAACAAACCTCGCCCCCCCTCTTGACCCTTTAGCACCCCCCGTATTTCAAAGGGAAATCAGATGGGAGGTTCACTAGCCCCCTTCCATAACAACAAAAAAAGCCAAAACCATGGAAAAAACAGCAATGGGGAAAAAAAACATTTTACCCTTGCAGCAGAGCACGCAACCCCCACAAACCTCAGCTTCTGCGGGGCAAAAGGGAAAATGAGGGGGGAAACAAAAATTTCCCGCACCCGAGGGAGGGAAAAATGAAACCCCTTTTTAAAGGGGGAAAAGAACCTGTTTGGGTCCTAGAGACCCAAATATGGGGGAAAAAAAACCCCGACCCGAGCAAAAGGGGCCTTTCCCCCAGCCTTCCCCATGATAGGGAGGTTTTTTATTCAAAAAAACTTTCTCTTTATCTACACAAAAGGAAAAACCCCCCCTGAAAGAGGAAACCGTCCTCAAACCATTAAGGGGGCGGGAGGGGGCCCAAAAACGGGGGGGCCCGTCGGGCGCGTTGCCTCTCCCTTTCTTTCCGTGCCCCCCCGGAAACCCCCCATGTTGTTTGTATTTGGACCAGTTTTTAAAAAACACAAGCTGACTCGAAAAAACAACTTTTTTTTGCAACATTGCGGGGTTTGTTTTTACCCTCTTTTTAAGAGTTTGAAAAAACCTCTCCTTTTTTTTTCAAGGGGCCAATTTTTTCTTTTTGGGAACCATGATTCATGCCCGCCACTGGGTTTTTAATTTTCCACCCCTAAGGGGGTGATCACCCCCCTTTTTGGGATGCGACA
Organism: Allobates femoralis; assembly: GCA_033576535.1. Classification (NCBI taxonomy): domain Eukaryota; kingdom Metazoa; phylum Chordata; class Amphibia; order Anura; family Aromobatidae; genus Allobates; species Allobates femoralis. The sequence continues at coordinate 37,010,588 of JARQOC010000001.1, read as the reverse complement.
AAAACGAGCAGATTTATTTGATGCAGGTTTTAAAGCTTTGGGAAATTGAAAATTTACAGGGTTTGGTTCCCAAAATTTTTTTTTTCCCCTCAGAAGGGGAGTGATTACTTTAATTTTCCCCCCTGCTTTGGTTTTACAAAAGTAAGGGTCCCTTTACACGTCACAAATTGATGAAATTTTTTCCCTTTTTGCAACTTAGGGTTGCATGGAAATAAAGGAAAAACTTTTTTTCCATTTTGTTCTGTGTAAAAAATGGAAAAATGTGTCCAGGTTTTTAAACTGAAACCATTAAGTTGCAAGTAAAAATTTGCATGCAATTTGTGCGTGTAAAGGTCCCCTAGTTTTTTCATCAAGGCAGAGATTTTCCATTTGAAATGATTTTGTTTTTTGCCATTTTCTGTAAACTGTTTTTTTTTTTAAAAAAAATTTTAAGCAACTGAATAAACCCTCCCCCGACCCGGGTGTTCCATCTTTTTCCCGGGGGTTTAATTAGTAAATTCTTAACGCCCACTCCAGTATTTTTATGTAATTTTCACCCGCTAGCTCTGATAGACTTGTTTTGAACTTTTGAAATAAAAAATATAAACTTTACCATTCAAAAGTTATGGGAAACCAAGATGGTTTTTTGGCAAAAGACCAGAGTTTTTTGGTTAAAAAAAAATTGAAGTCACGGGAAGGGGGGAATAAAGACGGGGGAAAATTAGTTTTTAAAAGGAACCTTAGCCCGTGCACACACACTACAGGCAGATACGAATTCCGCTACGTCCTTCCTAAACCCCGGCCACCAAAAGCGGCGAGATAAAAGATCGAAGGTGGCCCTACTGCCGGGATGCCCTGCCAATACGGAGTCGTGATGCTCTGACAGCACCCTGAGACGCAAAGATGATGGCACAAAAAGTCTCCCAGAAGGACAGGAGGCAGGGGCGCCCCCCTGGACCTTCAACACCTCCCCCTCCAGATCAGGGCAAAGAGCAGAAACAACCACCCCCTCCTGTAAGATGGGAACGGGACTTTCATGAGCACTACCACCCGGGAAACTACGCGACAACGCATCAGCCTTCACGTTCTCCACCCCCGGACGGTAAGTGACGGTAAAATTAAATCTCGTGAAAAACAAGGACCACCGAGCCTGCCGGGGATTGAGACGCTTGGCGGACTCAAGGTAAGACAGGTTCTTGTGGTCGGTAATAACCGTGATGGGATGGACAGCCCCCTCCAGCCAGTGACGCCATTCCTCAAAAGCCAATTTAATAGCCAACAGCTCCCTATTACCAACATCATAATTCCTCTCGGCCGACGACAACTTCTTGGAGAAGAACGCGCAGGGCACCCATCTCCCAGGCGAAGGGCCTTGCGACAATACAGCCCCCACCCCCACCTCAGACGCATCCACCTCCACCACGAAGGGCTGAGAAAGATCGGGCTGACGGAGAATAGGCGCGGAAACAAAACAACGCTTTAGGGAGGAGAAAGCCCGGCGAGCAGACTCCGACCACTCGGAAAAATCTGTCCCCTTCCTAGTCATGTCCGTAAGAGGCGTCACCAGCACCGAATAGTTCCTAATAAATTTACGGTAAAAGTTGGTAAACCCCAAAAAACGTTGCAATGCCCATAGATTGTCCGGTTGTTCCCAGTCCAGCACCGCCCGGACTTTTTCCGGATCCATCCGAAAACCCAACGGCGACAGGAGGTACCCCAAAAACCGTACCTCCTGAACGGCGAAGACACATTTCTCGAGTTTAGCATACAGCTTATTGTCCCGTAAGACCTGTAACACCTGCTTGACATGGGACTGATGCGTCTCCAAATCGGGGGAATAGATCAAGATATCATCTAAGTAAACAACCACAAATCTACCCACCAAATGATGGAATATGTCATTGACAAAGTGTTGGAAAACCGCAGGGGCATTAGTGAGCCCGAACGGCATTACGAGACTTTCAAAATGGCCGTCCGGGGTATTAAATGCCGTCTTCCATTCATCCCCCTCTCTGACCCTAATCAGGTTGTAGGCCCCCCTCAAATCCAACTTGGAGAACCATTTAGCACCCACTACCTGACTGAATAAATCAGGAATCAGAGGGAGGGGGTACGGATCACGGACAGTAATCCGATTCAACTCCCGGAAATCCAAGCAAGGACGGAGGCCCCATCTTTTTTCTTAACAAAAAAGAAACCAGCCGCAACCGGCGAGGTTGAGGGCCTGATGTGACCCGTCTGCAGACTCTCGGAAATGAAATCCTTCATCGCCTGTCTTTCCGGACCCGATATAGTAAACATCCTAGCTTTGGGCAGTTTAACTCCGGGAACGAGGTTGATTGGGCAATCATATGCCCGATGGGGGGCAGGTCTTGGCACCCCTTCTCTGAGAACACATCCTCATACTCCGATAGGAACGGGGGCAGAGATACAGCAGACACCACCGAAAACGAGGTAACCAAACAATTCTCAGAACAAAAATCACTCCATTCCACAATGTCCCGGGACTGCCAATCCACTACGGGATTATGTTTAATCAACCATGGCAAGCCCAGGACATGGGAGCGGGGAGACCGTCTAGAACATAGCAAGATATCGTCTCTTGATGTTGGGATCCAACCGTCAACTTAATGTCATGTACGATATGTGTGAGACTACCTTGAGCAAGAGGTGCTGAGTCGATGGCATAGATACGGATGGGGCGAGACAATAAACAGCAGTTAAGCCCATGAGCGTCTACAAAATGAGCATCCACCATGCTGACCCCCGCACCACTATCCACAAACACCGAAATACCCTCCGTTGTGCCCTCCAGCGCCACCTCCGCACTTAGGAGGAAACGGGAAGTACAAATGGAGGATACACACACCTCCCGCTCGACCACCTCCACACCCCCCATAGTCACAGAAGGTCCAGGCCCCCCTGTCCGTTTAGGGGTGTAGGGACAGGCCCCAATAAAATGGTCCCCTTTCCCACAGAAAAAACAGACCCCCTTCCCCTTCCCCGGGAGGTACCGGAGGAGAACCTCGAGGCCGCCGCTCCTCCTAGCTGCATAGGTTCCTCCGCACTCGGGAGGAACGACTCACCCTCCGCGTGACCTCCCGGTAACCAGGAATCACCACGAGAATGGCTCCCAGTAACAGGAGGTCTACCCCTCCGCTCCTGGAGGCGTCTATCCATACGAATAGCTAACGACATAGCCGCCTCCAGGGACGGAGGGGTCTCATAAACCGCCAGAGCATCCTTCAGCCTCTCCGAAAGACCCTGACAAAAGTGACTCCGGAGCGCCGGATCGTTCCACTTCGTGTCCGTAGCCCACCTGCGGAACTCAGAACAATATGATTCCGCCGACCGAGTCCCCTGGCGGAGATGGCGCAACCTGGATTCAGCCAAAGAGACACGGTCAGGGTCATCATATATGAGGCCCAGGGCGTCAAAAAATTCATCCACAGAGCGGAGACAAGTAGAGTCCTGTGGCAGAGAGAAAGCCCAGGACTGGGGATCTCCCTGCAGTAGCGACATAATAATTCCTACACGCTGCTGCTCATCACCAGTGGAATAAGGCCTAAGCCTAAAATATAATTTACAGGCCTCTTTGAACACAGTAAACTTATCTCTACCTCCTGAAAACCTGTCAGGGAGGGCAACCTTAGGTTCAGGTCTGGCCTGACCCAATGCTTGATTCCCCAAGACACCATTTTGCGGTTGCGGGCCCTGTAAAGCCGACCGAAGGTCCGCAACCTCCAAAGACAGGGACTGCAGCTGCTGGGCCAAAGCAGACACAGGATCCATAAGGAAAGGAAGAAAAATCGGTTCCTCCCCTGTCCTTCAGTTACAGTATTGGCAGGTGATAATGTCACGCTGGGAGCGGGAGAGGCACTCAGCGTAGGACCACGACGGGGGGGGGGGAATAAGGAGTCCCTAAAGCTATGGGCACAAGAGGGAGAGGGTGACCCCTAGTCTTACTGGGGCTGACCCTGTCTGCCCTAGCGTCCCTATACAGTTTCCTCAACTGTCGCCGACCACGAACCTCGTCCCTCTCTGATCCTAGCACTACCTTATCTAAGGATCAGATGGAGAGGTTCACTAGACCCCTCCACTAACAACTAAAGACAAACACAAGGAAAAAACAGACAATGGGGAAAGAAAACACTTATCTTGCAGCAGAGCACAGCAACCTCCACAACCTCAGCTTCTGCTGCAGCAAGGATAATGAGTGCACAAGGAAATATCACCTGCACCGAGGGAGGGCAATGAAACTCCTTATAAAGGTGGGAAGAACCTGCTGGGTCCTAGAGACCCAGAATACTGGTGTAGAAACCAGACCGAGCACAAGACCTTCCCAGCCGTCTCCCCATGATAGGGAGGTCTTATCATACCTTCTCTTTATCTACACAGAAGGTAAATGCCCCTGAAAGACGGACCGTCCTCAAACCTTATGGCTGATTGGCCAAACGCTGGGACCGTCTGCGCGTTGCCTCTACCCTGTCATCCGTGCCACCCGTGACACCTTCCCATGTTGTTTGTATTTGGACCAGATTTTACACACAGCTGACTCTGAACAAACAACATCTTTTGCAACATTGCGTGTTGATTTACCCTCTTTTAAGAGTTTGATAATCCTCTCCTTCTTTTCAATGGACATCTTTCATGTTGGAGCCATGATTCATGTCAGTCCACTAGGTGTAACAGCTCTCTAAGGTGTGATCACTCCTTTTTAGATGCAGACTAACGAGCAGATCTTATTTGATGCAGGTGTTAGCTTTGGGAATGAAAATTTACATGGTGATTCCATAATTTTTACCTCAGAATTGAGTGATTACATAATTTTCCCCCTGCTTGGTCTACAAAAGTAAGGGTACCTTTACACGTCACAACATTGCATGCAATTTCACTTGCAACTTACTGGTTGCATGGAAATCATGGACACATTGTTCCATTTTGTTGCTGTGTACAAATGGAACAATGTGTCCAGGATTTCACTGCAACCATTAAGTTGCAAGTGAAATTGCATGCAATGTTGTGACGTGTAAAGGTACCCATAGTGTTTCATCAAGGCAGAGAGTTGCCATTTGAAATGACTTTAGTTTTGTGCCATGTCTGTGATCTGCTTTTTTTCTACAAAATTAAGCAACTGAATGAACATCCTCCGAGCCAGGTGATTCCATCATTTTTGCCAGGGGTTGTAGTAGTAAATTCTTAACGCACCACTCCAGTATCTTGATGTATTCAGCGCTAGCTCTGATAGACTTGTATTGAACTTTTGACATAACATATGACTTCTAGCCATTCAGAAGTTATGGGCACAAGATGGTGTTGCAAGACCAGAGTGTGTTGAAAAAAATTGAAGTCACAGAAGGGTGAATAAAGACAGGGGACATAGATTTAAAGCATCACTGTTAGATTAAAAGAGTGGTGCTTTACAGAAAACATCAGAGGGAGGATGATGTTGAACATTGCAATGCTAGCTGTATTAAAGGGAATCTGTCAGCAGGTTTTTGCTGCTTCACCTGAGAGCAGCATAATATACGCAAAGAATCCCTTAATCCAATGATGTATGCATAGTTTACTGGATGCAGCGGTTCTGACACAATCAGAGATTTTAGATTTAGCAATGCAGCAGAGCTGATACAGCTTCCCCAGCCCACACAAGGCTCTGTATATACAAAATCTTTCGACTTTACTAATTTATAAGCAGTGTATTATCAGTGAGCTGCTAATCACAGCGGTAGGCATGCCAGACTAGACGACCTCTACCTGACCTAGTCTGGCAATGATAATCTCCTGAAACAAAAACAAACATCGCAAGTAAACAACAGCACCCAGTGTGATAAGAAAGACATCACTGAATTTTCTGTATTAACGCCTACAGCATTCTGTCTTCAGATTACATGGCAAATTCCTGCCTTTAAAGGGGGATGACAACTTGCGTGCAGACTGAACTTTTGTGTTTACCCAGAATACCCAAGGTAGAATCTGCAGAGGGAATGATAGAACAGAAAAGAAGTCTGATGTCTTTAAAGATAAAAGTAGAAAATCAGAGTAAAATCTGTGGGTAAAGGGGAGAAGAATCATAAATGGGAAGTTGGTGACTGTGTAGACACAGGAGAGAGTTGTTTATACATGAGCTATATTGTAAGGGTGTGTGCTCACCATCAAGAATTGCAGCGTTTTGGATGCAGCATGCTGCTACTGCGTTGTACAGTAGCAGCACAGTGGAAATGATTTCTAGAAATCCCATTCTTACAGTGCTTCTCCCCACCACAGCGAGTTTTCAGCTGCGGTGCGGGTTGCCGGACTTCCGCGTCTCCACAGCACGTTCACTTCATGCTGCAGAGTTGGAAGCCGTCACCATGGGGTGCACTCAGGGAGAAGCCCAAATGCAGATCGTGAGTAGGGGGCAGCGCCCTGCATTTACTCACTGGTTCCCGCAGGTCCAGAGGCATTTTGTCCTCCGGATCATGTGCACACAGCCTCAGTCACTGGTCCAAACTGTCAATCGTTCCGGATCACACACCCCCACCCCCGCACAAGTGAAAAGCCAGGAGACTGGGGAGCACTGCATTACTGAAAATCCTTCATGAGTTCCAAACTCATCAATATCAACAGGATCGGCTGACCAACCGGCAGAGACCTAAAGCCAAAAATTTGAAAATTGAGAACATGGGAAAAATTAGAACCGTAAACACAATAAGCGGAGATTCAGCTCTAAAATAACATAAAACACCAGGCGTAAACCCCCGAAATACTTCAGTCTACATACAAATTTCCCATCAAACACTTGGGTTAAGCCCACAAATTCGACAGATCTGTAATAATGATTTCAAAAACATTTTGAAAACTTATAGAGACCTCCTTACTTTCTCCCGATAGATGATTCAGAAGAGAGAAGGAGTTTAACATCTAATTCTCTTTTCTCAAGGACAATAAGTGACAGCGAGTTTGTTGGGTAGATGTATACATTGCATATAATTCTACGCGCTTCTTCCCAATGTCTTTACATTTATCCTATTGATCAACCTGTTTGCAGAACGCTCCTGAACATTGAGGTCATTACTGTGTATTTGCTAAAATAAGTTATTTTAAGCAATAATAAACCTTTTGCAAATGAAATCTATCTAAACACATTGCGCTATAGCTATAAAACCCTCCAGAAAAACGCCATAAAATGTAACCGCACTGGTCAACATTTACTGAAGAAACGACTGCAACTTACTCAACGTCTTCTGGAGTGGACCACAAGAACATTTAACCTGTCTCCAAGGTATATTATCAACTCTGCTTAATTACGGTGGTAGCTGACACAGTCTGGCTCAGCTTCAGCGCAATATTATATGTGATTACATAAAATCTGACCAGTAAGTAATAAAATTGGAAAAACAACACATCATAGAGAAATACTTTCCAGCAGGTATGTAAGAAGCATGACTGCATTTTCCCATTTGGTCCACTCCATTCTTGTTTCCTTGGAAAGAAGACCAAGATTGATTTTCATTTGCCTTTATCACTGGGGCCTGCTGTGTCCTGCTAAGTGCAATGGATATCAGACTGGACAGATTGGCTGTTTTTCGGTAACACAATAAATCACCCCTTCCATGTTTCAGGAAATATGGTCCATAATTTAGATTTTTTGGGTTCCATTCATAAATTCCCTTTTTCTTTTCACAAAATTCCTTCTAAACAAAATACATTTCCTACCGGGGCAAAACCTCACATTTTTTTGGACTTGATATTGGTATACTCCTTATTACTTCTATTTCCCCTTTTCCTCTCATTTTTTATAGTGGGTGTCAATATGTTTCCCAGATTTTTTTGATCTTCTAAAAATAAAGATTGGTTTATCCAATATCATATCCCCAATCACCTTATCATCTTTCAAAATTCCCCAATGTTTACTCACAATGTACTTGAATAAATGCATTAGCGCGCTCTAAAATTTATATAATCTTTACTTTTTTTTTGTGACAACCCCTGAGGAAGCCAAGACCCTTGGCGATACACATAGGGGTATCTTTTTTCCCCTCACAGGCAACCACCTCCATAGGGACACCGGCAGATATTATTTTAAGCAGGCAGATTTACCCAAAAGAAAGATGGACCCTCATCCTTTGAGGTCCATAAGTGACTAGGCTTCATGTGTACCTTGCCCTACTTTGATTCGGGTCTTTGAATTTTCTTGACTCTCTCATGTGGTCATCATCCTGCCTTATTCCCTAGGCGGTGATAAGTGCACTTTATTTCGGTCATCAGCTTACAACCAAATTTTGGATTGTAGTACTATAGTAAGAACTACTATATTCTGTATGGACACTTGTTTCATTCTTTGGGTATACATTTAAGCCAATTGTTATGCTATGTCAGGCTATTATATATATATAAGAATTGTTCTTTAACTGACTTGTATTATGGTAAATTGTGCAATTATGGTATACTAATGTTACTTGAAGTTGCCAAGGTTGTGCTATTTAACTGTGAGGGGTGCTGGTGATGTGATCTCACACACCAGTGGGTCTATTTGTATAGCTTTTGCTATTTTAATTGTTTTTTATATTGTGTCCTTCTTGCTGTTCCTTTGTATTGCATTAAATAAAGCATTTTATATTTGATTAATTTATGGAGTGATCCCAATTATTATATACACCATCTTTTCTCTTTGTTGTTGTAGTGTGATCCATTAGAGCGCTCCAAATATTAACATCATCTTTACTCTTTACTATTTAATAGAGATTCTTAATGACCAGGTCTAACATTGGCCCAACATTATGAATCTCAAGCTAAGTGCCAGCTGGCAATATTCAGCTGGCATTAACCCCTTATTACCCAGTTTGCCAACGGCACAAGAGTAACTGGAAGTCCCAGTTAAAGTGCTATGATTTGGTGTTTCTAATGAATTCGTCAAATTGTGGGATGGTGGATGGATGTCAAAATGCATGACATTTATATTAGACTCTGATACTTTTGTCGTTGAGATGTGAGGCGGTTGACAGGGTAGGGGGTACTCGGGTACCGGGGCTGATGACAACTTGGATGGGGGATCACAGCTGGTCGGTCCCCGGTCCCATGCCCTGGACCCTCAATGGCAGGGATAGTGGAGGGTGATGGTGGTGAAGGGGATTTGTTATGTGATGCACCTGTGGTACCTGGTAACGTGTATACCAGTGCTGCGGCCAGCCGCTGAGGTGATGGAGGTGCAGCTCAATGCACTACAGCTCTCCACAGGTGGAGTTTTACCTCAGGGCAGAGGGGATGGATGAGGGGAGTCATAGTAGCGTCTCTGTGGTCAACGCTGTGGGTAGCAGCGGCTAAGCAGGCACACACACACACAGTAGGCTTTGTTTCGGTACCTTTTACTGATGACGGGTAACAGGTACAGTCCAGAGAAGTAACCAGGTCCCTGGTGCAATTTGGGACATTCACCTTGGAGAGTTGTGAGGCCTCCTCTGCCACTGTGTACGGTGGTTTGGGGTGAGTTCCGCCTGTGACTGAACTTGCCACTCCTTCTTCCCTCCCAGGGGTTTAATCTATCACAGACAATGAGGTCCTTTTGCGGGTTCCCTATTCTTCCTTTGGCCCCTGGTCCTGTGTTTGGTCAGTTTCGAGTGTCTATTGCTTTGCATTCCTCAGAGGGTAATTCCTCCTGGTCATTCCGGGCTTCTACTGCTGCAGTGAATGCGTAGCAATGTCGGACTCCAGTGTCCAGGTGAACTACAGGGAAACTGGGTCTGTTCCCTTCTTTTTTCCCCTACTCCTCCACTGGCCTCCGACCCTCTCCCTAGGATGCAGCACAGCTGGGTCAGTTTTCCCTTGTCCTGGGCCTGGTTTTACCCCAGCGACCAGCTCCTTCACTTCAGCTCTCTCCTCTGCCCAGAGCAGACTAACTGGAACTAACAGGAACTAACTGCCTCCTCCCCTCAGGCCTTGATTTTTTAAAGGGGATCTGGCATAAGGCAGCCAGTAGAGCTCCCCCTTCAGGTCTGGGGTGGAAGGTGTTGTGTGCTGTGTGAACCAAGGTGTCAATCCCTCCTTGCATCGCGCGGATCCTGTGGCAATTCCCTGCAGGGGTGCCACATTATGCACAGTGAGAAAAATTCCACAGATATGAGCGCACCCTTAGATTCCTTAAACTAAGACGCTCAGTCAATCTTCACTTGGTCCCCTTATCTATTGAGTCTTGTAGCCTCCCAATGGTCAGCCTTTATGGTATGTACAACCTTAAACCCATCTCAAATGAGATTCGGAAAAATGCCCAATAATCCTTTGGATACCATCACTATGACTCCACAGGATTTTTTTTCTCTCCACCCAGATGTTCACATTGGAAATCTAGAAAAACTTACCGACAATAGCCAAGGTCCAATATCAATTGGACTTAGCAGGACACTGCAAACCCTACTGAGAGGCAACACAGGTGTCTGATACCGATGCTCAATCTCTGCAACCAGCCAAAAGCATGGGGGCAGTTACATCACCTGTGACCTACCAAGCCATAGGGGAGGTGATTGGTGGTATTTATAGGCACAAGGTTACCATAGGGCATCAGTCACACAGGCACATGCGATGCAAAGTGTCTGTATACAGCCTATTGGTCATGCCCATACTATTAGATCAGGCGGGCTGCCCAGCACTATGTACATGCATCACACAAAGGACAGACACCCCCAGAGGGCTCAGCTGCATCCTGCAATAGATAAAAAAGTGCAAAAAAACAAAAACACAATGGATGATGGTGATTGGTAACCTGTCTATTTTTACACTCTTTTTATTTCACACCTTGAAATACATACATAATGGTAAGGTGATGATTTCCCGGGCGGCACTCGGCAGCTGTGCAGCTCATTCACCGACTGAAGGACGTAGAAAAAAATCCTCTAAATTCTATTATCAAGTGTTCATTATGTTTAAGTGCCCAATGTCTGAGGATTAACAATTCACTTATTCGCCCTTTTTTACTAACATTTTATGGACAAAATGTGTAGAGGGTATGCACTTCATAAATTTCTAATGCTAACCTCCAAGGACTATAAAAAACAAACAGAGGAGGGTTTACAGGTCACCGGAGGGGTAAAGAGATGGGATTTGTGAGTCAAACAAAGTTTACTCACTTTTCTAGGTAAGTGGAAAAAGGAATTATTTCTTAATTATTATGATTGCTTTAGTGTACGTTACGCCTTTTTCTGTTTGTTCGGATTTTATTATAATGCATATAATGAAGTGCATTTATCACACTTTACAAAAAGTACAACATAATCAGATAAGCATAGGAAATATTATCATAAAAGTTAAAAAAAATACACAAAAAATAAAGGTAAAATACTTTGTAATAATAATAATCTTGGTTTGTAATCAAGCGAGTATAATGATAAATAATAAAGGTAAATGAACAAAGAATTAATAAGAAAAGCTTACAGTCTATACGGTATAGAACGAGTGATAGATGCACAGTTATTATATTCTGCAAGGGACCTTCCTCTTCAGTTACTATAATGAAATTAAAGGGATGGGTCAGAAAATGATCTGTTGTTTCAATGACGTTTTTATGTAAAGTAAGAATGTATTTCTTTCTTTCATTTTTTATATCACAATCTGGATTAAAAAAATATAAGAATTTATGCAATTTTCTCTCTGACCACTAGGGTGTATTCTAGATTTTTAATCACTGTCCTTTCAGGAGATACATGTGTACTTATAGGCTGACTCCAACCCTATCTTTAGTATTGGGGCATCTCAAGAGAGTATATGCAAGGGGTTTTGTGAAAGGAGGAGGTGAACTATGACATCTTTTTGTGATTAGTGGATCCAGTGTTATATATTGTATATAGAGGTGTTATCAGTCATTGTTAAATAAGAGGAGGTGAGCTGTGATATCACCTATTGTGAATGGTGGATCCAGTGTTATCTACTGTATATAGAGGTATTATCAGTCATTGTACAGGAGGAGGAGGTGAGCTGTGATATCATCTATTGTGAATGGTGTATCCTCTGTTATATACTTTATATAGAGGTGTTGTCAGTCATTGTACAGGAGGAGGTGAGGTGTGATATCACCTATTGTGAATGGTGGATCCTGTGTTATCTACTGTATATAGAGGTGTTATCAGTCATTGTACAGGAGGAGGTGAGCTGTGATATCATCTATTGTGAATGGTGTATCCTGTGTTATATACTGTATATAGAGGTGTTATCAGTCATTGTACAGGAGGAGGTGAGCTGTGACATTACCTATTGAGAATTGTGGATCCTGTGTTATCTACTGTATATAGAGGTTTTATCAGTCATTGTACAGGAGGAGGAAGTGAGCTGTGATATCACCTATTGTGAATGTTGGATCCTGTGTTATCTACTGTATATAGAGGTGTTATCAGTCATTGTACAGGAAGAGGTAAGCTGTGATATCACCTATTGTGAATGGTGGATCCTGTGTTATCTACTGTATATAGAGGTGTTATCAGTCATTGTACAGGAGGAGGTGAGCTGTGATATCACCTATTGTGAATGGTGGATCCTGTGTTATCTACTGTATATAGAGGTGTTATCAGTCATTGTACAGGAGGAGGAGGTGAGCTGTGATATCACCTATTGTGAATGGTGGATCCTGTGTTATCTACTGTATATAGAGGTGTTATCAGTCATTGTACAGGAGGAGGAGGTGAGCTGTGATATCACCTATTGCGAATGGTGGATCCTGTGTTATCTACTGTATATAGAGGTGTTATCAGTCATTGTACAGGAGGAGGAGGTGAGCTGTGATATCATCTATTGTGAATGGTGGATCCTGTGTTATCTACTGTATATAGAGGTGTTATCTACTGTATATAGAGGTATTATCAGTCATTCAGGGCCGGCGTTAGGGGGGGGCAGACTGGGCAGTTGCCTAGGGCCCCCACTCTCTTAGGGGCCCCCAAAGGAGCTGAACTGAAAATAGCAATAAAACAGTGAAAAAAAATGTAAAAATACACATATTTGGTATCGCTGCGTTCGTAAGAATCTAAGCTATCAATATATGAAGTAAATTAATCCAATTGGTAAATGGCGTAATGGGAAAAAAATAAAAACGCCAGAATTATGTTTTTTAGGCCACCACGTTGTTACAATAAAATGCAATAAAAGGCGATCAAAATGTTTTATCTGACTCAAAATGGTATCAGTAAAAATGTCAGCTCAGGGCACATAAAGTAAGCCCTCACATATCTATGTATCTTCAAAAATTAAAACATCATGGGTCTCAGAAAATAAAAAAAATATATATTTTTTTTACAAATTTCTGTTTTTTTTTATGATTGAAATAAAAATGATGTTCAGTATGTTCTTATTCTGACCTAGATAATCAACTTATGAAGTCACTCTCACCATATAACTACGGCCTGTTCCACATCTAAGGTTGGTGTGCGTTTTGCTAAATTTGCCTTTCTAGCCGTTTTTACCGCTAAAAACGCATTAAAAACGCTAGCGTTTTTTCCCCCATTGATTTCAATGGGAACGCATGTAAAAACGCATGCAAAACGCATGTGCGTTTTCAAAAACGCAAAACGCATGCATTTTTGCGAACGCAGCACAAAACGTCTTCCCCGATGTTTTGGGCAGCGTTGGCAAAAACGCATGCGTTTTCTGTTTTTGAAAACGCACATGCGTTTTTACATGCGTTTTTGCATGTGTTTCCATTAAAATCAATGGGAACAAAAACGCATGCGTTTTGATGCGTTTTTGCGGTAAAAACGCATGGAAATGCAAATTGAGCAAAATGCAGCAAAGCGTTAGATGTGAAAGTGGCCTGAGCATTTAGGGCCCACTTTAACCTTTTGCCTAGGGCCCCATTTTGCCTAAAACCGGCCCTGCAGTCATTGTACAGGAGGAGGAGGTGAGCTGTGATATCACCTATTGTGAATGGTGGATCCTGTGTTATCTACTGTATATAGAGGTGTTATCAGTCATTGTACAGGAGGAGGAGGTGAACTTTTGTCTGGTGAATTGTATTACTCTGTCATGTCTCATATTCTCTGTACATGTCCCCTCTAAATTGTGAAGTGCTATGGAATCTGTTGGTGCTATTGAAATAAAATGATTATTATTATTTAAATCTGCAACCATGTGGTGGTTTGTACCAACCTTCACAAATAGCAAATAGATGTATGAATTATATTTCAATACATGTAGGCAGGGGCACAACTACAACAGGTACAGGGGTTGCAATCGCACATTGGCCCTGAAGCCTAGGGGGCCCCAAAAGTCACTTAGCCTATAGAAAATGACTACTGCTATTAAAGATTTGTAGAATATGGGGGCCCCGTTGTAGTTTTCACATTGGGGTCCATGAGCTTCAGGTTGTGCTACTTTATGTAGATGTCTGAATGAGGCCTCAGTTTCTATCGAAATGCAGCAGATATTTTGTGATGAATCTCCAAGAAAATCTACAACAGAAAATATGTGACATATTGTATCATTTTGGTGCAGATCCTTCTGGCAATTCAGTTTGAAAAATAGCAGCATGAAAAATAAATATAATACTGTAAATAACAAACTTTTATAGTCCTCTCCCCCTGGCACTGTACTATCTCTTTTAGCTTGTCCAAAGCTGATGTCTATACAAACTGATCTCTGAACATGGATGGAGACACCAATACACAGTTATCAGCAATGGATGAGACTCGAGAGCGCCATGTAAAACCAAGTTCACATGTCCAATAATTACCTGTGAGAGCAGATCCATTGTGCAAACTCAACTTTTTAGTCTGTTTAAAAAAAAAATTGAGTTTTGCAGGACCCGTTTTTCTAACATTAGAGTCTATGGTGAATGGATCCGGTAAAAGTCCCAACACATCAGACACTCGTCTATGGAAACTGTCAAAGGAATTTGAAGACCCGCCTCTTCCGACAAGCCTACAACCTGCAGTGACGTGACCTCTCTCCCTCACCTACTGTATCCTCACCCATCCCGTGTAGACTGTGAGCCCTCGGGGCTGGGTCCTCTCTCCTCATCTACTGTATTCTCACCTATCCCTTGTAGACTGTGAGCCCTCGCAGGCAGGGTTCTCACTCCTCACTTACTGTATCCTCACCCATCTCTTGTAGACTGTGACTCCTTATGGGCAGGGTCATCTGTCCTCACCTACTGTATCCTCACCCATCCCTCGTAGACTGTGAACCCTCACAGGCAGGGTTCTCTCTGTTCTCACCTACTGTGTCTTCAGCCATCCCTTGTAGACTGTGAGTCCTAATGGACAGGGTCCTCTCTCCTCACCTACTGTATCCTCACACATCCCTTGTAGACTGTGAGCCCTCGCGGGCAGGGTCATCTCTCCTCATCTACTGTATTCTCACCCATCTCTTGTAGACTGTGAGCCCTCTCAGGCAGGGTTCTTACTCCTCACTTACTGTATTCTTCACCCATCCCTTGTAGACTGTGACTCCTAATGGGCAGGGTCATCTGTCCTCACCTACTGTATCCTCACCCATCCCTCGTAGACTGTGAGCCCTCACAGGCAGGGTTCTCTCTCTCCTCACCTGCTGTATTTTCAGCCATCCCTTGTAGACTGTGAGTCCTAACGGGCAGGGAACTCTCTCCTCACCTACTGTATCCTCACCCATCTCTTGTAGACTGTGAGTGTTGGGGCACAGAATTTCAGTGGATGAGGAATATTCAGGAGGTATCTTGGAGGCAAATGGGTGAAGAGCGAATGATATATATCAGGGGTCTCAAACTCGGCTGGGTTGGTGGGCCGCACATAGAAAATTTTTTTTATCGGGGCCGCATTGCTTGTAGTGAGCAAAAAATTCTGGTATTACTAAAAATGTCAATGTAGTACTGTCCAAATCCTTATCCCCTTCTTGTACTAACATCCCCATCCTGATCCCCTTTTATACTGATGTCCCCAACCTAGTCTACATTCTTTTCACACACACATTCACTCACTCACAGGCACAGGCTCAGACGCACTCACAGGCACAGGCTCAGACGCACTCACAGGCGCAGGCTCAGACGCACTCACAGGCACAGACGCACTCACAGGCACAGACGCACTCACAGGCGCAGGCTCAGACGCACTCACAGGCACAGACGCACTCACAGGCACAGACGCACTCACAGGCTCAGACGCACTCACAGGCTCAGACGCACTCACAGGCTCAGGCTCAGACGCACTCACAGGCACAGGCTCAGACGCACTCACAGGCACAGGCTCAGACGCACTCACAGGCACAGGCTCAGACGCACTCACAGGCTCAGACGCACTCACAGGCTCAGACGCACTCACAGGCTCAGACGCACTCACAGGCTCAGGCTCAGACGCACTCACAGGCACAGGCTCAGACGCACTCACAGGCACAGGCTCAGACGCACTCACAGGCACAGGCTCAGACGCACTCACAGGCTCAGACGCACTCACAGGCTCAGACGCACTCACAGGCACAGGCTCAGACGCAGACGCACTCACAGGCACAGGCTCAGACGCACTCACAGGCACAGGCTCAGACGCACTCACAGGCTCAGACGCACTCACAGGCTCAGACGCACTCACAGGCACAGGCTCAGACGCAGACGCACTCACAGGCACAGGCTCAGACGCAGACGCGCTCAGGCTCAGACGCACTCTCGCTCAGGCTCAGACGCACTCTCGCTCAGGCTCAGACGCACTCTCGCTCAGGCTCAGACGCACTCACGCTCAGGCTCAGACGCACTCTCGCTCAGGCTCAGACGCACTCACGCTCAGGCTGAGACACACTCACAGGCTCAGACACATTCACACTCAGGCTCAGACACTCAGGCTCACACACTCAGGCTCACACACTCAGGCTCACACACACACTCAGGCTCAGACACACACACTCAGGCTCAGACACTCAGGCTCACACACTCAGGCTCACACACTCAGGCTCACACACACACTCAGGCTCAGACACACACGCTCAGGCTCAGACACTCAGGCTCACACACTCAGGCTCACACACTCAGGCTCACACACTCAGGCTCACACACACTCAGGCTCAGACACACACACTCAGGCTCAGACACACACACTCAGGCTCAGACACACACTCAGGCTCACACACTCAGGCTCGCACACTCAGGCTCACACACTCAGGCTCAGACACACACACTCAGGCTCAGACACACACACTCAGGCTCGCACACTCAGGCTCAGACACACACACTCAGGCTCAGACACACACACTCAGGCTCAGACACACACACTCAGGCTCACATACTCAGGCTCACACACTCAGGCTCAGACACACACACTCAGGCTCAGACACACACACTCAGGCTCAGACACACACTCAGGCTCACACACACTCAGGCTCACACACACTCAGGCTCACACACACTCAGGCTCACACACTCAGGCTCACACACTCAGGCTCAGACACACACTCAGGCTCAGACACACACACTCAGGCTCACACGCTCACACTCAGGCTCACACACTCACACACTCTCAGACACTCACTCTCACACACATGCACACACTCACATTAACTCACAGACACAGACTCGTTTGTACAACTAACCTAGCCGGCGGTCCTGTGCGGGGGGCCGCCGCGATACTGCCACATTATTACTTCCGGCCCCTTCACAGGGAACCTAGCTGGCGGTCCCATGCGGGGGGGGGGGGGCCGTGATACTGCTTTATTATCACTTCCGGCCCCTTCATTGAGACTAAACTGCCGCTCGCTCTGCCGCTCGCTCTGCTCCCTATGCAAGCTGCCAACCAATGAGAGGCCCGCAGGTGACATCATGCGCCTCTCATTGGCTGGCGGCTTGTATTGAACTTGCAGGGCACAGAGCAGGCTGCAGAGCGAGCGGCAGTGAAGTGTCAATAAAAAGGCTGGAAGTGATAATAAAGCAGTATCGCGGCGGCCCCCCAGCACAGGACCGCCGACATGATTCAATCTCCACTGTGTCAGGGGCCGCACTGAGGGGCCCCAGGGGCCGCATGTGGCCCGCGGGCCGCGTGTTTGAGACCCCTGATATATATACTCATGTATGTGTGTGTATGTATATATATATATATATATATATATTATAGTGATGAGTGGCGGTGTGGAGCAGAGTAGGCAGATTGGTGTGTATAAGATTTTTTAATTGTAACCTTTTGATGGCCCCTATATGCTCCATTACAGTGGCAGCCAATGGCCTTCATTTTGCTGAATCCATGTGAAAGCAAATGACAAGAAAATCTGCATTTTGTCGAATACAGATTTTTGTCAAATGTGAGTAGTATTCACTTGAATATATTCGCACTTCTGATCGAACAGAACATTCTTTGTAATGAATTAGTCCATACATTACCACAATAGGAACGTGTGAATCCCAACTCTGCACCCAATCCACAATTTAGCATTAATTATCAGTCCATTGTCCTGTTCAGATGATGGGATGATTACAGGCCATTAGCACTTTGCCAGGATCCTGGATGGAGTTGGGGGAAGGTGTATGTTGGTGTATATTGGTAGAGACAATTTTTGTCTCGTTGTAAACTTAACATCAAGGGCATGCAGAGTCCAGGCATAGACAGTCCCATCAAACCTGCAATAAACACTAATCCCTGAAGATAAGCAATTGTCATGCTCCACAATACTGATGAATTGCTGCCAAGACCTCTCCTTTATTTATGGAGGAGATAAAGAGGACTCCTCATCCAGAAAAGTTATTTACTGAGCTCACAATTTAGGAACAGGAACATTAGAAAGCCCTTGTTTTCTTTTAATTATTTACATATATTCAGAGTAGACAAATAAACACTTAGGAGCAGACGGGTGGGGGAAGAGCTAAAGAAAGGGACAGGACACCTCAACATGGACCCAAGACCTCAGACGTCATATCATCGGTATGGAAGCAATGGGATTTTAGACAACAGGAAGGGCAATCTTGGAAAACATTGTTTCTAGCAGGGTTGTGGAGTCGGAGTTTGTGTCCATTTTGGTGGAGTCGGAGTTGGGTTCAGGGAAATTGAGGAGTCGAAAGTTGGGTATGTGGCTTACTAACTTCACAGCCCTGGTTGTGCAGTCGGAGTCATGAAGTCAGACTTGCTGTTAATTGTGATGGAGTCGGAGTTAGAGAAATTGAGGAGTCAGGCTGGCTTCACACTTGCAGATGCATCTGCAGCGTTTTGCAGATGCATCTGCAAGTATCAGCATGCAGACCGCGGCCGTGGTGTGAATGCTCTCATTCATTCCTGTATGTGAGCCGTAAGCAGGCGTATGCCTGCTTAGGCTGGGGTCACAGTACCATTTTTCACATGCATTTTTGGAGACCTGCGTTTTCAAAAACGCATGTAAAAAACGCACCCATAGGCCCCCATGTTAAAAAACGCATGCCCTAATAGCCAAAAAGCATGTGTGACTGTCCCATGCGTTTTTGGAGCATATCCAAAAACGCATGCATTTTTGTAGAAAACGCATGCGTTTTTGTAGAAAACGCATGCGTTTTTATAACATGGGTTCCTATGGAAAACGCATGCAAAAACGCATGTACAGTTAGTACCTTTTAGTGCCATTCAAAAACGCATGCGTTTCCCATAGGAGCCCATGTTAAAAAAACGCATGCGTTTCCGGAAAAACGCATGCATTTTTTTAACATGGGCTCCTATGGGAAACGCATGCGTTTTTGAATGGCACTAAAAGGTACTAACTGTACATGCGTTTTTGCATGCGTTTTCCATAGGAACCCATGTTATAAAAACGCATGCGTTTTCTACAAAAACGCATGCGTTTTTCAAAACGCTCAAAAAAATACTACAAGCACTATTTTTAGGTGCAGATTCAAAAACGCACCCAAAAACGCAGGGAGCCATCACACACCTTACAAAACTCATGCTGACATGAAAAAATGCATGAGTTTTGTTAAATCACTTAAAAAAACGCATGGCAACTGTGACCCCAGCCTTACAGATCACACTCTCCCGCCCGCACTATGGACGCGAGATGTTGCGTCCATAGTGCGGGCGGGAGAGTGTGATCTGTCAGCAGGCATACGCCTGCTTACGGCTCACATATAGGAATGAATGAGAGCATTCAGACCGCGGTGCGCCCTATTATAAACATAGGGGCCGCGGTCTGCATGCTGATACTTGCAGATGCATCTGCAAAACGCTGCAGATGCATCTGCAAGTGTGAAGGCAGCCTTAGACATTTGGGTTACTGACTGCACAGCCCTGGTCGTGAAGTCGGAGTCATGGAGTCGGTGTCCATTTTGGTGGAGGTGGACCCAGATTCGGGGAATTATTAGAGTCGGAGTTGGATGTTTGGCTTACTGACTCCACAGCCCTGGTTTCTAGTGGTGTACATGGGGTACAATTGCATTTATCCCCTTGAACCATGGGATCCAAAGGCTTCTCAACAACATATGAGGATATAATTACAAATTAAAGGTAATGGGTCCATTATACATTTATCATTGGAGCCCAAGGTATGCCTCTAGTAGAGTCACAGAACACAATACCAAGGAACCTACATCCACTTCTCCTATTATGGGGACCACCAGACAGTCCCTACATTGTTATGACAGATTATTATTATTTTTTTTACTTGTCCAAGTCCCTAATATCCCACCATCTTTGAGATGGCCACTTCCTGGCAACCATCCTATATAATTTTCAATGGTTGACTCAAATTGGTTTCACTAATGTCACAGGTAAGTACAGACTGGCCCACGGCAGAACAGGTAAATTACCCGGTGGGCCAAATCTATTTCAACCATTGCTCCTAACAAACTGTTCAAAGAAAAGCAAATAGGGTCTTGGCTGTCAGACAACAGGGATTAACATCGGAGCAATACAATGCTCACCTTGTGAGGTTGTGCTACATGACCAAAGGAAATCTTTAAAGGTGGGGTCACACCAGGCGATGTCGCCCGCGACATCGCCGAAAAGTGACGTAACAGCGATGTCGCGGGCGATATTGCAAGTGCGTCGCGCTGTGTGACAGCGCGACGCAACTGCAAATTATCGCTGGTCGCAGGTTGACAGGTTTATGAACATGTTCATAAACCTGTCAACCTGTGACCAGCGATTAGTCTGGATCACGCCGTCTGACACTGTTGGTGGCGCGATCCAGCCTATATCGCAGCGTTGCTGAGCCCAGCCCAGCGAGCGATGGCTCCGCCCACATCGCCGCCGCGTCACCGGCAACGTCGTGCCATGTGACAGCTGGCCTGCGATGTCGGAAGCGAGAGGGCACCTGCACATCGCTTCCGACATCGCAGGCCGGATCGCCTGGTGTGACCCCACCTTAAGCAGCTGCCAAAGAGACCACATACGCCGATGCAAGACAGGGATGCCGGATATCGGAGAGAAATTGGGGTAAAACCCAATCTGCTGCCAAATGATTCGATCCAGAGAGAGTAATAAAACAAATGGTGGTTTATTCAACACATTTCAAAGCGTGTCACTGCTTCTTCATCAGGAAATATACCAGCTACCAAGCCATGGTTGGCCTACAGTGGGGTCCCAAGGAACCACCAAGATCTCTGCCATTTTCGCCATTGGGTTTATTAAAAAAATGTTCTAAATATAACAACTTATAAAATTATTAGAAAATTATGAAGTCACTGTAAAATAACTTTTTTTTCCAGTTAGAATGTCAAAATATTGTATTTTTCTAAATAACGTACATATTTGGGGGATTTTAAAAAGCAAACTATTTTAAATATAGCTACGGTAATAAGTAATTTCACCCATTGGCTTACATGAGTTTAAAGTTTAATGTGTGGGGAAAAAATACTAACACAAATCGACCCAGCAGATGCCATTATTTTGTACATGAATTGCACCAAAAGAAGTCCAAGAAGCTTTATATATGTACGTCATACAGACTTGGATTGACTAGTAGTCCAACTCCAAGACCTATATGCCCCACCATGTTTTTGTTATTATTATTTATTATCATTATAGTGTCATTTATTCCATGGGGCTTTACATGTGATAAGGAGCATATGTGGTCAAGTACAATAATCATGAACAATACAAGGCACAAACAGGTACAGAAGGGGAGGGAACCCTACCCATGAGGAATCACAGTCTACAAGGGATGGGTGACGATACAGTAGGTGAGCAAAGCGTATCCTGCCCATGAGGACTCACAGTCTACAAGGGATAGGTGAGGATACAGTAGGTGAGCAAAGCGTACCCTGCCCATGAGGGCTCTCAGTCTACAAGGGATGGGTGAGGATATAGTAGATGAGCAAAGAGGACCCTGCCCGTAAGGGTTCACAATCTACAAGGGATGTGTGAGGATACATTAGGTGAGGGTAGAAGACCTTCTACTGCCGCCACTCCGGTTGGTCTCCAAGGATTTGTGACCTGCCAGCAGATCCAGTGTTTCATGGAGCACAACGGAGATCACAACTCAATGCATCTCTATCAGAGCCTAATTCTGGCCTCTTTCTTGTTCTCATAGAGATGCAGTGGAAGCTTGTGATGTAACCTATGATTTCTGGCCAGTCAGTAATTACAGTCACAAGATGGCGCCGTGGGAATAGAGAGGTTCTCAAAAAAGTATGAAATGCCAGAAAGGGAGTATAATGCTAGGGGCCAGCACCAGTCCAGCAAAATGGTGTTTTAAAGCTTAATCATTTGGCAGACATATTCCATGGCACTTTACATGTGAATAGGATATACATAATAAAAAATAAGTACAATAATCATAAACAATACAAGACACAGACTGGTAAAGGAGGAGAAAGGACCCTGCCCACGAGGGCTCACAATCTACAAGGGATGGGTGAGGATACAGTAGGTGAGGAGAGAGGACCCTGCCCACGAGAGCTCACAGTCTACAAGGTATGGGTGAGGATACAGTAGGTGAGGAGAGAGGACCATGCCTGTGAAGGCTCACAGTCTACAAGGGATGGGTGAGGATACAGTAGGTGAGGGGAGAGAGGACCCTGTCCACGAGAGCTCACAGTCTACAAGGTATGGGTGAGGATACAGTAGGTGAGGAGAGAGGACCCTGCCTGTGAGGGCTTACAGTCTACAAGGGATGGGTGAGGATTCAGTAGGTGAGGACAGAGGACCTTGTCCACCAGGGCTAACAGTCTACAAGGCATGGGTGAGGATACAGTAGATGAGGAGAGCGGACCCTGCCCATGAGGGCTCACAGTCTATAAAGGATGGTTGTGGATACAGTAGGTGAGAAGAGAGGATCATGCCTGCGAGGGCTCACATTCTACAGGGGATGGGTGCAAATATAGTAAATGAGGAGAGAGGACCCTGCCCACGAGGGCTCACAGTCTACAAGGGATGGGTGAGGATACAGTAGGTGAAGAGAGAGGACTCTGCCTGCAAGGGCTCACAGTCTACAAAGGATGGGTGAGGATACAGTAGGTGAGGAGAGAGGACCCTGCCCATGAGGGCTCACAGTCTACAAGAGATGGGTGAGGTTGCAGTACGTGAGGGTAGAGCTAGTCATGAGACGCTATGGTGAAACTAATGTTTACTGCAGATTGTCGGTTTGTCGGAAGAGGTGGGTCTTCAGGTTACTTTGAAGGTTTCCATGGTAGGCGAGAGTTTGATGTGTTGGGCACAGTTCCAGATTATTGGAGATGCACAAAAGAAATCTTGTATGCGATTGTGGAAAGTGGAGATAAGAGGGGAGGAGAGTAGAAGATCTTGTGAGGATCAGAGGTTACATGCAGGTAAGTATTAGGAGACCATGTCACCGATGTGGTTAGGTAATTGGTTGAGGATGGCTTTGTATTTCATGGTTGGGGTTTTAAACTAGAGTCTCTGGGCAATGGGAAGCCAGTGAAGGGATTGACAGAGAGGAGAAGACAGGGAATAGCGGGGTAATAGGTGGATTAGTTGGGCAGCAGAGTTGATGATAGATTGTAGGGGTGCAATAGAGGCCAGAGAACAGGAGGTTTTAGTAGTCCAGGTGGGAGATAATAAGGGCACCATTATTTTTTCGGATTCTTGGTTAAGGAATGTAACAATTCGGGAATGTTTTGGAGTTGGAGTCGGCAGAAGGTGGAAAGGGCTTGGATGTATGGCTTGATGGAGGGAACAGAGTTAAGGATTCCCTCCAGGCTGGAGCATGTGAGTCTGGGAGAGAGAGCAGCCATTGCCTCTGACGGATAGGTGTAGTGGAGGGGTACAGTGAGATGGGGAAAGTTGATGAATTTAGATTTGTCCATGTTCAGTTTTAGAAATCGAGCAGATTTCCAGTAGCTCTTCAGTTCTACATGTCTCTTCATGATGCTCCATGCTTAGACTTTTAGTTCCCTTGAGTAAGAGGGACCGGAGATCAAGCTGTGGAAGGTTCACCATCATTTTACTTTACATTCCAGGTCAAAAGTGCTGTGGACTCGATGTGGGTGAATAAACATGTCTGATGTAAGGCAGCTGCTAGAAAGGATGACCCAATCCACAATTATCTATCTCCAAGTGATAAACCTTCCATTTGTGGAACAGTCTGGTTTCCTGCACAGATTGTGTGAGGAGGAACCTTTGTCAATGCTTAATTATTTCATTTGATTTTCACACATTTTATAGAATCTGGTAAAAGCTTCTGCTTCTTTGTGTTGGGGCCTGGTTAGGTCAGATGTCCACTTTAACATAAAAACCTTGAGGATTGTAACCCTACATTGTAAAGCGCTGCAGAATATGTTGGCGCTATATAAATAAAGCTTTATTATTATTATTATTATTATTATTCTGCACTGATTGGTTTATGATAAATAAGGTTGGTGCTAGATTACCTTTTCAGCACAGTGTATAACTGGAAGTTAACTATTTTTCCCAGCTGGAGTACAAAAGAATAGGAAAATTTGTGTCAAAGTTGAGAAAGTTTTTCAGTCATCAATTAACTATTGAATAATGTGATTATGACAAGTTGCAAAGGGTGTTTTCACATCACGTATTTTTTCCTGTCTGTGGGATCCTACTTTTTGTAGGATCCCACGGACAGGAAAGGACACTATTCTGTGTCTGGGTCCGTGATTATCATGGATCCGGACACAGCGGGGCACTTTCACTTCCACAATGTATAATATATATTGCGGAAGTGAAATATAGTAAAAGAAAGAGTTAAAAATAAAAAATATGTATGCTCACCTGTCCGCGATCCACCGCTGCCTCCAGCTTATAGGACCTGGGGTGACATCACAACCCGATCAGCTGTTCGGGTCACATGACTGCAGTTACCGCAGTAACTGCGGTCATGTGACCCGATGACGTTGCCGGGTTGTGACATCACGGCAGGTCCTATAAGCACCCGGACCTTGCTGGAGGCAACAGTGAACAGGTGAGCATACAGATTTTTTATTTTTAACTCTTTGTTTTACTTAATTTCACTTCTGAAATGTATATTATACATTGTAGAAGTGTAATTAGAAGGGTTGGAGCAATTTTAGAGTACTGATCAGCTGTTTCCTCGGACCCGCGCTCATAGGCCCCCATGTTAAAGGCTGAGGATAGGATTGGATTTGGCTTAATTGCCATCCGATTTTGTTGGATCCGATTTTTTTCTGTGACCAAAATTTGAGTAGTCTCTGATTTTGTGTACAGTAAAAAATCGGTCACAAATCGGATCCCACAAAATCGGATGACAATTTGCCAAATCCGATCCGATTTAATCCCCATAGGATAACATGGGGGCCAAATCGGATCCGTGGCTGTCCGATTTACAACGGACAGCCGCAGATCCAATAAAAATGTGATGTGAAAGCACCCAAAGAAAACAGATAAGGGCTATTCAAAACCTTTGACTGCACATAAGTCTTTGTATACTCACAAGTTTACCCTTTAACCAATGTGGCTGTGATGGCATTGATCAGCGGTGTACCGTGTAGTGAAACCAGGTCTGATTTACCACCAATTTCTGCCATTATGTAATGCGGATTATAGATGTTAAAATATTTTCTAAAGATGTATTTGACTTGTGAAAACCAAGCCAAAAAACAATCAAGACAACCATGATTGAGACAGAGAGACTCAATGTAAAAGAAAGTAAAAATAAAACAAAAATATTCTTTGACTACATAAATAGTACCAAACTCAGGAATGATGGTGTTGGCCCCCTCAAAAATAGTCTGGTGAAATGGTGGATGAGAATGAGGGCTAGGTCAATTTTCTAAACACCTTTTATCTACTTACGTGACTGCCCTGTGCTGTTATTTCCGGCATCCAGTTGTCCTCCTATCATACACCTCAATTAGAGCGCATGCATATTGTCACGGGTGGCACGGATGACAGGGTAGAGGCCACGCGCAGACGGTCCCAGCGGTTGGCCAATCAGCCATAAGAGTTGAGGACGGTCCGTCTTTCAGGGGCATTTACCTTCTGTGTAGATGAAGAGAAGGTATGATAAGATCTCCCTATCATGGGGAGACGGCTGGGAAGGTCTTGTGCTCGGTCTGGTTTCTACACCAGTATCCTGGGTCTCTAGGACCCAGCATGTTCTTCCCACCTTTATAAGGAGTTTCATTGCCCTCCCTCAGTGCAGGTGATATTTCCTTGTGCACTCATTATACTTGCTCCAGCAGAAGCAGAGGTGGTGGAGGTTGCTGTGATCTGCTGCAAGATAAGTGTTTTCTTTCCCCATTGTCTGTTATTTCCTTGTGTTGTCTTTAGTTGTTAGTGGAGGGGTCTAGTGAACCTCTCCATCTGATCCTTAGCTAAGGTAGTGCTAGGATCAGAGAGGGACGAGGTTCGTGGTCGGCGACAGTTGAGGAAACTGTATAGGGACGTTAGGGCAGACAGGGTCAGCCCCAGTAAGACCAGGGGTCACCCTCTCCTTCTTGTGCCCATAGTTTTAGGGACTCCTTATTCCCCCCCCCGTCGTGGTCCTACGCTGAGTGCCTCTCCCGCCCCCAGCGTGACATTATCACCTGCCAATACTGTAATTGAAGGACAGGGGAGGAACCGATTTTTCTTCCTGTCCTTATGGATCCTGTGTCTGCTTTGGCCCAGCAGCTGCAGTCCCTGTCTTTGGAGGTTGCGGACCTTCGGTCGGCTTTACAGGGCCCGCAACCGCAAAATGGTGTCTTGGGGAATCAAGCATTGGGTCAGGCCAGACCTGAACCTAAGGTTGCCCTCCCTGACAGGTTTTCAGGAGGTAGAGATAAGTTTACTGTGTTCAAAGAGGCCTGTAAATTATATTTTAGGCTTAGGCCCTATTCCACTGGTGATGAGCAGCAGCGTGTAGGAATTATTATGTCGCTACTGCAGGGAGACCCCCAGTCCTGGGCTTTCTCTCTGCCACAGGACTCTACTTGTCTCCGCTCTGTGGATGAATTTTTTGACGCCCTGGGCCTCATATATGATGACCCTGACCGTGTCTCTTTGGCTGAATCCAGGTTGCGCCATCTCCGCCAGGGGACTCGGTCGGCGGAATCATATTGTTCTGAGTTCCGCAGGTGGGCTACGGACACGAAGTGGAACGATCCGGCGCTCCGGAGTCACTTTTGTCAGGGTCTTTCGGAGAGGCTGAAGGATGCTCTGGCGGTTTATGAGACCCCTCCGTCCCTGGAGGCGGCTATGTCGTTAGCTATTCGTATGGATAGACGCCTCCAGGAGCGGAGGGGTAGACCTCCTGTTACTGGGAGCCATTCTCGTGGTGATTCCTGGTCACCGGGAGGTCACGCGGAGGGTGAGTCGTTCCTCCCGAGTGCGGAGGAACCTATGCAGCTGGGAGGAGCGGCGGCCTCGAGGTTCTCCTCCGGTACCTCCCGGGGCAAGGGGAAGGGGGTCTGTTTTTTCTGTGGGAAAGGGGACCATTTTATTGGGGCCTGTCCCTACACCCCTAAACGGACTGGGGGGCCTGGACCTTTTGTGACTATGGGGGGTGTGGAGGTGGTCGAGCGGGAGGTGTGTGTATCCTCCATTTGTACTTCCCGTTTCCTCCTAAGTGCGGAGGTGGCGCTGGAGGGCACAATGGAGGGTATTTCTGTGTTTGTGGATAGTGGTGCGGGGGTCAGCATGGTGGATGCTCGTTTTGTAGACGCTCATGGGCTTAACTGCTGTTTATTGGCTCGCCCCATCCGTATCTATGCCATCGACTCAGCACCTCTTGCTCAAGGTAGTCTCACACATATTGTACATGACATTAAGTTGACGGTTGGATCCCAGCATCAAGAGACGATATCTTGCTATGTTCTAGACGGTCTCCCCGCTCCCATTGTCCTGGGCTTGCCATGGTTGATTAAACATAATCCCGTAGTGGATTGGCAGTCCCGGGACATTGTGGAATGGAGTGATTTTTGTTCTGAGAATTGTTTGGTTACCTCGTTTTCGGTGGTGTCTGCTGTATCTCTGCCCCCGTTCCTATCAGAGTATGAGGATGTGTTCTCAGAGAAGGGGTGCCAAGACCTGCCCCCCCATCGGGCATATGATTGCCCAATCAACCTCGTTCCCGGAGTTAAACTGCCCAAGGCTAGGATGTTTGCTATATCGGGTCCGGAAAGACAGGCGATGAAGGATTTCATTTCCGAGAGTCTGCAGACGGGTCACATCAGGCCCTCAACCTCGCCGGTTGCGGCTGGTTTCTTTTTTGTTAAGAAAAAAGATGGGGGCCTCCGTCCTTGCTTGGATTTCCGGGAGTTGAATCGGATTACTGTCCGTGATCCGTACCCCCTCCCTCTGATTCCTGATTTATTCAGTCAGGTAGTGGGTGCTAAATGGTTCTCCAAGTTGGATTTGAGGGGGGCCTACAACCTGATTAGGGTCAGGGAGGGGGATGAATGGAAGACGGCATTTAATACCCCGGACGGCCATTTTGAAAGTCTCGTAATGCCGTTCGGGCTCACTAACGCCCCTGCGGTTTTCCAACACTTTGTCAATGACATATTCCATCATTTGGTGGGTAGATTTGTGGTTGTTTACTTAGATGATATCTTGATCTATTCCCCCGATTTGGAGACGCATCAGTCCCATGTCAAGCAGGTGTTACAGGTCTTACGGGACAATAAGCTGTATGCTAAACTCGAGAAATGTGTCTTCGCCGTTCAGGAGGTACGGTTTTTGGGGTACCTCCTGTCGCCGTTGGGTTTTCGGATGGATCCGGAAAAAGTCCGGGCGGTGCTGGACTGGGAACTACCGGACAATCTACGGGCATTGCAGCGTTTTTTGGGGTTTACCAACTTTTACCGTAAATTTATTAGGAACTATTCGGTGCTGGTGACGCCTCTTACGGACATGACTAGGAAGGGGACGGATTTTTCCGAGTGGTCGGAGTCTGCTCGCCGGGCTTTCTCCTCCCTAAAGCGTTGTTTTGTTTCCGCGCCTATTCTCCGTCAGCCCGATCTTTCTCAGCCCTTTGTGGTGGAGGTGGATGCGTCTGAGGTGGGGGTGGGGGCTGTATTGTCGCAAGGCCCTTCACCTGGGAGATGGGTGCCCTGCGCGTTCTTCTCCAAGAAGTTGTCGTCGGCCGAGAGGAATTATGATGTTGGTAATAGGGAGCTGTTGGCTATTAAATTGGCTTTTGAGGAATGGCGTCACTGGTTGGAGGGGGCTGTCCATCCCATCACGGTTATTACCGACCACAAGAACCTGTCTTACCTTGAGTCCGCCAAGCGTCTCAATCCCCGGCAGGCTCGGTGGTCCTTGTTTTTCACGAGATTTAATTTTACCGTCACTTACCGTCCGGGGGTTGAGAACGTGAAGGCTGATGCGTTGTCGCGTAGTTTCCCGGGTGGTAGTGCTCATGAAAGTCCCGTTCCCATCTTACAGGAGGGGGTGGTTGTTTCTGCTCTTTGCCCTGATCTGGAGGGGGAGGTGTTGAAGGTCCAGGGGGGCGCCCCTGCCTCCTGTCCTTCTGGGAGACTTTTTGTGCCATCATCTTTGCGTCTCAGGGTGCTGTCAGAGCATCACGACTCCGTATTGGCAGGGCATCCCGGCAGTAGGGCCACCTTCGATCTTTTATCTCGCCGCTTTTGGTGGCCGGGGTTGAGGAAGGACGTAGCGGAATTCGTGTCTGCCTGTAGTGTGTGTGCACGGGCTAAGGTTCCGCATACCCGTCCGGCTGGTTCTCTCTTGCCATTGTCTATTCCTGAGAGGCCATGGACGCATGTGTCAATGGATTTTATCACCGATCTCCCGGCGTCGGCAGGCAAAACGGTAGTGCTGGTAGTGGTTGATAGATTCAGTAAGATGGTTCGCTTTGTGGCACTGCCCGCACTTCCTAATGCTCGGACACTGGCACAGGTGTTTGTAAGTGAGATTGTGAAGCTTCATGGAGTTCCCTCCGAGGTGGTTTCTGATCGTGGTACTCAGTTTGTCTCCAAGTTTTGGAAGGCTTTTTGTGCCCGTTTAGGAATTGCTTTGTCCTTCTCTTCTGCTTTTCATCCTCAGTCTAATGGGCAGACCGAACGTATGAATCAGAATTTGGAGACTTATCTGAGGTGTTTTGTCTCTGACAATCAGGAGACTTGGGCGAGTTATCTGCCCTTGGCCGAATTTGCCCTTAATAATCGTCTTCAGGAGTCCACTGGCAAGTCACCGTTCTTCGGTGCATATGGGTTTCATCCTCAGTTTGGTACTTTTAGTGGTACTAGTCCTTCCGGAGTTCCTGAGGAGGACCGATTTACCTCATCCCTTTCCTCGGTTTGGCGAGGGGTACAGAGTAGCTTGAAGCTCGTAGGCGACAGGTACAAACGTATGGCTGACAAGAAGCGTGCGCCAGGTCCGGACCTGTGTGTGAATGACTACGTGTGGTTGTCTACCAAGAATGTGAAGTTGAAGGTGCCCTCTTGGAAGTTGGGGCCCAGGTTTATTGGACCTTATCAGATAACCGCCGTTATCAATCCCGTGGCGTTTCGTCTTGCGTTACCTCCCGCTCTTAAAATCCACAATGTATTTCATAGGTCGCTCCTCAAACCGTATGTGCCGTCGTCTAACCCGTCTCCTTTGCCCCCGGAGCCCATCTGCGTGGCGGGGAATTTGGAATTTGAGATCTCAAAGGTGGTTGATTCTCGCAGGGTGCGCCGTTCTCTTCAGTATTTGGTGCACTGGAGGGGATACGGTCCTGAGGAGCGGATGTGGGTACCAGCGTCGGAAGTCTCCGCCGCTAGGCTGGTCCGCGCTTTTCACCGTTCCCATCCGGATAAGCCTGGTCCTGAGTGTCCGGGGGCCACTCGTGGACGGGGGGGTACTGTCACGGGTGGCACGGATGACAGGGTAGAGGCCACGCGCAGACGGTCCCAGCGGTTGGCCAATCAGCCATAAGAGTTGAGGACGGTCCGTCTTTCAGGGGCATTTACCTTCTGTGTAGATGAAGAGAAGGTATGATAAGATCTCCCTATCATGGGGAGACGGCTGGGAAGGTCTTGTGCTCGGTCTGGTTTCTACACCAGTATCCTGGGTCTCTAGGACCCAGCATGTTCTTCCCACCTTTATAAGGAGTTTCATTGCCCTCCCTCAGTGCAGGTGATATTTCCTTGTGCACTCATTATACTTGCTCCAGCAGAAGCAGAGGTGGTGGAGGTTGCTGTGATCTGCTGCAAGATAAGTGTTTTCTTTCCCCATTGTCTGTTATTTCCTTGTGTTGTCTTTAGTTGTTAGTGGAGGGGTCTAGTGAACCTCTCCATCTGATCCTTAGCTAAGGTAGTGCTAGGATCAGAGAGGGACGAGGTTCGTGGTCGGCGACAGTTGAGGAAACTGTATAGGGACGTTAGGGCAGACAGGGTCAGCCCCAGTAAGACCAGGGGTCACCCTCTCCTTCTTGTGCCCATAGTTTTAGGGACTCCTTATTCCCCCCCCCGTCGTGGTCCTACGCTGAGTGCCTCTCCCGCCCCCAGCGTGACACATATATCTGGCATCTGCATGCACACTT
The DNA here is from genome assembly GCA_033576535.1 of Allobates femoralis. Lineage (NCBI taxonomy): Eukaryota > Metazoa > Chordata > Amphibia > Anura > Aromobatidae > Allobates > Allobates femoralis. Next base: position 36,978,851 of record JARQOC010000001.1, on the reverse strand, counting down.
ATTCAGGTGGCCACCATTTTTGGACACCCTGGTACACAAAGATGGCGGCGGTGCGACCCGGCGCACACATGCGCACTTACTTCTAGATACACAAAGATGGCGGCAGTGTGACCCAGTGCATGCATGTGCACTTACTCATATGGTCACCATCTTGGACATCATGGAAGGGGAAAACGATGAGCGACGACAGCATAGGCGGGAGAGAGAGACAGCACATGGGGGGGGGGAGTGCTCAAAGGGGAAACAGTTAAAGCAAAGAGAACATAGGGGAAAAGACATCACGGGGGAGAGAGACAGCACACAGAGGGAGAGCGCATGAGGCAAGATGGCGCACAAGGGGACAAGCACACAGGGGGGTGAGATAGAGCACACAGGGGAGAGCGTGCACAAGGAGGAGAACACATAGAGGGCAGGAAGCGCATACAGGCTGGAGAGATAGCACATGGGGAAGAGTCAGCACACAAGGGGCAGAGACAGTGCACGAGGGGGAGAAAGCATAAAGGAGAGCAAACAAGGAGAGAAGATAGCACAGGGGGGAAAAAGCACAAAAGAGGGAGAGCACACAGTAGGGAGAGAGAGCACACAGGGGAGACAGCTCAATGGAGAGCACACGAGGTGAGAGGACAGCACAGGGTGGAGAGACAGCACTCATGGGGGAGAGCACTCGGGGAGAAAGACAGCTCACAGGGGGTGAACATACAGGGGAGAGAGCATACAGGAGCAGAGCGCACAAGGGGCAAGAGAGTGCATGGAGGGAGACAGCTCAAAGGAGAGAGCAAAGAAGGGAGAAGACAGCAAATGGGGTTGAGACAGCACATAGGAGGAGAGCACACGGGGGAAAGAGACAGGGTACAGGGGGAGACAAGTCAAAGGAGAGCACAGAGGGGAGAAGACAGCACAGGAGGAGAGAGAGACAGCACACAGGGGGGAGAAACAGCACAAGGGGAGAGAGAGCACACAGAAGGAAGAGAGAGCACGAACACGAAGGGAGAGAGCACATCGGCGGAAAGACAGCCCCAACTCCAGCACCAGAGAGCCCAACCCAATCAAGACGTCAATGCCCTCCCAATACATTAGCATCAGGTACCCATCTAGGTACAGTATTTATACCAGAAAATCCTATGACAGATTACATGATCAGGGATACTAGAAATTCTTCATTAAATATAAACTGCTTAAAGGAGCAGAAAGTATGTCAACACCTCAAAATCACAAAAGTAGACAAATCCCCAGGCCCTGATGGGATACACCAAGATTAGGGAACTCCAGGCCTTGAGAGCTGCACACAGTGCAGCTTTTCAGGATTTCTTTAGTATTGTGCAGGGGTCATCACCAGTGCAAGTGATTATATTATCACCTGTGCAATACTAAGGAATTCTTGAAAACATGACCTGTGTGTGGCTCTCAAGGCCTGGTGTTCCCTACCCCTGGGATACACCCTTGAGTACTGCAGGATTTAAGTACCGTGATAGACAGACCATTCTGTACAACATTCACAGATTCCATAATAACAGGGTATGTACCACAAGAATGGCACATAGCAAATGTGGTGCCAATATTAAAAAGTGGACACAATCTGAGCTGGGAAATTATTGGCTGGTAAATTTAACTTCTACTGGGGGTAAAATTCTGAGGGTTTCCTAAGAGATGGTATGTTGCAGTATCTCAAGAAAAATAATCTCATAACCCTTTATCAACATTGGTTTATAAAGGATCTCTAAAAGGAACCTAATCTGCTAATCTGAATCTGAAAAACGTCTATGAAGACCTTGGAAATCCAGTGGATGTTGTCCATATAGACTTTTTCAAAGGCATTTGATGCAGTGCCACACAAAAGGTTGATACATACAATGAAAGTGACATTTCTAGAGGAAAATATGTGTCATTGGATTAACAACTGGCTCAGGGATAGGAATCAAATGGTGGTTGTTAATGGAACACACATGGACTGGGTCACAGTTATAAGTGGAGTATCGCAGGAATCAGAATTGGAGCCTCTTCTTTTTAACATATTTATTAATGTCTACAGTATGTAGGGGGCACACAGAGCAGAATTACAATATTTGCAGATGACACTAAACTCTTCAGGGTAATCAATAGACAGGAGGACAATTGTATATTTCAGGAGGATTTATGTAAAGTGGAGGCTTGGGCTGATAAATGGCAATTGAACTTTAATGTAAAGAACTGTAAGGTCATGCAATTGGGCAGAGGAAATAAAAGGTATAATCATGTGCTTAATTGTAAAACTCTGGGCAAAACTGTCACTGAAAAAGACCTGGGTGTATGGGTGGACGGCAAACTTAACTTTAATGACCAGTGTCAGACAGCTGCTGCAAAGGCAAATAAAATAATGGGATGCATTAAAATAGGCATAGATGCTCATGAGAAGAACATAGTTTTACCTCTATACAAGTCACTAGTGCGACCACACTTAGAATACTGTGTACAATTCTGGTGCAGGTGATTATTATATTATCACCTATGCAATACTGAGGAAATCCTGAAAACATGACCTGTTGGTGGCCCTTGAGGCCTGGAGTTTCCCACCCCTGCGATAAAGGGTGTAGAGCAGGGTTGGGAACTCCATTCCTCAAGGGCCACCAACAGGTCATGTTTTCAGGCGTTCCTTAGCATTGCATAGGGATTTCAATCATCACCTGTGCAATACTAAGGAAATCCTGAAAACCTGCACTGTTTGCGACTCATAAGGACAGGAGCTCCCCACCCCTGGTGTAGAGGTAGCCATGCGTTCATTGTCGCAGTGCCGAGTGGGCTGTTATTCCTATTGCCATTATTTTGCGCCAAGCTAAACTAAATTTTGCATGATGTTTGATCATTTGGCGAATCCTTAGATGTATCATTCTGTCTAGAGATGTAATTAAGTTTTTCTTCAAACCTTTTTATTAGTCTGAGTTTGCAATTTTTTTTTATAATTCTGACTCTTTTCCATAAGTTATTGAGAGCGGAATAATATAGCAAAAATTTGCAGATTTGGAAAAGATGCAACTTTTTAATGCAAAGAAAACTGACAAAAAGTTTTCCCCTCTTAAAAAATTGGGCAAAGTTGTATAGACAGTGGCGTAACAACCGCGGTCCCAGGGGGTCACAAGTGTGACCGGGCCTGGGGGTACAGGGGCGGCTGTCGACCCCTGCGCCTGCTTTACATGGATGTGCGTCCCTGAGGAAGCACATCAATGTCACTGCATGGTGCTTTGCCCGGTCAGTCCCCAGACGGCTGATCACGGCTGCCGGAGCACTGGCAGGCACTGCAACTTTAAAATTCCAGCGGCCGCTGCGTGCTGCACTGTGATGAGGTCATGTGACCTCTTCACAGTCAAGACGCATCTGCCGGTGGGAGGGGTAAGTGTGAGCTCCAGTCAGGAGCAGAAGAGCCTTACAGCTTCTGGAGAGGTAGAGAGGGGAGGGGGGAGTGTGTGTGTCTGTGTGTGAGGGGGAAGGCTGTACATGGGACAGTGTGTCTGTGTGTGTCCGTGTGTGGGGTGGCTGTACAGGGAGCAGTGTGTCTGTGTGTGTGTGTCCGTGTGTGGGGTGGCTGTACAGGGGGCAGTGTGTCTGTGTGTGTGTGTGTGTGCGTCCATGTGTGGGGTGGCTATACAGGGGGCAATGTGTCTGTGTGTCTGTCTGCATGGGGCGCTGTACAGGGGGCAGTGTGTGTGTCTGCGTGGGGGGCTGTACAGTGGGCAGTGTGTCTGTGTGTGGGGGGGCTGTATAGGGGGCAGTGTGTCTGTGTGTGTGTGTGTGTGTGTGTGTGTGTTTGTGTGTGTGGCTGTACAGGGGGCAGTGTGTGTCTGTGTGTGTGGGGGGGCTTTACAGGGGGCAGTGTGACTGGGTGTTTGGGAGGCTGTACAGTGGGCAGAGTGACTGGGTGAGTGGGTCAGGTTGTACAGGGGACAGTGTGTCTGTGTGGGGAGGATGTATGATATATGGGGGGCAATTAGGCAGCATTATTGTGTTATATTATATGAAGGGCTGTGATGCTGCATTATATTATCTGGAGTGCTATGACACTGCATTATATTAACTGGAGGGCTATGAGGCTGCATTATATTATATGGAGGGCTATGAGTCTTCATTATATTATATGATGGGTTAAGAGGCTGCATTATAATATATGGATGGCTATGAGGCTGCATTATTCTATGTGGAAGGATATGAGGCTTCATTTAACTATATGGAGAGCTCTAAGGCTGCATTTTACTATATGGAGGGCTATTAGGCTGCATTATTCTATGTGGAGGGCTGTGAGGCTGCATTATACCATATGGAGGGCTGGGAGGCTGCACTATACTATATGGAGGGCTGTAAGGCTGCACTATACTATATGGAGGGCTGTAAGGCTGCATTATACTATATGGAGGGCTGTGAGGCTGCATTTTATTATAATGGAGGACCATGTACCAAGATAAGGGCATGTTCCAGGAGGAGAACCATATATAGCAGGATAAGGGACATTAATACATAGTGAAGAGGAGAGGGGTCAATTTATGACTCTTTATAGGATTTAGAACATTACATGGGGCCCATACATCTGACCAATGTGGGCGCATGGGGGAAGAAGGGGACAGGTCCAAATTTCACACCGAGGCCCTTCAGACTCTAGTTACGCCACTGCATATAGATTTGAGATATCATTTTCAAAAAATGGCATAAATGATCTATAAATCTGTCCATGGAGACTCCTTCTCTCTCTAACGTCCACCCACTTTACTCATCACTTTTGAGAAGTTTTTGATGTAATGTTGAGTAGCTTAAAATTTTTGAACTTTTTTCGTGCCGGAAAAGTGAAGTTTGGGCCTTGAATATTTTGAATATTTCTTTTTTATTGTACAAATCCAGTGACAAGTGGTAATTTGTATATCAGCATAAAGTGCCAAAACAACCATAGAGCTATTGCGACAAAAAAATGGCAAAAAAAAGTTAAATAAAATAGAAAAACAAGAACACGAAATAACATGTAAAATATTAAATAAAACTGGAATGTTATCTGTTTACACAATAAATTGAGATTTGGTACAAGATGCAATAAAAGAAGACGTCAGAGGCCCTACTCCATTCCAGCATGCAGTCTGAAGCAAAGCATATTTACACACAGTGAGCCAAAACTATTCTGTATTTTTTTGCCCTTTGTGATCAAAGTGTAAAAAAAAAACTTTAATTCCCCTCTCCCCCCCCCACAGAAAACAGAATTAACAGTAAACCAAAAGAGGGGGTGCGATAGTGATGATTTAATTATTTGACGGAGACGCTCCTTCGAGGTCAACGGATCACAACCAAAAGTTGTGTAAATACAAATGTAGAGACGTTACGCCTCGGTGGGGAGGGTTTATAAATAAAGTAACTCATGGAATTCATACTTCTTGTCTAATCCTGAGTCCTGGTCAGTTCTGAGGAGTGTACGAGCAACCGCGTCTCAAAATGAGAAGGGGCCTCCACTGCAAAAGTATGATGTTAGCTCCCCCTCTTGGCACAGAGTCGGACACTGCCACCATGTCGCCTTCTTTTTTAGACTAGGTTCCAAAAAGTCTCATCCAAAAAAAAGTTCCTTGTAACAGAAGCGTTTTTGTCGTATGTACACGTAGACACAGGAAGAGTTAAATAGTTCTTAATATATATTTATGTATTTAACATTGTCTTTAGGCGCAGACAGTTCAGCACTTAATTTTTGAAGGTTTTAGTTCTTTAACTTGTGTGTGAAGCGTTTTGTGCACGGCCAAAGTCCTTGACTGACAAAATCCTTTGCCGCACTCCTGACACTTGAAGGGTTTTTCTTTTGAGTGGATGTACCTGGAATATAAACAAAAGCATGAATTTTCATCTCGGTTGATCCTCTACACTAGATTTTTGGTGGCGTCTCATATCTTTGACCGCAAACCATGCCTATATTTTGGACAAACCTGTGACTATAGCCCAAGAATCGTTTTCGAGGGCCTTGAGGATTGATCATAACTTTGTTTGCCCCAAGAGTTCAACCAAGAATGTTTTGTAGTCCCTGTGGCTACAACCCATGATGAAGGTAAAGGTATCTCATCAACACATGTTCTGGTTGACCATGACGGGACAACACCTAAAGATGTTCAGAATCGTGAAAAATATGTTCTACAAACACCTGAGATAATCCATTTGAACTGTGTAGGGCAGAGGTCCCCATCCTTTCTGAATGAAAGACTCATCCAGCTCTGAAAGAGGGTTACGAGCCACATCCAGTTCCAAGAAACAGGGGTTCCTACCTTATCCCATTCAGATCTGCTCTTCTGTGTGGGACTATTCACAAAAGTCACCATCTTGAGACCTGAACTTCATAGCTGTTTGCTAGAACTGGTGCTAATGAATCAAGCTGGAAGACAGTCGCGAACCACACATCTCGGGCCCACTAGCCAATGTGGCTCCCGAGCTACAGGTTGGGGGACCCTGGTGTAGGGTTTAGGGGACAAACAATCAAAGAAATACTGAATGTTTAGAAGCAACTTGAGACAATATCTCATGGAACATCTATATTTAAGGGACATCTGTGATGACATCTTAGAAGTTTGGAATACACTTTGTATAGTTGCACTTGTTATGCAATGTTTAGGAACGTACAAGAGTTATCTATCGAAGGCAGAAGAATCTGCAGGAAGCTTAGGGAGATCCATGCTAAATTAATGTTGGAGAATTGCTGGGATTTGTAGTATTTTTTAAACAGTTTTAAAACAAGTTTCCAAAAATAAAGTCTATATAAGCAGGATTAGATATAGAAGGAGATGGTTATGTGTTATTATATTATTAGGAACACTTATGTTGGATATGTGTGTATGTTCTTCAGCTGGAGGCAATTACTCACGAAATATGAACCCTTATGGTTCAAGCATATCTGAAGTTGTTTTTAGATATTTCTGGATGTGGGATGTATGGAATTTGATCACACTGCTACAATATTTATCTCACACATAAGTACTAGCCCATATTTTATACAGTCATAGATATATACATGTTTATAGTATACAATATGATATATCATTGAGTTCTTACCTGTGGTCTCTCAGATGGTCTTGTCTTCTGAATGCTTTGTGGCAAATGTCACAGGTGTAGGGTCTTTCGTCTGTGTGGGTTCTTTCGTGGATCAATAGATTATAGGATTTTGTAAAATGTCTCCCACAAAATTTACACACAAATTCTTTCTTTGTTTTAGAAGGTAACCTCCCACGTGTGGGTTTCTTCTCTGGAGTAAGCTTGGTGACATCTAGGAGAGCACCCAGACTTGAAGGAGAACCTTGCCCATCCAGTTGAACTAGTTTACAAGGGTCTTCTTGTGTGGCCGCCACAGCCAGGTTTGCAAAGTCAAATCTCGGTTTGGTTTTAGTGGCCAAACCTGTGGACTCATGTTTGGGGTGGATAATATGAGGAAAAAGAGGAAAACCTGGGATCTGGAATCTGGTGTCTATCAAGCTGGATGCTCCAGGTACTTTGGAAAAGGAAGATCTGGGGAGATGTAATGTCGGGTATCCCAAAGTCCACTGGTGAAGATGAACTGCGTGCAGGGCGCTGAAGCCGTACAGGTTGGGGATGTGGTCAGCAGGTACTGGAAGACCATTGAAAGCTTGAAGGAAGGAGTAATTCGTCAACTGCAGAGATGGATGGATGGGCACCGGAGCTGGTAGTGTTTTGCTTGCCATCGTGGGAAGATCAAAGTTCCCAGCAGAAGACTGTGGACAATACACAACATGAATTAATACAAGCTCTTACATGAGACATAAACAAATATCAAACGATAATAGTATTATCATAATGAATATATAAACAGATATATATATAATAAATGATAACAATATCATGAGAGTGAATATATATACAGATATATACGGTATATAACATAAACGATAATAGTATAACAATTAATATATATACAGATATATATATATAAAATAAACAATAATAGTATAATAATAATAATGAATATACATATATACAGATATATTCAAATTAAGCAATAATAGTATCATAATGATGAATATATAAACATATATATACACACACATATATTACACATCTAAATATCAAACAATAATAGCACCAGAACAAAGAATATAGCAAATATACATATATATTATGTGTGCATGTGTGTATGCATGTATGCGTGTATATGCGCATGTGTGTGTGCATGTATATGTGTGTGTATGTGTGTGAGTATGTGTGTGTGTGCGTATGTGTGTGTTTGTGTGCATATGTATGTGTGTGAGTATGTGTGAGTATGTGTGTGTGTGTATATATGTGTGTGTATGTGCATGTATATGTGTAAGTGTGTGCGTGGTGTGTGTGTGTGTGTATGTCATATTTCTGGAATCTCATAGGTTTTGCTGGTATTGTAAAAAGCAGCTTTTTATTAGCATGAATTTGCATAAAACCAATGAAAAAAAATGCAAAAAAATGCAGCTGAAATCCTCTGTGTGAACATAGCCTAATTATTGTCACTTTACAGTGAATTCAACTGATGTCTCCATATCAGAATTATGATCTGTAGACATGTATCACTTATGATCATCATTAATAATTCAATTATTAATCATTATAATTAAAGATTTATTAGGATCTTCAATGTGTCCATAAAAATATTGTCTGTTTTTTTTTTTTTGATAAACCAAACAGAAAAAAAAAAATCAAGGTGGTAACCGTGCTTAGAACGACATCATTATTAATCAATTATTAATCATTAATGATTTTTTATGAATTTCAAGGTGTCCATGAAAAATATTGTCTTTCTGTGATGTTTTTGATAAACCAAACGGACAACAATAAATGTGAAGGTGACAATCCTGGTGATAACTGCACTGATCAAGGATTTGCTATCAGTTTCCTTAGCACAAAAGTCTTCTCTAACAATTCCATCATAACTTCATCTACTCCTCCAACATGGTGAATAAAGAGTTAACTAAAACTCTCCCATTACTACTCAGTTGGGGCTATAGCACCACATCTGGGTGTCCTGGTTTTACTGTCCTTATAGAGAATCATTAGAGCTTCATATTTCTTACAGTAAGGTTATTTTTTTTTCTTATTTAAATAATAATTGAGTTCCATTTACTGAATGCAATATTCCATTGTCAGTCATATAGAATATAACACAGGAGGCTGAGCTGGAGACACACATGTGATCAGATAAAGGGCCGGAGCAGGACATTTATGTATTTATGAGATAAGAAAAGTATAGATAAAGAACATCCAGCCCTTCACTCCAATGATACAAAAAGTAGAAGTTCTTTATTAGAAATGCATTAAAAAGTAGTGATAAAAGGATACATGAACAAGCGCACGTTACTGACGCGTTTCCGGCAAAACTGCCCTTAATCATAGCATGTTTATGAGAATTCATTCCTAAGTATCCACATGCTGGTTGATGCAATAGACCCATAACTAATATTAAGTCTTATAACTGCACTGCTTAATACAGTCTATATTAAATATTCAGGGGAAGTAGGTTACAATTCCAACATACACCTATACATAGAGACCATACTGATAGGATGTTTAGATTGTGAGCCTCAATGGGGACAGCATTACTGATGTATGTAAAGTGAACTATGATATTAATAGTGCTATATAAATGAATAAATATTATCAATATTATATATATACACGTATATATAATATTTATATTTATATATTATATACCTTAGTTCTGGTTGTTGTGTAATAATGTATGTAATGTACTAATGTACTGATGTATGTAAAGTGAACTATGAAATTAATAGTGCTATATAAATGAATACATATTATTAATATCATATATTATATTTATAATATATATATATATATATATATATATATATATATATATATATATATTATATATCGTATACTTATGTCTGGTTGTTGTGTAACAATGAATGTAATGTACTAATGTACTGATGTATGTAAAGTGCCATGAAATTAATTGTGCTATATAAGTGAATAAATATTATATATATACAGTATGTATATATATATATATATATATATATATATATATATACACATACAGTGTGTATATATATATATATATATATATTTATTTTTTATTTATATTTATATATACATGCATATTATAAATCTTATTTCTGTCAGTGTTGGCTGCACTTGAAGACTATATTTGGGGGCTAGCAATAAAGTGTGACAGGAGGTGTGATGTGTATGTATATATATATATATATTTATAAATATACATATATACAATATGTGAGTGTATGTACCGTATGTCCACTACAGCATGTATGTATATATATATATATATATATATATATGCACATCCACATATATATATTGAATGTATGTGTGTGTGCATGTATATATGTCCACTAATGCAGATAGCTCCTTGTGTGGTAGAGCATACATACACACATGCACTCAACTTCATGTGATATACATATATATTTATATATACAAAAAATATATATACATAAATTACACATCTTACTAGCTCCCACATAAAATTCTCCATTGCACCCAACACAACCAGTAATAAGATCCCCAGTATCTATCGGCAGTGCTCTCATCCTCCAATGGATCCTGTAGCACAGCAATGTGTTTGTAAAGATACATTGTATAAACACCTTTTTTTTGACCTTTTTGAACATTTTTGCAGGATCAATTTTTTTAACATAAGAATCTATGGAGAATGGATCCAATAAGTGATTGGTGTGAATCGTGATGGAGATGATCAGTGGAGCTGTGAGACACCTGACAGCACTGACACTTCTTACCTCTAATCCGCTGTCCTGTAATGATCTCCTTTTTAATAGATCCAATGTTACCTAGAGAAGAAGAAAAGGAAAGAATGAAGAGTTTGCCGCATTATCAGGCATTATAGATCTACTGAGAACAATTGTCAGGTGCAGGATCCAGCACAGAGCACATTGTATAATAGCCAGTATGTAACAAGTGTAATCAGGATTTGCTGAAGGCTGGTGGAGCCAAGACATTCCAGAGTGGGAAGGGTTAAGCTGCCCCCTTGCGCCTGCAGTAATGTTCTCCTAAACGATCTGCTTGTTCTTTTTAGAATTGTACTTTTTTTTTTTTACCTTCTGAAGCATAGAAGATATAATGATTCTATATGAGCCATAATGATGAATTCATTATACAAATATGAGCAGCAGAACCACAGAGAGGAAATACTCAGCCGAAAAGTGATCACAACAAGAAAGAAAGAAAGAAAGAAAGAAAGAAAGAAAGAAAGAAAGAAGAAAGAAAGAAAGAAAAAAGAAAGAAAGAAGAAGAAAGAAAGAAAGGAAAGAAAGAAAGAAAAAGAAAGAAAGAAAGAAAGAATTGATAGATATATAGGCAGGTGGAAATGTAATATTTTAATTGATATGTTTTATATAGATTTATAAGACATAAAAATACATAGATAGAAAGATAGACAGACAGACAGACAGACAGACAGATAGATAGATAGATAGATAGATAGATAGATAGATAGATAATAGAATTAGAAGAACATACAATATTTTGTTATGTTTTATATGAATTTACAAAAAAAAAAGAGAAAGAAAAAATGAAAGAGAGAAAAAACGTAGAAATTGTATTCCAACAGGCCCCAATATTGTCACTGTAACACCTGTGCTTTATAGACCCAAATGTAGCAGAGCTGAGTTTGTGATGTGGCAGAACTCTCCCTGACATCCTGGGGCTCACAGTAATTCCCTGTTATAGGAGATCAGGGGATAGTTGTCTTATTATTCGTTTGTACACTGTATCCTCAGCCTTACATTACACGCTTCTAGCCCTCATTTTCTGGACGGGGCTATTATATTAATGAATGATATTTTTTCCTGTGAAACATGATGAGTCCATAATCTAATGATTAAGTGTCCGTGATATAGTATGTACAGAGACATCTAAGTGTATAAGATGTATATACACATACTATTCCCCCGATGTATACAGTAAAGGTATAATCTGATCATTGCACGTTACACAGAGCCGAGAATATTTATCTATGAAGTCCCTGACCCAGAGCTAGAGCCAGCCCTGCCAAGATAAAGGCCCCGGCCCGAACACCTCAACATCTGCCGCAACCCAGACACCATCCTGGGCATACATCACACATACATATTCTGCATTACACATACTAGACACTGCACACACACATATATAATATATATTCAATATCTATAATTAACTGGTATTTATTACACAGATCAAACGAAAACATTCTGCAATGCCCTTGTAGAAATAATCAGGACAAGACTCCTCTCTACACATTATTATTATTAATAATAATAATAATAATAATAATAATAAGAAGAAGAAGAAGAAGAAGAAGAAGAAGAAGCAGAAGAAGAAAAGAAGCAGAAGAAGAAAAAGAAGCAGAAGAAGAAGAAGAAGCAGAAGAAGAAAAAGAAGAAGAGAAGAAGAAAAGAAGCAGAAGAAGAAGAGAGTACTAATAATAATAATGAACATTGTAAAGTGTATAATAATAGTGATCATGCCAAGTATTGTTGGTGAAAATATAAAATTAACAAATCCATTCAAATAAAAATTGCAACACTAAGATATAATGAAAAATACTTATAACACAAAATATTATGACATGTTGAAAAAGATATCATTTAGCCTTTCTTATAATCTTCTGCTTTACTGATGTAAAACAGAGAAGGTGATCTGCACATTCACAGCTTTTACTACAGTTCTCATAATCCAAAGTGTCTTTCCATGGTGTGTGATCTCAAATGTAGGGAAACTGGGAATTATGGAGGCTTTAAGAACAATTAGTATAGAATAATCTTGTGTGATCTCTCACATATTCAGTGTCCTGCTGTATACAGTGCTGAAGCTATATATATAGTGCTGTAGCTGTATATAGTACTGTAGCTGTATATAGTGCTGTAGCCGTATATAGTACTGTAGCTGCATATAGTGATGTAGCTGTATATATCTATAGTACTGTAGATGTATATAGTGCTGTAGCTGTATATTGTGATGTAGCTGTATATAGTGATGTAGCTGTATATAGTGATGTAGCTGTATATAGTGCTGTAGCTGTATACAGTGCTGAAGCTGTATATAGTGCTGTAGCCGTATATAGTAGTGTAGCTGTTTATAGTGATGTAGCTGTATATAGTGCTGTAGCTGTATACAGTGCTGAAGCTGTATATAGTGCTGTAGCTGTATATAGTACTGTAGCTGTATATAGTGATGTAGCTGTATATAGTGATGTAGCTGTATATAGTACTGTACCTGTATATAGTGCTGTAGCTGTATATAGTGATGTAGCTGTATATAGTGCTGTAGCCATATATAGTACTGTAGCTGTATATAGTGATGTAGCTGTATATATCTATAGTACTGTAATGTATATAGTGCTGTAGCTGTATATTGTGATGTAGCTGTATATAGTGATGTAGCTGTATATAGTGCTGTAGCTGTATACAGTGCTGTAGCTGTATATAGTGCTGTAGCTGTATATAGTGATGTAGCTGTATATAGTGCTGTAGCTGTATACAGTGCTGAAGCTGTATATAGTGCTGTAGCTGTATATAGTGATGTAGCTGTATATAGTGCTGTAGCTGTATATAGTACTGTAGCTGTATATAGTGCTGTAGCTGTATATAGTGATGTAGCTGTATATAGTGCTGTAGCCGTATATAGTACTGTAGCTGTATATATATATTTATAGTGCTGTAGCTGTATATAGCATGTAGCTGTATATATATAGTGCTGTAGACACACTGATACAGCAGAGGCACATAGTGTTGTTACTCTCTCCTTCCATAGCTTTACAAATGTGTCTGATATGATGTTTATAAATTACCAAATAAACTGAAGTATATATCACTACCATATATATGTATGTATATATATATATATATATATATATATAACATATATATACACATATATACATGAACACACACAAGTAAATTAAATACTACCAAAATATATATATATATATATATATATATAATATATATACATATAGTGTAAGATATTAGTAATCTAGTTTTTTTAATAAGTATAATGACAATTGGGAGCAATTTATTCATATTATGTTGTATAATGAATTTTACATTCATATTTATGTATATATGTAAACACACACATATATATGTATATATACATATAAATACACACATATATATACACGTACACACGCATAATATACACACACACACATATGACTATATATATATATATATATTATATTATAACACATATATTGCACTCCAGTATGATTATACGTATTTAAAAAAAAAATTGTTTTTTTCCCTCTCCAGTATACGATTTGTGACTACTTAGGACATTAATATTTCAGCCCCCCCCCAGTTGCCCCTTTCTTCTCTGGTGGCACTCTCTCCTACCCCTGTCTCTTGGTGCACTCTCTCCTGCCTCTGTCTCTTGGTGCACTCTCTCCTGCCCCTGTCTCTTGGTGCACTCTCTCCTACCCCTGTCTCCTGTCTCTTGGTGCGCTCTCTCCTACCCCTGTCTCTTGGTGCACTCTCTCCCTGCCCCTGTCTCTTGGTGCACTCTCTCCTGCCCTGTCTCTTGGTGCACTCTCTCCTGCCCTGTCTCTTGGTGCACTCTCTCCTGCCCCTGTCTCTTGGTGCACTCTCTCCTGCCCTGTCTCTTGTGCACTCTCTCCTGCACCTGTTGATGGCTCCTCCTGCTGATTCTCATCATTATTTGTAAAAAAAAAAAATATATATATCTGCTACTTCTATTCTACAAATCTGCAATTTTGTGCAAAATCCCAGATTGCCATGTATCCAGGTGACAGACAGGCTGGTGCTCTGTACTGGGGGCAGGACATCTCCTGAGGTCAGAGCACATCTGTCCTGGATCGGTAAAGGTATGATGGACATCTGTCCTTCTACCTCTGCAGGTCCCTGCACTATCCAGACAGGTGACATTACTCCTTGGTGCACACCCCTGCCTGTCTGACTTTGCCTCTCACTGTAGGATCAATGTGTGAAGTGCTCAGGACACAAGTCTAGAAGAGGACTGAAAAGTTGGTGAAAGTTCTTGCAAAGTTGAGAAGTTGTGTGTGTTAGAGGTTGAGGATGTACCTGGGTCCTGGGTCTCCTTTGGTGGAGGCTGGGGCTGTACGGTCCTGGGTCACCCAGTGGAGGCTGGGCTGTACCTGGTCCTAGGTGTCCAGGTGGAGGCAGGCGGGACTGCGCCTGGGTCCTCTTTGGTGGAGGCTGGGGCTGTACCTGGGTCCTGGGTCTCTTGGTGGGGCTGGGTATGGTTGGGCTGGTGATGGAGCTGTAGGTCCCTGGGCTGTCTCTCTGGGGGGGGGGGGGGCAGTGTGGCCCCAGCTGTCACACACTGTCCAGGCTGAGGACACTTCTTCTACATCCACCCCCTCTCAGGTCACCCTTACAGTCATCCTCCTCCTGGAGCTCCTCTGCTCTGTGACTCCCAGCAAGACTTCCCCAAACTACTGAACTTATCTCCAGCCGCCTCCTTATTTCTAGCAGGCACCGCGCATGCGCAGCAGCCTCTCCCAGCCCTGCAACAACTCACAGCAGGAGACAGAGAGTCAGCTCACTGGGAGAACTGCAGAGTTGTCCATTACGTGTTCAGGTCTCCTGCAGGTTCACTACACATGATGGCAACCTGTGTCTGAGCAAGACCTGCGTCCTGAGCCCTTGTGTCCTGACATTGATGAGAATGATGGGGGTTATACACAAACTGTAAGAACAGCTACACATGTGGGAGACATCAGATGTAGCAGAGCTGACCATGGGGGAGACATCAGATATAGCAGAGCTGACCATGGGGGAGAAGACATCAGATGTAGCAGAGCTTGGGACATCAGATTAGAGGCTGACCATGGGGAGAGAGACATCAGATGTAGCAGAGCTGACCATGGGACAGGACATGAGTAGAGAGGACATGGAGACATCAGATGTAGCAGAGCTGACCATGGGGGAGAGCATCAGATGTAGCAGAGCTGACCATGGGGGAGAGACATCAGATATAGCAGAGCTGACCATGGGGGAGAGACATCAGATGTAGCAGAGCTGACCATGGGGGACAGAGACATCAGATGTAGCAGAGCTGACCATGGGGGAGACATCAGATGTAGCAGAGCTGACCATGGGGGAGACATCAGATGTAGCAGAGCTGACCATGGGGGGAGACATCAGATGTAGCAGAGCTGACCATGGGGGAGACATCAGATGTAGCAGAGCTACCATGGGGGAGACATCAGATGTAGCAGAGCTGACCAGGGGGAGAAATCAGATGTAGCAGAGCTGATTTTGTATTTTGATTCAACAGTAATATCAAATTCTGTTGTACAACATAGGAATGTATGCAAGTAATGCTGATCTAAGATGCCCTGTCCAACTGCCAAAGTGTACAGCTATCATCCATATATCTATTATCCATCTAATCTATCATCTATACATCTATCCCTTCATCTATCTAGCTGTCTAGCTATCTATCTTCTATATATATTATCTATCTATATAACTATCCCTTCATCTATCCCTCATCACTCTTATCTATCTATCTATCTATCTATCTATCTATCTATCTATCTATCTATCTATCCATCTACGTATCAATCAAAGTTCCACTGCAGCACTACTTAGAAAAATCAGTATCTTTTATTCCTGGCTTCAGTCAGACCCACAGACAGGAGATGGTCTATCTATCACATCACCTATTTATTAGCTATCCATCAATCATCTATCTGTCCTTTTTATCTGTATCTATCTATCTATATACCATCTACATATATAGCTAAATCGTGTATATATATATATATATATATATATATATGTATTGTGGTTGTGTGTGTGTTGTATATTGTGTGTGTGATGTGTGTGTGTGTGTTGTGTATTCTACCTAGCTATATTTCTATCTCACATCTATTTTTTTCCATTATCATCTATCTCATATATCTAAATCTTTCTATGTATCTATTTATGTAAAGAGGATTGTGTATTTCACTCTATCCATTATGCATTTCTCATCTCAATGGGTTATGTACTGTCTGCCTATATACCCTATCTATCATATCTATCTATCTATGGGCCGCTTTACACACACAGATATCTGTGACCAACATCTGAACAGATCTCTGGTTGCAGTGAAATCATGGACACATTGTTACATTTGTACACAGCCACAAAATGGAGCAATGTGTCCATGATTTCACTGCAACCAGAGAATTATTATTATTATTATTACTATTAGATCTGTTCAGAAGTTGGTCACAGAAGTTGGTGTGTGTAAAGCGGCCCTATGACCTATCTATTATCTATCATCTGTCTATATTTCGAACATATCAGTCTATGTACAGAAGGTTGTGTATTGCACTCTATCCATTGTGCACTTGTCATCTCTCTGGCTCATGCATTGTCCTTGTATTGTGCTGTTTGCTGTATATTCTTCTACAATCAGTGCATCTCACAATCTACCATTACTGGAGTCATTGTGTGATTGATGATGTGACCAGATGATTCTATCAGCACAGATAGATACTGAATATCCTGACACTTGTGGTGCCATCACCTGTGACACAGATCCAGATTGGTTATTACATTGCTCTTCAATAAATCATTAACCAATTATTAACAAATGTACAAGATAATCCTGTGTGCAGATATAATACATTACTCCTACTTGTCCTAGAATATCGTCTGCAAGGGGAACATAACCAAGGGTTTATATGAGAGTATTGTGTAAGATTAGCATCAATTGTAGAACATGGAGAGGTATATGGTGTAAACTCATGTCTGACACAGATCTCACAGAGATCATACAGGGATCACACAGAGATCTCATATAGAGATCACAGAAATTACACAGAGATCACAAAGATCTCACAGAGATCACAGAAATTACACAGAGATCACAAGATCTCACAGAGATCACACAGAGATCACAGAAATTACACAGAGATCACAAAGATCACACAGAGATCACAGAAATTACACAGAGATCACAGATCACACAGAGAAATCTGTCATCTGACTATGGATCTCATTGTGTATATTGTGTGATTGTATAATTCCATTACTTCATTCACTTTCATTGTAAATGTCTATGATAATACAGAGCAGACACTTGGCTCCTGTCACATCTGTATTTGACTTTTTTTTTATCTACTCCAGGATTAATGTTTTTCACCTGTTATGTGAGAATATAACTCCCCCTGGATATCACTACTAAATATATAGTAGACTAGCGGCTGCAGTCAGATAGCTGGGGGATTTCTATGAAGTCCTATGTAAACACACAAATAATGTTAATACATTTTACATCTATCTATCTATATAGACAAGAATAAATAAAAGCAGCATAGATAAATAGATAAGTCAGATTGCAAAGCCTTCCCAGCAACTTTTCAATTGCACATATCCATAGAAAACATCTAAGGCAGGCAGCACTCCATTGTATGCCAATAACCAGACCTTTATTGGCCCATATACAGCAACATATCGGTCCTCGGGAACCTTCTCAAGTCAAGGGCTGGAGATCGAAATGTTGCTGTAATATGGGCCAAGTGAAGGTTTGTTTTTGGCAAATAATGCCTTTCATTTTTTTCTATCTATCTATCTATCTATCTATCTATCTATCTATCTATCTATCTATCTATCTATCTATCTATATCTATAATATATTCTTAGTTCTGGTGCTATTATTGTTTGATATTCAGATGTGTAATATATGTGTGTGTATATATGATTATATATTCATCACTATGATGCGTATATGCGTATATATAAATACATGTATGTGCGTATATATGTTATATATATATTAATATACACACACAGGTACACCACATGACACAGACTAACTCATACTCCAGCAATTTCACAAAATTTATATATTTCACTTATTGAATTACCTTGACTTATTGTACATAGGATTCATCAGTGTGAACACAATACACACACAATTCACACACGATACACACATACACACAGTACACGCAATTCACACACGATACACATATATACACACACTTGACACACCTACACACATGACACAACTATCTGTGCCTCTCCCCAGCCTCTTGTCCAGTGTGATCTGACCTGTGTCTGTACTCTGCAGAGATCTCCTGTGTTCTGTCATTGTATAGGATATATAGGATGGAGGATGGGGGTTATATTTACTATGTGGCAGAGGACAAGGTGACAGCTCCTGCTTTCCTCACACTGTCTTGATAACACCCATGTACCTAGTGTGGTGTTGGCTTTGCCTGCAGCCTCCTGACCTCACACGATTCCTGTCTACTTCAGCCACCATCACACCTCCATCTATAGTGCGGCTCCTGTGCGGTTCCTGTACTATTCTCACACATTTCACAGTTGTTTTTTAGGCCACTTGCACATATTGATTTATTTGGTGAGTTTTTTACCTCAAGATTTGTAGACAAAACCAGCAGTGGAACAATCAGAGGAAAAGTATAATAGAAACATGTCACCACTTCTGTATTTATCACCCACTCTGGGTTTTGTCTACAAATCCTGAGGTAAAAAACTCATCAAATACTGAACGTGTGCACATGGTCTCATTGTTTTCCTCTATCACTTCACTCTGTCATATTGTGTATTCCTCTCCTACATCCTTTCTACACTGGGGATGCCCCTTCCTGACCTAGCCTTAGACCACATGCACACATTGAGTATTTGATGAGTTTTTTACCTCAGGATTTTGAAGACAAGCCCAGCAGTGGGTGATAAATACAGAAGTGGTGACGTGTTTCTATTATACTTTTCCTCTGATTGTTCCACTCCTGGTTTTGTCATAGAAATACTGAGGTAAAAAACTCATCAAATACTCACATGCACACATTGAGTATTTGGTGAGTTTTTTACCTCAGGATTTGTAGCCAAAACCAGGAGTGGGTGATAAATACAGAAGTGGTGACGTTTCTATTATACTTTTCCTCTGATTGTTCCACTCCTGGTTTTGTCTTACAAATCCTGAGGTAAAAACTCTCCAAATACTCAGCATGTGAACATGGCCTAAGGAATCAGGTGATGTCCTATTAGGTCACGTGCACATGTTGAGTATTTGGTGAATTTTTACCCTCAATATTTGCAGCCAAACCCAGGTGGGTGATAAATACAGAAGTGGTGACGTGTTTCTATTATACTTTTCCTCTGATTGTTTCACTCCTGGTTTTGTCTACAAATCCTGAGGTAAAAAACTCATCAAATACTCAGCGTGTGCACAGAGCCTTATTATTCCTCCCCACCACCCTTGTGTCTGCTGATCACATATCACGTATCTTTATACTCTATATACCTTCACTCTCAGCCTTTTCTAATCCACCCTTTTTTCATACCTTTTCTAGGTTTTCCTTCCTCTCCTGCCTGTTCTAGATTAGTCTACATTCCCACAGATCCTGGCCCCATTATACTGTGTTCTAGCTCTAGAATACCTTCCTTCGCCCACACTTCTCAGTCTCTCCTGTCCAATCAATGATAGATTATCCTACATATCCTGATCACTGGCTGCCCTGCAATCCTACTGCAACTGACCCAAACTACCCTCAGTGCTCCACCGACTCCCTCAATCCTGGTGTGTATTGTATTGTATTGTGTGTATTGTATTGTGTATCCTGCCCCTTTCTCAGTGTCACTTTCTTCATTTCTACTCTGCCATGTTGACCCTTCAGATGGTCCCACTAATCTCATTACTGTCCTGCCATTCCTTTATCCCACCTGGATTTACTACACATCTTCACTCATCCTTTACTGCAAACTCTGATCCTACCTACCTATTCTAGTTTTTGCTATTTAATCCAACCATGCCTTATCTTATCCTGCAACAATATCCTTTCCTAAACTTTAATCCAATATCTGTGCAATGATAACAAGACGCAAGAGGCTGCTCCAGACCCAGATGTCGCACATTGCAGAGTGTGATCTGATCCCTGTGTGTCCTCTGCAGGGGATTAAATGGCCGGAGCCCTGATCACTGCACAGAGAGGCCAAGGGAGACACAGGGTTAATGCACCTGAGCTGTCTGTCTGTCTGTCTGGGGATGTGGATCGCAGGACAATCGTCTGCTGAGGTGTGATGGTGGGTTTACACACACCAATCATTGTATCCAATATCTGAACAGATCTCTGGTTGCAGTGAAATCATGGACACATAGTTCCATTTTGTGGCTGTGTACAACATGGAGCAATCTGTCCATGATTTCACTGCAACCAGAGATTGGTTCAGATATTGGATACAATGATTGGTGTGTGTAAACCCACCATAAGACCCTCCACCATAGACCTGCGGGACAATAATTACCATCAACAAACTTCCCTAATAGATGTCACCTGCTCCAACAATGAGGGATGGAGAAGCCATAGGAAAGCACAGATATTATCTGCTCACATCCTGCCCCCTGCATCTGAAGTAATACATCCATCTACTATACAATCAGGAACAATAAATCCTCACAGTTATAGATATCATATATGATTCTACGAGATAAATTGTATTTTTTGCTTGTTTGTTTTAAGCATTCAATGTATGTGTGTGCATATATATATATATAATTTGAATATAACGTAATCTGTTACACACATTATCATTGGTGATATTTCTTGTAAACATTCGATCTTTTGTTTTCAATTCTTGATATAATATCATTGGTATTGATGAATTAATTGTTGTTTTGAATTATTTTTATTTTTCTCCAGATATTGTTAAATACATTCTATTTTAATTATTATGTATAATGATGAGATTGACACATTATTATTTTGTAGTAGGCATTGCTAAAAAAAATACTATATATATATATATATATATATATACAATGCAAGTTCAGTATTACACTATCAATTTTACTTTTTATTATTATTAGTATTATTATCATTATCATAGAGCGATACTGCAATCAGTAAAATTATCAATAAATCATCAACTTATTATTATTGTTTTATTTTACTTTATTCTTTTTAGCATTATTGTTAGTAGTAGTAGTATTATTTTACGCTGCACACACTTCACTTTGTCACCTGGCAGTGTTGTGTGTTATACCCGCTGTACTCTGAGCGCGGTCGCCCCCTGGCGGTCACTGCGGGTTTTTCTCCTAATAATCCTCTCCTCTCGCAGCCGTCGCTCTCCTTCTTCTCTTCCCTGTATTTACTGTCTCTTCCTTTCTTTCTTTTTTTCCTCCGATGATTTGCTCCTCTTTTCCTCCCTTTATCTCCTAATTTTAACAAGGTCAGTAATCTCAGCACTGCCTTAGATTAGGAATCCTTACTACATATTAGAAGCA
Source organism: Allobates femoralis (assembly GCA_033576535.1). Lineage (NCBI taxonomy): Eukaryota > Metazoa > Chordata > Amphibia > Anura > Aromobatidae > Allobates > Allobates femoralis. The sequence continues at coordinate 36,956,624 of JARQOC010000001.1, read as the reverse complement.
ACGATTTGTTATGTAGGAACAGAAGAGCTGAAGTCCTCCGAAAGATGTAAGAAGTGATGACTCCCCCGGGAACCTTCATGCACACACATCCCCATCTATGTATATACATATATATATATACCGGTATATGTGCATATATATATCTATATATATACACACACACACACATATATATATATATATATACACACACTCACACATATATATATATATAATATGCACATATACACATGTATATCATGGGGCTGTGCTTGTTATTAATTTATGCCGTTTATTATAAATAATTTACACCGTTTTATTACATGAAATCAAGTTTTAATTCCATGGAATTAAACACAATATCCAGATGTTAAAATGTTTTCACAATACAATGAACATGGTACAATATATCGATATAATAATGTAGATATTGTACACTCCATACATGTAAGATTAGATTATAATGGCCGCAATTTACCTAACACTGTAATTTCTCACATTATTTAGAAATAAGTCAATATATATATATAGAGAGAATGTATATATACTGCAAGTCATGTGTTGTATATATAAATATAGGGAGAGATGTATGTATATATATGTCATGCGTTTTTATATATATAGAGAGAGAGAGACAGAGAGAGAGAGAGAGAGAGAGAGAGAGAGAGAGAGGGATACAGAGCTATCTAGTTATCTCTCCATGTGTATATATATCTGGTGATCAATATACTGTCAGGATATATAGAAAAATGTTACCATGCATATACTGCCAGTGTATACAGTGTATATATATATATATAATGGAAAAAAGAAATGCAAGTAAAATAAATTGCAAGATTTAAATAGTAATGTTTGCAAAGTGACTATATATATATATATATATATACTGTATATATTTAAATCTTGCAACATATTTTTGCTTACATCTTTTATTACAATAGATGTAAATTAATACAAATATCTATCAATCTAATATCTATTTATCTATCTATCTATCTATCTATCTATCTATCTATCTATCTATCTTGTACTTATCTTTCCTTCGATCTGTACGTTCCGTAGAATCTATCCCCTGAGCTGTGATCTCTCTATCCCTCTATCTCCTCCTGGCTGTGCTGGGCTCCACAGTGTCTTCATCCCTCCTGGATTACATCCCTCTGAATCTTCAAGTTCCTCCACAGAAAGAAGAAAAAGGTCATCATCATCATCATCATCTCTAACTGTAAAAGAGATCACCCAGGAGAAGATGGAGAATATTATATACAGGGGATCAGCACTAATGAAGGCTGGGGAAGGAACATAAGGGGCACTGAGAGAGATAGAAATGTGGAGGACTCTATCTATCTATCTATCTATCTATCTATCTATCTATCTATCTATCTATCTATCTATCTATCTATCTATCTAATCTATCTATCTATCTATTTATCTATCTATCTATCTATCTATCTATCTATCTATCTATCTATCTATCTATTTATCTATCTATCTCTATCGATATGTCTATGGCTAGAGAAAGGTCTGGCCAGACCAAAACATCCTCTTTGCACATCAATGGCCCAATAAAGGCTGAAATTAATCAAATTGAGTGCTGCTTTATATTTTTTTTGGCATGTATGTATCCACTATTACAAATCTATCTATCTATCTATCTATCTATCTATCTATCTATCTATCTATCTATCTATGCAAACAAAGTTAGAAGCAGCGTGTAATGCTGGTGTAGTACAGAGTGCAAAGCGTCCCTGAGGCTCCTTCTAGCCTCAATTATACATACAGTTCAAAAACGGGGGTCACAGCACTTCTTTCCAAAGCAAGGGTAGTTTATTCCAGCTCAGGTACACGTGGCCACGTTTCGAGCCAATAGGCTGGATAAAGAGCTGACACGGCTCGAAACGTCGCCACGTGTACCTGAGCTGGAATAAACTACCTTGCTTTGGAAAGAAGTGCTGTGACCCCCGTTTTTGAACTGTATCTATCTATCTATCTATCTATCTATCTATCTATCTATCTATCTATCTATCTATCTATCTATCTTATAATATATCACAATACAGTGTATTATGAAGTGATATGAACACAGGCCCCTGTGACAGTGCATTCAGTTGTTCCTCAGCACTTTCCCCCTTCTAGCCCCAGTCCAGCTCATGTAGGATATGGGACACTTTTTCTGAGCTGAATCACACAATTTTCACCATTGTTTATCTATTGTGATTTTTTTGCTGTCATTTTTATATGTTATGGTAATGATATTATTTTTTTAACTATTTGATATAATTTTCCAATTCTCTTTATTTTATTGTGTCCAAAAATACAACCACATTTTCTTTAAAACCAGAAGACTTGTAGGTTCAGAGTTGTAAAAGGTTTTATAACAGTTTGGGTGAATTTTATAGCAGATCTGTGTGATTCCAGCAGAGATCCCTGGGTCCGGCAGAGGAGATCACCATGAGCATGGACACCCCCAATATAAGCTCCATTATAATCTATGATGTTATCATTATATGGTATCTATCCAATAGATTATTTGTGCAGCATAAGAAATAGACCAATGTGTCAAATAATTGGCTCCAAAGTCTTTCCTCACATAACAATAGACATTTCAGGTTCTTTGGCATCTTTTACATTAGAATGACCTTTTCTATCAAACCAATAAAGCACAGCAGCCACTATAATATTTGGCTGACCAAAAAAATGTTGACTATAGTCAGTGCTAATGGGCACAAGGGAGTAATGGCCAGAGCCCATGTGGATCAGATACTGAGGGCCATGTGACAAGACAAGAGGCCGCTCTGCCTTCAGCAGGGCATTCAGTTATAGGTACAGCACATTTTTTCTAGGTAAAAGAAATTTTGACTGGCAACATATATGGAGCTATAAAGATTGCATCTTTTTATGTGCATGTGTGAATAGGATACATTTAAGTCATTAATTGGTTAAAAATGGCAATTGATCTATCTATCTATCTATCTATCTATCTATCTATCTATCTATCTATCTAATTCTCTATCTCTATATCTATCTATCTACAGTGCCTTGTGAAAGTATTCGGCCCCTTGAAGTTTTCAACCTTTTGCCACATTTCAGGCTTCAAACATAAAGATATAAATTCTAATTTTTTTATGAAGAATCAACAACAAGTGGGACACAATCGTGAAGTGGAGCGAAAATTATTGGATATTTTAAACTTTTGTAACAAATAAAAAACTGCAAAGTGGGGCGTGCAATATTATTCAGCCACTTGAGTTAATACTTTGTAGCGCCACCTTGTGCTGTGATTACAGCTGCAGTCTCTTGGGGTTTGTCTCTATCAGTTTTGCTCATCGAGAGACTGAAATTCTTGCCCATTCTTCCTTGCAGAACAGCTGGAGCTCAGTGAGGTTGGATGGAGAGCGTTTGTGAACAGCAGTTTTCAGCTCTTTCCACAGATTCTCCAGTGGATTCAGGTCTGGATGTGACTTGGCCATTCTAACACCTGGATACGTTTATTTTTGAACCATTCCATTGTAGATTTTGCTTTATGTTTGGGATCATTGTCTTGTTGGAAGATAAATCTCCGTCCCAGGCTCAGGTCTTTTGCAGACTCCAACATGTTTTCTTCCAGAATGGTCCTGTATTTGGCTCCGTCCATCTTCCCATCAATTTTAACCATCTTCCCTGTCCCTGCTGAAGAAAAGCAGGCCCAAACCATGATGCTGCCACCACCATGTGTGACAGTGGGGATGGTGTTTTGATGGTGATGATCTGTGTTACTTTTACCCCAAACATATCATTTTGCATTGTGGCCAAAAATTTTGATTTTGGTTTCATCTGACCAGAGCATCTTATTCCACATGTTTGGTGTCTCCTGGTGGCTTGGGCAAACTTCAAACGAGACTTTTTATGGATATCTTTGAGAAATGGCTTTCTTCTTGCCACTCTTCCATAAAGGCCAGATTTGTACAGTGTACGACTGATTGTTGTCCTATGGACAGACTCTCCCACCTCAGCTGTAGGTCTCTGCAGTTCATCCAGAGTGATCATGGGCCTTTTGGCTGCATCTCTGATTAGTCTCCTCCTTGTTCGAGATGAAAGTTTAGAGGGACGGCCGGGTCTTGGTAGATTTGCAGTGGTCTGATACTCCTTCCATTTCAATATGATCACTTGCACAGTGGCTCCTTGAGATGTTTAAAACTTGGGAAATCTTTTTGTATCCAAATCCGGCTTTAAACTTCGCCACAGCAGTATCTTGGACCTGCCTGGTGTGTTCCTTGGTCTTCATGATGCTCTCTGCACTTAAAACAGATCCCTGAGATTATCACAGAGCAGGTGCATTTATACAGAGACTTGATTACACACAGGTGGATTCTATTTATCATTACCAGTCATTTAAGATAACAGTGGATCATCCAGAGATCCACACTGAACTTCTGGAGTGAGTTTGCTGCACTGAAAGTAAAGGGGCTGAATAATATTGCACGCCCCACTTTTCAGTTTTTTATGTGTTAAAAAAGTTTAAAATATCCAATAAATTTGGTTCCACTTCACGATTGTGTCCCACTTGTTGTTGATTCTTCACAAAAAAATCAGAATTTATATCTTTATGTTTGAAGCCTGAAATGTGGCAAGAGGTTGAAAAGTTTAAGGGGGTCAAATACTTTCACAACCAATCCCTCATGCAGCCCCTAAAGGAAAACAACTCATACAGCAGCATCCAGCAATGTCAGCGCAAACTAAGCGCGTGACACCAGAGGCTGGATCAGTAAAGGGCAGAGAGCTCCACTCCGACTCAGACACCAGCAAGGTGGAGGTGGGGTACTGGTATGGGCTGGGATCATCAAAGATGAACTTGTGGGACCTTTTCGGGTTGAGGATGGAGTAAAGCTCAACTCCCGGACCTACTGCCAGTTTCTGGAAGACAACTTCTTCAAGCAGTGGTACAGGAAGAAGTCGGTATCGTTCAAGAAAAACATTTATTTTCATGCAGGACAATGCTCCATCACATGCATCCAACTACTCCACAGCTTGGCTGGCCAGTAAAGGTCTAAAAGAAGAAAAAATAATGACATGGCCCCCTTGTTCACCTGATCTGAACCCTATAGAGAACCTGTGGTCCCTCCTAAAATGTGAGATCTACAGGGAGGGAAAACAGTACACCTCTGGGGACAGTGTCTGGGAGGCTGTTGTGGCTGCTGCATGCAATGTTGATCGTAAACAGATCAAGCAACTGACAGATTCTATGGATGGAGGCTGCTGAGTGTCATCATAAAGAAAGGGGGCTATATTGGGCAATAATTTTTTAGGGTTTTTGTTTTTGCATGACAGAAATGTTTATTTCTAAATTTTGTGCAGTTATATTGGTTTACCTGGTGAAAATAAACAAGTGGGATGGGAATATATTTGTTTTTTTATTAAGTTGCCTAATAATTCTGCACAGTAATAGTTACCTGCACAAACAGATATCCTCCTAAGAGCCAAATCTAAAAAAAACCACTCCAACTTCCAAAAATATAAAGCTTTGATATTTATGATTCTTTTGGGATGATTGAGAACATAGTTGTCGATCAATAATAAAAATAATCCTCTAAAACACATTGAGTTTTTTGAAAAAAAAAAAAACAAAAAAAAAAAAACACATACGTTTTTAATTTTTTCCTCATACAGTATATAAACCGCTTGTTAGCATGTGTACATATCTTGTAGTAACTAAGTGCTGCAGTGAATTTTTTTTCTAGTCTATCTTATCTATCTATCTATCTATCTATCTATCTATCTATCTATCTATCTATCATAGGGAATAATATGGTTCCTCAGAGGTTAAAGATGTTGTAGTCCTGGGTTCAAATGCCACCAAAGACAACATCTGCAAGGAGTTTGTACGTTCTCCTCATGTTTGCGTGGGTTTCCTCCAGGTTCTCTGGTTTTCTCCCACACTCCCCAGGAAATATAGATAGTGAATGCTGTCAATGTCTGTAAAGTTCTGCAGATTATGTTTGTGCCATTCAAGTAATAATAATAATAATATTGTGATTGTTTGTACATGGGGTTGGTTGTGACCGATATAAGAAGAATGGCAGAGAATAGTTTAGGGTGTCATGGATAATTACATAGAGGAAGGATTGTTCTGTGTATCTTCAGCCTCAGGAATGTATGTTATTTGTGTTTTCAGGGCAGCGGGGTACATGCGGAGAGGTGGAGTCCTTGTTACAGGAGAACTATATTTATATTTGTATTCAAGATACTTTATTGTTCTTTAAATTAATTCTCCACTTTGGGAATTGTCTATGTGTTAGAAGGTTCTGTGACAATAATCTAATCAGAGTTTTCTCCTGGTTGGATCCCCATCAGTTAGTTGTAATAGTTGTGGAAATCTAGCATTAAAGCGTAACCGTCGTTTACATTTTTATTTAATAATAATGCAGAGAGATTTTAATAAACTTTCAAATATAATTTATAAGTGAAATCTGGTTGAAAACCATTCATAAACCTTCCACAAGGTGTCCCACTACACTGTGTGTGAAGCAGACATATGTTTATTCTCAGTAAGCTCCGTCTTCACACTGAGTATGGCCACATGACCATATACGGGCAAAGAGGCGTGACCTACACAGTGTGCGAGCTCCTGACTGCATCTGATGAGGTGAAAGTGTATCAGATTATTTCACCCTACAGCACTGTGCTGAGCAATGTCAGAATGTCAGGATCACTGCAAACTCCTCTGCCCTTTCCTTGGCACAAGCTTCTCTGATCTATCATCTGGCTGCAGGCTCCACACACAGCTCAGGATCTCTCTTGTCCCTTCTCTGTTGTCACACTGCACCACTCCCTATCAGCTGCTGGGTGGAGGTATGGGCATGAGCCCCGGTGCACGGTATTAGGAAGGTGTCAAAAAAACATTTTGCAGGGGCCAATGTATTTAGCTGAAGGTTACAGGGTGAGGGCTGTACATTGAAACATTTGCAAGAAATGAAGATAGGCAGTCTCCTAAAATGTTAATCTCAAATGTAAATCTGCTTTGCAGATCATCATGGGATCACAGTTAACCTTTGTGTGACCCGAGGATCGTAATGGGTCATGTACTCAGTAAGTTCAGGACAGGTCACACGATCCTAGAGTCACACAGTGGTTAACTGTGATCTCATGATGATCTCCAAAGCAGATCACCAAGGGATCACAATTAACCCCTGTGAGAATCCCTCACTGAGTTCATGACCTGTCATTCCCCTGGCAGGGTGCCTGCTCTTATAACATATAGGGGATGCCCCCATATGCTATAAGACTGAGAATTGTCACGAGACTGCCCACTGGACTACGTCAGACCTCTCAAAATAATAAAGATGGAGTCTAAGGCTGCGTTCACACGCTGCGTATTTGTCGCGTTTTTTACGCGCGTATTTGCCCCAAAAATGCTTGTGCGTCTGCGTTTTCCAGTAAAGTGAATTGACATTCACTTTGTGCCATTCAGACGTCGCGTAATTTTACGCAGCATTTTTAGAGCAAAAAACGCGCACGTAAAAAAATGAACATGTCAATTCTTTCCAGTTTTTTACGCGCGTTTTTTCCATAGACCCCATTATAAGCACTGTAAAAAACGCGCTTAAAAAAACGCAATTGAAGTTGTTCTCTCACGCTTTTTTTACGCGCTTTTTCCCCTTAAAAAGACGCGCATAAAAAAACGCGACAAATACGCAGCGTGTGAACGCAGCCTAATTATGTGTTTGTGGTATTGTTTTGTAATAAACATATTTTTCTCTGTGTTATGTATTCTTTACTATTTACTAGAGATTCCTAATGGCCGGGTCTAATATTGGCTCGACATTATGAATCTCGGGCTTAGTGCTAGCTGCCAATGCAAAGCTGGTATTAACCCCTTATTACCCAGTCTGCCATCGCTACATGACAGCTGGAAGAGTCAGATGCAGAGCCAGAAAATGGCACTTCTATGGGGCTGCTGCGGGCTGCAACCCGCAGAACACTTGGGCCACGCTGCGCTGAGGGTTCCAGCCTCCAGCTGCCTAGGTGTACCTGGCTGGGCCAAAAATATAGCAAAGCTTCAAGTAATTTTTTTAAATTATTTCATGAAATGATTAAAAAAAAGGCCTTCCCTATGTTTTTGGTTTCCAGCCAGGTAAAATTAGGCAGCTGAGGTTGGTGGCAGCCCGTAGCTGCCTTTTGCACCTGGCTGGCAACAAAAATATGGCAAAACCCCACATTGTTTGTTTTTAAAATTTAATAAAAAAATGCAGTAGAGAAGATGTCCAGGACACAGTGTCTCCGGATCTTGTGCATATGCCCTAAAAGTCAGACATTTTGTGTGAAAAAAAAAATGTTCAATATGACAACCTATTGTTATCAAATTCTGTGAAGTAACTGTAGGTTTTAAATGCTCACGCTACCCCTAGATACAATCCTTAAGGGGTCTAGTTCCAAAATGGGGTCACTTGTATTTTATTTTCGCTGTTTAGGCCCCCTAGCGGCCCTGCAAATGTGACATGGTGCCTGAAATGTAAATGTATTTCTTTTTTCATTCCCCTTTACATTCACTGGGGTCCACTGAAGCATTCCAGAGATATAACCTCATAAAGGGACATTGGTCAGAATTGCAAAAAATGGTCTGGTCATTAAGGTGGAAATTGGCTCCGTCACTAAGGGGTTAATTTGGCTTCCGTGATAAGCTTTTGACATGTGGCTTAAGGGGAAATGTTGAGGGTGCCAAGCCATCATTAGGTGACTTTTATGCCATGCAGTGCTCCGCTGGGAAAATTAGTATGTACAGTTAGGGCCAGAAATATTTGGACAGTGACACAATTTTCGCGAGTTGGGCTCTGCATGCCACCACATTGGATTTGAAATGAAACCTCTACAACAGAATTCAAGTGCAGATTGTAACGTTTAATTTGAAGGGTTGAACAAAAATATCTGATAGAAAATGTAGGAATTGTACACATTTCTTTACAAACACTCCACATTTTAGGAGGTCAAAAGTAATTGGACAAATAAACATAACCCAAACAAAATATTTTTATTTTCAATATTTTGTTGCGAATCCTTTGGAGGCAATCACTGCCTTAAGTCTGGAACCCATGGACATCACCAAACGCTGGGTTTCCTCCTTCTTAATGCTTTGCCAGGCCTTTACAGCCGCAGCCTTCAGGTCTTGCTTGTTTGTGGGTCTTTCCGTCTTAAGTCTGGATTTCAGCAAGTGAAATGCATGCTCAATTGGGTTAAGATCTGGTGATTGACTTGGCCATTGCAGAATGTTCCACTTTTTTGCACTCATGAACTCCTGGGTAGCTTTGGCTGTATGCTTGGGGTCATTGTCCAATCTGTACTATGAAGCGCCGTCCAATCAACTTTGCAGCATTTGGCTGAATCGGGGCTGAAAGTATATCCCGGTACACTTCAGAATTCATCCGGCTACTCTTGTCTGCTGTTATGTCATCAATAAACACAAGTGACCCAGTGCCATTGAAAGCCATGCATGCCCATGCCATCACGTTGCCTCCACCATGTTTTACAGAGGATGTGGTGTGCCTTGGATCATGTGCCGTTCCCTTTCTTCTCCAAACTTTTTTCTTCCCATCATTCTGGTACAGGTTGATCTTTGTCTCATCTGTCCATAGAATACTTTTCCAGAACTGAGCTGGCTTCTTGAGGTGTTTTTCAGCAAATTTAACTCTGGCCTGTCTATTTTTGGAATTGATGAATGGTTTGCATCTAGATGTGAACCCTGTGTATTTACTGTCATGGAGTCTTCTCTGTACTGTTGACTTAGAGACAGATACACCTACTTCACTGAGAGTGTTCTGGACTTCAGTTGATGTTGTGAACGGGTTCTTCTTCACCAAATAAAGTATGCGGCGATCATCCACCACTGTTGTCATCCGTGGACGCCCAGGCCTTTTAGAGTTCCCAAGCTCACCAGTCAATTCCTTTTTTCTCAGAATGTACCCAACTGTTGATTTTGCTACTCCAAGCATGTCTGCTATCTCTCTGATGGATTTTTTCTTTTTTTCAGCCTCAGGATGTTCTGCTTCACCTCAATTGAGAGTTCCTTTGACCTTGACCTTTGACCATGTTGTCTGGTCACAGCAACAGCTTCCAAATGCAAAACCACACACCTGGAATCCACCCCTGACCTTTTGACTACTTCATTGATTACAGGTTAATGAGTGAGACACCTTCAGAGTTAATTGCAGCCCTTAGAGTCCATTGTCCAATTACTTTTGGTCCCTTGAAAAAGAGGAGGCTATGCATTACAGAGCTATGATTCCTAAACCCTTTCTCCGATTTGGATGTGGAAACTCTCATATTGCAGCTGGGAGTGTGCACTTTCAGCCCATATTATATATATAATTGTATTTCTGAACATGTTTTTGTAAACAGCTAAAATAACAAAACTTGTGTCACTGTCCAAATATTTCTGGCCCTAACTGTAAACATCCTCTTCAAGGAGAAAGAAGAATAAAACTCCGATTAGAAGTCAATTTCGACCCGTTTAATGAGATTTGGCACATATTTAGAATCATTTATCGGTCTATATTGACATTTAGAATTGCTACCTCCAATAGAGTTCTCATCCTCTTTCATCCTGAAGCAGATATTTGCATACTTGTTTCATCCACACACAATCAGGGATGGATATCTGCATGTGCAATACAGATGGTCGAGGAGGGATATTCCGAGTATGACAAGCAGTAATGGTGGATGACGATGAAGGAGGTGATGATGACATTAACCAGGTTCTACTTGAGCATCTTGAGCATGTGTCCTCGCTGATCTTAAAAAGAGCTTTAGAAAATGGTGGAGGAGGACAACTCAAGCCAGGACGTTCACATACTTTTATCCACTTGCAAAGTCTTCAGAGTGCCAAATAAGGTGGCAACATACTAAAGAACTCCCACACACAAGAAGCCCTCATGTATGGCTTACCACCACCACGGCCACACTTTCCAGGTGCTATTGAGCCTTCTCCACCCATTGCACATGCAGTATTATCTGCTATAGACCTGACCTCAGAATTTGACCCGAGGATCTTTTAGGCTGGGGTTACACATAGAAATCCGTTTTTGGAAGTCATTTTCATCACCAGTCCGTTTTTTTTTGGGGTGCTTTTTGAGCCTCCTGCACTCCTGAACGTTTTTGGAATTTTCATTAAAAAAACGCATGCGCGAACGCATGCGCAAACGCAAGTGCATGCGTTTGCATGCGTTCGCGCATGCGTTTCCCATAGGGCCCCATGTTAAAAAAAACGCATGAAAACGCATGCGTTTTTTAACTGATGCCAAAAACGCTGTTTACTGCGTTTTTGGCTCAAAAACGGACAGGGCAATGTTTTGAGCTCCAGAGAAAAACGCACAGGGTGTTTATTACACCCAATGCGTTTTTCTGTCAGTTTTTGGACTTAGAAAAAAAAAAAGACAAAACTGAAGCCAAAAACTGACTGAGGGCTTATGTGTAACCCCAGCCTTAGCCACATGTTGCTTGCACCCTATATTGTTGAGGCCATCACCCTCCTCCTCTGATGAGATTTCTTTCTTGGCTGCCTGAATGCTGTACTCCAGTATACTGGGTGGTTGGGCCAGTGCGATCAGTATGTTAGAAGTTATGGGGGCAAGGAGGACCTGACTGGTTCCCTTTAAGGCTGAGGAACTTTAAGTTACTTCTCTGCCTGTGGGGAAAGGGCATTCAACTAAATCTTTGCCCCTCAACAAAAGGACACGTGTGTCTCCTACTTTTGCACCCACAATAGTGATGCCCAAGCCCACAGAGTAATATCTCATTCTCATGACCTCATAATAGGCTTGTAGAGCTTTTATGTACAATAATAGGGCATCTGTAGACTATGTGGTTTACCTTATATCTCTATAAGTATGCTGTATGTTTTCAGTTGGATTCTGTACAAATTTGAAAGAGAACGTTGTGGTATGTTCCACAAGATGTAGGATTACAGAATTTTCTTGTAACATTACTACAGTATATGTGCCAGGTATTACTATATACACCGTTAATACCATGGCACCCCCCAACTTTTCAGTGAACAGTCAAAATGTCTCTCTGTCTCACTTAGGCTGGGGTTACACATAGAAATCCGTTTTTGGAAGTCATTTTCATCACCAATCCGTTTTTTATAGGGTGCTTTTTGTGTCTCCTGCACTCCTGTACGTTTTTGGAATTTTCATTAAAAAAACGCATGCGCGAACGCATGCGCAAGCGCAAGTGCATGCGTTTGCATGCGTTCGCGCATGCGTTTCCCATAGGGCCCCATGTTAAAAAAAACGCATGAAAACGCATGCGTTTTTTAACTGATGCCAAAAACGCTGTTTAGGCTGGGGTCACACATAAGCCCTCAGTCAGTTTTTGGCTTCAGTTTTGTCATTTTTTTTTCTAAGTCCAAAAACTGACAGAAAAACGCATTGGGTGTAATAAACACCCTGTGCGTTTTTCTCTGGAGCTCAAAACATTGCCCTGTCCGTTTTTGAGCCAAAAACGCAGTAAACAGCGTTTTTGGCATCAGTTAAAAAACGCATGCGTTTTTATGCGTTTTTTTTAACATGGGGCCCTATGGGAAACGCATGCGCGAACGCATGCAAACGCGCACATTTGCGTTTGCGCATGCGTTCGCGCATGCGTTTTTTTAATGAAAATTCCAAAAACGTTCAGGAGTGCAGGAGGCTCAAAAAGCACCCAGAAAAAAACGGATTGTTGATGAAAATGACTTCCAAAAACGGATTTCTATGTGTAACCCCAGCCTTACTGCGTTTTTGGCTCAAAAACGGACAGGGCAATGTTTTGAGCTCCAGAGAAAAACGCACAGGGTGTTTATTACACCCAATGCGTTTTTCTGTCAGTTTTTGGACTTAGAAAAAAAAAATGACAAAACTGAAGCCAAAAACTGACTGAGGGCTTATGTGTAACCCCAGCCTTAGCACTGCTCAAGCCATCCATATACACAAGCATTTCTGTAGAGGGTCTCTTCATCTTGGATCATTTCCACCACAGGTAGTCTCCCCACCTGCACAACATTACTTCTATATCAATACATTGGGTTACACATCCACTTCTTAATCAAAAACAGTCACATTAGGAAACTAACATCAGATACATAGAAGGAGCCGACTTTACAGACACAATATCAATGTGAGGAACTGATTTAAAACACGAGTCTGCTGCGTCCAAGCATGACTTTGATCACCTTGTGTGGCGGCGTCATAAAGTGTTGTCAACCGGTTTAAGTCCTGACGAAATGATTCTCAGAAATCATAATTATAATGTTCCACATCATTCCTTTTTTATTAATATATCCCTATACATATTTTCTTTCATTCTAATCTGTTTTTATTTTCTATATTCCCCTTTACTTTTACATCACTATGAATGTAACCATTTTACCTGAAATGTCTCCTTCAATATAGACATATTGTGAAAAAACTCAAGTATTATTATTTACTAGATGGTGGCCCGCTTCGGGTATTCTAGAATATGAATGTACCATAGTTTATTTATGAAGTTGTAAGAATAATGCAATGCGAAGCTCAGTATAAATCCAGCGCCAATATCGCTGATTGGTCGCGGCCGCAGCGGTGTTGGTGTGCAGCGGTGTTGGTGTGCAGCAGTGTCGGTGTGCAGCGGTGCCTGTGTGCAGCGGTGCCGGTGTGCAGCGGTGTCGGTGTGCGGCGGTGTTGGTGTGCTGCTGTGTCAATGTGCAGCACTGTCTGTGTTTAGCGGTGTTGGTGTACACCAGTGTTGGTGTGCAGCGGTGTCGGCGTGCAGCACTGTGGGAGTTCAGTGGTGTTGGTGTGCAGCGGTGTTGGTGTGCATCAGTGCCGGTAAACAGCAGTGTTGGTGTTCAGTGGTGTTGGTGTACAGCGGTGTTGAGCAGGGGTGAGTGAGTGCTGAGCGGGGGTGAGTGAGTGCTGAAAGGGGTGAGTGAATGCTGAGCGGTGGTGAGTGGGTGCAGAGCTGGGTTGAGTGGGTGCTGAGCGGGGTGAGTGGGTACTGAGCCGGGGTGACTGGGTGCTGAGATGGGTGACTGGGTGCTGACCGGGGGTGAGTGAGTACTGAGTGGGTGCTGAGCGAGGGTGAGTGGGTGCTAAGTGGAGGTGAGTGGGTGCTAAGTGGGGTGAGTGGGTGCTAAGCAGGGGTGACTGGGTGCTGAGCGGGGGTGACTGGGTGCCGAGCGGAGGTGACTGGGTGCTGAGCGGAGGTGAATCGGTGCTGAGCAGATGAGTGGGTGCTGAGCAGGTGAGTGGGTGCTGAGCGGGGGTGACTAGGTGCTGATTGGAGGTGACTGGTGCTGAGCAAGGGTGACTGGGTGCTGACTGGGGGTGAGTGGGTGCCGAGCAGGGATGAGTGGGTGCTGAGTGGGGATGAATGGGTGCTAAGCGGAGGTGACTGGGTAATGAGCAGAGGTGACTGGGTGCTGAGCGGAGGTGACTGGGTGCTGAGCGGGTGAGAGTGGGGTTCAGTGGGGGCAGAGTGGGTTCAGTGGGGGCAGTGTGGGTTCAGTGCGCAGTGTGGGGTGAGAGGGGGCAGTGTGGGTTCAGTGGGGTTAGTGTGGGGGCAGTGTGGGTTCTGTGGGGGCAGTGTGGGGTGAGAGGGGTGACCAGGGGTAGTTTGGGGTGAATAGCAGGATGGAGGAGGCTCCCGACATTGTATTTTGTATTGATTGATTGATAACAATAAAACAGGAGAGTCTATTGAACAGTCCAGTACCTGCCACATGCTAGTGCTGCCATCTGCTGAGGAGTTATGAAGGTGGAAGCATTACTTTTCATTTAACTCTTATTAGAGCAATATATTGGTATCAATCAGGGAGAGTGTAATGTGACCAGGGAAGGTAGCCATGGGTAATCGTCTCCTACACTCTCCTATGCTAGAAAATAGAGGTCCTGACTAGATGTGGGTGTCTTTGTGGTGCTCTTTACCCAGGTGAAGCGCCTCTGCAGACTGCTATTTCCAATTGGATATGGCAGGTCAGGATCAGATGAGTCCCAGCAAATTAAGAGAGACCAAAGTTCAAAAATATAGTTTTTACTGAACGTGAACTTGATAACAACTATATACAACAGATAATAGACTTTGTCCTTCTTCTGGTACAATTCACACGCTATAAGCACAATTACATCACAAGAGTTCCTTCTCTTTTCCTCTCTTACACTTGTATCTCAGTACAGTCCAGTTAACAATCTGGGTAGACCTTGTCGTCACCTGCGAGGGATGCAAAGCTAGGCATGTACCCAGAGCCAGTGTCAGCATCCGGCGCACCTGGGCAAATGCCGGGGCCCGGACGTGCCTGGGGGACCCACGCCGTCTGCTGCAGGACAGCGTCCCCTGCTCTGCATCCTCCTATGGTTGTGTGACTGTGGGCACTGCGTATGTGCCCCTGATAGTGGGTCCCCAGGAGCCCCCCTGTGTGCTGCTGCAGCGTCCTCCGCCCCCTCCTTCCAGACCAATGTGCTGTGTGTGACAGATGCTATCATACCTGCCCATCTACACTGAGCAGGAGCAGAACTCTATGATCTCCGAGGTGCCAGAGGTCCAGCAGATCATAGAGATCAGCTCCCGAGTGCAGATGGGCCTGTGAAATCGCGCCGGGAGCTGATCTCTATGATCTGCTGGAATTCTGTTCCTGCTCAGTGCAGATGAGATGGGCATGATCACGTCACACAGCACACAGGTTTGGAGGGAGATGGGAGAAGAGAGAAGAGAGGAGATAGGAGAGAGGAGAGGAGAGGGGGGGGGGGGGCGCAGCACACAGGGAGCCGGGTCCCTATGTAATTGCAGTGCACAGTATGTTCAGTGCTCTGCTGTGGGTCTGGTGCTCTGCACAATAAGTCCAGTGCTCTGCTGTTGGTCTGGTGGTCTACACAATATGTCCAGTTCTCTGCTGTGGGTCTGGTGCTTTGCACAATATGTCCAGTGCTCTGCTGTGGGTCTAGTGCTCTGCACAATATGTCCAGTGCTCAGCTGTGGGTCTGGTGCTCTGCACAATATGTCCAGTGCTCTGCTGTGGGTCTGGTGCTTTGCACAGTATGTATAGTGCTCTGCTGTGGTCTGGTGCTCTGCACAGTATGTCCAGTGCTCTGCTGTGGGTCTGGTGCTCTGCACAGTATCACAATGCTTTGCTGTGGGTCTGGTGCTCTGCACGGTATGTCCAGTGCTCTGCTGTGGGTCTGGTGCTCTGCACAGTATGTCCAGTGCTCTGCTGTTGGACTGGTGCTCTGCACAGTATGTCCAGTGCTCTGCTGTGGGTATGGTGCTCTGCACAGTATGTCCAACGCTCTACTGTGGGTCTGGTGCTCTGCACAGTATGTCAGTGCTCTAATGTGTGTCCAGTGCTCTGCTGTGAGTCTGGTGCTCTGCACAGTATGTCCAGTGCTCTGCTGTGGGTCTGGTGCTCTGCACAGTATGTCCAATGCTTTGCTGTGGGTCTGGTGCTCTGCACAGTATGTCCAGTGCTCTGCTGAGGGTCTAGTGCTCTGCACAGTATGTCCAGTGCTCTGCTGTGGGTATGGTGCTCTGCACATAATGTCCAATGCTCTACTGTGGGTCTGGTGCTCTGCACAGTATGTCCAGTGCTCTAATGTGTGTCCAGTGCTCTGCTGTGAGTCTGGTGCTCTGCACAGTGTGTATTTGTCTGTTCCAGACTCTACCAAATTAATGTTTCTGGTAGAGATGGACATAGTGAGAGAGAAAAAGAGAGCAAGTGAGTGCACAGTAAGGAAGGAGATGGGGGAGAGAGACAGTGTACAAGGCCTAGAAGCCGTGCTGTGCTGATCTGTGTGTTTGTGTTGCTGAAGTCCTTTCCTTTGGAGCTGTTGTATCCCAGTTCTGTAGAGGAAGGTGAGGGGGGAATAGCGCAGGGCTAGTGGAGGAGTTTTAGGGAGAGGCTGGAGGCCCGAACATTCTCACCTTCAGAGATACCTTCGGGATCAGGGCTATTCAAGGTTCCTAGACTAGGGTCAGACTAGTCTTCTCTGGTCACCCTGCCCATAACTGCCATTCCCTCATCAGCATTCTCACTACACCGTGACACCAGGAGACAGAAGGGGCGGAAATGACCTCATACGAGGAGCCCCATTTCCTGGCAGGAGGAGGGAATAGGCAGAGGGGGTGGGAATCGAAGTTAGGAAAAGCAGAAAGGAAGATGAGGAGACAGGCAGTTAGGCAGACAATCGGTCTGCAGGGCAGAGTCTGAGAGGAACACCTAAGAAGAATGGAGTTCTAGGGAGTCTAGTGCCAGGGGAGGAGTGGAACTAGTGGGTAGGTCACCATGGAATCCTGGCCAGAGGGACCCCATTCCAGCAACCATCCCGGGGTTGTTGCTAGACTAACTCAGTTGCAAGAGGGCACTGGCCTCGATCTAGCAACTGCACTGAAGTCTGAGCTAGAAAACCAGAGGTTGCTGAGCTGTAGGTGCAGTAGCCAACAACCGTACACACTCTGCAAAACAGCCAGACCTAGGGTCAGAGGACGTATAGCCCGTCGCTCAGCAAGGTCTGCGGCCAACAGCTTGGGACACTGTGCACGAATACGCAGGGCAGGAGAGGAGAGTAGCTAGTGTGGGAAGTGAACCAGGAGAGGCTTACAGTGGGGTGTCTCGGTGGAGTGAACCCGAATTGCCCAGGGGCTGACCGGACTGTTGACCCGGAGGACACGGTGCCCCTGCTGGGCTGGAGCTACTGAACAGTGAGGAAAAGTTCAAGAACTGCCACCCCGGTGTCCTCCTGTTATTCTGCATACCCTCCCTACTGCCTTTTGCACCTGACCATCACCATCCTAATAAACTGTTACACTAACCCTGGGGCAAGGCTCCACCTGTGGGGAGCGATACCATTGTAGTTGCCACACCATCTACCCCAAAGGTCCAAATCAGCAGCGTGAGTCATCCCTGGCAGAATACCACAGGTGGCGCCACAAAATAAACTGTTAATATGGGCAAGCACGGTGGCTCAAGTGGTTAGCACTGCAGCCTTTGCAGCACTGGGGTCTTGAAGTCCTGGGTTCAACTCCCACCAAGGACACAAAGGACAACATCTGCAAGGAGTTTGTATGTTCTCCCTGTGTTTGCGTGGGTTTCCTCCAGGCACTCTGGTTTCCTCCCACATTGTAAAGACATACTGATAGGATGTTTAGATTGTGAGCTCCAAGAGAGACAGCATTACTCATGTATGTAAAGTGCTATGGAATTAATAGCGCTATATAAATGAATAAATTATTATTATTATTATTATTAATATCCCTGTAAATAACCCCCATCACGTCCAGGGCCATGGAGCTGGGCCACAGCCAACATGACCTCCCAACGAATCGACCGGCCCAGCTACTGAGTACCCCCTGGTCCTTGTGGCTGACGCAGATGTGTTTAAAAATTTTCTCCTGTGCTGAAATAATGTAATATACAGTATATTTGTCAGAAAATCCCTTTCATTTTTGCATCAATTAAATCATGGTTGAGAGCTGTTGAGAGCTGTCAAATAATGGTGCGGCAAATCATTTGACTGACAGCTGCCCCTCATGACTCTTTCATACACAAGAGCGCTACCTCCGCCTGAGATCGGTGGGAAGCCCCCATACACATTAGGCTTCAAATTTCACACCTAATTAGAACATCTGCTTTTTTGTTCTTTACGTGGACTTTAGCAGCAAAAAACTGATTCACCTGATTCAGACCATATTTGCATTGTTACGATACTGGTGAAACACGTCTGGAATCCAAAGGCCGGCGGAGCACGATCAGGGAACAGCAGACAGTGGTAGAAGTCCTAGGATCCAGGACCAGAACTTGGAGAAACAATCCAGATAAAGGTGGAAACAATATGAGCAAGACAGTTCTGGAGCTAGCGACTGGAAGTAGGCTAACTGCTGGACACAATACTCAAGTAATGAGTGAAGCTTCCACGTGGTTAAGTAGGCCCAAACAGTAAACAAGATGGCTTTCACAGGTTCAACATCGGACATCTTAATAAAGGACGATTGCAAGACACAATAACAACCTCCAATGTTAAAGAGTGGAATTAAAGCAAATTTAGCAAAGTGAATAATAGCGGCCACTAGTGGTCAATCTGGAGAAAGGCAACACAATTTGGTCAAACATTTTCAACCATACTCCAATCTGGTCAAAGGTTATTATGAAGGGATGGGGAGGTGGATCCTGTGTTATCTACTGTATATATAGGTGTTATCAGTCATTGTACAGGAGGATGTGAGCTGTGACATCACCTGTTGTGAATGGTGGATCCTGTGTTATCTACTGTATATATAGGTGTTATCAGTCATTGTACAGGAGGAGGAGGTGAGCTGTGACATCACCTATTGTGAATGGTGGATCCTGTGTTATCTACTGTATATATAGGTGTTATCAGTCATTGTACAGGAGGAGGAGGTGAGCTGTGACATCACCTATTGTGAATGGTGGATCCTGTGTTATCTACTGTATATAGAGGTGTTATCAGTCATTGTACAGGAGGAGGAGGTGAGTTGTGATATCATCTATTGTGAATGGTGGATCCTGTGTTATCTACTGTATATAGAGGTGTTATCAGTCATTATACAGGAGGAGGAGGTGAGCTGTGATATCACCTATTGTGAATGGTGGATCCTGTGTTATTTACTGTACATAGAGGTGTTATCAGTCATTGTACAGGAGGAGGTGAGCTGTGATATCACCTATTGTGAATGGTGGATCCTGTGTTATGTACTGTATATAGAGGTGTTATCAGTCATTGTACAGGAGGAGGTGAGCTGTGATATCATCTATTGTGTATGGTGGATCCTGTGTTATCTACTGTATATAGAGGTGTTATCAGTCATTGTACAGGAGGAGGAGGTGAGCTGTGATATCACCTATTGTGAATGGTGGATCCTGTGTTATCTACTGTATATAGAGGTGTTATCAGTCATTGTACAGGAGGAGGAGGTGAGGTGTGATATCACCTATTGTGAATGGTGGATCCTGTATTATCTACTGTTTATAGAGGTATTATCAGTCATTGTACAGGAGGAGGTGAGCTGTGATATCATCTATTGTGAATGGTGGATCATGTGTTATCTACTGTATATAGAGGTGTTTTCAGTCATTGTACAGGAGGAGGAGGTGAGCTGTGATATCACCTATTATGAATGGGATCCTGTATTATCTACAGTATATAGAGGTGTTATCAGTCATTGTACAGGAGGAGGAGGTGAGCTGTGATATCACCTATTGTGAATGGTGGATCCAGTGCTATGTACTGTATATAGAGGTGTTATCAGTTATTGTACAGGAGGAGGTGAGCTGAGACATCATCTATTGTGAATGGTGGATCATGTGTTATCTACTGTATATAGAGGTGTTATCAGTCATTGTACAGGAGGAGGAGGTGAGCTGTGATATCACCTATTGTGAATGGTGGATCCTCTATTATCTACAGTATATAGAGGTATTATCAGTCATTGTACAGGAGGAGGTGAGCTGTGATATCACCTATTGTGAATGGTGGATCCTGTGTTATCTACTGTATATAGCTGTGTTATCAGTCATTGTACAGGAAGAGGAGGTGAGCTGTGACATCACCTATTGTGAATGGTGGATCCTGTATTATCTACTGTATATAGAGATGTTATCAGTCATTGTACAGGGGAGGTGAGCTGTGACATCACCTATTGTGAATGGTGGATCATGTGTTATCTACTGTATATAGAGGTGTTATCAGTCATTGTACATGAGGAGGAGGTGAGCTGTGATATCACCTATTGTGAATGGTGGATCCTATGTTATCTACTGTATATAGATGTTTCATCAGTCATTGTAGAGGAGGAGGTGAGCTGTGACATCACCCATTGTGAATGGTGGATCCTGTGTTATCTACTGTATATAGAGCTGTTATCAGTCATTGTACGGGAGGTGGTGAGCTGTGATATCACCTATTGTGAATGGTGGTTCCTGTGTTATCTACTGTATATAGAGGTGTTATCAGGCATTGTGCAGGAGGAGGAGGAGAGCTGTGATATCACCTATTGTGAATGGTGGATCCTGTGTTATATACTGTATATAGAGGAGTTATCAGTCATTGTACAGGAGGAGGTGAGCTGTGATATCACCTATTGTGAATGGTGGATCCTGTGTTATCTACTGTATATAGAGATGTTATCAGTCATTGTACAGGAGGAGGAGAGCTGTGATGTCACCTATTGTAAATGGTGGATCCTGTTTTATCTACTGTATATAGAGGTGTTATCAGCCATTGTACAGGAGGAGGAGGTGAGCTGTGACATCACCTATTGTGAATGGTGGATCCTGTGTTATCTACTGTATATAGAGGTGTTATCAGTCATTGTACAGGAGGAGGAGGTGAGCTGTGACATCACCTACTGTGAATGATGGATCTTGTTTTATCTACTGTATATACATGTGTTATCAGTCATTGTACAGGAGGAGGAGGTGAGCTGTGATATCACCTATTGTGAATGGTGGATCCTGTGTTATCTACTTTATTGAGGGGTTATCAGTCATTGTACAGGAGGAGGAGGTGAGCTGTGATATCACCTATTGTGAATGGTTGATCCTGTGTTATGTACTGTGTATAGAGGTGTTATCAGTCATTGTACAGGAGGAGGTGAGCTGTGATATCACCTATTGTGAATGGTGAACCTATTATCTACTGTATATAGAGGTGTTATCATTCATTGTACAGGAGGAGGTAAGTTGTGACATCAACTATTGTGAGTGATTGATTCTGTGCTATCTACTGTATATAGAGGAGTTATCAGTCATTGTACAGGAGGGGAGGAGGTGATCTGTGACATTACCTATAGTGAATGGTGGATCCTGTGTTATCTACTGTATATAGAGGTGTTATCAGTCATTGTACAGGAGGAGGAGGAGGTGAGCTGTGATATCATCTATTGTGAATGGTGGATTCTGTGTTATTTACTGTATGTAGAGGGGTTATCAGTCATTGTACAGGAGGAGGTGAGCTGTGATATCACCTATTGTGAATGGTGGATCCTGTGTTATCTACTGTATATATAGGTGTTATCAGTCATTGTACAGGAGGAGGAGGTGAGCTGTGATATCACCTATTGTGAATGGTGGATCCTGTGTTATTTACTGTATGTAGAGGGGTTATCAGTCATTGTACAGGAGGAGGTGAGCTGTGATATCACCTATTGTGAATGGTGGATCCTGTGTTATCTACTGTATATAGAGGTGTTATCAGTCATTGTACAGGAGGAGGAGATGAGCTGTGATATCACCTATTGTGAATGGTGTATCCTGTGTTATCTACTGTATATAGATGTGTTATCAGTCATTGTACAGGAGGAGGAGGTGAGCTATGACATCGCCAATTGTGAATGGTGGATCCTGTGTTATCTACTGTATATAGAGGTGTTATCAGTCATTGTACAGGAGGAGGAGGTGAGCTGTGACATCACCTATTGTGAATGGTGGATCCTGTGTTATCTACTGTATATAGAGGTGTTAGCAGTCATTGTACTGGAGGAATAGGTGAGCTGTGATATCACACATTGTGAATGGTGGATCCTGTGTTATCTACTGTATATATAGGTGTTATCAGTCATTGTACAGGAGGAGGTGAGCTGTGATATCACCTATTGTGAATGGTGGATCCTGTGTTATCTACTGTGTATAGAGGTGTTATCAGTCATTGTACAGGAGGAGGAGATGAGCTGTGATATCACCTATTGTGAATGGTGTATCCTGTGTTATCTACTGTATATAGATGTGTTATCAGTCATTGTACAGGAGGAGGAGGTGAGCTATGACATCGCCAATTGTGAATGGTGGATCCTGTGTTATCTACTGTATATAGAGGTGTTATCAGTCATTGTACAGGAGGAGGAGGTGATCTGTGACATCACCTATTGTGAATGGTGGATCCTGTGTTATCTACTGTATATAGAGGTGTTAGCAGTCATTGTACTGGAGGAGGAGGTGAGCTGTGATATCACCTATTGTGAATGATGGATCCTGTGTTATCTACTGTATATAGAGGTGTTATCAGTCATTGTACAGGAGGAGGTGAGCTGTGACATCACCTATTGTGAATGGTGGATCCTGTGTTATCTACTGTATATAGAGGTGTTATCAGTCATTGTTGTTCTGTCTGTTATGATAAGTTTAGAGAGAAGTGCGAAAATTGCAAGATTTCTGATTTGTTTCTGATATAGATAGTGATATAGAAAACCAAAAGTAAAGCATTATAAAAAAAGCAAATAAACATCGATCTTTTCCCTTTAAAACCCCTATATACACCTTGTATCTGTCTTTCAAGTCCATAATATAACACATGTACATTGAGAGAGTATACGCTCATTTGGTAGTTATTTTATCTGTAATACTTTAATTAGGAATTGTCTATCCCCGGTTTGCATCAAATGGACACAAAAAGACCCAGAGCGCTGCAGATCCACAGTGAGGATGAAAAGTGACATTTATCATTGTAAACTTTTTTTTGTAAATGGATGAGAATCATTTTTTCTTCGACCTTCAGCCAGATGTTAATGTCCTAACTGCTTCCATCTGCGGAGTGTAATGAGCGTCCTCTACAGAGCAGCAGCTGGATGTTACCATAGATGAAGAGCTCATCAAAATCAGTCCAAGTCCTCTCAAAAAGAGACTGGAAGAGGCGGCCATCATTCCTGGAGAGCAGAGAGTGCGCATATGTGGCTGACAGCGATGAGACCCATCATGTACAGATGTATGCAAATCAGATCATAGCACATAATTACATATATTTTTAGTGAACATTGAAACTTCATATCAAACATTTGACAAATTGCTACAGGGAAAACCAACATTTCCTTGGAGACTACTTGCAACTTTAAAATTAAAGGTTCAGCGCTAACGCGATATGGTACCTCTGTATAACAACGTATTATGAAAATGTTATAAATAAAAAGAAAGGGATATTAGCAACTGGACCAAAAACTTTGTTCGAAGACTTTGGTCCCAATTTTTCACAGTGTTTAAATCGGAAATCTCAAACACTTAGAAAAATCACAATATTTTTGCTCAATGCAAGGTTGTGCAAATATGTTGTGACTTTGTCATTGTAAAAACAGTTTTGGCCAATTGTTATTATTATTATTCATTATTATAGTGCCATTTATTCCATGGCGGCTTACATGTGAAAAGGCACGTACATGAACAAGAAAAATAATTATGACCAATACAAGGCGCAAACAAGTGCAGAAGGAGAGAGGGAAGGATCACCGTCTACAAGGGATGGGTGAGGATACAGTAGGTGAGGAGAGAGGACCCTGCCCATGAGGGATCACAGTCTACAAGGGATGAGTGAGAATACAGTAGGAGAGGAGAGAGGACCCTGCCCATGAGGGCTCACAGTCTACAAGGGATGAGTGAGAATACAGTAGGAGAGGAGAGAGGACCCTGCCTATGAGGGCTCACAGTCTACAAGGGATGGGTGAGGATACAGTAGGTGAGGAGAGAGGATCCTGCCCATGAAGGCTCACAGTCTACAAGGGATAAGTGAGGATACAGTAGGAGAGGAGAGAGGACCCTGCCTATGAGGGCTCACAGTCTACAAGGGATGGGTGACGATACAGTAGGTGAGGAGAGAGGATCCTGCCCATGAAGGCTCACAGTCTACAAGGGATAAGTGAGGATACAGTAGGAGAGGAGAGAGGACGCTGCCCATGAGGGCTCACAGTCTACAAGGGAGGGGTGAGGATACAGTAGGTGATGAGAGAGGATCCTGCCCATGAGGATCACAGTCTACACGGGATGGGTGAGGATACAGTAGGTGAGGAGAGAGAACCCTGCCCATGAGAGCTCACAGTCTACAAGGGATAAGTGAGGATACAGTAGGAGAGGAGAGAGGACGCTGCCCATGAGGGCTCACAGTCTACAAGGGAGGGGTGAGGATACAGTAGGTGATGAGAGAGGATCCTGCCCATGAGGGATCACAGTCTACAAGGGATGGGTGAGGAGACAGTAGGTGAGGAGAGAGGATCCTGCCCATGAAGGCTCACAGTCTACAAGGGATAAGTGAGGATACAGTAGGAGAGGAGAGAGGACCCTGCCCATGAGGGCTCACAGTCTACAAGGGAGGGGTGAGGATACAGTAGGTGATGAGAGAGGATCCTGCCCATGAGGGATCACAGTCTACACGGGATGGGTGAGGATACAGTAGGTGAGGAGAGAAGACCCTGCCTGCGAGGGCTCACAGTGTACAAGGGAGGGGTGGGGATACAGTAGGTGAGGAGAGAGGATCCTGCCCACGAGGGCTTACAGTCCACAAGGGATGGGTGAGGATACATTGCTAGCAGCGTTTTTGGGTGCAGTTAAAAAAACACATAGCGTTTTTTAAACACTCTTGATATAACCATTGCGCAATTCGTCTACACCATTGGTTACCAGTAACTACGGTAACCGCATATACAAAAGGCACTAATCAGTTCCTGTTTCCTCACCGGGCACGCACGGCTAAAAACGTCACTTCCGGTGACGCGTCGAAGCGCAGAACATCATTTCTGGTCAGGTGTCCCGCCGCTTGTACAAATTACGGTGCCGGCGGGCTGCACACCACCATCTCCTGCCTAGGCACTGGATGTGCTGGCAAAACAGACACCATAAGTAAGCAGGCCTTACTTGGGGACAGACTTCAAAAAGGATAAGTACATGACCACTAGGGATGGGCGAGTAGCATAATATTCGGAATCGCTATACCCGCAACGAGTAGGTAGCGGTACTCGCTACTCGTTGCGAGTATAGCGATTCCGAATACTTTTGCAGTGTACCTGAGAGGACCTTTCCATCTGGCCAATCAGGTGGCTGCTAGCGATTACGTCATTGTGACGTGGCGGCATCTGATTGGCCAGATCTCTCCCAGCCATGTGATTGGCTGAGAGAGTGACAGGTCCTTTTACATGAATGGATGTGCATCGGCCGGTCCCGGTACAGCCGTCGGTTAAGGTGAGTATCCGATTTTTTTTTTTTAGCACTAGACAGTGCCTGAACTAATCACTACTATAACGGATTGTCATTGATTCCTACGCAAAATAAGTTATGAGGTATTTGTATGTGAATATTACACAAAAAATAAATATATATACTAATATAAATGTATGAAATAATATAACTACACACATTATGTTTTAGATTACCTTCTCCAGTCTTAAGGCAAATATATGGTATACCTCACAAAAGAAATTCCTCCCCTCGTGGTGGCAATCCTATTAGAAACACTAGCAGGTAAATGATATAGCATTCTTTTTCTCATATAAAATCCCGATTCAATATGCCTTTAGCCCTAGTACCACCTCTTGTAGTCTACTATCACAGCCCCTAAAACTATCCTTTTGCAAAAGAGCCAAAAGATTCATAATCTTGAAATACCATCAATAAATGTATGGCTGAATGTCTATGTAAATACTGTATATATTGTATTTCACCTGCACTGTATTCATTTTTTTTGTACATTCTTAAATTATAGTGACTTTGTGAACAAGGCCAAGTGGTGGCGAAACGTCTTTTGTCCTGCATGTCACCCGATACATCTGCATATGATGTGTGAAGGTAGCATTTTAGTCTAGATCAGTGTTTCTCAACTCCAGTCCGACCATAAACAGGTCATGTTTTAAGGATTTCTTTAGTATTGCACAGGTGATAATTTAACTACTTGCACAGGTAACAACACTATGACACAACCACACTAATTTGAAAACAGTTTATTGTAATCCTCTGCACAGCAGGTGACAACATCCATCCCTATAGGACAAGCACCAACTGACCTTCATATTCAGTTTCTGTGGGATCCTGGATGTTGAACCCTGTAAAAAGATGCACATGTCCATGTTCCCCCTTAAAGACAAGAGCACTGATATGATGTGTAATGATTGTTGTGACGTGTTATTAGTGATAGATTGTATTTTTCCTGATAGTATGGAGTGTTAGGATTAATGTTGGCACTAGTCCAGAGTGGAAGGGGCAAAAGTGAAAAGAAAGAAACAGCTTATTGCCAGGAGGTTAGATAGTGCCATCATACAGTAGTGACAGACCTAAGGTCTGACTAGTGAGTAGAACTGCATGATGTGTGTCCCTGTTGTGAGTGTAGACCAAGATAGTGGTTGTCATGATCCTGAGTAAAGGGAAAGGAAAACAGATAAAAGAACAGAGTGGTCAACTGGATACAGTTCCTGGGATAGATAGGACACCTAGTAGTACAGCCATGAATTTATAACTTGAAGACGTAACAGGTCAGGATGGATAAGAGAACTTGAAATTAAGACTGTACCCACGGATAGAGTTGCAAGGTAGCAGTGAGCTACAAAGCTAAGTAATGGCCATATTCGCAAACTACAGTAGTTTCCTTAAAGGAAAAACTCCATATGTAACTGCTATCACTTTCTAATTCCTCCCTCTAATCTCGCTCTATTTATGTATTTCTATTATTTATATTTCCCTCCTATCTTCTGTAAACTTCAAATAAAGAGATTCATTCCATCTGTCACTCACAGTGAGTGATCCACTTAGTTCTCTGCTATCCCATCCCTATTGCATGAATATGCATGTCAGATACTCACACCATATCACTGCACAGGACATCACTGTGGGGGGGGGGGACTGTATTCTCCTCTTTGGTCTTGTATCTGCAGCCAAGCAGGACGTCAAACATAACACAGAATCTGTCAAAGCACAGCAGGATATCCGCTTACACAAACAAATGGAGTCTAGATAAGGCAGATCTGTAAAGGCCCATCACACATAGCGAGATCGTTAGCGATATCGCTCATACATCACCGGTTTTGTGACGTAACAGCGATCTCGCTAACGATCTCGCTACACTTTGACACTTAGCAGCAATCAGGCCCCTGCTGTGAGATCGCTGATTGTTACAAAGTGCTCTAGCTATTTCCCACCATGTTCTCAACAGGAGAGAAACTTCTGAAACCTGACACTGCACTGTTAGCAAAGGGAGGATTGAGCTGATAGGAGGGATTGCATAATTGCATGACAGTTTATACAGCACCCGGACTATTTCTGTTTGCTTATAATGGAGAGGACTAATGCAGGAGCTTAGGCTGGCTTCACATTTGCGTATGGGAAGGCAGCGTTTTGCTGCGTTCCCATACGCAGTCAAACGCATGCGCACTGCGTTCCTATGTTTAACATAGGAACGCATGGTACCTGCGTTTGCTGCGTTCGGGTGCGGATGCGGACGATATCTGCTCCTTCCGGTGTCCAGCATCCGCACCCGGGACGCAGCATGTTGGGTTTTTTTGTGCGTTTGGGGACCTTGGACAATCAGCAAGCGTCCCCAAGCGTACAAAAAAAGCATTGTCTTCAATGGGTCTGCAGTGTCCTCTGCATGACACAGCAGGAGAACGCTGCGGACCCATTGAAAAATCTCCCGGTGGCCGCCGGTGATGTCACAGAAGCTCACCGACGGCCACCGGGAGATCAGCTGACCCTCTGCTGTCCTCCTTCTCCCCGCCGCCTGTAATCTCATAGCGATGTCGGCGGGGAGAACAGCTGATGTGACAGCTGTTTGAATCTTCCCGCGCCGACATCTCCTCACAGTGTCGGCGCGGGAAGATTCAAACAGCTGTCACATCAGCTGTTCTCCCCGCCGACAGTCCCGGAGCTTACCGGCGGCCGGGGGGCGGAGATCTCCGGCGCTGATCTCCGCCCCCGGCCCGCCCCCGGACAGCGCCGATTGGCTGCCGGGCTCCATAGTGATGTGTCCGCAGGCGGACATTATCCGCTGCGGACACATCATAAGGACACTGCTTCTGACAGCGTTTGTGTCTGCATGCCATCAGCATGCAGACACAAACGCTAATGTGAAGCCAGCCTTACTGCAGAGTGTGAAGATGCTGATAACATGGAAACTACAAACAGTACAATAATGATTTTATACATGTTTTTAAAAGGTCTGTTAAGGCACTATTAGTATCATACTGAAAATGACCTGACAGTGTCTCTTTAAGAGGGAAGAAGACACGGTAACTGCAGGTTAAGACTAGGACTGGATTGTAGCACTGGACTGGGATGTGGTGAAGGCTGGTGAACCAGTGGAAAAAGAGATCAAGCAAATAAAGATAAAGGTATTGAGACTGCGTGGACATGCTCTGTATTATGAAGAAAATGTTCTTTAAGCTGTGTACCTCTTATCTACTGACATAATCCCTACCAAGTTACCGGTTAGTCTAAAGTCTAATTTTGAGCAAAAAAAACAACAAAAAAATACAAACAGAGCCAGCGGTACCAGAGGAAAGTCCGCGAGAGTTCCTTCGGTCTGGGAATGGGTGCTCAAGATGGACAAATTGAAGTGGATGGAATCGATCTTGGCTCATGATAACGTAGAATGTGATAGACACGTGAGCACTTGGTTCCTTTGGAACTCTTTTAGGGAGAGTCCAGGCTTCCCTCGTTGGTTGCATGAGCCATGACGTGCTTTGTCTGTAGTGATTGATAAGTGGTGACTTTTTCCTTTTCCATTTAACCCTCCCTTCTTCCCTCCCCCTCTACTCTCTTGTCTTCTTTTTCTCTCTTTCCTCTCTTGTCTCTTCTTTATATATACGCTTTTTATCTTTTTTACTTAAGACATTATACAAACATAACCTGTATGTCCGTTATTACCTATTGTCTTGAGTTCCTATGGGTTTGATTGTAATTTAATAAAAATATTTTCTGCAAAAAAAAAAATATTGAGACTTTTGGCAAATAATTGATCAATTTTTTGAGCCACCCTGTTGCATCAAGGCATATCTTATTAGAGCGGTCTTCAGGCAGTGCTAGCTCTATCCCCCTTTGATATACTACTGGTTGGTGACTGACCCCCACATTGCTGTGCATGCTGGGTTTAGTATGCCATTCCTTCTGTCTTTGCTATGATTGCTTTTGGTGACTGTTCACAATCTGTTGCCTCACTCTCTCCACAGGCATAATTGATTACATGCACATTTATCTGGGCCTGCTCCACCCTCATTCATGTTCTGCTGGTCTGGCAGTGTGGGGGTCAGATCTGATAATGTCCGGTTGTCTGTAGCATTTGCTGCACATGTTCGGACCTGGTCTACCTTCATCTGCATTTGTCTTTCCGGTGCCATGGGAGCGTTTCTGATATATTCCAGGTATGTGTTGCATTTATGTGGTTTTGCTTTTAATGTATTTCAATTTATATAAAAAAGTAGAGTAGGACCGCCCTATTGAGATTTCTCATGACGTTGGCAGGGTTGCTCAAATTATTGATCATCACTTGCTAGAAATCTCATTTTACGTTAAAGTACAGTTAGGAATTGATATGTTCATTTGCATGTTTTGTGTTGCATACTGACCTCAGGCAGGGCTGGCTTCCCCCTTTCTAATTTTGAGAGGTGGCAAACGTTACCGGCATCATGTGGACTGCAAAGGAGTAGTGCCCCCATTTCACAAAGTGAATAGACCCAACCAAGACCACAACCTTCATGTAACGTGTTGAGGCTTAAGAGACGAATACATTATCCACGCTGCCACCCAGCGCCACATTACAGCCCCCACCAGTCACAATGTTATGGTTCATCGTAACCATTTATATCCTATTGTCTGGACCCCTTAGGCTGGCTTCACACCATGGTTTTGGGGATCCGGGGCTGTCTGGTGTGAACTGGACAACGGCAGATATGATTTCGGCCCCATAGTATTCCTATGGGTCCCAGAGATGTGCGGTCCGGGCACTACGGCTTGTATTACAGATCAGCTGCTTCCCATTTAGGGCAATCCCTCAGTGCTTAGGTGTTGCACGCCGTATTGACAATGTTCAACATATGAAATAGAAAAATATAGGCAGGAACCCGTCGAAGTGGTTACTCACCACGAAACGGTGCCGTCGTTCCGCTGGCTCCTCACTCTCCCTCCCCGCCGCACTGGAACTTTTAATGTACTGAAAAGTAAGCATTAAAGGATACTGAAACACAGCTATCGGTGAGTGCCGCCTATATTTTTCTATTTCATATGTATTCATATGGGTCCGGATGGAAGCTATTCGCCATCCGGTTTCCATCTTTCCGGGAGGATCCGGGAGAATGCAGATTTTTGTGTCCGGGGCAAAAATCTGAACAAATCGGATCCTCTCGAATCCTCCCAGATCCAGCGCCCCCTAACATGGCAATCTATGTCGCCGGATACGACAGAAAATCGGTCCGGCTCCTGGACGCCGAGTGCTGAGGCTCAGCGCCGGCCAGCGCTAAGCTTCAGCACCGTGGAGAGCTCCCCTCTGAGATTTCAGGACCGCGGCCGGCCTCCCGCTAGAAATTTTAGATTTCAGCAAGGACAGCTCCTGAAAGCTGCAATGTGTTAATTCCGGCAGAAAACAGGACCGGAGGGCATATTTGCCCTCCGGTTCTGTTCTGTCCGGGGCTGTCAGGTTTTGTGCTTCCTGCAAAAGAAGCTGACAGCTCAAAACCGTGGTGTGAAGCCAGCCTTAACTTATACTTATATTGCTGTAATCCACCAAATGAAACCATAATCGAATTCTAGGAACAGCTGAAAACATTAGAATCTTAAATATAACAGGGAAAGGTCTCCGCATGATAAAAAAAACTCTCAACAACCAATCACATCTCTGTATTTGGATCACAAATATTTAAATGCATTGGAAAAATAAATGTTGATCCTTTACTGATTTCCATTGACAGAGTGACTCTTGTCCGCACCTTATTCTGGGCATCGTGATTTCCAAAGGTTGTTGCTCTTTAGATTCTTCATAAGTGGCCAACTGTGGAGAAAATAAGTGTCTATGCTCCTAGTAAACACATGACCTTATTTGCTTTCTTACTTTGCTATTTCCAGTTTCAATAGTTTATAAAAACATTATTCCTACACCCATGAGCTAAACCAGAAACTTTACAACACTCTATTGAACTTCCGCCTAAACGTGTAAGAGTTCTGTATGTGTCCCACAGAAGAAGAAGACGTTATATAGCTCACACATGCTGCTACCAGCAATGCTGAAATATCTTGGCTATTTTAAAAGATAAGAATCACATGGACGTACTAAAACCAAGCCAAATTTGTGTCATTCATTTTCTACTGTTCTCCGCTTGAAGAAGACACAAGAGCATATGATGGAAATAAATAGTGTATGTAATATACTGCAGATAGACTTTGTGGTTTTCTAGAATTAGAAACAAAAAATATGCAATTTTCCTCGTCAAAGTCCATATCGATCCCTTAATGAGCCTTGTCATATGACTTAGGGTATAAAACAAACCAGAATCTAAAGTTGCAGACATGGTGTTTCGGGGTTTGCCCCTTGTCATAGCAAAGTACGAGATCTGGTTTGGCTGTTTGAGACGCTTGATAAAGACTTGTGTAATCGAAACGTTGCACTGTATTTTTGGGAAACAGAACAAAGCAGTTTGGAAAAGGTACCAACCGGTGAAGCGTTGTCTCTTTTCTATATATACCGTAGGTCCTATAGTCTAGATGAGAAAGTCTTACTGTATGCCGCTATGCAGTGGCGGACCTGGTGCCCTGGTGCAGCATTTGATGGTGAGGAGTGGGGGGGGAAGGGTTGGGGTGCTAACAGATGAAGGCGAGGATCGGTTGGGGGTGCTATAGGTGCTGAGGCTCCTACCTGCCCCGGGCCGTGCAGTCATGGGAGCCGGGGCGGCAAAGGATGGGCAGGATCAGCCAAGGGAAGCAGGAAGCTTCCCTGAGTTAACACCCTCTCTTCTGACACAGGGTCATGGGGCTCAGGGCCCTGGTGCAGCTGAACCAGCTGCACCACGGTAGGTCCGCCCCTGCCGCTGTGTCCACAATACAATTAACAAATAGATTAGTGGTCTACTCAGGCGCTGGGTATTTGTAACGTTTCGGCAGGTTAGACCACCTTCATCAGGTGACTAACCAGCACCTGAGTAGACCGCTAATCTATTTCTTAATTGCTCATACTGGCATGTCACTCTCCACAAGGAGAAACCTTATCCCTTAGAGCAGTCTCCGATTCTGGGTACAGCAAAAAATCGGACACAATCGGTTCAGTGACAAATCGGACGGCAATAGAGCACCAATCCGTGCTCATAGGGATACGTGGAGACCAAATCGGATCTGTTTTACAGCGGACAGCCACGGATCCCCAAAAAAAACGCAATGTGAAACCAGCCTTATCTGAAGGGAAACTCAGCAGCAACTGAACAGTTTCCCTGCAGCGCTATCACTTGGAAAAGTAAGGCTGGTTTCACAATACCGGTTTTTAGAATCCGGGGAATGCGAGTAAAACCTGCATCCCTCGTATTCCCCCACAATTGTTAAACATGATGCAACTGGATGCACCCACACTGTCTCACGGATTAGTGATAATACCGATGCGTGAGCATCCAGTAGCACTTTTTTAGCTGGATCTGGTGGAAAATGACATGCCCCCTAGTGGGTGTGTCATGTTACACTGGGTTCTGGACATGCTCAGTTAAAAAACATGAATCAGGCAATTTTGGTCTCACCTGGATCAGGAGGAACCGTAAAGACCTGGATGTGCACCCCCAAGTTCTGTTGGCCCCATTGAAAGACAATGGGTCTGAAAACAAATGCACATCACATGATTATCCAGCTAGTGTAGGAACTTGGCACTCCGAGTTCTTCATAAAATTTCCACTTATTAGAAATTGGTTAAGAACAATTTGCAAATAAAATTCCAAAAGGTCAGTGTATCATGGTCTTTAGGCGATGCATATTGGCTACTGAGTAGCCATCAAGTATTTGATGTAAAGAAAACAGATGCAGGTTCACCCAGTTTCAGCTGGATTCACATGGATATCGAAAACCGTTGGTGTGAAACCAGTCCTATTCAGGTCTCATTGGAATTAGTATACTTCATGAATGTGTCCGACCCACCCAAGCAAAAACATTCTTTGTAGCCTCTCTATGTCTTAATTTAATGTTGGTGGTTCTTGATTGAGACTTCTCTATTACTTCAAAATCCCCCTATTTATCAATTTGGGTTTAAAACGGAATGTGCAGAGTTTTTACATCCCTCCCCTCTTCTCGACCGTATGTCACATGTAGGTGGGTCAATGAAGCTGGAGATATGAGTATATATTTTTTGCAGCATCCTCAATTATTTATTAGAGTATTTGAAAAGTATTTACTAGTTTTTGATTTTACACCAATCCAACCCATTGTTATAAACAGGGTTTGGCATAGTTGGAGGGACCAACCAGGGATGGCTCTACAGATTTACTATCATTATAGTGTAACTCTGTGCCAGCTCATAGCAAATATGATACCTCACTGCCCCTTGAAACACAAAATGTTGCCTCAGTGATCATGCCTTCACGGTATGGTGTTTCCAGTCAACCTCACGATCCCATCACATAATATGATAACCCCTACATCCCTATGGTGTAAACCTGTGCCAGCTCATACCAAGTATAGATTTCAGTTGGTGATGCATAGACAACCCAAAATTCACCGAATTTAAAACGAAGCATGCATCGTTCAATAGATTTGGTGCGCTTCTGTTTAGAACTTGCATCTAAAATTCCGGTCATCACCAATCGCCATTGTCCTTTGTGGCCTCCGTACAACTTCAGTATGTTAAATATTAGAGTCCACGTCACAGCAAAGTCTGAAATGTTTCCATTAGTCATTTACGTTGCAGACTTTACATTGTGGAGTTTATTTGGGCAGTGAATTGAGCGATGCATTTCTGGATTCTACATATGTTTGTCATTTGATCCATGTTCTCCTCAAACTCTTGTAGCCTGATGGAGTTTTGTTGATGGACCACACAGGAAACAAGAGCCTCGGTTGTATACCTAGAACACGAGGAGCCATCCAAACATCCGCTTAATTGCAGAATAACAAGTGCAGAAGGCGAGGCTGCGCAGGAGAGGAGAAGAAGGTGACTTACGTCTGACAGGTGTCTATTGGTTTGTTTTAGCGGAATATTGGAAACAGATGTTTAGTATAAACTGTGGCGGCTACAAAAACAGATTACAATGAAATTAAGGTTTGTTTGTTCTGATGGAATGAGAAGGGTCTAGAAGCATTGTAAACCATGCGTGCCGGCCCGCAGCCATATCTCATAGCTCTGTCATTGTAGACGGAAAGAAAGGAAAGCTCAAAACTGATGATTTATGGATTAAAGTGACAATCTGTTGGCAGCTGTGATCAAGGAAACCCATAATTCTCAACAAAAGGTTTTTTTTCTGGTCTTCTAAAACAATATTTCTTCATGTAATTTTTCATGTTATTTTTACACCTAGATTTAATTATTATTATTATTATTATTTATTATAGCGCCATTTATTCCATGGTGCTTTACATGTGAAAATTTGGATATACATAGGCAAGTACAATAATTATGAACAATACAAGTCACACATAAGTACAGAAGGAGGGAGGACACTGCTCACAAGGGCTCACAGTCTACAAGGGATGGGTAAGGATACAGTAGGTGAGGAGAGAAGACCCTGCAAGCGAGGGCTCACAGTCTACAAGGGATGGGTGACAACAAAGTAGGTACAGGGGGAGAGAAGACCCTGCCCACCAGGGTTCACTGTCTACAAGGGATGGGTGAGAATACAGTAGGCAAGGTAAGAGGACCCTGCCCGCAAGGGTTCACAGTCTACAAGGGATCAGTGAGGATACAGTAGGGGAGGAAAGGGGACCCTGCCAATGAGGGCTCATAGTCTACAAGGGATGAGCAAGAATACAGTAGGCGAGGAGAGAGGACCCTGTCCACGAGGACTCAAAGTCTACAAACCATAAAGGTCTACACAGACTGTATAATGACCATCCATGTAAGCTTAGCCCTATGCCCCATTTCCTCAAGATGCCTGGACCACCAGTGCAATAAGCCCCGGCACCTTGTGCAACCCCTATCCCGTTGTAGATTGTAAGCTCTTTTGAGCAGGGTCACCTGCATTTCTTGCTTTATTTATTGTATTTTTTTTTCACATTGATTCTATGCCTATTGTTTTGTATCCAATTATTGTACTGTATTTGTTCTCTATTGTAATTACTTACTGTATTTTCTGTACTCTAACCCTACATTGTAAAGCGCTGCGGAATATGTTGGCGCTATATAAATAAAGTATTATTATTATTATTACAAGGAGTGGCTGAGGATACAATATGTGAGGAGACAGGACCATGCCCCTGGTGGCTCACAGTCTACAAGGGATGGATGAGGACACAGAGGGTGAGGAGAGAGGACCCTGGCTGCAAGCGCTCACAGTCTACAAGGAATGGGTGAGGATACAGTAGGTAAAGGAGAAGAGAGGACCCTGCCCATGAAGGCTCACAGTCTACAGGTGATGGGTTAGGATACAGTAGGTGAGTAGTAAGGACACTGCCCACAAGGGATTACAGTCTACAAGGGATGGGTCAGGTTACAGTAGGTGAGGAGAGAGGACCCTGCCTGTGAGGGTTCTCAATTCACAATTCAGTCTATGACTTGTCCAAAGCTTGATAGAATTGGAAGATCATTAAAGGGTTATTCTCATCTCCAAGATCCTTTCCTAATATGTAGTAGATGTAATAATAATAATAATAATAAATATTAGCAAATCCCTCCAATTAGAAATGTAGTATAGTTCTCCTGATTAGCTTAATCTCTTACCTCATGTACTGGGCAAAAAAAGTCTGTGTCCAAGTTCATTGTTCTGGTACTGTTCGTATGTTAATAAAGTTTGTTGAAAACTTGCAAGGCTGTTTGTTGTAAGGAGTAGCCAATCAACAAGCTTTATTGTTTGTGGGCTTGATTGTACAAAGTTGTGAATTCCCTGCATGCAGAACTGATATATATGTATTATACCCTGTCAGGAGCAGCCTGACCCAAGGCGGGCTCATCCATCCGGCTGCAGCACCATCCACCCTCTTGGCAGAGACAGCAGCAGTGGTGGTCCCCCATTGACCACAACCCATGGGTGGCGTCACAACAACCCTTGTAAATAACCCCTATTACTTGTGGGCTTGGGACACGGTCCGGACCAGTACCGCCGTGATACCCCGGTCCGGTACCGAGTACCCCGTCCCAGTGGGCCTCACATAAACAACTTTAGAAACTTAAGGAACACCTGCTCAAAACATTCACATCAGTCCTTGTCCTGCTCTGTCTTGCTCTTGTCAAGCTCCTCGATCAGTCCTTTGACTATACTTCCCAATTGCTTTGCAATGTAGTCACTCTCTCTCTTCAGTCAGTTGCTCTCTTCCCTCATTCAAGCAATGTTCTGTACAATCTTCACCACTCTAGGAACAGCCTTGTCATGCTCTCTGCTGCAACTTAGACCTGAAGTCTGTCTCTATCACAGGCTGAGCCCTTTCTGACATTCTAGAAGGAAGCAGTCACTTTCCCTGTTTACTAGTGTGGCACCGCAGAGTCCAGTTGCCACAATGGCATTGCCTCCCTCGGGGGATGATGTCATGCTTGGACGCAAGAAGGGGTATCCATACTAGGTAAACCCACAGCATGCAACACTTTTTCTGACTCCAGACCTGAAGAAGGAGCTCAAGGCCCAGGTTCAGGGGAGTTTCCCTACAAATTCCAGCCTGGGGGTAGAGTTCAGTTCCTAGGAGGACTGTGAAGACATCCTGCGGACTGGTGCAATGCCAGGCTCGTCCAAGGATAGAGACTAGCAAGCTTGAGGGAACTGTAGGAGAGGGTCTGAGGAAGGAGAGAAGCAGGTCTGGGGAGTAGAGCCAGTTACCTGACTCACCCCAGAACAGGGCGCCAGAAGCTGACACCTGAGTCTAAAGTTGTGAGGGTACTACTGACCCAGCAGCCAAAATTGGAGGATGGGTGATTCCAAGTTCTCCAGCTACAGCAAAGCACTTGGAGGCACAGCAGCATTGGAGAGCTCAGGGACACTGGTCAGAGGATTGGTGCTCGGGAAGGGCTCAAGCTGTCTGCCATATGGGTGAGAGACTTTACAGCGGGAAGAGAGGGTTGCAGCTTAGCTACAGACAGTCAGGACCAGCAAGCAGTAGTGCAACAGAGAGGCCTCAGAACTCATCGGGTGAGGAGATCCCCAACTTGCTTCTAGGCCACCTGGATTCCTAACATCTCCTGTGGACAGTGCCTTGGTCTGAACCTGCTACTACCAGTAAAGGTGAAGGAGACTACGTACTGTGTGTCTGTGGGTTATTCTGCGCCCTCAGTCCTGCACCGCAACAGCCTACCACCACCATAGACTACACCAGTTGCCCTGGGGCACTGCTGCATCTGTGGGGAGCGATATCACCTTAGCTGCAATCCCATCATCCCCAGAGGTCCAGCTCGCAGCGTCAGCTCTCAATAGCCGAACATCTCGGGTGGCGTCACGACAACCATCCTCAAAATCCCAGAACTTTTAAATTGATGCCCAGGGCCACAGAGCAGAGTCTTGACCCCTGTGACTACCCAGAAGTATTAAAACCCGGTTCTGAGCACCCCAAGGCCCTGGGGGCATATCAATTTCCTGGCGTCAGAAACAGGATTTTGTGCCCGGTGTCAACGGGTACTATGTGTCATAGACTTTATTGAACTGTGTAACTTTCGCCATTGCTGATCCACACAGCGCCCGGAAAGCCGAAGGGGTGTGCTGTCGTGGGCGGAACCTTAGAAAGGGTGCAAAGAGAAACCCTGCCCCACGTTCTAACATCAGCCGGCGGGACTCAGGAAGCCTTGATCTAGAAATCCCTTGTATGCTCAACTCCCTGCCTGCGGAACGATAGACTGATAAGCCGACAGAGACTGAGAACCTGGTTGAGGTTCACTGGGGGGGAAAGATGTCCAATCTGGAGGAAGAAGAATCTGTGGTGGTTCCGGACCAAGCTGCTGCAGCCCCAGTCGCCGCTGCAGCCCCAGTAGTCGCCGCAGCCCCAGTCACGGCCC
The DNA here is from genome assembly GCA_033576535.1 of Allobates femoralis. NCBI lineage: Eukaryota > Metazoa > Chordata > Amphibia > Anura > Aromobatidae > Allobates > Allobates femoralis. The sequence continues at coordinate 36,917,838 of JARQOC010000001.1, read as the reverse complement.
AAGCCGTAACCGCAGCCACCAGTCATGCCGTTCTCAATGCCGTATATTATGAAAGCAACATGGTTACCGCAATATTCAGGGGAGTTGGACACCCTGAACGACTTGAGGGAGAGACTGAAAAGCTTGTTTGAAGTAAATTCCCTGACTGAGAGCCAGAAAGTTACCATTCTAATAGGACAACTGACTGACACACCCAAAGAGAAGTAAGGTCCTGGCTGGACACTGACAAAAGAACTGTTCAAGAAATCTTAGCCAGGTTGAAAGAAGCCTTTGACACCCGTACTGCAGCGTAAATTAAAATGAGGTTTAATGGGTGCAAACAAAGGGGGCAGGACAGTATATGGGACTATGCATTAATATCCAAGAGACGCTGAGGGCCATGAAGCAGGTAGACCCCGACAGTGCACGAGATGAAAACAAGCTGTTGACTGAGCAGTTTATTGAGGGGCTCCAGTCTCATGCTCACCGGACACAGCTATGTATATTGGCCCTGCAAAACCCTGACTTGGACTATGAACAATTTAAAAACCGGCCATTCGAGTGCTGCGAGACCAACTGCAGTAGCACAGCACCCTAACAGTGACTGGCTTAACATACTACCTGGCAGTGGTGCCCTCTTCACAGTGGGGGCCAGAGCACAGACTCTAGAAACTGTTACCCTGATGACTTATGATTGCAGGTGCAGCAGCTAACCAAGGGTATGGCTGAACTAACAAAGCTGTACAGTACATGCAGGTGCCCAAACCATCAGAGAAGATGCAGTTGACCTCCAAACCCAATGACGTCCCATGGCTATGCCAAAGGAGGAATCCACGAACAGGGATGAGCCAGCAATCGCTATGATTCAACAGGAAAATCGATTTGCCGCCACTGCAATGAGGTGGGCCACATAGCAAGATTTTGTACTTTAAACGAGAAACCCCTGGGGTAGCAGTTCACTCCCCAGGAATAAGATGACCTGGCTACAGAACTGACAGGTATGTGGGAGACGTCTGGTCCTTCCTGTCATGCTGGATGGCATTCCCATGAATGCTTTACTGGACACGGGTTCACAGGTGTCGAAGATGCCTTATATCCTTTAAAACGGTACTGGGCCGAATATGACCTCACCCGTCGCCCGGATGAAACTTTAGAATATACGCCAGCAATGGTCAACCTCTGCCACAAGAGCGGTTCAAAGAGATGATCATTAAGGTGGGGCGTGCAGAACTAAACACCAGGGAATGAAATTGTTGATATAGAAAGGTGAGAATGTAACCCAATGATTACTCTAGGCACTGAATGAAATTGAGAATTGTCTAGGAGAAATTATTGCTTTGTTACAGGTTGCTGAAACTGGTAGTACCAGGCAACAGAGAGTCTTGCAGAAAGAGATAAAGCGCCTGATGCAGAGGTAGTAGATGGAGCTGTCTGTTGGAGAAGTCGCAGTGTAAGAGTAAGTGACCTGTTCGCCATTGCAGTACCCCGAGAAGTGAAATGTTAACTGGTGTCTGACAGCAATAGGCCTAAAGGTGCGTCACACTCGTCAATATTGCTAGGCAATTTCACTGTCAATTTGCTGGTTGCAGTGAAATCATGGACACATTGTTCCATTTGTACACAGCAACAAAATAGAACAATGCGTCCATGATTTCTCTTCAACCAGCAATTGCCAGTGAAATTGCCTAGCAATATTGCCGCTGTGACGGTACCTTTAGGGATCAAGACTATCAGTTTTGGTAGAGCCCGTGTACTCAGACAGTAGGCCCACTGTCCTAACAGCCAGGGGGTAGTCGATATGCGCAAGGGGAGGGTACCTGTACATATCTTAAACTGTGGAGAAGAAGAGTTAAACTACCCCGGTATGCTAACATTGCTAAGCTGTTCACTGTCACCAACAATATAATCAAGCGTGGAACCTTTGACTTCCGTTTAACCAGGTGGAGGACAACAAGCTCTGAGGGGTAGCTGGAGGACTGGTGTCAGAAGCTACACGTAGGCACTGACTCCACTCCATCACACCGAAAGCATGGAGTTTACCGGGTAGTTCAAGAATATGAACAGGTCTTTAGTAAACATCTTTTAGACTTTGGGCAGGTAAAAGGGGTACAACATCACATACCCACTGGAGACCATCCGCCCATTAAAGAGAGGTACAGATTGTACCACCAGCTCACTATCAATGTGCAAAAGAGATGTTACGGGATATGAAGGAGGCTGGGGAGATCAGAGATAGTTGTAGCCCCTGGGCAGCTCCATTAGTCCTGGTAAAAAAAAGATGGTACAATGAGAATGTGTGTTGACTACAGGCAGATAAATCGCTATTACACATAAAGATTCTTACCCATTACCTAGAATTGAAGAGTCATTAGCTGCACTGAGAACTGCTAACTATTTTTCCACCTTAGATCTCACCAGTGGAAATTGATAGGTTCCCGTGGCAGAGGCAGACAGAGAAGAAAACGCTTTCAAGACACCAATGGGCCTCTGTGAGTTTAGCTGTATGCTGCTTGGACTCTGCAATGCACCGGAAGTTCCAGAGGTTGTTGGAGTGTTGCCTGGGTCATAGAAACTTTGAAACCATGTTACTGTTCCTGGATGACATATTGTCTACTCGATTTGAAGACCATCTGAAGCACTGGTTGAAGTGTTCGAGGCATTATCCAATTTTGGCTTGAAACTGAAGCCGTCCAAGTGCCACTTACTGAAGCCCAGGGTACAGTACCTAGGACATGTGGTCAGTGCTGAAGGTGTGGCACTGACAAATTAACCGTGATCAGGAACTGGCTGAGGCCCACTACCATCAAAGAAGTATGACAGTTCCTGGGACTGGGGTAGGCTGCTATCGGAGTTTATCAAGGACTTCACAAAGATAGCAGCACCTTTAGAAGACCTCCTGGTAGGCAAGTCCAAGCAGGCCAAGAACCCAAGCCCTCCATTGGAATGGGGCAGCAGAGTAGAAGACTGCTTCACCCAGTTGGAGGGGGCCCTTACTGGAGACGAGATCCTGGCCTACCGTGACTATCGCCAACTGTTTGTGCTCTACACAGACACGAGCAACGTGGGATTGGGAGCCGTGTTATCCCAGGTGCAGAGAGGCAAGGAGAGAGTGATTGCCTATGCCAGCAGGAATCTCTGTCCTACAGAAAGGAACTCAGACAACTATAGCTCCTTCAAGCTAAATTTCCATTCCATAGTCTGGGCTGTAACTGAATGCTTTAAACATTACCTGGCTTCAGCGAACTTTACTATCTATACAGACAATAATCCACTGACCCTTTTAGAAACCATGAAGTTAGGTGCACTGGAGCAGCGATGGATGGCCCCGTTGTCCAATTACAACCGGGCAGGGCATAAAAAGCAACGCTGATGCGCTGTCAAGGATGCCCAACTTACAGATGCGGGAGAAGCCGAGAGCTGGAAGAGTTAGAGCTACTGGCTTTTCACCACAGCAGTGTGTCCCAGTTTTCACATGGTGTGAGAGACAAGCGTCCTGTCATGCAAGAAGCAACGTTCAACTTGTTACCCCATCACAGTTGGTCAGAGACACAAGATAGTGACTCAGCTATTCGTTTAGTCAAAGCCGACTCACACCCTGGCCCAGATGCAGCACAAGAGACACAACAGTTCTGGAGAGAAAAGAGCAAATTATACATCTATGCGGGTAAGGTGTGCAGGCGGCACATCAATGCACGAGCTCATGAACTGGTCTGGCAGATAGTGGTCCCGAAGAGAGGTGTCCAGCTCATCCTGAAGGCATACCACAATGGGGCAGGTCACTTCAGGTGGAAGAAGTTGGAGGTTCTGTTGCATGAACGATTCTACTGGGTTGGCATGAGGAAGGCCATCGAGAAATGGTGAAGAGACTGTGGCTCGGTGACCTGCGGAGGAATGTGACAGCCAGAGAACTCCTCTACAGCCTATTGTCACTAGGCAACCACTTGAACTCGTAGCCTTGGACCATGTGAAGCTGACCCAAGCTGGTTGGGCTACGTCTATGCCCTCACCATTGTAGATCACTATTCCCATTTCTTGGTAGTAGTGTTGGTGAAAGACTCAACAGTGAAGACAGTGGCTAGGGCCTTTCAAGACCATTTCTGTAGACTCCATGGCTACCCTGAACATGTACTTATGGATCAAGGTCCAGCATTCGAGGCACAGGTGTTCCAGGAGTTTTGCAACTTGTACAGCTGCAAAGAAAATAAGAATGTTGCCATACCACCCACAGACCAATGGTATGTGCAAAAAGATGAATCAGGTAGTGATAGACCTGTTGAAGGCACTGCCACTGGAAGAAAGGAGTATGTAGCCAGAGAAGTTGCAAGATTTAGTGGACTTATACATGCATATTCCTGTGAACTCCACCAACTGTACTCCTGCCTACCCGATAAGGGCAAGACCTGGCAAGCTGCCCATTGACTTAGACATGAGAGTCTTAACACCTGAGACAAACCCACCATAAGAATATTGGGATACTGAACAACAACAGCAGTACCGTAAAGTGCAAGAGTGTGTAGAGAAAAACTTGTCTTAAGCAAGGGAAAGGCAAGAGAAAGCCTACAACAAACGTACCCCTGCAGTTCCTTTAACACCAGGAGAACAAGTCCTCAAGAGAAAGAGATGAATGAACAAACTGGATGACCAGTGGGAGGCAGAGCCATATATGTATTGCCTTTGAATTTTGACAATGCCAAAGTCTTTCTAATCAGTAAAGATGGAGGAGAGACCTCAGCGGCAGTTTCAAGAGATCATCCAAAGAAATGCCCTGACCAATGAAGAAACAGAGAGGAAGTCCAAGACACACCTCAACCTCAAGAAAAAAAGGAAGAGATGATTCAAACCATTCTTGGAGACTTTCCCAAATTGTGGACCCAAGTGAATGGGGCAATCGTAGTGCCCGTATTGACTTTCCCCCAACTTGTCACCTTGAACCAGCTGAGACTCAAGAAGGACCTGAAGAATCACCAGTTCAAGCAGCAATCACCACATCTGCAGTGGAACAAGAGAATTGACCCCTGCTAGCGGCGAGCCTGTCATGCCCATGATGAGTCTAAGGAATCGCATAAAGCTGCCTAGCCTTCCCGTGAGACATAGGTCTACCTGCAGTACAGTCACTAGTGGGTCCCCAACAGACATATTAGACCAGGCTAGGTCATCAGTAGAACCAATTATTCTGCAAAGATCTCAGCGCAGCACCCGGGGTCAAATCAATGTAAGGTACCAGGACTAAGGTGTAAACAAGGTTAAAATGTAAATATGTTTTGTTTTCATGTAACTATTTAAGTAAGCAACCACCAAGTGCACTGTGCCTACAGGACATACTGTATGAACTTTTGAGCATTCTTGAACATTTAATTTAAATAAAGGACCAAATGAACCACAGGACTGGGTGTGGTTAGGACAATTTTGTATAAAGTTTCACTATCAGCCAACGGTTGAAGGACTAAGCGAAAGTGGAACCCCAGAGTCCGGTTGCCACAATGGCATTGCCTCCCTTGGGGGGTGATTTCATGCATGGAAGCAAGAAGGGTAAACCCACAGCGCACCACTTTTCCTGACTCCAGACCTGAAAGGGTAGCTTGAGACCCGGGTTCAGGGGAGCTGCCCTATAAATTCTGGCCTGGGGGTGGGGTTAGGAAAAGAGTTCAGTTCCTAGGAGGACAGTGAAGACATCCTGTAGACTGGAGCAGTGTCAGGCTCACCCGAGAATAGAGATTAGCATACTTGAGGGACCCATAGGAGAGGGTCTGAGGAAGGAGAGAAGCAGGTCTGGGGAGTGGAGCCAGTTACCTGGCTCACCCCAGAGCAGGGCGCCAGAAGCGGACACAGGAGTCTGAGGTTGTGAGGATACTATGGACCCAGCAGCGAAAACTGGAGGATGGAGATTACAAGTCTCCCTGGCTACAGAAAAGCTCCTGGAGGTACAGCAGCATTCAAGAGCTCAGGGACAGGAGTGGTGCCAGGGAAGGGCTCAAGCTGCCTACCATACTGATGAGAGACTTTCCAGCAGGAATAGAGGGTTCGCAGCTTAACTACAGTCAAGCACGAGACTGTGCGAAACGGCCCGTTGTTGCTACCCCATCCTCCCTCCACTACCCCTGAAAAACGCCTGTTTTCATGGAATAAATAATACAGAAACACTGCTGAAACCTGCCCGGTGAATTGCTGCCATTCTCTGGATGAATGTTCTGTGTAACGTATCTCTAACCTGGAAGTGCACCCTGGGACAGGAAATCCAGCTGAGCTGTGAGGAGAAACACAGCTTGCCCCTGAGAGAAGGGAAAGGAGAGCTCTGTGTTAATTCGCTGGTGCCAGCTGCCCTGAAGTAAGTGTCAAGCCCCAACACTTATATGACTGTATTCAAGAATGGAGCTGAAGACGGATTTCCCTTACAACCAGCACATGTCAGGTTTAGAAACAGCCTAGTGGGGACATTTTCTGGAAGGTTTTGATGGGTTTTCTTCCATATTTCACTTATGAAGTATGTTTAAAAGTTTATATTTAAAGTTTAAAGTATTATAAGTATAAAGTTATAATTTATCACTTGCTGTACATGTTTATTGAATGAAAATGTACGTGTCCTCTCCCCACCTGTAGACTGTGAGCCCTCGTGAACAGGATTCTCTCCGTCGTGTATCAGCAAGCATTGAATGCTTCATATGTACTGTACCTGTCCTTGTTAACCCCACTCATCCTATGTAAAGCACCATGGAACCAATGGCGTATATAAATACATAATAATAAAAATAATATTCTTTCCTTTTTCTGTTCATTCTTTGGTCTGTGTTGTTCCTCTATGTCCTGAAACAGAAGCCTCACTTTGAAATGCGTAGACCCAATACACTAATACTTGGATTATACTTACCTTGCATCTTCTCTTTGTACCCGACTCATCGGCAGCACAGATATTTAAACTTTCACCCCCTTCGTCTCTATCATAGGTCTTTGCTTTGGCACTGCATAGCAATATTATTAATAACTAATACTGTTTTTTCTGGGATTTCTGATAGTTATTAAAAGAGATCGGTTTGAATTGTACTAATTATTTGTTTTCTAATTTCAAATGAGAAGGGAAAGACTTTCCAAAGTTTTTCCATGTAACCTCCATAGACTTAACTTTGGCCCCATATTTCATGGCGTATAATGGTTTACATCCCATAACTCAATGTTGATTTTAAACAAAACAATTTTGGTTCAAAAACATTTTAGGGAATTGCTTTTTATATTTATTTTCTAAAATGGTAGTATGGGTTCATGAAAGGTAAACCTTCACTTTAAGACTCATAGCTGAGTTCTGGGGAAATAAAGAGTTGCCTATTATAAGATTTTATGTGGCCATATGGTCAGAAAATGTTGAGTTTAAATTCATGGTTAGAAGAATAGATATTTCCTTGATAAGAGGAAGTAATATGATCCTTGAAGAATGAAACAAAGAAACCCTCGTGTTTTAATCCTCCTTGATCATAAATGAACCTATCCTAAAACTCTATAACCTGTTATCTGCAGAGATAGATTTTACATGACCGCATGTAGTCCACAGCTCTTAATATTTTACGAGTCTCAAAAAGACCAGATCTTTTCCAGATAAAAGTTACCTATCTCAGCTCGAAAGCTAATAAAAAAGAAATCTGTTTACTCCACATCCATACAATGACGGAATAATAATATCTTGAATATCTTCCAGGAGATGGTTGGCAAGATGAATTTTGACTCTAGATGAATCAACATACGTTTTCAATAGCGGATAATGACCCATTGGGAAGACCACTAGCCACAAAACAAAAATTGGTTTTGTACGCAACGTGTTTTTGTTTAAATAGCAATTGAATAACTACAACCTTGTTTAAGCATTGATGGGTCAAGAATAAAACGGCCGCAAATTGAAGCAGTTTTCCTATTTTTTTCTATTAACATAAATAAAATTAAGAATAAAATAGAGAAATTGTAGATAGATCAAAGGTTGAAGTTGGCTTGCATTTTTACATTTAGGAATGAAATTGCAAATTGTTTATGATCATCTCTTTCCCAGTATATGGCAGACAATGTTACATGTTTTCTTCTAACTCTAGTCCACCTATTATAAAAGTTTCAATAAAACCCTGAAGATGTGGAGAAGTTTCAAATCCTCTGCCGATCTATTAGATGTGACACGAGTCACTGCAGTGATAACTAGTCCCAGAAGTGAATAGAAAAACTACATTTACAGATAGTAATTATAATAATAATTATTCTACTTATTGGATAAATAAAGGGAAGTCAAACGGTCCGAGGTCAGGTCCAGGAAATGGCGCAGTACAACTAGGGGTATTTAGAGACAAAATTAATTTCATGAGCCGGGGTCAGGAAAACCAGAAAGACTAGACAGTTTACAAGGAGCAGGCAAAAGAGTAGTCAGGTCACAGGCAAATAGTGAAAGTCCAGGTAAGCGCACGCTGCCTAGATACCTGCTGTTTATCATAGTTACCAGCGTCCTCCCACTTCCAGCGATGTGGAGGTAGCTCTTTGTCCCTGTTCGCTGAGGAGATCTGCCTGTTTGACAGCTCCCCAGAGACCAGGTAGCGACACTGCAGCCATCCCGGCCAGGTCGTTATCACTGTCGGGATCGCTGGAGCGTCGCTCAGTGTGACGGGGCCCTAACACTTGGCCTTATCTCTTGTAAACATTGAATGGAGTCTTGGAGTGCATAATTGACAACTTCTTTATTCAAACTCCTCTTGATTAGGGATTTTTACTGGAATAATGGTGGGGACCCTAGCAATCAGACATTTATCACCTATGTTTTGGATGGCTAATAAAAAGAAGACTATGTCACGATTCCTCCGCTTTGCATTCAGGGTGTGCTTGGCTGGGTGATTGACAGATTAGTCATCCTATCTGAGTCTGCATATGTTGGGTGTTGGTGTTCTGATTCTCATCTCATGTAATGTATTGTAGGATTATTCAGAGATCTATTAGCAAATGGGAGCACAGACGAACATGAAACCAAAGTTTAAAGGTGAACAGGTCTATAATTATCACATGTGGCAGATAAAGTTAAGTGCAGCAAGAGTAGTTTGTTAAACAGGCAGTTAACAAAAGTCTCAAGAAATAGTTCTCACTAGCAATAAGCTCTCAGAGGTCTCGGAATGGGAATCCACAAAAAACAAGTCCAATGCACTATATAGTGCAGCTTTTAAGAGTCCCAATTTCCAGAGAGCTGCACAACAAACAACAGTTTGTAATGCTGGCAAGGCACATAAAGGGCTCACGTGACATAGGGCAAGAAGAAGACATCAGGAGAGTCAAGGGGACAAGGCACGGGCATCTGGAAGACAGAGAGTAGCAGGAGGCAGGTGTAGATTTGCTTGAGTTAGAGGTAATTGTTTGAGAAGCCGGAGCGGATCAGCAGGAGGTGGAACAGACTGATACAGCCCTGGAAGCTATTAATTCAAATTGAATACTCGAGCTTGCTAAGTTGGTAGGCTGAGTTTTGTGAAAGCAGAAGGGAGGATCACATGATCAGGAGTGAAGCAGCGGAAACCATTTGAAAAGGGGCAAGAAACAAAGAATGTCAATAGAGATCCAAAGTCCTAACAGCTCAGTTGCCTAGTCTCTTTCTGGGAGGTCCTGGGTTTTTGCAGCTGCTCCTTGTCTCCTGTAATGACTCAGCCTTTTAGGTCTGCTATTTTTACCAGCGCACGTCAGTCTTAGTTTCAGCTGTGAGGTGCTAAGTTGGCCTCTTGTATCTGTGCTCAGGGAATCTTTTGCTACTTGACCTTGCCTGTGTTTTACCATTCTTTTGTCTTGTCCCTATGTTCTGATCTGTTCCTCTCCAGGTAACTGCCTTCGAACCGTGACTTTACTACACCTTGTTTATCTCTCTTTCTTGACGTGCTCTCCTGGTACCTGACCTGAAAGTTTGACTATTCTGCTTCTTTTGTCCATGTGGGACTAACGGTCACAGACTATATGAACATAGTCCTTCTACTGTAGTTGGGCTTTCAGGTTTCACGGCATGTTTATAATATATGTTATTGCCCTCATCCGTGTGGCTGCTGGTCATCTCTTCCTCTTTTGTTGTAAATTCTTTCAACCATATATGAAGTCTTATGGGACCTTAGTGGGTTACAAACATGTTTTAGGATGTTTGGAAGCTTTGCTATACTTGAAATTTGAGGAAACTCAAATCAAAATTTGAATCTCCAAAGATTAGCTGATCATTAAATGATTGACTTTTTAAACTTCTAAGGGAATAGCTATTCTTCTTATGGAGATAACCTGCATGCCAGCAGTGAGGAGGCTTTTAGCCATAATGCTACTCTGGGAAATATGCAAATTGTCTCTTCAGGGAGTCAGCAAGTAGATGAACTCTAGTGCCACCTATTGAAGGTAGCAATCCTTACAGACAAAATGTACACTTTAATGAGCTTTCAATATGATTTAAGATTTATGCTGGATCCGAGTCCCAATCTGCAGACACTGCATTGCCGGGTGATTGCCCCAGATCTGTGCAGTGTATGGGATCTGATGTGGCTATGTGATTGGCTAAAACAAGGGCTAAAGGAAAGCCCTTGTGGAGATTAATCCTGCATGACAACAGTGAGGAGAAAAGTTCTTCCACTGAAAAGTTCTTCAATTGAAAATGTTCTTCAGTTCTTCAACATTGAAGCTGCTCTTGTGGCACCCTATGCTACAGGAAGCCACAAGAACACCTAGTGCATGGAGGGATTTCCACGTCAGGTGCCCATACACACACAACATCTTCCACTCCAGGCCTGTAGGGGGAGCTTCACTTGCTGCTTTAGACAAGATCCCCTATAAATACAGGTGCTGGGGGGGAGTAAGGTATAGTATAAGAGAGTACTGTTATGATAAACTGGTAGCAGAGCTGTGCTAAGCCCAAATCAGAGGACAGTCTAGTCATTGCAGGATCCCGAGAGTGAGGGTTGGAGGCAAAGGCGAGAGACAGATTGGGGGCAGAGGAGCCATACCGGCTCACCCCAGAAAGCAACCCGGACACCGGAGTCCAAGACTGCTCAGGAGCACTTAGCTAGCAGGAAAATACCAGTTTACCGAGAAGACTCCTGTCTCCCAGACACCTGTATCAGCAACAAACACAAGAGCCAGACACCACAAGGTAAAGATAAAACCAGCGCCTGTCCACAGAAGGTTCTTACTAACCACGATACGGGTGTGAGACACAGAGGAGGCTAAGCCAGGTTTTATACAGGTCAGGGCTTCAACGCAAGTAAGAAGGACAAGGAGGCCTTACAAATCACTTGCTGTGGAAATCCTGAAGTGCTTCCAGACCACCTGGAGTGTAACCTGGACAGTACCGGTTTAACATGAAGTAAAGGTATGGAAAACTACTCCCAGTGTTGTGTCAGTTCTTACAGCCCTGATCCTGTCCAACAAAGAGACTGTAGAGACATCCCGCCTGCAGAGCCAGCTCCCTGTGCCAAAACCTATTCCCTTATCACTGCCCCGGGGACCCCGCTCCACCTATGGGGAGCAACACCATCAGGCTGCCCATCCATCATCCCGGAGGTCTGCAGCAGCGCTGGTGCCATCACCAGACACTGTAGGTGGCGTCACAAACTATTCAACAAATCCCCTTTATTTTCCAAAATTCCCCTTTTTAAGTGACCACCACGGCACGGACCCGGCTATCGACTGCCTGTGACAATCCCCCGTAATCATCTAGACTGCCTAGATACCCACTGTTTATCATAGTTATCAGCGCTAGTAACCATGATAAACACCAGGTATCTTTGCAGCACGCGCTGCCTAGATAACCGTTGTTTACCATGGTTACCAGCCTGTGAGGTCACTGGTCGTTGGTCTCTCGCTGTCATACGCAGCGATGCGTGCTGACCAGTGGGAAACCAAGGACCAAAAATGGTCAGCGACCTCACAGCAGGGGCCTGATCGCTGCTACATGTACACATAGCGACATTGCTGGGAGGTCGCTGTTCGTCACAAAACCTGTGATGTATCAGCGATCTCGCTAGCGATCTCGCTATGTGTGACGGGGGCTTTATACTGGAGTCACCACCACCAAGAGAGTCCTCCTCCACTAAGGGCTTCAATCTCTCATCTTCTTCCAATGTATTAATGTTATGAATTTGAAAGATGGAAGGGATTGAAGACATTGACTGTAGTGTAAACTTTTGGAAAGTTTTGATTTTTATGTGTTGTCCCTAACTAATCTGTTTCTAAATGCTGAAAAACCCTTTTAAGTTAGGTTGAAGCTTCCCATAGCATTGATATTCCGGAAGGGTCCTTCACCAAATATTTTGCTCAGAGGCCTCCACTTACTTTGATCAGGCCCTGAGTAAATATACAGTGTCAGAAATATAATGACCCAGATTTGTGTTTTGTTACCTTAAGCTAGTCAAAGAGCCCAGAATCCCAGTCCTACGACATAGCTGCCCCGGGCTATTTCCTATGAGGTTTTTGTACAAATCCCATGGCCTATTTGATTGTTTTCCTAGAAGTGGTGATCCCCTTTAAATAATTGCACATTTTACATAGACATTTTAATACTCTATTTTCTGCCATCAGTTCCAGATCTATTCTACTGACCATGGAAGCTGCGCCACAGGTGGTTATGCAAGCAATATGCCGAAGAGAAAGAAAATATTCACAAAGCAAGTGGAAACTTTTTTCTTCTTCATCTAAATACCAAAAAATGGGTGTTGAAAGAACTGCAATGTGTCACCCCGTCCAGAAAGGTGAGAAGGTATTACAGGATTAGATTGTAACCATTACAGTACAGCCGCACTGCTTCAGTAGAATAAAGCAGGAAAGTGCTGAATATAAATGTGCAAACCTCTATTCAGTGCCAGAAAAAAGGGTTCTTGTCTCCTGAGGAATTCAGGGCAGACTCAGAGCGCTGTGCCGTAAATGAGTCAATCCAAAAATTATATATATATATATATAAAAGAATCAACAACATGGAGAAAATTCCCTATATACAAGTTATACAAAATATAGGCAACTAAAATACAAAGAAAGGATAAAACTAAAAAAGACAGAGAAATATTAAAAAACTGGCATTTTTTGTCTATTTTGTTTGTATATTTTTTGGCAGTAAATGATCCTGCAATTTAACCATTGTATGATAGGTACGATGTCATCTATAAGGTACCAGGATGTAAATGTTTGTCATACTGACTACATCTCATCAGTACTATGGTGCCTATATGGTCCGCAGTCTGATGATGATGGTAGCAACAATTACCAGCACCTCTTATTATAGTTAGGGACATATTGGGAAGAATTGGTTCATGTCATAGCAAGGGTATCATGGGGCTGACCTGACATTGAAAGTGATCACTGTACTGAGCTTGGTGCTGCATTCATCTACTGACAGTGGTTCTAATGTGTTTTCTGACGTCATTTTATCATTACTGTTGTGGTTCTAATGTTGTATTCACTTACCGACTGTGGTTCACACCTTGGTTCACACAGCACACAACATCTTCCACCCCAGACCTGAAGGGGGAGCTCTACTGGCTGCCTTAAGCCAGTTCCCCTTTAAAAGATCCAGGCCTGAGGGGAGGAGCAGTTAGACTAGCGTCTGTGGAGAGAGCTGGAGTGAGGAGCTGGTCGCTGGGAGAGATCCAGGCCCAGGACCAGAGAACACTGACCCAGCTGTGCTGCACCCTTGGGAGAGGGTCGGAGGCCAGTGGAGGAGTAGGAGAATCAAGGAAGGGAATTAGATTGAGGTGGATCGACAGGGTAGGGTGTACTCGGGTACCAGGGCTGATGGCGATTTGGATGGGGGGATCACGACTGGTCGGTCCCCGGATCCGTGCGAAGGACCCACAATGGGGGGATGGTGGGGGATAAGAGGACTGGTTACGTGACGCCATCTGTAGTTCCTGGTAATGGGCATACCAGCGCTGCAGCCAGCCGCTGAGGTGATGGAAGTGCAACTCAGTGTAGTACAGCTACCCACTGGTGAAGCTTTACCTCATGGCAGCGGGGATGGATGGGGGAGTTGTAGTCGCGTCTTTGCAGTCAATGCGGTGAATAGCGGTGGTTAAGCAGGCACACACACACACAGTGATCTTGTTTCAGTACCTTTTACTGGTGACAGGGTAACAGGTACAGTCCAGAGAAATAACCAGGTCCCCGGTGCAACTTGGGACTTCCACCTTAGAAAGTTGTGAGGCCTCCTCTGTCTCTGTTTACTGTGGTTTGGGGTAAGTCCTGCCTGTGACTGAACTCACCGTTCCTTCTCTTTCTCAGGGCTTTGCTCTAAACTGACAATGAGGTCCTTCTGCGGGGTCCCTATTCTTCCCTTGGCCCCTGATCCTGTTCTTGGCCAGGTTAGAGTGTCTCTTACTTTGTTTTCCTCAGGGGTTAACTCCTCCTGGTTCTCCGGGCTTTTAGTGCTGCAGTGGATGCTGGCAGCATCAGACTCCGGTGTCCAGGTGTACTATAGGAGACCTCGACTGGTTCCCTTCCTTGATTCTCCTACTCCTCCACTGGCTTCCGACCCTCTCCCAAGGGTGCAGCACAAGCTGGGTCAGTGTTCCCTGGTCCTGGGTCTGGATCTCTCCCAGCGACCAGCTCCTCACTCCAGCTCTCTCCCCAGACTAGCACTAACTGGACTAACTGACTCCTCCCCTAAGGCCTGGATCTTTTAAAGGGGAACTGGCTTAAGGCAGCCAATAGAGCTTCCCCTTCAGGTATGGGGTGGAAGATGTTGTGTGCTGTGGGAACAAAGATGTAATTCCCTCCTTGCACCGGCGGATACTGTGGAAGCCTCCGCAGGGGTGCCACTTTGTGGCACTGAATTTATTTACTGATGGTGGTTCTGTTTCTGCATTTATCGATTGACGGTGGTTCTGTCACTGGATTAATCTACTGATAGTGGTTCTGTCACTGCATGCTTCTACAGATGGTGGTTCTGTTCCTGCATTCATCTGCTGATGGTAGTTCTGTTCATGCATTCATCTACTTATGGTGGTTCTGATGCTGCATTTATCTACTGATGGTAGTTCTGGCACTGCATTTATCTACTAACAGTGGTTCTGTTGCTGCATTTATCAATTGACAATGGTTCTGTCCCTGCATTTGTCGAGCCCAGGCTTTGGGGTACTCGGGTATCAGGCGACAGGTGTTAATGCTCCTGTTGTCACGGTTAGTGGTGGCCGCGCCTTCCTGAGTCCTGGGATATATTCCAAAAAGGGGATATATTTACAAGGGGATTTATATACAAGTTTGTCGTGACACCACCTGAAGTTTCTGGTCATGTGTCACCAGCGCCGCCACAGTCTACCGGAGGTAGATGTATCGCGGCTAGTTGGCAAAGTCCCCTACAGTTAGAGCTGGACCTCCATGGCAGCGTTCCTGTGAATAGAACAAGTTCATGCAGAAGAAACTCAGGCAGAGTCAAAGTCACTTTTCATCCGGGTACTTTACTGGAAACTTGTAGCAGCATCAGTTACAGTTCAGCATTCAGATGTTACAAGAACAGGTATCTGACGGGTGGCTGCAAGTGGATCCAGGTGTCTGGTGGAAGCCATTGGTGTGTGCCCTCGTGCTCTAACCCCGTCTGTTCCTTCCTGCTTTCCAGTGTGGTATGAAGCCCGGTGACTTGAAATCAGCCAGACCTCCGCACTTCCTCTCACCTTCACCGCCTCCGGGTGACCCTCTACTGGCTGACCGCTCGTTCCTTTTGCGGTGCCTGGTACCCTCTTGTGGTTGGTTCTGGAGACCTCAAGCTTAACTCCTTTCTCCTACTCCTCGACTCTTCTCCTTTAGACCCTTTCCTCCTCTTCCATCTCTTGCCCCAAACCCTCTCTCTTTTGTTCCCCCTAAAGGTTTTTTTATTCCCTCCCGGGTAACCTCCCACCATGTAAATTAGTGTGGAGTGCAGGTTATGGGTTCCACCCACCATCCCTGGGTCCACCTGCAGCTGGAGTATCTGCACCTCTTTTACGGGTGCAGTACCCCTCTGTGATGCCTGCTTGGGGGGCCCACACATTCATCTACTGGTGGTGGTTCTGTTCCTGCATTCATCTACTGATGGTGGTTATGTCCCTGCATTCATCTACTGATGGTGGTTCTGTCCCCTGGCATTCATCTACTGATGGTGTTCTGTCACTGCATTCATCTACTGATGGTGTTTCTGGCCCGCATTCATCTGTGATGGTAGTTCTGTCCCTGCATTCATCTACTGATGGTGGTTCTGTCACTGCATTCATCTACTGATGGTGTTCTGTCGCTGCATTCTTCTACTGATGGAGGTTCTGTCCTGCGTTCATCTACTGATTGTGTTTCTTGCCCGCATTCATCTGCTGATGGTGGTTTTGTCCCTGCATTAATCTACTGATGGTGATTCTGTCACTGCATTCATCTAATGATAGTTGTTCAATCTCGGCATTCATCTACTAATGATGGCTCTATCACTGCATTCATTTACTGATGGTGGTTCTGGTGCTGAATTTATCTACTGACGGTGATTCTGTCACTTCATTCTACTACTGGTTCTGATCATGTAAACATGTAGCAAACTGTAACATGCTTCATAGCTATGATTAAACTGAAAATTATATGGTTCCATATGTGATATCTGAGGTAATGTAGGTAAGTCCAGGCGTCACCAGTATAGAGCATTGTAAAAAAAAATTCCTAGGAAATGATGAGAAGCATCACATACTTTGCTATTCTACTTATTTGAAAATGTATATCTAGCATAAGTCTCCTTATGCTGGCAGGCTGATTGATCACCATAAGGGCCCCTTTACACGCCACCGCTGCAAGGTAGCAACTGCCTGGCATTGGGGATATTTGTGCCTGTTGCCATGAAATAGCTACGAAAAGGCGCCGTGTAAATAGGGAAATTCCTCCGGTGTCCTGCAGTTGACTCAGATACCTGTTGCTGAGCCGTGCTCAAAACCCGAAGAAAACACAAAGGCACAATTGCCATGGTAGTGGCGTGTAAACGGGGCACAGGGATGGAATTTGCGTTGCCTAGTGATTTTCCAGGGGCGTGCCACAGCGTCATGGATACCACGCCCCATCAGCGATCATTGGTGGGGGCTACTGTGTGACGATTGGCTGTCCCTTCTCAGGGCGCCATATTTAAAGAGCTGCCCATTCACACTACACAATTGCAATGGCGTCATGTATTAGCTAGCCTTCCTGCGCAGGCTGGCCAATCATGATGCTATTGCGTTGTCCAATCAGCGTATTAGCGTCACAGAATACACAACTCTGTCACGCCAATGTACTTGCGGCACAAAATATGTACGCCCATATTCCATTGTGGTAGCGGCGTGTGAAGCAGCGAATGTATTCAACAGGCAGTTATCCGCAAGTATCCACCGTCAAAAACATGCACGTGCATGTGCGGTGGATACCTGATGCTAGGCACAGTGGCGGCGTGTAAAGGTACCTTTAGGAGAACAGCTCTTCCTTCAGACCTGGTCCAGATCAGAATCCCACACACTGCACAGATGAGGGGTAATTACCCTGAAACGCAGCATCTGCAGAATGTTGTTCTGATCTGGCACAAATCCAAGTCATATTAAAAGGCTTGTTACAGAGTCAATTATGATTTATAGGATTCCGATCCACTTCCTCACTGAAGTAACAATTTGCATATTTAAAAATGGTAATACATGAGCCTATGTGATTTGTCTGATCAATAGAAACGCTCATCTGAGCTGATCTGAGTGATGACAGTTTTTTCATTGAGCAGCACTAATACAGGCAATACTGTAAAAGGAATATAGCCTGTGAAGCAGCCAGAGGTAAACATGTTAACCCTAGAACGCATACCCATAGAAATCTACACATTCACGCACCTGGGGCCTTTTAGGCCCGTTTTCAATTATCATGGAATAACTAAAAAAAATACTTTTCAAAGTTTATTGCAAAGTAAGGACGCATTCCCACTAGCGCTGGAGTCCACCAGGACGGGATTCCGTAATGGATCTGACCTCCTGGTGACCCCAGCTAAGGCTGGCGGACGCATACTGGGGCCTCGCAGGCCCGCCAGGTTACCTGTTTTCTATTTTCTGTAAAACTACTTTAGTTAGATTTTTGAAACACTAGGTATTCCTCAGGTATATAGTTGTTAGTAATTTCCGGTTGTTCATATATTTTTATGCTATAGGCATTTTGGTATAACAACCTTTTTTTGGGACTACACCATATTCATGCACCTGGGGCCTTTAAGGCCTGTGTGCAAATAACACGGAATAACTCAAATAAAAATACTTTTCAAAATTTATTTTACAATTGCAAAGTAAGGATGCATTCCCAGTAGCGCTGGGGTCCGCCAGGAGGGGATCCGTAATGGATCTGACCTCCTGGTGACCCCAGCTAAGGCTTGCGGAATGACTGTGCCATTGTAATTTTAGATGTCAGTAAACTAAAAAGAAAAAAAGAAAAAGATTACAATCAGGATTGTGCACTGTAAACAGTATGTGATAAGACTCTTTGTTAGGGTCCCAGCACACCAAGCGATATGAAGCAGGTAAAGTGCAGCCCCCTCCTCTTACCTCCAACAGATCACTTTCTTGTAGTGCAGTAGAAGCCTCTGGTTTTGGAGCTCAGAAAGTTTCTATTTCCAGACAAAAGAAAGCTGACTTCTTCCTCCAAAGCTCCAGCAATTAGGACAAAAAGACCTGCGATGAGGTCAGAGACACATGACTTTGTGAGGGAGCCTCCCTTCCAAGATCACATGACCATGTTGTCATGTAGAATCCACACTCTTCCCAGAGTCATAAAAGTTCTTCCCCAGCAACAATACAGACAAAAAGACTGAATATCACATGTAAACCTAGTACGGGCCTAAAAGGCCCCAGGTGCGTGAATATGGGGTAGTCCCAAAAAAAGGTTGTTATACTGAAATGTCTGTAACATAAAAATATATGAATAACTGGAAATTACTAACAACTATATACCTGAGGATTACCTAGATTTTCAAAATTCAAACTAAAGTACTTTTACAGAAAATAGAAAACAAGTAACCTGGCGGGCCTGCGAGGCCCCAGGTATGCATTCTAGGGTTAAAGGGGTTGTCCGGTTTTGAACTACAAGTCTCTATGGGACTACAGACTTGTGAATCCTCATTTGTCGCAGTGCTGTGGTGAATCGGCGGCCATGTGACTGCAAGTATGTGATTTGAGTACATGCTGTCACATGCCAACTAGACTTTCTCAACCTCACTAATGCACCTGTATTAAGCAAGGCTATTAACAATCTAGTTGTAATGTGGATGGTAGTATACATATCACATACTTGAGATCATATAACTGCTCAGTACCACCGTCAGCACCAGAGAATCCTCACAGCGCAGAGTGCACACGATGTGAGGATTCACATAAAGTGACTGTAGACTTGTAGCTTAAAATCAGACAACCTCTTTTACGATGGGCCACAACTCATGGGTCACTGCTGTTTGGTTGCTCCACAGTCTAAAATTTGCCATCCAGCCCCTGGTTGTCAGAGTCACAACCATTATAAAAACATATCATGGCTGCTGCAGTCCCCATCGTGGTGAATAAATAGTAGGGAGGATGAAGGGTTAAAAACTGCGGTGCGGTATTCCACAAGACATCAAAGGGTGAATATAATATTGATTTATTTGAGAGTCAAATGGCGATCCCTCCTTCCGAGCCCTGAAAGGCATCCAAACAGTAGTTTTCAACAAATATGGGGTGTCAGCTTACTCAGGAGAAATGGCACAACAAATTGTATGGTGCAATTTCTCCTGTTACCCTTCTGAAAATGCAAAAATTGGGGTAAAGTAACATTTTTGTGGAAAAAAGTAATATTTTTCCTTCCACATTGATTTAGTTCCTGAAGGGTTAATAATCTTCTTAGATGTGTTTTTCGAGCAGCTTGAGGGGTGCAGTTTTTGGAATGGTGTCACTTTT